>CAJGYO010000002.1:140737840-141337840 GCA_904845875.1 Miscanthus lutarioriparius
TATCAATAAATCAATCTTTGCCTTCCTTACTTTATCAACACATTCATGTGCTAGATGCAAAGTGTCCCAAATCTGCTTTGGCAACATTGACATTCATCACTCGGTTGTACTTTATTTCCATCCAAGGCACTAAGAAGAATACTTGTGGCTTGGCTATTGAGATGGACAACAGCTAGCTCTTCATTTGTTGGTGCTTCGGGATCTTCCAAAGACCGGGGTGAAGACCTACAAGATAGGCACTCATCAAGTGCTTCCACTTGACAAAGTTTGTCCCATCAAAATGAGGCAACTTATCCGCGGGCACATTGACAAAAGATCTTTTGTTATGGTTAGACAAATAAGAATAATTAAAGGATACGGCGGCATATTTGTTCTTGTTGTTGCTGCCCTTGTCCTTGCTATCTTTCTTTTTGTCCTTGCACTTCACCTCCTTGCTATCTTTTGAAGCATGGTATGACACATCATCATCTCCATCGTCCGAGCTACTAGAGAGCTCACTAGATGATGCATCATACTCATTCTTCTCTTGCTCTTGGGCTCTTGCTACCCTTCTCTTAGCTTTTGCCTCTCTTATGTTTCTTCTAGCTTCTTTTCTCTTCTTCTTGTCTTTGAGTCGTTGCTCTTCCTTCTTCTTCTCTCTAGCTTCTCTTGTTGCGATCTTTGCGACTTTTCTTTCTTTTCTTGCATTTCTTCTTTCGGCATCGGTGGTCTTAGGTTCTTTGATGGTGGTATCACTTGCTGTCGACATGGACAGCTCGCTGCTGCTGCCGACATCTTCGACGTGCACACCACTTGCGTCCGCAACGCAAATGTTCTTCGAACCTTCTCCTTCTTCCATACTTCACGCAGTGAAGTGTATACGAAGCAACCTCGCTCTGATACCACTTGTAGGATCTACAGGAAGATTAAGGAGGCCTAGAGGGGGGTGAATAGGCCTGTAAAAATTCAACTCAAAACTCTATTAGAACAGAGGGCGGCACTGCCGGCCTTACAGGGCGGCACTGCCATTCTATGAAAAATAATCTAACACAGTTGAGATTTAACAGATATAAACTTGACTCCACTAGTTTTTTAATCCTGCAATATAAAGCCAAGATCCAGCTCGAAGACTGGATACCACAGAAACTTTACACAACAATGAATCGAGCAACTAAACCCTAGCAACAACTTGCAATAAGGTAAACAACAAGTATAGTGAAGATGAAGCACGCAAGACACAAGATTTATCCAGTGATTAAGCTCACCACTAAGGTTTGCCTAAGTCCACGTTGTTGAGGAGGCCACAAAAGGCTTGGGCTTGCCACCAAGGTTTGCCTTACCCTCGTTCTCAAATCAAGAGAGTGAACTCTTGAAGTGAGAGATGATTTCTTAGCTTTTGAATGAGGTTACAAACCACCCAAGGCTGCCACACGAGATGGCAAGCATAAGGGCAACGCCTAACCGGCTAGGAGCACGCTCCAAGAGTAACAAACCCTAGAACCGTTGGCCAAACGTGAACCAAATGCTCTTAGACTTTGGGAATCGGTGGATCTTCTCTCCAATCAAGTTTTGCTGCCTTTTTCTCAAGTTTTGATGGTTGGAATCAAGGATTAGCTTGAGAGATGGAGGAGCAACAATAGAGGAGAGAGGTGAGCTTTGGTTTTGTCTGGTTTCGAGTAGAATAACTCAGTGGAGAAGATGACCGTTGTGGGTCGGGCCTGAAGGGTATAAAACCCCCCGAGCCCAACGGTCAGTTAAGGGCGGCACTGTCGCTCTTGACAGGGTGGCACTGCCGCCCTAGTCAAAACAGGTAACATGATGTGAAATTTGGCTGGCTGTTTTGACTAGGTGAGAGGATGTAGATCTGTGAATTTAAGCATCTGGTTCAACAGTTGACCAATTGTCCTAAAATCCCTCTTAATAGTACGGCTTTTCCTAAACTCAATTTCAAAACATAAAAGAATTTAAACCTCCTTTGAGCTAGGTCTAGCTACCTTTTGTAATTAGGACACCTGCAACCTGTACATCATCCTCATTCTTTGATTCCCTGCTTGTCACCTCGATAAATCTCATTAGTCCTCTAATTTGGTGGTCATCAATACCAAAACCCACAATAGGGCTTGATTGCACTTACAACTTGTGGTAAGCACTCCACATGGGAGAGTGTGACTTGCGGGTCACCACTGGCAAGAGGACCAGCGGCAACCTTGGAGCTTATCTTAACGGGGACTAACGTGTTGGCAAACACGTGAACCTCGGGATAAAAAATTATCTTGTCATTCTTGTCTTCCTGTTGGTTTGCATTCTCGTTACACAATCTTCTATTTATTTCATTTATATTGTGCTTGTGTAGTTGCTCTTGTAATTAGTTAGTTTGTGTAGCTTGCTAGTTACCTTCTTGCTTGTATAGCATAGAAGTAGCTCTTGTGTGACTAATTTGGTTTGAGTAATCTTGTTAGTCACATTGCTTAGTTTGTATAGCTAAGTAGTTTGTGCTCTCTAATTTGGTTTGTGTAGCCTTGTTATTGAGCATTGCTAGTGAGCTTAGGTGGCTTTGTGCTTTTGCTTATTAGATTATGTAGGTGCTCCCCGATTTGCTTAAAGTATTAGTTGCATAGGTTTGTGTGACCTTGCAAGCTAGAATTGGATAGGTGAGCGCTAACTAGCCCGTCACCTTTGTTGCCTCGTTAGGATCGTTATAAGGTGCTTGTGAACCTAGATAGATGAGTGTAGTCTTGGCTAGACCGATAGTTTAAATTCCACATTTGTTTCGGTTAGCCAGCGCGTTTAATTTTAGAAAGGACTATTCACCCCATCTAGTCCGTTATCTCGACCCTACAGCCATCTGACTCTGCCCACTCGCCTGTCCTCCTCTCCGCCTTCGACCCAGCCCTCTTTGACTCTGGCCTCCGACTGATCTCTTCCCTTGGCTGCCCCTTCCCTCTTCCCCGAATTTCACTCGACAAACATGAGCAGGGAAAGGGCACTCTAGCTCCTCCGACTCTGCTCGCTCAGCCACCCCTTCGACTGATCATGAGCATGGCCACGCTGGGAGGGGGGAGGGAGCAGACGGCGACTACCCATGGCGAGCAACCGACAATGGCAAGATCTACGATGACTTTTTTTGGGGGGGTGATTGAATCTTTGGTAGTTTGATTGACCTGAGATGCCCTAGTAGTATCTAATTGACCTATGAAGATGAAAAAAAATACAAACTTTGATTTTGTCGATTATTTTTGCCGAGATATGTTACCGAGCTGGCATGGCCTGTCGGACTTACTATAGGCCGGTACGACACTATTATTTGCACCTAGTGTCGTGCTTGGGCCTTAGGTTGGCACGACACAATGCCTATCGAGTCCATTCCTAAACAGAGTATATGCTTAAATGGGTCTGTGCCATTACTGGGCCGTGCCGCTCATTTGACCATCTATAGATACGGCTGGGAAAAATGGGATGGCTGCTAGCTACTAGTGGTGGTGCTTGAGCGAGAGAATGATTTTGAAGAGTCCAGCAAGCTCTCCTGGTTAGACGAGGTAAAACAGCAGAGACAGCAAAGAAACCAAGCGCACCATAAATTTAATGTTGCCTTATTTCGTGCCTTATATCTTGGTATCGAGCAATGGGCGGGGTTTAGTGTGCAGATCACGAGGCAGGCACAACGTACGAAGAAATAAAAATCACACGATTACACGACAAAATTAAACAATATGTTACACACGTACGTCTGCTCCCCTGGACACGAGGGGGGAAAAATAAAAGATGGACACACATGCATATGCATTGCGTACGTTGCACAGTCGACGTAACGTATAATTAACTGCAAGACCCGGGTGCACGGCCACCTGCCCTGCCTGCTGCCCCAATAAGAGTGCCTCTCGTCCTCTGCCCAACCTGCAAGACCTTCTGCCGTAAGTACTACTCATACTGTGCTTCTTCTTCCTTCAGCTTCAGCCATGCATGCAATTCGATCCCTCTCTCTAGCTACACATTTCAACCAGTATAATAACCGATGTACACTACAGTGTGCGACTTCTACCCCGGCGTGTCGTGCGGCGACCCGCGGTTCACGGGCGCCGACGGCAACACCTTCTACTTCCACGGCAAGAAGGATCAGAACTTCTTCATCGTCACCGACGCCGGCCTGCACATCGACGCGCACTTCATCGGCAACCACAACCGGGCCACGAAGCGCGACTTCACGTGGATCCAGGAGCTGGGCATCCGCTTCGCGCACCACAGCCTCTACGTCGGCGCCACCAGGGCCGCCGCCACGTGGGACGCCGCCGCCGACCACCTGGCCCTCGCCTTCGACGAGGAAGCCGTCACGCCTCCGTCGGCGCTCGGTGGTTCCCGCCCGCCGCGCCGGCGCTGTCCGTCACCCGTACCGCGCGCGTCAACACCGTAGTCGTCGAGCTGAGGGGCGTCTTCCGTGTCGTGGCCAACGTCGTGCCCATCACCGCCGAGGACTCGCGGGTCCACGGGTACGGCGTCGGGGACGACGACTGCCTCGCGCACCTCGACCTCGGGTTCAAGTTCTACGACCTCACCGACGACGTCCACGGCGTGCTGGGGCAGACCTACCGCACCGACTACGTCAACAGGCTCAACGTCACCGCCAAGATGCCCGTCATGGGAGGCGCCGACACCTTCCGCTCCTCGGGACTCTTCGACGCCGACTGCGCGGTCGCCAGGTTCGGACGCAACACCGCCGCCGCTTCCTCAGCCGCCGCCGGCGGCATCGCCATGGTCACCGACGCCAAGTACCTGTAGACGACACGATGACGCGCGCGCCTACTCATTCAGAGAACGAATTGAACATGCATTGCATTGCATGAGACCAAAACTATAAATCGTTGTTGTACGTACGGATGTATTTGTAAGTGTCCCGGCCTAATTGTTGTTGTATCGGTGGTTAACATTAATATTCAAACCAGCTTATATATTTAATAATATGATAACATGAAAAAGGAGAAATAATTCAGGAGCATATCAAGTAAAGGTGAAATTTTTGTATTTTGGTCTCTTTTGAAAATAATTTTTAGAAAAATACCCACGCCAAAATATTTTCTGAAAATAGACCATTTTTAGGCGTCTTAGAACATGACGCCGAGGTATGGGGGTCGGCGTCGAGTCACACGACGCCGAGGTATTGCCACGTCACGGACGACCGGGGTCGTTGGCGACACGGTGGCGCGTGGGGTCCCAGACATCGGCGTCGTGTCATCCAGCGCCAAGAGCCCAACCTCGGCGCGGCTGGACGACGCGCCGAGCTATTGACACCATCCGGAGCGCGGCCCAGGCGGCCCAACAACGCACGGTGGCCCAGTAGCTCGGCGTTGGGTCAATTAACGCCGAGCCTCCAGACCTCGGCGCGGCCCGACTCAACGCCGAGGTCCGGTCCCTTGAGGCCGCGCCGAGGCCCCCTTCTTCTTCCTCCCTCCATTCTGAAACCACCGGCCTCCTCTCTTTCTCTTCTCCCCCGCGCCGCCACCAAACACTAGGCTCCAAAATCGACCCTAGGTGCCACAATCTCGGCTCCCGAAGCTTCCTCGAGGTAATGGTCCCTCCCCTCCTCCATTCTATCCGCGTAGATGTGCTTACATTGTCCCTAATCATGTGGAATCATGGGTGTATGGTGTTTTGGTATATTTGTGTTTGCATTTGCAAAATGTATGGCTTAGGATGATTGAGTGCGTTGTTGTTTAACTATTTTATGTGCTGAACATGTTAGGTTAGTTTGGTTTCTAGTTATTTTGGTCATTAGGGTTCTTTGTTTATTGTAGGTGTCATTAGGGTTAGTTATTTGTTGGTCATTAGGGTTAGTTTGTATTTTATTTATTTGTTGGTCATTACATTTCAATTTTGTATGACTAGAAATGATTATGTTGTTGGGGTTGAAAAAGATGAAATGATATATTTTAGTTTCTACTTATTGAATTGAAACTCGCATGATATATTGATATGTGACACTACTTGTTGTGTGATGGCTGTAGATGGATAAATTAGTGAGGTTGCATCATAAAGGCCGTATTGTTAGGACAAGAGATGATAGTTTGGAATTTCTGGACATGTGTGAGGAGTTGTTGATTTTTTCTGAAACACCATCTTTGACCCAGTTAGTGGAGCGAGTGAAGGTTAAGTTAGGCTAGAATGAAGGAGACGTGCATGTTCAGTTTGAAGGTGTCATAGATGTTGGGTCATCGAAGGGTCCTCGGATCAAACGGTTGCTCAAAATTACAAGCGAGACTGAATGGAATGATTACAAGGCAGTTGTATTGGCCTCAGAAGTGCGATCTTTGGATTTAGTAGTAAGTAAGGTGTCCGGTTTAGGAAATGATAGCTTCGAAGCATGGCCATCTTCCCCCGCTCACATAGGTTATGGTCCTTTGTCTGAAGAAGAAATACTTGTCACACAACTAGGCTACAGTGGAGATGAGGAAGAGAATCCGGTTGCCGATGGTGAGGGCAATCATGATAGTGATGAAGAGGATGATGATTATGTAATTGGTGATGCAGAAGAAGGTTTAGACGACGCTAGCAGAGACTTTTCTATTGAGGATGAGCTTAGCGACGAAGATGATCTTAGTGGTGAAGAAGACTTTGGTGATGCTAGGGCTACAAACCGTTTTGACATAGAGATAGCTGGAGATGATGAATCCTTCGTAGAGGAGATAGCCGAAGACTCTGATGATGATTGTTCTGTTGGTCGTCTCAATTTTAGGGAAATAGAGATATTGTCTAGGGCCTTGCCTTGGAGAGATCCACTAGTTGGTGATTTCAAGGACCTTAGCCATGGTCATCGGGCAGTAGCTGATGGTGGGCCAAGTGATACAACTGTGCCTGATGTTAGCGGTTGCCTCATCATACGAAAGGGCATATTGTTTGCTACCATGGATGAATTGAAATCATGGTTGCAAGAGTACTCCATTGTACACAACCGACCTTTTAGGGTCATCAATTCATTCAAGGAGAAGAGGTACACTGTTGCTTGTGAAGAACAACAGTGTGGTTGGAGAGTATGTGCTAGGAAGACGAAGGCAGACAAATAGAAGATTACCTCAGTGAAGCAACCACATGTTTGTGCTGATCACTGAGGCGTAAGAGAACCATCTGCAACTCAATTCTAGGTTCATTGCAAGGCGCTTATGCCCTCGTGGTGAAGCATATGCCAACCATTACGGTGTCTGCGTTGGTTGAGATCATCTTCCAACGGTACAATTACTATGTCAAGTATGGGAAAGCATGGAGGGCAAAGCAACAGGCACTAAAAATAATATTTGGAAATTGGGAAGAAGCTTATGAGCCTCCCCTCAGAATGTTGAACGCAATGAGGATCAGAATCTCGGGATGCACTTTGAGTATTTACCTAAGGAGGGTGAAACAAGGAATGATAGCCGGGTATTTGGAAGGGCTGCTTTGGGCGTTCTAAGAGCATCGAAGCATTCAAGCATTGCAGGCCCGCTCGTCTCAATTGACGGGACCTTTCTTACAGGGAAATTTGAAGGCACAATGCTTATTTGTATTGGGACAGATGTAGAAGACCAGCTTGTGCCATTGGCCTTTGCGATTGTTCGGAAGGAGGACACGGATAGTTGGTGTTGGTTTCTCGTGCTAGTAAGACAAGTGGTAATTGGTCCGGGACGTGATGTTTGTGTGATATCCGATAGGCATGCTGGCATTCTGAATGCCGTAGAACAAGAGATTCCTGGCTACGGCCAAATACATCACCGGTGGTGCACCAGACACCTTGCTTAGAATCTTATAAGGTGTGATCACACAAAGGACAACTTCAAATTATTTGAGGAGGTTTGCAAGCAAAGAAGAGGTTCAATTATTCAAAGACAAGTTAGATGCCCCGGTTAGCCACAAATGTTGATGGCAGTAATTCTTGAGCGAGTTGATGGCGTCAAGGATAAGTGGTCACTTGCATATGACACCGGTGGTTGGAGATGGGGCTTCATGACTAGTAACATGGCGTAGATGTTCAACACCTTCTAAGAGGTTGTCGTGGTCTCATTGTGGATCATATTGCCTCATTCACCTTCTACAAGTTGAATTCTTGGTTCGTTTCGAGGAAGAAGCATGCGAGGTCTCTATGGACAACAGCAAAGCTTGGCCACTTTTAGCATCTCGGGAACTAGCTTTCTCAAAGAAAAAGTTTAAACGATGTAAGGGTTCATGTTTCGATCCGATCAACCATGGATATGAGATTCTAGAGGGTGGTGGAACTAACATTGGTGGTGAAGACCGGGTGCTCGAAAACATAAAGTAGTGATCAATGAGAACAAGTGTACGTGTGGAAAACTGATCATATACCATAGGCCTTGCTCCCACATGATTACAAACACTGTCAGCCTTAGACGTGTTGACGCCGAGGTCCCTCCCCTCAGATGGCAGCGGAGTTCTCTTTGAGGAACCTAATGAGCACTGAAATCCTTAGTTCGAGCCATTTCTTGACGAGAGTCAATGGCCTACTTATGATGGCCCCAAGTATGTGGTCGATCTTGGTTTACTCTCGAAAGAGTAGAGGACCTAGGCGGCGAAGCGGTTCAGATAGACATGGACCGAGCCACGAAAGGTAGATCAACCACGAGTAAGGTTGGGAGACATTTTGTAGAGGACACCCAAAAGAGCTGCTGTTCGCTGCCATAAGTCGGGCCACAATAAGAGAAAATGTCCCGAACTACTTAGACAACAGTGTATCCACCAAGCTAGCTACTTGAATTGCTTTGTGTAATAGTATATTGGTTTACTTTTGTTTTTTTTTAATTTTTATGTTACTTCATATCACATACACATGCTTTAACTTATACTAATGCTTTGGCATTGCTTATGTTGCAGGATGGATCGGTTCCCCCTTCTTGATCCAAGGTTCGATGAGCACCACCGGGCTCGGAGGATCGAGAACGGAGAGGTATATTCAACAATTCAGATGAAATGCAAAGGCATTGTTCATCTTTTGCTCTATAGTCCATGCTCTTTATAAAGTGACATGAACTAATACTTTTTCATGCTTGTCTTTTTTTTTGCAGGTTTTGAATGTGCGGAGGCCAATGACACATGAGGCCTCTACGACCATGGTCTACGACGAGAGGTACACGCCCCTCCTGAAGCTGGCGAACCTTGCTACCATTGCTCGTGTTTGTCGTCGAGGCATGCCACCTTTCAACCCAGCGGCGCTGACGGCATTGATAGATCAGTGGTGTCCGAAGACACACAGCTTTCACCTACCATGCGGGGAGATGACGGTCACTCTCTAGGACGTTGCCATGATCCTTGGAGTCAAAATCCGAGGATTCCCAAAGTGATGTGGAGACACGAGTCTAAAGGATGGCAGCAGCGGGTTGAGCACTTCTTGGGACGGCCCCTAGCGGCAGTTGAGGCTGGCAAGAAACGGCGCAGCAGTGGGGTGTCCCTTAGGTGGCTTCGTCAGCAGTTTCGAGAGTGCCCACCAAACGTAGACACCTGCACTCGTGACATACTCACCGCCGGGCCTAAGTCCTGCACATGTTTGGTACGGTTCTCTTCCCTGACGGCACTGGAGACACGGCGTCCTGGATGTACATCCCGTGCCTTGGGAACTAGGAGGATGCCGACAATAGGAGTTGGGGCTCGGCTATACTTGCCTTTTCAGCATCATCGACTTTATGAGGCATGCCACCGCCCTAGAGGCGCCAAGACGCTACAATGTCGGGATGCATCACATCACAGTAATAAAGCAAAGTTGTACAAGTTTCCACTACAATTCAATGTTTTTTCTTAACAAAAGTGATTAACATTCAAGTTTCCACTCTTTTTTGCAGATTTGGATGTGGGAGAGGCTTCCAGTTGGGAGACCGCATCAGCTTGATCCCCCATAACCTTGGTGGAGCAGAACAACATGGGCATCCACGCCGTCCATCGTGACAAGGCATTCGATGGTTACCTTGTTTGGTTTAGTCAACGAACAAGGCTTCAATTGAGGCCCGCTTGGACGGAGCAAGAAATTGGCGACATTATGAGCGAGGATGAGGGCAACAACCCATATGACCAAGCTACCCGAGAAGGCAGGCAAGTTTAGATCGCCCTTGCGTTAGCCAGAGTTGTAAGTGATACAACTATTTCCATCTCTGAGGTCTTTACTGTCATGGAGACTTAAATTCTTGTTTTTGTTGCATAGAGCATGGAGATAATGAGGACAAGTGGCGAGCAAGGAAGGGCATTGATGATTCCTGTAGGCGATCCCGATGAGGCCTCCATGTTACGACAACACATTCGTGTAGTCTCCTCTCATTCAGTTGATGTTACATCTTTATATAGTTTTACACCAACCCTACTTACTAATAGTGCTTTCAAAATGCAAAGCGTGCCATGCATCGCCTCCGAAAAGGTAGTCAGACGCCTTGGATGTAGACGTTCCCTGGATGTGGCAGGTCCCCACAACAGCTTGGTGCTTGGACCTTCTCTGCACATGTTGGAGGGACTTCATCTTCACATGGTGCACATGGTGGCGGGACTTCTTCTTCACATGGTGCAAAGAACTAGTGCAGAGAGGGTGGCCAAGGACATGGTCATTATGATGATGAAGATGATGAAGGACAGGGAGAGTACTATGATCATGAGTATGATGAGATTGGCATGTCCCAGCTTGGAGATGCACCCCAAGGAACTCAAGGCCCTTCCGGTTCTGAACGTCCACAGAGGACGCTCAGACCAGTGGACAGGTACACTCCAGGTATCTATCCGTTTGGGAGGGGAAAGCATTACGCTCGCCGTCCACGTTAAGGTACAAAGAGCGATAAAAGATCCAAAGACTTCATATGCTACATTTTGTGCATGGACTATGTATGCATTGGACCTTATGTAATGCACTATGTATGGACCTTGTACTATGTTTGGACTATGTTGGTTGATTGATGAAGCATATGTATGGACTATGTTGGATGTTGAATATGTTGGACCTTATGTATGTATGGATGTTGAATGAATGTGTATGTCGGTGTGGTCATTTGTTATGTGAAATTCTGTGTATTCTGTGTATTATGTTTTTTGGTGAACCCCAAGCTCGGCGTATCCACCACGATATTTAATTTAAGATAAGCTATACTTTATTTCTGAAATGAAAATGTGATTGTCCTCATAACAATATTCCCCAAATGTGGAACGTCGCCATGTTTCATGTTTCCAGCTATCAAGAGAGGGCCTTCGTCGCAACTCACAAGAAAGAAGGGTGTCATCACCCCATCCTACATGTTACGATCAACCTCTCGTTGGATCCACGGTGACATGGCAAGCACGTAAAGGGGACGGCGGCTTAGGAGAGTCAGGGAGCTAGCGAGCTCAGGTCCGTTGTTGGCACAAGGTCATCGTCGGCTGATTAGAGTAGTGGGCAATAGTGAAGCAAATCAAAGAAGAGAACACCCAGGATCTCGGCGTCAATTGAACACACGCCGAGTGTGGGCACCTCGGCGTTTAGTCATTTGACGCCGACGTCTGGTGCATACTGGATTCCTTTGCCTCGAAGCGCCGAGGTGCCCAACCTCGGCGTTTAGTCATTTGACGCCGACGTCTGGTGCATACTGGATTCCTTTGCCTCGAGCGCCGAGATGCCCAACCTCGGCGCGTGTCGTCAAAATTGACGCCGAGTCGTTAAACTTCGGCGTGGGCCGACTAAGCGCCGAGTTTCGGCCCAAACCTCATGCCGACCGTTGTGATCCCTAGGGTTGGCGTGGGCCGACTCGACGCTGAGCCTCAGCCCGCAAATGGCCGAGCCAAACCCTAGGGTTGGCGTGGGCCAACTCGACGCCGAGCCTCAGCCCAACTCACAAACGGCCGAGCCAAACCCTAGGGTTGGCGTGGGCCGACTCAACGCTGAGCCTTCTATCTCAGCGTTGTCCGACTTGACGCCGAGCCTATTAATCATAAAATAGAAAGAATAAAGTATTAAAGACCTTGTAAACCTTTGGTTTGCAATCCTATTTGCATGATTCAAATGAAAAATCTTTCTCAACGATTCCTCTTGTACTAACACGAGTTATACTAATAAGACCTTGTAAACCTTTGGTTTGCAATCCTATTTGCATGCCTTAGGAGATTGAAAAGAACAACTCATACATAAGCATTCCACATTCGGATTGACTAACAAAGGTTGGTCCTAATAATGCTCCCACATATTGAACTAAGTTGCGCCTTCCCCATAGTATCCTCCAGTTGACGGAGGCGGTGGTGGTGGCGGTGGAGGTGGAGAAGGAGGCCCGTCCTTCTTATGGTACGGGCACTCGCAGTATGGATTATTGCATAGTGTCTCCTCTGCATCATTGCTATTGTCGTAGCATTCATCATTGCTATTGTCGTCGTCCGACTTGTCCCTGTTACCACTTCTAGGGCCATACTCTAGGTCAAAGATGCGTCCCTGTAGATATGTGATGTACTGTTGATGGGGATAGATAGGAGAAGGGTCGACCCATCTAGTGAAGCCATAGTTATCTGGACAGCTTGAATCCTAAAAACCCATCTACCAATAAGTACTACTAGAAACCAAATGCAAATCTAAAAAAGGAGAGAGTTCAAAGGAAATACAAATCCTTGCGGGCATCTGAAGAAACGACGGCCTCCATCATCACAGGGCCGTTGTACATCCGCACAACGCAATCCAAACTGCGTATGGCATTTTGGCCAATCTTCAATGCGCTTGTCGATGATCTAAGAGGTCTCTCACGGGTGAAGTCACTCTTCCTCTCCAAAGAAAATTCCTCTATTGGTTCTTCAAAAGAATCAGGACCCAGAGAACCCTCCCACACAATCGGAGGTCCCTCCTCACCCCCCTTCCTCTCCCTCCGCCAAAACCCTTTCCACTCGAGGAACCTCCGCTCGACATTTCCTAAAACTAAACCCAGAAAAACAAGTTGTGTGGATGTGGAGCAAGACATGGACCACTATATATAGGGATGAAGGCAGGTTCACCATGAATGCTACTTGACAAAAAACTTGTGAGCGTACTCATTTATTGAATCAAGAAAGGCTAGATGCTTCATCCGAAAAGCCTACAACCATGACCGGTCATTTCATCCTAAAAGGCTACAGATGTGTTTTGTCACTTCATCTAAATGCAAGACATCACTCGATATTAATTCATCGCGTGATACGGATACAACAAGAAACGAATCTAGGCTTTTCAAAGGAGTTTTCAAATAGACTTTCCATTGATCGCAATAAGATTTGTAGCCCTTTCAAGTGGATCGCAATAAACAAGTAGCTTTTTCAAAGGATACAAACAAGAGTACTACAGGTCTTAGGATAGTTAACGAAGCACAGGGCATAAAACCATCTGAAATAAAAGCATAGTGCATTATAACATAATAAAAAAATTTCAGGGAATAAGTTCATCCGAAATAAAAGCAGAGTGCATTACAACATAGTAAAAAAGTCTAGGGCTACACGGCATCACTCGTGAATAAACCAAATGCCTCACCGAGTGCAACGAGGCCACTTTCCTTCCTCCGGCATCGGGATTCTCCTCCATCGCTGCCTTCGCCGCAAGACACGCCAAGCTTCTTCTCCCTCTCCTGCGCTCTGACGCAAGAACATGTCTCCTTTCCTCCTCTTCCTTATGCTCCTTTTCTATAGGAGCCTATCTCGCCTTTTTGCTCAAACCTCTCCTTAACCTCGGCATCCCACTCCTTCAGCCTTCTAGATGTCTTTGCTTGTCCCACTCCTTGATCTCAAAGTGTCAATCCACCGCTTAAGTCACACAAAGGTGGAACGGTCTCTGCAAGAAAAACAAATTATTACAAAACAAACAAATAAGCAATACTTAATATCATAAGAAAATTAATTAACACACAATAAAAATTCCTCACAAACGATGCACGACGCTGTTGCTTTGTAGGTTCCCATGCATAATTGGGACACATCCAAAGACTCTCTTCTATATGTTTCCTCATCTTCGAGATGTCTACCTTGCAAGGATCACCACAAAAGCACATTGGTCGAGGAACACCTTCAGGATGTGGCTTTAGGTCGTGAGGGATTTGCCCTCCCATCACCACCATAGCTACAATTAAAAGAATTTAGTCATATTAACAGAGAACCAAACCTAAACCTAGGGTTTTCTATTTGTTGCACAAATAATGAATAAACATTGGGATTACCTTGGGATACGAGCTTTACCACGCCTTGGCATCCTAACATTACGTAGAAAAAAAATCAATCCAAAGTACCTTGCAACGAATGTAAAGCTACTAACACTAAATCACCATACCTCCCAAATAAGCTTTTCATTACAAACCCTAAGCAAATTTGAATCCCAACAAACACAAAATTTAACTCAATGATTATAAACCAGAACATATACAACAACCATACATTTAGGTCATCCAATCATTTGAACCACCATACATTGCACGAATGACATGAACATGAACCAAACCTATAATGCCAAGTTCAAAAACAACCGAATCTAAATGGATGAAATGAAATAGGGAAAAGAGGAGTACCTTGGCAAAACGCCTTGGTCATAAAAAATTAAAATGTAATGACCAACAAATAAATAAAATACATACTAACCCTAATGACCAACAAATAACTAACCCTAATGACACCTACAATAAACAAAGAACCCTAATGACCAAAATAACTAGAAACCAAACTAACCTAACATGTTCAGCACATAAAACAGTTAAACAACAATGCACTCAATCATCCTAAGCCATACATTTTGCAAATGCAAACACAAATATACCAAAACACCATACACCCATGATTCCACATGATTAGGGACAATGCAAGCACATCTACGCGGATAGATTGGAGGAGGGGAGGGACCATTACCTCGAGAAAGCTTCGGGAGACAAGACCCGGGCACCTAGGGTCGATTTTGAGGGTTAGAGTTTCGTGGGGGCCATGAGGGATTTGGGGGTAGGCCGTCTTCAGAATGGAGGGAGGAAGAAGAAGGGGGCCTCGGCGCGGCCTCAAGTGACCATACCTCGACGTTGAGTCGGGCCGCGCCGAGGTAGGCTCGGTGTTAAGTGACCCAACGCCGAGCTACTGGGTCACCGTGCGTTGTTGGGCCGCCTGGGCCGCGCTCCGGATGGTGCCAATAGCTCGGCGCACCGTCCAGCCGCGCCGAGGTTGGGCTCTTGGCGTTGGATGACACGACGCCGACGTCTGGGACCCACGCGCCACCGTGTCGCCGATGACCCCGATCGTCCATGACGTGGCAATACCTCGGCGTCGTGTGACTCGACGCCGAGCCCCATACCTCGGCGTCATGTTCTAGGACGCCTAAAAATGGTCTATTTTCAGAAAACGTTTTGGCGTGGGTATTTTTGTAAAAATTGTTTTCAAAAGGGACCAAAATACAAAAATTTCACTCAAGTAAAGAATGTACGTATTCTCTAGGAATAAGCAGAATCATCGTTGGACCCAAACGTGGTTATTTCCCCCGAGCATACATCTTTTCTTACCATTGTTTACCATTGTGAATCAGGGCTACTAGAATCTCCATGTTTATTCTTAGAGGACGTGTTATTGATAGAAAAAAGAGGTCATAAACATTCTCATAAAAATTAGAAAGATTTAGCTTATTTGACCATATTTCGTACTTACCACATATCATGTAGGGTTATTCGGATTGGTGCTATTATAATTTTCTCGGATCGAAGAAGTGTCAGCACTATTCACCTATTTAGAAGTATGCCATTGTAATCTTCTCCTTTGAAATATGCCACGCTATACGCTAGATGAGGCCTTAGGCCCGTTTGTAGGCGTACGTGACATATAGTGAATTCTGTATGGACAGTATTGCCCTCGTCTACAAGAGTCGCTGTCATATATTGTCGCTTAGAGTTCGTCGAGGAGTGAGTGGAAGAGAGAGTGAGAGAGGAGGACGAACACGGACGGACTGGGTGCCTTTTTCCCCTTTAAGACAAGGGCAATATCAATATATCATCCATACAGAATTGAACCTATGCCGTGTACGCTTGCAAATAAACGGGCCTAAGGCCTTATCTAGCATATAGCTTGCCATATTTCAGGGAAGGGGATTATAATGGTGTATAATGGCACCAATCCAAATAACCTTGTAATATAACCTATCATACCAGGCCAAAATCTAGGTTTCCATAGTGTAACACGTGAACTTAATTTGCTTGAACAACATGTGTTGTAAAGACTTGGTTGTGATTATGTTTGATATTCCGCATGTGTTTTATCTATGCGTAGGGGGCACATGGGTGGTGTGGCCTAGGGGTGACTAAGTTAATTAAGTTGAGCTGTCAAGTGGTTGATAGTTAAGTTTAGCTTAATTAATTTGGTGGTTCCTTGCATACTCCATTTGGCATTTCTTTTTTTTTGAAGCGGCAATTCATTTTTTTCGCTGCTTTACGGGCTGAATAGCCTATGAAGTTCGCATGATGTTTTACCATTGGCGTCCTCATTAGTCATTTCTTCTTCACACGTCGGGGGAGGGGGGCCTCATTCCTTCTTCATCCAATACATCCGTTAGCGGCATCATTTCTTCTTTATCCTGTTGTGGCTCGACGTGCTTGAGGGCAGGATGTAGCGGATCGACGCCGAGTGTCGCGCACGGAGTTGGCAAGGTCTCCCTTGGCCTGCTCGACTCGTCAACTAAGGGGGTGACATAGGTGAATGAGAGGTTGCGGTAGCTCATGGCCGCGCATAGGGTCACCTCGACAGGGTGGTTGTGGCCTGTGAGCGAAAGTCGGAGCTAGCGTAGCGCTGTTGGACACGTCCCCATGGGCGAGGCTATGGCATGAGGGTGGTGGCCGCTTGTGGGAGCAGAGAGCGACGAGGGAGCCTACTAGTGAAGGGTGCAATGTTAGAGTGGCGAAGGCTATGGTCGTGACGACAGATGATGGTGCCGGTGGAATGCACGACTGCCATGTTTTAGTGGCTTTGTGTCTATCTCGAGGTCGGCCGGTGGCAGTGACATAATTGTGGGCGGTGATGGCGGCTCAAGGCTGTGGAAGGCTATAGAAGGGTGCCGGTGAAGGCTAGGTCACGTAAGGCTAGGCCCCCATGTATTGTGGTTTCTTTCAAGGCGACGGGAGCAAGGTGTGGAGTCCAATAGCGGATGCGACAAGACCACCGTGTGTTGTCTTTCTATGGTGATGACGGGTGGCTATAGAGCAGAATTGGAGAAGTCCGAATCGTCGGTTTACGCTGTGGAGCTACAATGGCATCACGACGATGATCCTATATAATGGTGGCCTTGTCAGTGCGTTGCAATTTATTTCTCTCTCATTTTTCTTATTTGGGGGAAACTGAAGCTAGGGTATTCGATGCCCACAATATAGAAGACTTGAGCGCGAGCGAAGATTACGGTTGAGTGGCCTATGGTTGCACTGGGGAATCTGTTGTGGTGGCGAGCGCTGTTGATAGAGGTTTGTTGAGTTTGTGGTGACGGTGTTATGCGTGGTTGTTGTTGCTAACTGGCCAGGGAGTTTTAGTAGTAGTAGTTGTTGTTGTTTTATTTGTTTTCCTTTTTTCTAGCTCATTTGTTTATATTTTCTTCTTATATATAAATAGAAACTGCTAGTTCGTTAAAAAAATAGGAGGCTACCAAAATCCTCGTGGAGTCTCTCGGTGATAATTTCATTGCATCAGTAGCACGCACACTAGTACATAACACCCTGAGGCGAGCCAAGGAGCTCGAAAACGAACACGGGAGGCATTAGGATTATTACCAAATTGGGCCAATCACAGGCTGCGTTGACCAATCAGGCGGCAAAAGTTGACTCCAAATTCCCCTCCCCTCTCCCGTCTCCTCGTCCAATCGCCCTCCTCTTCCCCTTTCTGCTTCCTCCCCACGAGCCTGCGACGACGTCAGCAACCCCGCCGACTACCCCCTCCCCTCTCCGCCCCCCTCGCCGAGGGAGCAATTCCGCCCCCAATCGGCCACCGGAGCCCTTCTCCCTTCCCGTTCCCGCGGCATCCGATGCGCGTCGCCGCCGCCGCCGCCGCGCTCAGATAGCCAAGCCGAGCCGGCGGGAGGAGGGGGACCCTAGCCCTAGCAATCCGGTCCCCCGCATGGCGGGGAGCTTCCGCGAGGGCGCGGGGCCGGGGGACGCCCACGCGCCCCCGCCCCCGCCCACCCCGCCCCTCTCGCAGTTCCTCGCGCTCGACTCGCTCCCCTCCTGGGGCTCCGACCCCAAGCAGCCGCACTGGCGCCAGCCCGAGCTCCGCCGCGCGCTCGCCTCCGACGACCAGGCCGACGAGCTCAGGCGGATCCGCGCCAGCGTCCAGGACTCCGCGGGCAAGGCCAAGTGCGTACCCTTCCCTTCCCTTTCCCCTGTCTAATCTCGCATTGCTGACGCTGACTGCCCGCTGCTCAATTCTGCGTCCCCCTTCCCCTTCCCGGTCCCCGCAGGGAGAAGGCCAGGTCGCTGCACGAGGCCATCCAGAAGCTCGACAAGTACAAGAACATTGTCACCCGCAAGCGCCAGCGCTCCACCGACGCGTCGTCCGCGCCCGACAAGCTCGGGCCCGCCGGCCCCTCCTCCTCGTCCTCGGGCGCGCTCAGGATGGGCGCGCAGAACAACTCTTCTGTCTTGAGCAAGCGCGTGCGCTCCTCGCTTGCCGATGCCCGGGTTCGTGTGCTCGACCCACTCTTCGTCTCAGCTCACAGCGTTTGCACTTCTTATTACTTTCCTTAGTTTGTTTTGGCTGCAACGAAATGTTCCTGATTTCGTTAATAGTCTCCATCAGATTCTGGAATCTGGATCATGGTCGTTGAAAAGGTTGTACCTTTTCAGTCTTTGCAGCTAATTAAAACTCAAGCAAGTGTAGCTAGCTACTCATGTTCTTTTGTCGCGCGTCGGTGGAAACCGTGTGATTCCAGAAAGCTTGCCCTTCTTGTAAGCTCAGTTGCATGGAGACCTGGTTACCACCCTGTTGTCACCTCATTTTTCACTTATTAAGAGCATGCAGGACAAGTGTGGGAAAATGGTGATCTTGGTTGAATTCCAGATCAACTGATATAGCCTTTTTATTCTCACACTCATGTCACTCATAGTCCTCTGTACCTAGACTTATTGTTCTTGGGTTTTGAAACTACTACAACTCTGGTTGACCTAGTTTAAATGCTTCACCTTCAAAGTATGACCTTTTAATTAATGCGCTTCTTGTATGACGCGTTCTTCTGAACAGAATTTCAATCACAATTTTTACCATGATAATGTTTTCACATTCCTTATGAGTTTCCTGTGTTACCATTTCTTCACTTAAAAAACTTTTTTTTGAACTTCACCGTAGTAATTTCCTTGGATGAAAAAACAACAAACCATTTCTTCACTTAAAAAACTTTTCTTTGAACTTCACTTAAAAAACTTGGTTCTGTTGTTTCTGCATGTTTCAGGTGGAAGGACGTGGTAGTGTTCCTACAAGGCAAGGCCCTTTGGTTAGTAATGAGAAAAATTCACCCGTGGAGAAGGAAAAGAGCAGTACAAGAATATCTGCTACAGTCTCTGGGCTTTCTGATGACAAATTGCGGGGTTTATCTACTGGCAGTGAAGGGTGGGAAAAAAAGATGAAGCGTAAGCGCTCTGTTGGAACAATGCTCAGCAGAGGCAGTGATGCCGATCGAGATGTCAAATCCGTGGGTCAGCATAGACCAGCCAACGAAGTACGCCCACGATCTAGTGATGGCCTTGGATATAGGTAAAAAACTTGTGTTTGCCATATTTTTTGTTCCTTGAGTTAGAACTTAGCTTGTTTCTGGTTGTTGACTCCCTGAAATGATTGTGCGTGATTGATCATCATGCTGAGCTAAATCATGTAATCTTGGGAAAACTTAAACATTGAGAAGATATATGTGGTATGTTGACAAATTGATATCATCTGCTACCTTGAAATAGAGATGTAAGGGTTGAGATGAATTTGTCTTTTTTTTTTTGCCCAACTGTCCAACATCAGCGAGTAGAATGATATTACTGTGTACGTGCATCATCAGAAAGGTGGTTTTTGGCAGCTTGTGTTTCTAGCTCTTGCTTGGGCTAAACTGTGTTCTTTGATCAACACATTTTTTTTGTCATTCACAATCGATGTCTGCTATTTATAGTTCCACCTGAATTCTCTTCCAGCACTATATGTGAAAACCTTCTTTGCCTGTGTATCCTTGTTAGAGCTCATGTTAATTCTCACATTGCAGACATGGAGTTTCTGCTGGAGCACTAGCAGGTAACAAGTTGGATAGCACTTCTCAGCAGAATAACATTGTATCCCGCATTCTGTCCAAGTCAGATGTCGACTATGTGTCTCAGCCAAATGAAAGAAGAGAACGTCATGCTGGAGTTGAAAAAGAAAGGACTACAGTAAAAGGAAACAAGTAAGCTAAGATACTTCTGTTTTCCTGACAATTCACGTTTTTTCTTTGCTACATATATGTGAAAGAGTATTGCAAAATTGCCATTTATTTGATGATATGCAATTTGTTAACTAGGGCAAATACTTCTGATGATATGCAAACGGAAGCTTAAGCCCCCTGCCCAAGGCTAAAGCTTGCAGGGCACCAAGAACCAGTTCACTTGCTATGAACTCGCTCTTCTAATTTCCAACGTTCAACCGGAGGAAGTGATGAATGGGAAGAAGCACCTTACCCAAATAAAGCCTCACCTTTGGGAGGCATGACAAATCGCAAACGTTCCACACATTCAAATGCTTCCTCACCTCCTATTGCCTGGGTTGGGCAACGCCCACAGAAGATGTCACGGACAAGAAGAGCAAATGTTGTTTCTCCAGTGTCAAATTTTGATGAAGCGTTATCTGAAGGATCACCACTTGACACTGCCACTAGATCAGCACCTATAGAGTCTGGCAGTGTCTTGCTGACAAAGAACACATCAACAAGCAAAATGGATAGCATCTCATCTCCTGCTGGGTTGTCAGAAAGTGAGGGATCGGCTGTGACTGAAAGCAAGTCCAAGGAGAAAGCCATGCATAGTGGTGAAGTGGGGAACGAGGGTGCAAATACAGCCCATAATGCAATGGGATTGATATTTTCGTCAAATAAAAATAGGATTCCTTTGAAAGAAGAGCTGGAAGATGGTGGTGTTCGTCGTCAAGGGAGGAGTGGAAGGGGTGCTATGCATGTCAAGGGGTGTTCTCCCATACCAAAAGAAAAACTGGACACTGCAGAAACAAGAAAGCCAATAAAAGGTGGAAGACCTGGATCTGAAAAGAATGAGAGGTACTTAATTGTCGTCATCTTATGCTGGCATTGGGGATCATAGCTTTGCATATGAAACTTGATTTGACCTTTTAATCATCTGTGCAGTAAGTTGGGGCGGCCACCAATGAAAAAAGGCTCTGACCGCAAAGCTTCATCCTGGCATTCACAGGCTCTAAATAGTGATATTACAGACATAACAGGTTTTCGGAAGATGCTTTACCTTTATTACTCATGTCTCTCGCCATTATCCTTTCTCTTATAATAACTAATAATTGTGCACTGCAGGTGAACCAGAAGATGACCAAGAGGAGCTTTTAGCTGCTGTTAATGCTGCTCGCAGCGCTATTGGTGCGTATGCTGTCTTATCCCCCTCTTCTGGCGATCTCTGTCAGGCATCTCTTTGGGTTGATGGTTTATAACTTCCTTTCTTCTGCAGTTAGTGCCTATTCTGGCCCTTTTTGGAAGAAAATGGAACCCATGCTAACTTTTATGAGCTCAGAAAATTTATCTTTCTTAAAAAACCAGGTTGGTGCAAGTTTTGCTTTAGACATCATGATTGAATGTACTTTTATTGTTTGCTGGGATGGATTCTGATGTCAGTTTGTGGTCAGATCAACCTTGTTGAAGAGCTTGAGATGAGCATGTCCTGCATGTCTGATAGTGAACATGATATTGTAGCATCAGTTGATCACAAAAGAATGTCAAAGATGGTATGTGACTTCATGACATCAATAATTCCAAATTATTCCAATAAAATGTTTCCCCTTTCATGGAAATTTATTGCCTATATATGACATTTGTCATATGTCTGAAAAAACTGCAGGAGGAGCATTCATCTCAGGGATTGGCTCCATCTAATTTTTCTCCCTCATCCCAGCAAAGTAAAACTAATGGAGTCGGAGCAAAAGGATCTATCGGCTGTTTTTCTCATGGGCCACAAAAGCTGGAAGCTGATAAATGGTTTAATGAAATGGCTCCAATGGCACACAGACTCCTTTCGGCTTTAATTATGGAAGATGACTTACCTGATTCCAATGGGGTGCAAAGAGATATACTTGTTGAATTTCCAAATAGCCACAACCCTTACACTGTCAACAGATACTTAGAAAATGAACTTCAAGCTAGTGCCATAACATCTAATTTTGGGCTGAGTGTGGATTTTGTGCACTCAAACAGTACTTCTGTGGTACATCAGAGCATGTGCAATGGTTTTACAGCTTGAGCAATTTCATCAATTCAAACAGTGAAAATTCGGTTCATAGTGAGAATTTATCAGATGGACTCAATTTTACAGTATACCCAGAAAGTGGCCCTTTACATGACTTGATACCACCGATTCCACGGCAATGTCAAAATCCAGGGAAAGATTTCCCTTTATCTCCGTATGACTATCAATATGGGCAGATGTCTGTGGAAGATAAGATTTTAATTGAGCTGCAAAGTATTGGCATTTATCCAGAGACAGTGGTATGTCCCTTAAACTCTGGTGTTGCTTTATACAGTTTTTTAATGGAAGTCTATATGCATTGCCTACCAGGAAACATGTCAAATAATTGGAAAACCATAGTCTATGATTTTGGGCAACCTGACATGTTTCTTAAGGTGGTACCTTGAGGGAGGGAGAGGGCGCTCATATGGTTTTGATTACTTTGCCCTTTGTGTCTCTTGCCAGTCACAACCTCATTATTTTCTTACAAGCACCCCTCTTTACCTGAGTGATGTGTTAATAAAGAGATCAAAAAGCACACACCGAATGAGATATAGGCAATATAGGTAGATTTAGTTATCTATGTTCATGGTGTCTTGAAGAGTTATCCTCACTCCTGAAACATCAGATAAAAAGAAGGAACAAGTGAGGAAGTATTTGATGTGCTAAGATACTAGCTGTCATCCCAGGGGCACATATGCTGTTATTTTTTTTATATTGGATGCTATTTTATCTGTGTTATAATCTATATAGTCCCTAGAAAATCGAACTGTATGTAACAATCAGAATTTGTGCTTTTCCCTCCCCCTCATACATTCTGGTTTTGATTCTTGCCTCATCTTTGCAACACTACTCTTTTCAGCCAAAGCTAGATGACGGAGAAGATGAGGACATTAATAAAATGATTTCAGAGTTGAGGAAAAGGCTGCATGATCAGGTTACGTGAACAACCCCTCGTCCCCTCCTAATAGCATGTCTTTAGTTTTGATTAAACTTGGATGGGTTCAGTGCACTGTTTTCAGTGTGTTAACTGTTAATGTGTGTGACTTCACCAGATCAATGTAAATTGTCATAATCTCTATCATATCATGTTTTGGAACCTTGGTTGTGTAAGGATTTCGTTTTCTACAAATGTTATAATTATTTTTGAAATGTTAATAATGTATAAAGCACATATATAAAATTGATGTTGACCATCTGGCATCACTATTTGTTTAAAGAGTAAGTTTCATAGTAGCTACATATTCAAGTGGCAGCTTGGCAAATAAGGACTAAGTGAGGACCAGCATACACTGTCATTTTGTACCTCTTCTTCATAATGGTTTGAATACATGTCTGAAATCATGGAAATCAGAGATTAATTCCTATTTTATGCTAGGGTCTGTATATAGGGAAAGCCTCTCATCAGATTTGAATGCTATAGATCAAGATGGTTGCCTATATCTCTAGGTGGAATGGTACCAAGGCGAGGTGGCATAGTTACAGGCCATTTGAAAAGTTTCAATGGTTTTAAGTGGCTTATCTGGGCCATCTGCATTCAATCTAATGACTAAGACCAATGGTTCTTATTGAACTAATTTAAAACTGTCTCACTTGATGCATCTGTGATGTTTTTTCATAACTTTGCATGCATGTATTCTGAAAAAATAAATTGCTTTTTTTTCTCACTAGATTTTCACTAATGTGTATTAAAATGGTACCATTCTTGTTTTTGCAGGTGAACCAAAAGAAATGCAGATTACATAAGCTAGATAAATCAATTCAAGATACAAAGAATATTGAGGAGAGGTAGCGATGCATTATATTTATATACATTATATGTTAAATGCTAGTGCATGAAGTTACTTTAAGGGCTAACTTTAAGACTACCTGACAGGAGCTTGGAGCAACATGCTATGAACAAACTGGTTGAAAGGGCATACAGAAAACTCAAGGTAGTTGACATGTCTCTTCACATGATTGTTCTTACATCAATGTTGGCGCCACATGCGATTAAAAATGTCCTGGCTCTGCTATTTTAGTTGTGGTCTGGGGAGATATAAGATGTCCGTCCTTCATTGCTTTAACAAAAACCGTTATCTTTTCTTTTGTTTTTTCTTTAAGTTGGTGAATGAAATTTTGGTCTCCCCATGTTGGATGATCCTTGCCCCTTTAAGCTTAATATATTTTTTCGCCTGGAAAAAAGGGGTAATATGTATTAGCTGCATTAATATTGATCCTGTTTGCATCTCTTCTTTATGATATGTAGGGTGGGCGGATTGGCTCTAGTCACAAGGCTGGTGTCAGTAAATCTGCCAATAAAGCTGCAAAGCAGCTTGCTTTGGCTTTTGCCAAGCGTACTCTTGTTCGATGCCACAAATTTGATGAAACAGGGAAAAGCTGCTTCAGTGAGCCTTCTCTTTGGAGTGTGCTGTCTGTACCCTTGCCAAGCAGTGATGCAAAATCCACAGAGGGTAATTTATGTGCTACTGTTGCTCAGAGAGAAATGACTGTTATGTTTATGTACTTGAGAGTGGACTGTAACATGCACATTTTTGTGTCAAACTAATTCTTTTATCAAAATCATAACTTCTTGCCTGCTTTTGTTTGGGCTTCAGGTGTAGAGAGGCTGAAGCATCAAAAGCTTGACAGAACTCCATTCGATCAAGGTAACATAGCAATTCTCATGACGGTTATGCTGGGTGATGTCAGAAAACTACCTCCTGTTTGACCAAGTATATCAACTTACTGCTTTTCCTATCACAGGTGGCGCAAAATGGAAAAAGGGCGACAGGGAACGGGATCACAACAGGGATGCATCTGCAAAGGGCTCTGGATTGAAATCAGGGCGCCATTCATCAGGCGGCAGCGGGAGGAGCGGCGAGCGCAAAAACAAGACAAAGCCGAAGCAAAAGCTGGCGCAGCTATCAACTTCTGGAAACGTGCTGGGTAGAGTGGTTGATCCATTTTCATCTCTGACAGTGCAAGAGCCGCCTGAACCTGCAAGCGAGAAAAAGACCCAGCATCCAACAAATTCGCATCCAACTAGGAATACTTCCAGCAACGCCAACCAGCGACTTACCGCGGATGCTGGACTGCCAGTGTTGCCTGGATTAGATGACATATTGGACGTCCCTGGAGGGCTTGACGGGCAGGGCAACGATATCAGCTCGTGGTTTACGGATGGCCTTGACGACTCGTTGCAAGACATTGATC
Organism: Miscanthus lutarioriparius; assembly: GCA_904845875.1. NCBI lineage: Eukaryota > Viridiplantae > Streptophyta > Magnoliopsida > Poales > Poaceae > Miscanthus > Miscanthus lutarioriparius. The sequence continues at coordinate 140,763,391 of CAJGYO010000002.1, forward strand.
TTTCAGGCGCCCTGGAAATCCCAGACGATGACCTCACCCAGCTGGGATTTATATAAGGAGAAGGAAGCAATTGTTGTTTGTCCTGTGCATATGTTGCGAGTGTGGATGCCATGTTTTTCCTTCCCTAATGTATGGTAGAGCTAATCCATTTAATCTCCCTGACACAACCTGGTAGGGCAGAGGTTGTAATCTGTAATTAGGCTGGTGGATTCGTGTCGATATCCGGAGTCTGCTGGCATGAAGTGGATGGTTGCACTGTTGCAGATGAGGTATTCGATTCTTGTAGCAGCAAGAACATGTTGAGATTTGCTATTGGTATCATGTAGTTTGTGGTTCTGCTTCCTGGATTATCCTGTCGGAATCGTGTCTGTGAAAAGCTCGTCCTTTGCAAGCCTTGTTGCCATTGCCAAAAGGGATGGATCTCGTTGCCCACGTGAAAGCTATGTACTATTCCTATAGAGGATTATGTTTTTTCTGCGTTTCCGGCAACCGGCATGTAGAATCCTATGTTTTCTTGTGCGTTTTTTTTGGCCATGTTGAATCATGGGATCTGATTAGTATGTGTGCAGACGAGATCGAACCGACAAGGGTCCATAGCTCAGTGGTACAGCAGATAAATAGGTCTCCGGTTCGAGTTTTTTTTAAAATTATTTTTGTATTTTCTTCTCATAAAAAATATAGTTGGCGCTAACCAAAACTTATTTTGTCTGTTGTAGTTTTTTTTGGACAACTAACTCATTTTGTTCCAAGTACAACGTACTGTTAGGAACTTAGGATCTACTCCGTATCTGTTTAGTTCTTTTTTTTTTCACAACAAACTTATTTTATTTCAAGTACAACGTACGGTTCGAACCCGGATGGGCCCTGTGGAGTTTTTATTTAAAAAAAGAAAAGTTCTATCATTAATTTTACATTTTCTTCTCAAAAAAATATAGATGGCGCTAACCAAAACTTATTTTGTCTGTTGTAGTTTTTTTTACAACTAACTCATTTTGTTTCAAGTACAACGTACTGTTAGGATCTGTCCGTTGTAGTTCCTTTTTGACAACAAACTCATTTTATTTCAAGTACAACGTACTGTTAGGAGTTTGGAAAACTCAGTTTAAGGGCACGTACAACACAGGCATACAATGTTAGCCCCGCAACATGTTTCGCTTGAACTTATCACTTCTTTTATTATCCATAGATACGGTATTTTTCTCTCACAACAAAACAACATTAGCTTGGGCTTATCACCCTTGAAACCATCAAATTTAATGTTAGAATGCGGGAATTTTTTCTATTTCCTGTGTTTTTTCTCTAAAATGAACTGATTTCTGTGAAATTCTTGCATTCAAAGGGGCCCTAAAGTTAAAGATTCCACATTTGCAAGTAAAAAACTAAGGCTACCATCTATCCATACATGCATGGTTCCATGTCTTCCTCCTGCACAGCAAAAAGGACATGCATGTAGCAACTTTTCTACTCTCTCATCTCTCATGCGGAGGTTACAACACATTCTTCGACATCTTCTCCTGTGCGTCAATGGAGGACAATGGTTCTCCTTCAAGCTACTAGGACTATATGCAAGACCATCAGTCCATTATGAGATGGAATCTTGATGCAGAGGTAAAGGTTAGGGCAGTACGTCAACGTGGCGCGTTGGAGAAGTCCAAAGAGGAGAGTGCTTTCCTTAAGGGGCACTCATAGATATGAGTTAGATTTGAACAATGTACACATGTAGATAAAAGAGACTGGGAGGACCTTCAATCACACGGTGCATCTGTCAGCCAAGCAAGCTCAAATTGTCTATTTTAGTTAGACCTCCGTTGAAACAACCATTTTTATTCCAAGTTTCAACCCTAATGAACATAAAGCCGCTGATATTTATTTCCACCTGTTTTTGCTGTCTATAACATGGAATGAACTCACAAACCGTATAAAGCCAAGCGTTACCTTTTCTTTCTTGTTATCTCTCTCTATCTTTTGTTAGTTTAGTTTTATCAGGTATATGGTCCTCCGTACAATCCAAATCAACAAAGACAGTTTGGCCGAGTGGTCTAAGGCGCCAGATTTAGGCTCTGGTCCGAAAGGGCGTGGGTTCAAATCCCACAGCTGTCAGTCTTCTGTTTTTTTTTTGCACATTTCCATCCTTATTTTTTCTCTTTTTTTTTCACATTTCCATCCGCCTTTTCAATGATACTTTTATGTCATCATCCTTATTTGTTATTATTTTTTCTTCTGTTTTTTTTGCACATTTTCATCCTTACCCCCCCCCCCTTCACATTTCATCAGCCTTTTCAATGCTACTTTTATGTCAACATCTTTATTTTTTATTCTTTTTTTGTTCACATTTCCATCCCCATTTTTTCACATTTCCATCCGCCTTTTCAATGATACTTTTATGTCATCATCCTTATTTGTTATTATTTTTTCTGCATTCTCATCCTTATCCCCCCCTCACATTTCATCTGCCTTTTCAATGCTACTTTTATGTCATCATCTTTACTTTTTTATTCTTTTTTGTTCACATTTCCATCTCCCGCTTTTTTGCACATTTCCATCCGCCTTTTCGATGCTACTTTTATGTCATCATCCTTATTTGTTATTATTTTTTTCTTCTATTTTTTTGCACGTTTTCATCCTTATTTCCCCCCTTTTTTCACATTTTCATCCGCCATTTCAATGCTACTTTTATGTCATCATCCTTAATTTTTTATTCTTTTTTTTTGTCCACATTTCCATCCCCCGTTTTTTTTTTGCACATTTCCATCCTTATTTTTTCATTTTTTTCTTGCACATTTCCATCCGTCTTTTCAATGCTACTTTTATGTCATCATCCTTAATTTTTCTTCTTTTTTTTGGTGCACATTTCCATCCCCCTTTTCAACGCTACTTCTATGTCATCCTATCAAGTTTTCGGTTCAGAAAAAGAGAAAAATAATTTAGGACCCAAATAAAAAGGATGGCTTCGCATTAAGGTTCTCTGCAGCTGCCTCATTTTATTAGGTGCGCTTAATGCCATACGAGCTATAGCAGCCCACATTTGGTTTTGGTGCCCCACAACCTTCACCGTCCATTGCTTGAGCAATGCACATTTTCATTCATCACAAAAGCATAATAGTAGCAGAAAGGGTTTTTTTTTCTCTCTAACTAAACTAATAAGAGCCCAAATAACACTACAATTTATTTTCAGTTGTCATTTACATGCAGGCGGCTGTTTTCTAGACATACACAGCCTCTACGCTGCATGCAGCTTACCGTTGAACAATTTCCCAATCAACCTGATTCAATTTCTGATGGCTGTACGGCAGCAACAGCCACAATTCCGCATTATATTTATTATTTATTACCTTGCCTGTCATATACATCTACTACACAGAATCAATATAAGGTAATGAATCAATAGATGCACAGCTTCTAACTCACAACCCTTCTGCTCTGCTATCCAGCTACTATAGGAACTTAGTCCAAAACGCCTTAAAGCGAACCCCACCACATACCATGGCTCACAATCACGTTCCCCTCTCACTACACTTCATTTCACTAACAGTGCTTTGCTGCTCCTCAACGTGAGACAGGTTCTGACAAGAATACAGCATCTTCCAACATAGCAACGCTGCCCCCCCGTTTACATTGTCTATACAATGGCAATGGGCTAGCTGCTTGCTTCTGTACATGCAGCTGACAGTGCATTTGATGGCATCAACTCCTAATGGGTACCATCATTCACTGCTGGATCACGCATAGCTCCCAGTTCCTTCGCCGTCAATGAGCTTCAGCTCCAAGGCATGGAAGGGTATCAAAGCAGGCCTCTGTAATAATTGGGGAAAAGTTTCAGCAAAACGATTGATTCATTTCAGAAAGCAAGTTGTGAATAAATTGACAACAAATTCAGCATCTTCTTTATTTTTTGACGGTTCACCACCATCGGAAATTTTATCGCAGGGGGATTGTCCAAATGCTTACTTGTGAGGAAGTGATCACAGTTATGCCCATGCTAGTTGCAAGTCTGTACAGATGCTCTTCAACATCAACACTCGTAGCACTGCAATCAAGTACGAATTTAGGACCCACAGTAATTGATAAGGAAAGAGAAAAGGAAATGCAAGAAATCAAAAGAGCATTGTGACAGAACACGTACTTGGTGCACTCGTCGAGGATACCAAACTTAGGATGATGGAAAAACAAACGAGCCTGACAAAAGGAACAGAGTGACTTTCAATTAACTCAATAGCGAAGAAAATGAAAAAGGAACAAATAAAGGTGGTCTGCCAGTTAATACCGACCATCCCAAGCCTCTGTTGTTCTCCTAATGACAGAACATCTTCCCAGTTTGGTGTAGAATCCCACCCTTCTCTTTCTAGGAGATACAGCAGCCGGACATTCTCTAGAATTGTCTTCAGGTGATCATCCAGAAGGACAGAGGCACTAGAATTGTTACCTATATTACCAGTTTTCCCGTTACCAGGACAAGCAACAATATAACTTATTACTTCCAATCAACTGGCATGCTCCTAGCTAATCATAATACAAGGTTCTTACTAATTCAACAGAGCAATTTCAAGAGGTGGGCCTACCAGATCTATGTAATGAAAGAACTTTTATCTTCGCTTCCTCCCTTGAGAGAGGGTATATGATCTGATCCCGCAGAGTACCCAGACTGGTATATGGCCGCTGAGGAACATGGAACATCCCTTCTAAGGGCTTGGTAACTCTCCCAGAGAAGGTGGGCCACAGATCCCTGAGCACTCTAAAAATAGAACTCTTTCCACTACCATTGGGACCTTCAGCAAAACAAAAAATGAATCATGACAATATAAGCTCACTGCTGAGCAGAAGACAAAAAAAAAGGTTGCCTGCACAAAGACTGAATACCAGTCAGAAGAAGGCCTTTCCCTTGTACCACATTGCACGAGAGTTTTCTAGCCAATAGCTTCTGTGATGGTGTTACAATGTCCACTTCATGAAATGAAATAATTTCTTCTGAGGCTGCACTGATGGCATTGGGAGACACCGCAGTATCTGGGGAACATTGATTTCAAAAGCAAGTTCAGAATAAAAAAACTTTTTTTTTCTCAAACATGCAGGAGAGTTGTGTATCTCTATATTAAAGAGAGAGAAAGGGGAAGAAAGCCCATATAATGCAACCATTACCTCATCTAGGAAGTAACAACAACGACAACAACAACAAAGTCTTTAAGTCCCAAACAAGCTGGGGTAGGCTAGAGTTGAAACCCAACAGAAGCAATCAAGATTCAGGCACGTGAATAGCTGTTTTCCAAGCACTCCTATCTAAGGCTAAGTCTTTGGGTATATTCCATCATTTCAAGTCTCCTTTTATTGCCTCTACCCAAGTCAACTTCGGTCTTCCTCTGCCTCTCTTCACGTTACTATTCTGGCTTAGGATTCCACTACGCACCGGTGCCTCTGGAGGTCTCCGTTGGACATGTCCAAACCATCTCAACCGGTGTTGAACAAGCTTTTCTTCAATTGGTGCTACCCCTAATCTATCATGTATATCATCGTTCCGAACTTGATCCCTTCTTGTATGACCGCAAATCCAACGCAACATACACATTTCCGCGACACTTATCTGTTGAACATGTCGTCTTTTCGTAGGCCAACATTCTGCACCATACAACATAGCAGGTCTAATCGTCGTCCTATAAAACTTGTCTTTTAGCTTCTGTGGTACCCTTTTGTCACATAGGACGCCAGATGCTTGGCGCCACTTCATCCACCCTGCTTTGATTTTATGGCTAACATCTTCATCAATATCCCCGTCTCTCTGTAGCATTGATCCTAAATATCGAAATGTATCCTTCCTAGGCACTACTTGACCTTCCAAACTAATATCTTCCTCCTCCCGAGTATTAGTGCCGAAGTCACATCTCATATACTCAGTTTTAGTTATACTGTTCGCTCCTGTCCGGCTTTCATCAACTAGCACTACATCGTCCGCAAAAAGCATACACCAAGGGATGTCCCCTTGTATGTCCCTTGTGACCTCATCCATCACTAAGGCAAACAGATAAGGGCTCAAAGCTGACCCTTGATGTAGTCCTATTCTAATCGGGAAGTCATCCGTGTCTCCATCACTTGTTTGAACACTAGTCACGACATTGTTGTACATGTCCTTAATGATCCTGACGTACTTCGTTGGGACTTTATGTTTGTCCAAAGCCCACCATATAACATTCCTTGGTATTTTATCATAAGCCTTCTCTAAGTCAATAAAAACCATGTGTAGGTCCTTCTTCTTCTCCCTATACCGCTCCATAACTTGTCTTATTAAGAAAATGGCTTCCATGGTTGACCTTCCGGGCATGAAACCAAATTGGTTCATAGAGACCCGCGTTATTGCTCTCAAGCGATGCTCGATAACTCTCTCCCATAGCTTCATAGTATGGCTCATCAACTTAATTCCCCGGTAATTAGTACAACTTTGAATATCTCCTTTATTCTTGTAGATCGGTACCAATATAGTTCTCTTCCACTAGTCAGGCATCTTGTTCGATCGAAAAATATGGTTGAACGGCTTGGTTAGCCATACTATAGCTATGTCCCCGAGGCATCTCCACACCTCGATTGGGATACCATCCGGTCCCATCGCCTTACCTCCTTTCATCCTTTTCAACGCCTCTCTGACATCAGATTCTTGGATTTTCCGTACAAAGCGCCTATTGGTGTCATCAAAAGAGTCATCCAACTGAAAGGCTGTGTCCATATTCTCACCATTGAACACTTTGTCAAAATACTCTTGCCATCGATGTCGGATCTCATCCTCCTTCACCAAGAGATGCTCCCTTTCATCCTTAATGCACTTAACTTGGTTGAAGTCCCTTGTCTTTCTCTCACGAACCCTATCCATCCTATAAATATCCTTCTCTTATTCCTTCAGACTCAAATGTTGGTAAAGATCCTCAGACGCTCTGCCCTTTGCCACACTTACATTCGCTTTGGCCTTCTTTGCCACCTTGTACTTCTCTATGTTGTCCACACTCCCGTCATGGTACAAGCGTCTATAGCATTCTTTTCTTCTCCTTAATAGCCCTTTGGACTTCCTCGCTCCACCACCAAGTATCTTTAGCCTCGCCTCCACTTCCTTTGGTTACTCCACACACCTCTTATGCCACCTTCCGAATGTTGGTTGCCATTTTCTCCCACATATTGTTTATGTCCTCTTCTTCCTTCCAAGAGCCCTCTTTGATAACTTTTTTCCTGAATACCTCTGACGTCTCCCCTTTCAGTTCCACCACTTTGTTCTTTCAATCTTTAGCTTGTTTATCCCTTACTGCACGCACCTGAAAACGAAAGTCCCGCCACCAAAAGCTTATGTTGAGAAACAACACACTCCCCTGGTATCACCTTACAACCCAAGGATGCTCGTTTGTCTTTTCTTCTTGCGAGGACAAAGTCAATCTGGCTAAAGTGTTGTCCGCTACTGAAGGTCACTAGATGAGATTCTCTCTTTCTAAAGAAAGTGTTGGCTATCATTAGGTCAAAGCTACCGCCAAGTCCGTAACTTCCTCCCCTCCCGATTCCTACTACCATACCCAAAACCTCCATGAACTACCTCGAAACTCAAAGCTTGTAGTACCTACGTGCCCATTAAGATCTCCTCCTATAAAAGCTTCTCACTACTAGGTACAACTCTAATCAAAGCCATCTAAGTCTTCCCAGAATCGCTCTCTTAGCACTCTCGTCGAGGCCTACTTGGAGGGCATACGCACTAATTACGCTTCAAGACCATATCACCAACGACAAGCTTGACTAAGATAATCATATCTCCTTGCCTTCTCACTCCCACCACACCATTCTTGAGGCTCTTATCAATCAAAACTCCTACTCCATTTCTATTCAAGATCGTCCCCTGTGTACCAAAGCTTGAAACCCCAGTATTGTCCACCTCCTTCGCCTTTCCCCTTCCTTCCATTTAGTCTCTTGAACACATAATATATTTACACGCCTCCTAGTCGCGGTATCAACTAATTCTCTTAACTTACCTGTAAGCGACCCTACATTTCAACTATCTAAACGGATCCTAGTTGGTATCATTTAGGAAGTAAGAAAAGGTTGCAAAAAACTTAACTAATGGCCATATCATTTTTAGCTTTCTCAGGGTGGTTGAAATGCAATTATTAACTTTTCTGCCAGTTCCTGGCATTGAAACAAACCCACAACAGCTGACAAAACCTTAAGAACACTGCACGGTTTTCAGCCCACTGCTATGCAGCATTACTATTAAACTTGGCATGATGAAAAGGTAAAAAACCTGCTATAAGAATATTTTCTTATAGCGAACATGTAGAAAACTCGTAGGAAGTGACAAGCTCAACCATAATAAACATTCTGTACAAAAATGCCAGTAGAGTTTTTAGAGCAAACATTGCGCAACCTGACATGTCAGCAACAACAGGAATACTTACTACCCTAATATATTATGTTTAGTGTTAGACTAATATGCACACATGACAAACCAACTATATAATCATTACTGAAAAATATTGAAATTAGAGAATTTAACATGATTGCTATTGTCTATTAAGTCCTAGCAAACTGAACTTACTTCTTTGAGCGAAGCGTGTAAACTCCTCGAGCTCAAAGATCCGGTTAATCCCACCAGAAAGTTCAAGGAACTTCTTATGTAACTCAAGAATGTCGCCAAAGGCTATGAAGCTCTGTGACACCACTGAAGCCAAGAACCGTGAGGGCATGTGCCAACTCTCCTATTGCACGAAGCAAAGGAAAATGCATTTCGAGATGTTTATAAGATGAAAAAAAATATAGTTTGGAAAAATGGTAAGAGTTTTGAAGATTAGTAACCTTGAGTTGAGGATAAAGCTCTGTCTCCCTTGTGCTCCAAAGCATACAACAGACTCAGACCCCACGTTACATTGTGCGGAAGTTGCTTTGTTACAAAATCATCAACAATACCATAAAGCCACTGTTTCCTCAAAAGAATTTTTGAGTGGTTAATTAACTTGACGAATTTAGCCTCAACCATCTGAAATATGAGAAGAATAGATAACAAGCAGAAAAGTTTAGGTCATCTCATTTAACAAAATAAGGGCAGCAGAAGCTATTGGGGAAAAAAATCTTTAACATGGAAATTGTAAACATAACATGTGCATTGAACTGCAAATACAATGGAAAATTTAGGAAACACAATAACAGTTTTTAAAACACTAAATGATCTCTGCAAGTACCATAGAGATGCATCAGAAAATGGAATTGCTGTTATGCATGTATGAGAGGAAAGAGCCTTGTCATGGTAAATTGGACCAACTTAATTAGTTGGCGAGCAAATCGAACTAAACAGTGGTTTAGAGGGTTAACTGGACATAGGCCAAACTTGAGGGGAGTAATTTGGACCTTTTCCTATACAATTCTCATTGTATGAACTTGGGCATTATCCATTTAGCATGATGGAACTCACCGCCTTTTCTCTTGAACCACCGCCAAAGAAAGCAATTGATTCAGCATGTGTCCGCAGTCTCGAGTGCATGAACCTTATAAAAGTTCACCAGATTAACATCTAGAATCTTTAAATGGCATGAAAAGCTCTACTAAGACGCAACAACATATGCAGTATTTTACCTGAATGTTCCTTCAAGTTCTTGTTCTTGGCCTGAGAGACGCACTCAAAGTCAGGGATATAGCTCTCAGAAAGCCCAAACCCAGTAACATGTAAGCATACAGTATAGCAACTCCTCTTCGTCCAGATAAGAGCTTCATTCTCCATGTAAACCTGGTGAATTCAGCTGCAATTAGCACAATGAAATCTAGGATTCTAACCGAAACTCAAACCAAGTTCATGATTAGCAGTATGTACAAGGATAACTCACCAAAGAATGTCAACTAGCGGTTTTACCATTCCAGTAACTAGGCCGGCAAGGTCAGTGGTCAACTTGTCTACATCAAGTGTTAATCTTTGGTCTGCATCAATACTTTTACCTGACATGTTGAATACCTGAAATCATACACCATTATAACCTATTAGCTTCAGTCACCCACAGTATTACTGTTGTGAGATATGCAATCTTATTCTCACAGCCAGAACCCCAGCACAACAAGATAATACTAGGCATGGACACATTTAGGAAAAACACCAAAATATCATTTGACCAAAACTCAGTCCCGACCACAATAAAGCGATGTAATTTGACAGAATATACTCAAGTTTTGGTTGCATAATGTACACTGAATATTAGAGGCCAACAACAGAAAGGTTATCTTTGCTCCTAAAGTGTCATGCAACTTTCTCAAGGCTTGTTACTTCTTCTTTCTTCCTATCCATCCCAACCCTAACGTGAGTTGTCACCTTTGGCAACTAGCCAACTACTAATGCCACCATAAGACAGCTTGATGGTTAGGCCATCTCCCAGTATCTTCTTCATTTTTACATAGTAGGAACAAATAAATGCATTGGAATCAGGACATGGGGCCAAGTACCAGATCAAACTGTCAGACATATTTCCCTGCCATCTTTTTTCCTCCCGTTACCTACACCCTACTTTTTCCAGCGTAATAACACAACGTTGATGTGCCTGCTGGAGTGCTGGAGCCACAAACATCTTATCCCATAATGCAGAGTGGAGCATTCATATTACAACTTCATAAGCATTTTGAGAAGGTACAGTTTCCAAATTTGGAGTATTTCTATTTATTGTTTAGACAAAAGGAGCACCTTTTTTTCTCAAATACGCAAGAGAGCTGCGATCATTGTATTATAGAGAGGAAATAAAGGCCTGAGTACATTACCAACTCATGCCGGTACCATACATGAGAAGGTTGGGATACTTACAACATTATTGGGTACTTTTCAATATTGGGTACATTTCAGTAGAAATCTCAAGCACTTGGCTACCTTGCCATTGAAAACCCATGATTCAAATTTCAAATTGCTGGCTCCGTAAGTCGTTACCCGTAAAATTACTCAGTAGGCTAGTTTGATCAAAACAGCATGCCTAACAACCCCAGCATTTCATTCTGAACAAAATAGTCTCCAACTCTCCACTAGTACAGACTGTGTAGATAAATAAATGACGATCAAAATGAATATCAGAACAGCTGCCACACCACCTACAGAGTCTTTTGGTACCATAACTAGTATATAGAGAAGCAATAATGTATGGCAGGTTAACCAAAAAGGAAAATAAAGCAATAATGTGTTTATGCGTTTTTTGCTTGAGGATATACCTTGTAGAATGCATTTCTTTTCAAATAAAATCTAAGCAAATGATTGGTCATGCGAATTAACCATCCAAGGGCAAGTTTTGCAGTAAGGGTCCTGCACAGATACAAATTATTTGAGACCAGGAAATTAAACATGTACAGAAGTGACCTTAAATCCCCCAAGCTTAAACTTGCATGCCCCCAAAATGGATTTCAAAGCCTACATTAAATACTCGCCACTGAAGACAACTTTGATCGTATAGTTTCTTTACTGAAACCTGTGATGAATCGGTGATAGTTTATTACAAGTCACTGACTAGAACACTGCATGTGATTCATTTGAAATCTCGATGATTATTTATTACTCACTGTTATGTGAACAATTGGGTATGGGTCCAAGGACCGAAGTTACGGTGCTCACATGGGCCAGCTGGCTGGGGGGCTCTCCCATCCCATTAGTCAACATTCTGAGGCTGGTTGGAGAAAGAGGGACTAGAGAATTTCTTTAATATGCAGGCATAGGATTCCCAATTAGATGGAAACTAAGTAACTAACCACCTGATATGCATGCACTAATCAACCAAGGTGATGTGCATGCAATTAACACCAAAACCCGATACATGGCAAATAATGCAACTTCCTAATATTAAGATAACGTGATAATGATCCAAATAATCAACAACTTCCTACCCTTATCTATTCCTATGGGAGGTGCTGCCATCTTGCTGCATTTCAAACTATGTCTCTTGGTACTTGCAGCTAAATGGCCGATGCCCCACATGCACTAATGCTGCAGCAACAAGCCCTGTGGCCTCCATGTGTAACAATTACCCAGCAATAAATCTCTTAAAATAGAGTTAACCATAATTACCTAAGAGATGGTGCCACAAAAGAATTTGCACCACTTTGTAGAATACTGACACCAATCAAGCGAATAAAGGCAGCTTTGTCCTGTTCCAAGACAAACTTCACCGTTGTCCCTGGTAAGATTTGAAGTATCATATGAGAATTACACTTGCAGCTTTTCTAACAATGGAAGATATCAAAGAGTTAAAAGAAGAACCATTCAACGAAGCAATACGATCAGAGATCCATGTACGAGAGAAAACAAGAACAGCAACAGCAAGCAACTGCCCGCCTTGTTTATCAAATAGTCTAGGAACCTGGGGAGCAAAGTAAATGAGAATAGAATAAGAATTTCAAATTGTATCAGCACAGGGGACAAAGTTCCTAGAGATAGTTTAGGGTACTTCATCAGATCTATGTGCGCAACCTTCTTTTTTCTAATAGTTACTGAGTTTGTAGTACATTAATTGATTAGTATACTCGAAAGGTTATTAATTATTATAGCACATATAGCTTTTGTTAAAACAGAGAGAAACTTGTTACCAACAAGCAAAGTTATCTGAATTCTACAGTGAAGGCTGAATACGAATCATTGGGAAACACAAATCTAAAGAGGAATTGTGAAGCACAAAGGAGAAGAGCATACTAGTATTTTTAGCATTGCAGCTACTCTGAGAGGCAAAGGTCTTGGGTGACATCGTAAATGTGGAATTCGAGATGTCCGTGCTGCATGTTCTATTTCCACCTTAGGGGAAGTTGCTATAACCTCTGTACAGTATGAATGATCCTTGGACCCCAATGAAGCATTGCTCTGGTAAGGAAACCCCATAAAACAGCAGCATTAGAAAAGCTGTTAATAATGATGGAAATTGGAATTCAGAAGATCAGAATCATATACCTTTGCCCTGCTCATAAAAGACCTTTGAACAGTCAGTGCGTCAGATTTACGATCGGTTTCTGATGATGAAAAATCAGATTCTTCAGTGGAAAAGGATGAGTCATCCCTGCAAAATTAGGTGTGTTACTAATTTCTAGTGAATTAATTTTGGAAGAACAAACGTTTGACAATTTATCTCAAGGGCTATAAGTTTTAACCTTCTATGCTGGACATTCCAACCTCCTTCACCGTCCAAGGATAGAACAATATCATGAAATGCAACTAAAGCTGGTCGATGAGATATTGTTATGCAGGATGTACCCATAGCTCGAACCTTTTTGCAAAAACGTTCTTCCATATCAGTTGTCACGGCACTAGTGCACTCATCAAGGATGGCAAACTTTGGCTTATGGTAGAATAACCTGGCCATTCCCAATCTTTGCTGCTCGCCGAGGGACAGCTCATCACCCCAGTTAACTTCCTTATCAAGAGGATAGCGTTCAAGCAAATATTCCAGGTCAACCTGCAAAAGGAGCATGGTTAGAAATTCCAGTAGGTTCATATACTCAAAAGTTGTAGTTCAAGAAGCCACAATATCAAATGTAAAACGCAACTTGAATAGCATTACATTCTTTAGAAGGTCCACCATTCCATCATAGGTAAGTGGTTCAATCTCCTGATCTGCCGTAAGAGGATAGATTAGCTGTTCACGTAGAGTTCCAACAGCTGTGTATGGTCTTTGCGGAACATAAAAGATCTCCTTATTTAGATCTGAACCAACACCAGGTTTAACAATGTGGCCAGATACCAGTGGCCATAGACCCCCAAGGACCCGGAAAAGGGAGCTTTTTCCGCTACCATTGGGACCTGGAAGGAGTGTAAATCCGTAAAATTGTTAGCACAGTGGGACATAAGATTTTCAAACAGACATTTTGTGCAAAGATGTATACATATTGAGAGCTTGAGATCGTAACAAGACATAAAAAAAGAATCTAAGATCAAAGAATACACGCAAGACATTTTAACACTATCCTCCAAGAGGGTGCAAGACATGTAAAGACTTCCGTCACATCATATCCAACATTGCTACTTCATTATCACACAATCAAATAGCTGTAGATGATTCCCAAATGGTCTACAACATGTTAAATAGAAATGAACATCAAGCTAAGGATACATAGTTGCATAAATTTGCATATCAGCCCATAAGTCCATTCAAGTTTCATCACAGAAACCAACGTGATAGTTAAGTAGGGCGTACCCAGTGCAGAGAGCTCCCGCTCTGTGCGGGGTCTAGGGAATGGTGTCAGTGGCAAGCCTTACCCTCGCCTGTGCAATGCGAGGAGACCGCGACTCGAACCCGGGACCTTCCGGTCACAGGCGGTAAGACTCTACCGCTTGCACCAGGCCCGCCCTTCATAGTTAAGTCAGAATAGCAAATGCTTTATAGAAGATTACCAGTGATCAAAAGATTAGAACCAGTTTCTACCCGGAGAGTCAAATCATCAACCAAAACATTACCTGCAGGTGTGACTACCTGCAACCATTTGACATCAGAAATAGGAAATAAATAGCAAATAAAAATGAATATGACTCAATCGGCATGTTATTACCTTAACATCTGAAAATTCTATATGGTTTGCTTCACTGACATAATTTCCAGTAGAATTGTGATTCAGTGATCTATCACGAACCCCAGACAGCTCACGTGAAACATCCAATAACTCACGAATCCGGTCTGCATAGCCACTGTGAAATTACATTGAAAGTCCATACGCATCACAATCATGACAGTGCAAAGTTTAAAACTCAAAAGCAGATGAGCAGAAAATGCATCCGGAACACAAAAGGAGCACAGGACTCCACCAAAGTATTCCAAAGAAAATCAAAGTTACAATGTGTTTTGCATGTAAGTCAACATTCTCCAGCTGTACTATGCCTAAAGTATTGGTTCCTACCAAAACAAACATAAATCAAGTATGGTTCCTACCAAAACAATCATAAATCTGTGATGGACATCAGTGCAAAACTTTAATGACACTGCAATTCTCGTATACTAGAATGTAGAAAAGACACCTAACACAGCATGCAACAGGTCAAATCAAATAGAAAATAATGTCATAAGTGGCAGAATTTGAAAACTAAAAGCGCAGGTTGGTAACATATCAGGGAGAGGATGTTAATGATTTCCAGTCTCCGTAAAAGCACAACACAAAGTGGCAAAATGTGTCTTCTTCTTGGAACAATATTAAACCATCAAACAACAAAAAATAGAAGTGAGATTCATCCTTCTTCATAAAAAAAACGGATCGTAGCACTAAAATGGTTCCATGAAATAAAGTTATTCTCAGTTTGCATTTGTCAGAAATAATGGAACAAGAAGTGTCACATTGCCAATTGCAAGGGCACAAAACAAAATCAAACTTAATTGGATGACATGCAGCATAATCCAGTAACTTCTCAAGCAAAGTGTCACCTTCAACAATTCAGATCTATAGGGTAGCAATTTCTAAAATAGGTGGAGAACTGTACCTCAGGATATTTAAACGTCGTGTGCTGATAGAAAGGATCCCAAGAGACTGAAACAGTGAAATGATCACGCTTGTGTGATATCGAAGATTGCTCAACATTTCAGCCCTTCCAAGGGTAGATGAATCAGGTCTAAGGTTGCCAGAGAAGAAAGGTTCTATAATAAGGACAACTGCCACAGTGGCACCAAAATACTTCAGAAAGAAATCTTGAATCATGCCAAACCACCAGTTTTCATGACGCACAAGATTCAGGTGCTCAACAAGAGCCTCAAACCGCTGCATAATATGAGATGCTTCTCTGTTCTCACCACCATAAAATGCCACACTCTCAGCATGTGTTCTTAATCGCGAATGAAGCTGACGATAGTCTCCTTCTAGTTGCTGTTCCGTAGATTTCAGCTTCCCAAAAGCAGGAGAAAAGTTCCTTATTACCCCACCGGCAACTAGCACATATGCCTGAAAGCATTTACATATTAATAGTACCTAGTAGTTAGTGGGTGAGAAACTTGTTGCCTTGATACATTATAAAAGCACTAAGGAAACAGCTTCGATAGAGGTATCATCGGCTATCACATAATATATGTGTATATGAAGTATCGCTGCTGAAATTTTGTAACAAGAATTTTACCATAATCCAGAACACATATTTTGGACTAGCATAAGAACAGAGACGCCAGGTGTATATTAACCCTTCTGCAACTGCAGCCAGATCATCCTGTACAAGTTCACTTAGTTCAGAAGAGAACTTTGGGATATCACTAGCAATCCTTTGCTCCGGATTTGATATCCGATGATCCACATGTGAGATCTTGTAGTAAACCATATTCTGAAGATATAACAAACAACAGTGTGGGATGTCTTGTTAAGATTATACTTAAAAAGGAGAACCATTAAATTAATGAAAAAAGATAACCTCTAGACTGTGCTAAAAGTGAAAGCATGAGTTCAAGCAAGGAAAAGGAAACAATCTAGCTGCTAAGACTGAAAACAACATAAACTTCACAGCCTTACTGAGAAATTAATGTTGGCACAGACTAAAGTAGTGGTGGGCAAATTCATCCACCACATAGAAAATGAGGACACTACAAAGAGTGGGAGAAAAAATTACTGGCAAACAGCATGCTGATTCCAGTTAGGAAAAATAGTATACACGTTTGTTCACAAACCAATCTAATACTGTAATTGACTATCATAGAAACGGAATTCATCTTAAATAAATCTAGCAGAAGAGTAGGCGACGAAACAGAATCCCCTGCCTGCTGTATTTTATGGATTTTTTTCTACTATATAAACAGCTTTAGTGTTTTATCGCATGTAAACCTTTGCTGCAATGGTCACTTGCAGTCTTATAAATGGTCACTATCTATAACATAATACCAACACGAACCAAATTAGTGCACTGGTAGATACAAACTTAGGAAATAACTTTTCTTGGAGTTTAATTTTACAATGCTCTTCATGGTATCATTCTGAGGAAACGATGCAATTAAGAAATGTGTGCGCTAGGAAGGAAGACAAAATGAAATTAAGGCAAAGGCAAAACTGCAACAGATGTACCTCAAAGTAATCAGCATGGGCGATATCTGTTAAAATTTTCTTGAAACGCAAACTTAAAGAGCCTGTTAAGTATTTTGAGGTCTGATACAATGTGGATTGGAGGAAACATAACATAAGATTTTCTATGATCAAGCGTGTAAATGTTGGGACGCGCCGAAGAAATGCTGCTTTAAACAAAAAACCTTGAACTCTTGCTAATCTATGCCCCACTGCTGTACGTAGCACCTGCACAAAAGCATAAGACGGTGAGGATAATTTTTCTAGATCATTAGTATAATAGCTTCAAATACAGTTTAAAACCCCCCAAGGTAGTTTGACGACAATAATAAAAAAACTGAAGTTTGTAGTGACGGTAGTATCATTTTATTAAACCATCAGCGTACATTTTTTAGGCCTCCAAAATTTAGCCGGTGAAACATATGATACTGCACTAGACTTATATTGTTTGTTTCTGTTTTTTTTCACTGTTTTTTAAAAACTTTCTCCATAAGCATGGGATTACTAAACTGCTTGCGTCGTTAAGAAATTACGAGTAAATACAGATGTACTATTCAGTAATGCTTCCTTTATATGATAGCAGCAGTAGGCCAATAGGAACACTGGGACCACTTGTGTGTACAGTATGTAAGAGCGAAAAGCTCAAAAAAGTAGAAATCTCTGAAACAATACATTACTCAGAGAAAAATGGCAGAACCTACCGCTGTTAATACCAAGCCGAGAAGGTAGCGCGTGCCACTGGGACCAATCTTCTTGTGTAGGATAGCAGCGAGGAAATGCAGAGATTTCAGGCCACTCCTTTTCTTCTTTGCTGCAGCCAATCCACCGCCGGCACCATCCCCATTGGTGGCCAATGCACTGGCTTCGCCACCGTGATTCGCCTCGGAACGCCTCCTCCGCTGGCTCTGGCTCGAGCGGGCGTACGCCAGAGCTCCGCCGGCAAGCACCGCGCCGGAGACAACGGCGAGCGTCCTCCTGGTTGGTGGCGCACAAGTGACGACGGTGAGGAACGCAATTGGCAAGAACGGCAAGAGGAAGTTAAAAGAGGGAACTTGGCGAGTGAGTGATCCGAGCCGGCCGACCTCCTGGAAGCGAGAAGCCCTCGCCCGCGGTCCGTCAGCTGCAGCAGCTGCAGGGACGGCATGGCGGCGCCGCCGCGAGATGGCCACCCCGAGATGGCGAGATCTCACCTCACGTGCGGCGACAGGCGGGCGGGCGCGGCATCACGGCGTCCTCCCGTCGCCGCGGCGCATGGCGGCACCCCGAACCGGAGACCGTGAAAAAAGAGGATTTTTTTAGGCCCGGTCAGGTGAGTAGGCAGGCGCCGGCGCACCGGGCACCGGCAGGAGGGCCGAAGGAACCGGGCGAATCTTGCGGCGGCGGGGACAGTGGGCGGAGGCGGGCGAGAGCGGTGGGTGGAATCGATCTCGGCGGAGCGGAGGCGGCCGGAGAGATCGCCCGGCGGCGACGCGAGGGGAGAGGAGCAGCAGTAGATGCCGCGAAGCAATGCGAGCGCAGGGAGTACAAGGAAGGAACGGTTGATGTGATGATGAGAAGAGAGAGAAAGGGACAAAGCAGTGCAGTGCTGGAGAGAGAGAGAGGGGGGGGGGGCTCACAGACAGATACAGCGCAGCACAGAGAGAGACTGGTAGAGAGAGAGAGGAGAGAGTCCTGAATCTTGCTGAATCCTCACAACTTTTCTGCAAAATCATCCTGTGGTCGTTCTTCGTATTCTAAAATTGTATGTATGCTGAATGAACCTCTTGCAATTCTACAAGAGCAACAAACAGTTCATTTGTGCTCCCTTTACTTGGAATGAAATGGATGCGCACAAAATTTTGTTTTTATTCCTTGAATGAAAAGTGAAAAAAAAAGAGTATAAAAAAGTCTTTCCTCAAACAAACATGTGAGAGTGGGAATCTTATTCCCCACCAGGTCACCCTAACGTCAACCACCAGCTAAGATTGTTGTTAAAAAAAAAAGTTCTGATGTAGACAAACCATCAGGACCAGATCTTTTCATGTCCGCAGACTGCAGTAAGGCTTCACTTGGAAGATTTAAAGATTTTCTTTCACGAGTCTCACCAAGACCTGATAAAAATTTTCACATGAAGAAGCATTTTGCTGTTTTAACGTGAAATTATATAAGGTTTGAAATTTATCCTAAAACATATAATATTCTACACAAACATAGAACACTGTCTCCTAATGTGGAAGCTAATCATGGTGCATACAAACGATAACGGCTAAATCCAAGAGATATTTCCCAATGTCCTTAATTTGTCTCAAAATTTATAGAAACTTATTTATTATGCGACGGAGTAAGTTTGAAGCACAATGATAGATCTAAACACTTCCTTGTACACCTCTGCTGCATTAAATAAAATTAGTAAAATCAAGGTAAGAGAACATGAGGTAACCTGTTCTGAGAATGACATGGTAAGCATTTCAATGGTACATAATTTACGGTAAGATTCTCTTAATAATCTTAATTAAAAAAATGTTGAATGTTAGAAGAACCAAGCGCTATGGAGCATGCATATCTTTGTAAGAATGCTAAACAAGAACATTGGAAGGACTGGGATGGAAAGTGTACACCATGTTTGTTTGTTAGTTGTGGCGTCATTTTTTTAAGGGATGGATTTCCCTTTCTTCGGCTTCTAAGCATTATTCAATGCTGTTGGACCGTTAAGTTGAGGAGCTTACACTCCACGGCAAGCCTGCTGAGCTGAGCTGACCCGGCCAGATCTTTGCACTTGCACGGCGTGTTGGGCACTTTACACTTCACACACTTCTCTACATAATAATTTGTGGCTTGTGGTTAAAACGAAGTAACACAGGGCATCATAATACATAATAATGCTAGATCATGTTATGGCTATGTTGCAGTAATTATCTTATCACACGATTGACCGGGAAAAAAAGAGGTGAATTTTTAGCGAGGATGCTTCTTTCAAGCCGTGTTTGCACGTGACGCACATCACGGACGTGGGTCGGCCCGACTCATCGGTGGCTCATGGGGTTGTCGTATCTCTCACGAAGTCATGTCGTCGTCCTATGTCTTGTCTTCCTCCGCCTTACTCAGCTATCTTTTAAAAAAAATGAGAAAAAATTCATGACTGTCAAGGTCTCCTCCAAGGATTTGAGTAGAGTGAGATCAAGCGACTGAAGAAAGGTTAGTGGTTAAGGTTTTAGGTTTTATAAGTCAGGGATTGCGGTGTTCTTCAATTGTAATAACAATGATGGTAGTCGAGATGATATTGCCACAGTGGGGGTAGGACAGCGGAGTTGCCACCCGTCAGAATAGTGGGAGAGGTCGGTTAAGTGATGCAGGTGACGAGTATGCCAGTTTGAGAGGGAGAAGAAGGATGCTATGATTAGGGCTAACGGTGGAGGCAATAGGAGTGAGCAACATCCTCGGTTAGTACAAGGTGGTGTGGAGGGGGTGGATAGCTAGTGAGTCCGGCGGTGACGGCACTACAGGGTGAGCATGGTGATGTCGAGGTTGGTTTGGTCAATGCGTCGACGATGTGGACCTCGTCCTTCTGAGTTGAGTAGACATGTAGGGAAAAAAGTCAAAATGGAAATGTTGATTAAAGTCTCAAAATGAAAATGTTGATTAAAGTCTTTCCTAATTTAGAGCAGCATGCCCAAATCTCAAATCAAATGCGTGCAAAATTAATTATAGCCCTTTATTTCAATTGTTTGTTAGATAAGCTATAGCACAGGTATGTGCACGCTGCACAGTGGGTGGCTATGTCTTCAGCCACCAACCGAAAATTAGGGGCTTCTTGGATCCCGTCGAGGCCTTGCCTCACCTTGCTTGCTGCGCTCGCACAGTCAACGAGGAGTTAGCCCAGACGAGCGAGCCAATTTGGCTCTCCCTCATGAGCAAGGAGAATCTTGCCTACACGGTCCGCGAAGCACTCAGCAAGAGAACCAAACACAGGTACTGGCTTTGTTTTATCCTCGTGGCAAGAAATCACGGTTGCGAGCGACGGAACCAAGCAGCCCTTAATGCCTCTGGTCTCAAGCCGTCAAGCGCAAATGCAAGCAGCTGCATTATTCCAAAATAATGCTGCTATATATTATTGTAGAGTATGGTTAGCTTCAACTGTCGAGCATAAGTTTAGGCGGACCAGCAGCTCGCTCAATGAGTAGTCCTCATCACGACGGGGTTTCATGATATCAAGTTCGTTCCATAGGCCCCGTTCCAGAAGCTTCGTCTTTTTTTTTAGCCGAAATAATATTTTTTTCTCACAATAATTCAGCCAGAACAGTATTTTTCAGCCAGTTTCAGCAAGCCGAACGGGGCCATAGGGTCGTTAACTGCAAACAAGTAAATATCAATGCATATATAGGATTACATATTCCTGTTCGTTTCGCTGAAATTTGGCTTATGCTGATGCTAATTTGTTGTGAGAGAAAATCATTATTCATTGGCTGAAAAGTAGTGCCGAAGATCAGGGCATTATGCATATACATAGTACTAATACAACACCTCGCAACAAAGAAGTACTAGTTTAGAACCATGTTAATCAAATGGAATGGAAGAACACAAAAAATATCTGCAAAACTAGGTATGTTTGACATCCTAGTAACATGTGGGAGCACGGCCCACACACATCTTGGGTTTGTCCAGTGAGTTTATTACGTTGTTATACATTGTTTAGATAAAACATAAGAAAATTAGCCTAGAGACCCATGGGCTGCATCGGCTGTTCCTTATTACATACAAGCATTTAAAAGCCAAAATGAATGGGGATTTCAACCTTAAGTCAATCACCAAATAAACCAATTAAATTGCGATCCTATTGCTAAACCATCCCCCGATGCATGTTGCGAAGGTTTCCATCGATCAAGTGGTGGCTGCATTCACCAGATAGGATGCACACCGTCTCCCTCCATTTGCAGTAGTGACCAGTGGACGTCAATCCACTGAATTATACCTGAAAATCACCCACACGCATAATTTACCATAGCTTTATCAAAAATTATATCGTTTTGACACAAGCATATATAGTGGCCAACAAAAGCCTCCCCGCCAAGATTGGTTCTTGGCGTGGAGTAGAAAAACCGTAATTATTTTGTTTTGAACAAGAATTGACTTTCTCCGCGCGCACTTGATTTTCTTTATTTAGCATCCATGGAATTTCTAAATAATGTTATGGCCAAATAAAATTAATCAAACATTCCAATTGAAGAAAACAAGAACATTTGTGTCGTTGATTTCTTACCTTGTGTAGATGTCATAGCACTGTGTGTCATGTCTCGTTTTGTGAGGAAGAAGTTGTGGCTGATTTCTCAGTATTGTTTTCAGTTTCCTTCAGCCTACTTATGATATCCTCAATGTTAGGCCTTTGCATTCGTTCAGGATGGACACATTGTAGTGCTATTTCAACGCATCTCTTCACTTGATGGCATTCATAGTTTGGTAATGTACAGCCTAATGTTGGCCGATGTATCCTTTTTCTCCAGTTTTCTTGTACCTATAGATTGATCCATAAAGAAAGTGTATCATTTAGTATCCAAATGTGCCAGGCATAACAAACTATATATATACTATTACTCGAGTTTTGTATATATATATCCAGGGATCTTGATACAAGGGACCTAACTTACGTGATCAATAAATTCTTGGGAAGGCATTTCAAATTGCCTTGTCGTAGCCTTTAGACCCAAAGAATTATCTCTATCATTACAACACCCAAGCTGAATATGTCAAACTTATCGGAGAAAAAGGAGCACTCAATGTGTTCGGAGGACAATATCGATCGCATGACATCATAAATTGTAGATGCAAGAGTGTTAGAAAACACGATTTAGTTGATTCGTAAAAATTGGGTTCAGAGAGGCATTAATAAGTTACATTGTTCCTAAAAAGTTTGATGTGTCTTGAGTCCGGTTGTCACGCAGACGAGCTTCGATAAACCAAAATCTGCAAGTTTTGGCACCATATTCTTGTCGAGTAAAATATTCCTGTGTTTTAGATCCAAGTGAAACATAGGATTTTCCAATCCTCTGTGAAGGTATTTCAAACCCTCGCAAGTCCCCTTAATAATTTTATAGCGTGTCTCGCCACCCGATCCATGGGATTCATCTACTGAAAACAGAGAGGGATGGACAAAATGTAATGATGAGAAATATTGCCAATATACTATACATATATATAGGACCACCATCATCTTACCGTTAAGGTGCCCTTGTAGACTTCCATTGGGCATATAGTCAAAGCAGAGAGCTCTATCAATGTTATCAGCAAGAACATACTTTCCTTCATACTCTACGCAAATACGCTTTATTTCATAGCAGTAGCCAAGTAGCTGTACAATATTAGTATGGTCGAGTCTTCTAAGGTTCTCGAACTCCTTCATGAAGTCCTCTTCATAGTTGAGTTTTTGTGACATTGAATGGAGCAATTTCACGGCAACCTCTTTGCCATTTAGGACACCCTAATCAACATACCAACATTTGGCATTGATGTCATTATCATATTAGCAAAATAGAGTCTGTTTATTATCACCAAAATTAAAATTTCCTCACTCCTAACATATTATTTGATATTGCTATCGTGCCCTTTAATAATACAGTCTCATGCCCCTTCAATTTTCTTCTGCTTGTCCTTTATTTATATACTCTGGTATCTTTTTGTAGAGACAGATAACCTCCATGTAATATATTAGTATAATAATATAGAATAGTATAGGAAATCACTAATGTAATTATAATGGTCCCTTATGTAATTGATGATGGTGGATAAGTAATGCATAGGATAGATTTTATTTTTTTTTTATAATGCATGGGACGGATTGGAGTTGCGCCTGAACCCTACCTGCCTGGCATGCATTAGCTAGAATTTATAGAAAAAGCAACTACACATTTTCAATATATTGCCCTGTTCGCTTGGCTGATAAGCCATGGCTGAAAGTAGTGTTGGCTGATTTGTTGTAAGAGAAAAATAATGTTCGTTGGCTGAAAAAGTACGACTTATAAGCCAAGCAAACAGAGCGATAATCTATGCATCAAGTTGCTTGTCCTGCTAGCACCTAGCAGTCCCATGTCGATCCCAACAGGTAAAAGTGTTTGTTGTAATTTGTAAATACTATATTGACTAAACAGACAGTACTCATGGTCTATATTACTTGCCTTGTATACTGTTCCAAATGTCCCACTACCAAGTCTTTGTTTCTCGTTGAAATCATTTGTAATTTCTCTCAATAATTCCAGTGGCATGACTTGTGGTGCCAATCGAGAACCGCGTAAGCCACCGCGGAAGAGTATCTGCAGGCAATCGCCACTTATCATGCCATGCATGGGTGTGTAGCTTGAAGAAAGGAAAACAAAAGAAACACTAGTAGCAAGCAGAGTAGTAGCAGTACCTGCTTATCGTCTACACACCTACCAACTCTGTTAAGAGTAAGCGTGGGACGGTTGGGATGGCTTTGGACTGCGCGTCTCAGCCCTTGTTTAGTTCGCGAAATTTGGATTTTGGGTCTACTGTAGCATCTTCGTTTTTATTTGGCAAATAGTGTCCAAACATTGACTAATTAGGCTTAAAACGTTCGTCTCGTAATTTCCCAACAAACTGTGCAATTAGTTTTTCTTTTCGTCTACATTTAATGCTCCATGCATGAACCGTAAACATTCGATGTGACAGGTACTGTAGCAACTTTTTGGAAATTGGGTAGCAACTAAACAAGGGCTCAGCGTTGCCTCTGCCTCCTCTGCATCCTCTATCTTGGCTCCCAGACAGTTGATTCCAACACGAGCTTTCTCAAGAAAACGAAGGTAACTCAATTTATAGAAGTCCTGGAAGTCAAAGTTGGCATCCTTGAGAGCCCACACATGAATGACGAGCTCAATAGATTTAAGCCGTGGCATAGCACCCGGTTGAGAAATCAGCCAGGTATTCATTTTCATGTAGCGCAATTTGGGAAATGAACCAGGAGCAATGACATGATATTTGAGCATATTACTGGCCCCTCGTCCCAAATAATAAATTTGCATTGCTCCACCAATATGAAGCTCTAGTACTTCGATTTTCTGCAATTTGCTTAGAGACTGCACTAATAAGGCTGCTTCCTGCTGTTTTCCACCCAAACTGTACCGTGTGACAATATGGAGCACCCTTAGCTCTGTCAGCTTGCTCAGCTCTTTAGTAAAGTTTGGGGAATTATGAACTTTACCCAACCACAGCTCTTCCAACGATGTTAGGTTTCCTATACCCTTTGGTGATTTTAGTCCTCTTAAGGCAAAACATCGCAAGCACTTGAGTTGTCTTAGCTGAGTAACACCACATGGCAATGCCGATATGTCGGTATCCGTCAAGTCTAGTGTCTGTAAGTATCTTAAATGGCCAATTTCAATCTTCAGACCCCTAATATACGTTCCACCAAGCCCAAGGTATCTCAGGTGAATTAACCCCGCGATAAAAATTTTCAGACCATCAGAACAATCTGCAGTTAACTTACAACCTTCTAAGGAAAGGACACGTAAAACCTGGAAAGTTGTGTGCAGCAACGTCGTTCTGCTAATACTACAGCCAGTGCCATTAAATGACCTCACTTTTGGTTTCCATATTCTTGCCATGACGCCATGTGGTTTGTCCAGGATTCTATTATGGATGGCCATTATACGAGCATTGTTACTTTGATGTTGATCTTCGTCATACCATTCCGCCGATGCATTGACAAAGTTTTCTTCTTTTGCCACAGTACGAATCCAGTCCAGCACCATGCCTTCAACACCGCAAACACATATGTTGGCGTCCTCATTTTCTACTGTCTTGATCATGCTTCTACTAACAAGCTCATACAAATACCTCTCTCCGACCTTAAATAATGATTCCTCTAGCTCTCCGTCGTCATGCACAAAGCCTTCGGCTACCCATCTCCACACCAGTGTGTCTTTCTCAATCACGTGGTCATCAGGAAATATGCTCAAATACAACAGGCAGGTCTTCAGATGGCTTGGCAGGTCATAGTAACTAAACTGGACTATCTTTCTTGTGTTGTTCTCAGCACCCATATTATCTTCCTGCCCAAATCCAATAGAGTTGTACACCTCAGTCCATTCCTCTTGTGGTTTACCAGCCAACAAACTAGCTATCATAATTATAGCTAATGGTACACAACCACATTTCTGTAGAATGTATTCAGTGGTCTGCTCATCTAGTGGATCAAAACTAAGTGCGCCTTTACGACCACATAATGTGGCATAGAATAGTTCCTTAGAGCCATCAATAGAAAGGGGCATCAGCTCCAAATCTTCACCACTCAATTCTGCGGCGTCGAGTACACGAGAAGTTGTGACTAGTCTACTTCCACAACCATTGTCCACTAAAGCACATTTAATTACTTCCCATGATGGTATGCCCCTTATACCATCAATAACAATTAAGAACCTATTCATATAAAAAAGAAAGAACCACAAATTAGGACAACTATCTAGACATATATATATGTATATGACAAACAAAAAACATAAGCATGATAACTGAAACATAAAAGTTTTCCCACATCACTACACACACTTATTGATTGTGGACAGACCGAGTGCTCGACTTCTGTCAGGACTGCAGAGAGTGTTTGGATCTATTGCTTTCTAGAGTAGGGATGACAATTGTACCGCAGATGTCATACACTCAGGGATCAGAAGAACACAAGAAGATTAGGGTTGAACCTCTATCCTATTTTTTGAATCGCACAAGAGGCTTAGGAGGGCTATTGACAAATACATGGCCCAATGTACCCTCACTGAGGCCATACCCGGCTTCCCAGGCATGGGTGTGGCCCAGGGTGAATCTGGACAAGGAATGCATCATCTACTTGGCGGACAAGGAATATATAGGTATACATGGAAACCGACGGGATCGGGACTCTGTTGTAACCAACTAGAAAATCCATGTAAACCAGTTTGGCATGGACTCTCTATATATGCAACCCTATACCTCCAGACTATATAAGAAGGGGCAGGGGCCTTCTGGTCGGCATCCGGCCTTGACCTTGATATAGCTCCTCTACTCGACACCGAACCCAACACTTGGCGTACGAGCATGATACATCAGATTACTTACCAGTTAGTGGTGGAGCGTGGTGTCAAACAAAGGAGGGGGGGGTCAGTTAAGGTACAACTCTGAAGACTTGCAGTGGTCAGAGTGTGGAGGAAGAGGGGGGCAAGCACCCAACTTCGCCTCCACTACCCTATGCCAGTGTTGCTAGTGGTAAAAAACAACGACAACAAACATCTATATGAGAACAGGAGTAACATTTTCAGGACCCTACTTGGTTTATTGCCATATTATGTCACAACTTTCTACACTTTCCCACGCCTTAGTTCCTTACCCTAGTTTGGTGTGCCATGATTTAATGGGTTTGACCTTAGATGTTCAATACTCAAATCATTGCCAAGGTTTGCCTCAGCATTTTGTACAAACTGACCCTTAATCAGTGCAACTTCTAATACATTAACATCTATAGTACCAAATAAATGAACCATCAATACATATTCCATGGGGGATTTAACCAAAATAATTTGATCTTGTAATTAAGTTTTGGCCATTTTTCTATAAACCTGATGAACATTAGAAAATTTTGACTCATGACAAAACTACATTTTGAAACTGTAGGAATAAATAGGATATTTGTAACTATGTGCACTTATATACTCAAATTAAAAAACTCAAATAATATGTATGCTTTGAATGAACAATTGTCAGAAAAAAATGGAGGCAAAGATATCGGCCGGCTAATGCATACCTCTTGTTCTCAAGGAAATGCTGGAGTTCGTCGATGAGCTCCCCTTCATTCAGCATGGTCATGTTAAGATCGCTGTATCTTTTCTTGCCAAGGTCTATGAGAATATCCCTCAGGGCTTTCTTCACGTCAGCTTGTCGGCCAACAGAAACAAAAGCGCTACAATGGAAATCTCCTCTAATATTTTCATAGACTGCTTTTGCAAGAGTGGTCTTGCCCATTCCTCCGCCCCCAGATGGATACTATCTTCAATCGCTGAGAAGAAGATGAAGACATCCTGGTTATGAGCTCAGCTTGTAATTTGTGGATGCCAACAAGCTGTCTGACTTGCATGAACCTGTCCTCAAGAGATGGGTCAACAGACCTAGTGGTAGGTTTAGCCACAATTCCAGCACGCCAGGCATCCAGATTTTTGACTCGGGCCTTGATGTCTTCCCACGTGTCCCTGAAGCTGTCTTGGTTATTGGTCATAGGCTCCGAGCCATCGTTCATGGTCAACAGTAAGTTGTTGACGATATCCTCTACGTCATATGACAGATCTCTCAGCTCATATGCACAATACTTATCGTACTCCTGCTGCGCCCGTGGCGTCATCTCGGATAGGGCATCGTCCATTCTCCTCAGCTGTGTCTCAAGAGACTCTATGTCTCCCTTCATGCTTGTTCGCAGATTGTGCTCCTGCTTGAGGAACTCGCCAAGCTTGGTGAGCAGGTGCCCAATGGCCCCTGTCATGAGATCCACGGCTGATCGGCAGCTCATGTAGCTAGCGGAGAGGCGGTGGGCAAAAATTAAGGCGATTGATCGATATCTTTGAAGCTGTTAGAATCGATGTTGTCCTGCATTGCGGACTAATTAGCTAGTTAGAGTAGTGAGAAAAAAGCTGATTGATAGAGCGGCAAAAGTGACAGACCACTTGGAGTTTTCTCATACACACACGCGTGTGCTATTCTTTCCACATGACGAACTGACGATCGACGAGATATTATGAAGGCTAAAAATACATAGATGCTAAAAACTTAATTAGGTAAAGAAGAATGATTGTATTGTACAAAACAAATTAAGGGGGTTATGCAGACTGTAGTCCATCTAACAGGCCGTGTTTGGAAAGGTCTGGACTAGTCTGCTCCAGTTATAAACATCTAAAGTATATATATGTTTTATTTACGAAAATTGTCCTTGTAATACATGGGCCAGCAGCCTGCTAGTTAATGATGGTGAAAGCTAGTAGATACCAAATTAAGTCCATGAAAGTTTCATAATATATTGGAGCTCATAGTGGCATCAGTTCCGGAAAAGTAAGATTTCGTTTAATTAAGACAAGGTCTGGGCAAAAATACAGCCTAATCTCTGTCTTATTGCTCAAAGACTAAGCTCGATCTCCCACCTGGATCATGCATGGGGTTGGTGGCGCAGACTGCGCAGTACGTAGTAGGCAGTCCTGGATCCAGCAAAGCACTGCAGCAGAAACCTGTTAGGTAGGAGATGTATTGGAGGGAGGTTAGCCTAACATGCAGGTTAAGACTGATGAGCCGAGCTTACTCATGCATATTATATATACGTACTACAGGCGCTATGCTATATCCCTCCCGGCCTCGGAATCAATCAAGGGCCTGTTCGTTTGGCAGGGAGCCGACCCCTGGATCTATTCCTACCTGGAATACTTCACTAATTTATACTAGTTTTGATTAGCTGGAAGGGTTCTTGGTTGGATTTCACCCAACCAAACGAGCCCTAAGTGTCTTCATGAGCAGCAGGAAAGGAAGATCGATTAACTAGCGAGCGAGAATTAGCACTGACCTGAGGAGGGAGCCGGGAGGGGCTAGCTAGCTTTCACAAGTTGAGGAACAGACATAGTAGATCGGAGGAAGATTTATGCTTAATATGCCTTTGGTGGGTGGTGAGTGGGTCACGACTCGCAAGTGGAAGACCGGGAAAAGTGGAAAAGCAAGATGCTCACGTCAACTTTTTCTTTTGTTCGAAGCACGACGTACTGGTCACTCGATGAACCGGTAATCACTGTCGGATAAGATGAAGCCGCCAGTGATTATATTTCACTATCAGATCGTAAGTCTAAAATCTAGACAATGACTGGGGATCCTATTTAACCAGCAGTAGCCAGCAATGAAGACCCCCTTTCTCTCTGCTTGCTTGACCCATGTTCTAGGAGTGATATAACACTGCCGGTTAGATAGAAGAACCGACAATAATAGTATGATTATCACTGTTAGGGTGCCTACATTTTTGCATCTAATATGGCAATGATTCACATCTGTTGGATCAAAATCCAATGGCCCCGGAGCTTCTTCTTCTTCCTTCAGCTGCTCCACATGCGCCCGCTGACGCTCGCCCCACCCCAGCCTCACAGGCAGAGGCGGAGGCGGAGGCAGAGGCACGACCTCAACCTCACATGCAGCTACGCAGGCGGCTATGCATGCGGTGGTGCAAGCACGTGGCGGCACAGGCGGAGGCGTGGCCTCAGGCCCTCATCCTCGCGCACGACAACACAGGCGGAGGCGCGTCCTCAAGACCTCGGCCTCGTTCGCGGCGGCGCGGCGGGCCACCAGGCCTGTAGTACCGGCACGACACGGCTAACCGGCTGTAGTGTCGTGCCTGAGCCGAGATGCCGGCACGGTGGCACTGCTAGGCACGCGTGGCACGGATAATCTATAGTGTCTGATAGTGTCGTGCCCCCATAAAGTCGTGCCGAGTAATGGCAGGGCTGGGCTGCTCGTTTGGCCATTTATATACCTCCTGTTCGTGCCCCAATGTCTCCCAATTTTCACTCAATCCTTCCCTCATGTGAACCCAGCTAATATAAAGCATAAAAACATCTCTCCAACACCCGCCATTCACTAATCACGTTTCATCGAGTGCCTAACTTAATTTTCTAGCTCTTTGCACGTATTTATCTATTTTCGCATGTTTTGCATATTCCGATCCTATTTATTACCTAGGCTTTTCTGAACCCAATCATGTTTCTACCAAAAAGAATTATAGAAACGGAAAATGGAGAGATGTTTTTCCCATATGTTTTCTTCCGCTTCGGCCCTAGTTAGGTATATAAGATAGAAAAGACCTCGGTTGAGCTTGTCACACACTTAGCCATTAGTAGAGAGCCTGTAGGGACCTCAACTGGTCTCTCAGTTGTTCTTTGTCATGTAAGCACGATATTTACTCTTTGCTAGTTTGTTTATAGACTAGCCATACGATAATTACTCTTTGCTAGTTTGCTATAAACCTATAGCCATCCACCACCGTGCAACTTACACGATGCATGAGATTTATCTCTTTTGGGGAACAACCCGAGAATAGTGGACAGTTCGGTGTGTGCTACTGCCTACCGGGCCATCCGATATTAGCAACCCGAGAATATCGGACCATCAGGTATTGACAGGGTGCACCGTAAGATTCTCGATCTATTTTGTGATTTGAGTATTGTGTGACCATATTTTTGCACCAAACAAGTACAGGGCTGTTTGGTTCCCTATCTTCACTCTGCCCAGGCTCCACAGGCCAAGTTGAATATGTTTAGTTGCCTGGACATGCCCAGAAGAACGTGGGAGCAAGTCGTTTTCTAGGGGCCAAGGCTCGCTGCTCGATTCCCGTCACCTCCAGCGCTCGACTTTGCTCGCCTCCGCTCGTCCCCGGCGGCCCTCCCTGCAATCCCTTCTTCCGCATCCTCCGTCCACACCACCGACCACCGGAGTAGACCAAGCCCCTCGCTCGCCTCGTTCTCCCTCTGCTCTCTCCTCCGCTCTGGGCCGCCGCGACAGAGCGTGCCGCGCCATGGACGCGGTCGAAGCAAGAGAGTTCGCTGGCGCTCGCCCACGCCGCGCTCACGCCATCTCAGCGCCGCGGCCACCCTCCTCCACCTCCCTGCGTCAGCGGCGTCGCCGGACTTGTCGCTGCACATCAGCCGCCGTAGGGGTAGCGGGAGGATGCGCTTCCACCGGCAGCGCGGTCCTCTGCTTTCCATTCTTTCCCGGGAGAGCAAAATCCGTGTCGTTGCTTGGAGTAGCGGAAGGTCTCGTGGGATTGCATGCTGATATGCTTCCTTGACTCCCCGGTGTTGCCTGATTGGAGTTGAGCGTAATTCTCTGGATTCCTGATCGGTTTTAGATTTGGATGCCCTATGCTCCGGCAGTTTCCATGTATGAAGTGAAAGTCTGGGGGAGCAGGAGCACGCGGACGCGTTGCCGTGGCGACACCAGCCGCGGACACCGAGCAGGAGGCTGGTAGTATGCATTTTTTGATAGTTGCATGGTTGATTCATTCTCTATCTCTCCCCTCGCTGCTCGGGTGTGAGACCTCCTTTGCCACAGGTAGGGCAGCTCTTGAGCCCGAACCCCTGGCAGTCAAAGCACCTGCAGGATGGAGATGGAATTCAACTCAATTTCAATCTGGTTCTTATATATAAATGGCCCCTAGTACTAGTAGTAGCAGGTAGCTATTGCAATGTAACATGATATCTAAAAAACCTACTTCCATCTCTCGAAAATGTTGCCGTTCTTCTTGTTCTTGCTGGGGCCCTGCGTCGTTTCATTTCAGTACGTAAATGTCTGTGACTGTGTGTTGCAAAAAAACAAATGATGCTACTCCAGCATGTATCCATCTGACAGTCTGGTGGTGGATGGATGGTTCACCATGCATCTATCATACCTTGCACCTTTCCTGCGCCCTTTCCCTTACATGTCTTGCAGGCTGCTGCAGACACCTGCAGAAAGAAAGAACAAGAGAGGTTTCAGACAAGTAGCATGTACTATGTATAACTGAATTTTTTTTTTCGAACAATATGTATAACTGAATTGGTTGGATCCGAAGAAGAACAACTAGTGATGTGACTTGTAAGGCATACATACCGTCAGCCTGCGGGCTCCACGGCCGGATGCCGTCACTGGCGTCGTCCTCCAGCTGCGGCGGCGATCCCCAGCACTACTGAATGCCGCTGCTGCACATGTCCTGCACCTCAAGCCGGTGACCAAGCTGCAGCAGCTGCTGCTGCCAGTGGCCATGGCAAGCTCCATGACAGCTAACCTCAACGTGGACGACTAGCTCCTCCTCTTTGGCCTGCCGTCTGCGAATCAAATGAAGATGGTGCAACCTTTTCCTGCAGCAAGGCAGGCAGGCAGCACTGTATCAGCCAGCCCTCCTCTCCTCTCCTCTGGCTCTGATGAATGATGAAGAAGAAAAACCCATGCAAGGAAGGAAGAAGGCGAGTGGTGCGGAACTTTTGTAGCCACAGAATCAAATTTGCGTTCAAAAATAGTTGGTTTTCTATCTCGTCTGTGTGTGTCTGTATTCAGCATTTTATTTTCCTTTTATTTTATCAGGTCCCTCTGCTCTGCTGGGAGTTTGTATGGCCACAATAGGACGAGGATAGGCCTCCCTTCCCTCCCTCCCTGGAAAAAACGGAAGGCGCCAAAGGGCCCAAAGGGGCCCTAAAAAAAAAAAAAGGCCCAAAACCCTAGCGCGCGGCGCATCTTTTACGGCCGCGTCGGCGCCGCCACCGAGCCTGTCTTGTCGCTCCTTCCTCCCGCCCGCGCGCCATCGTCGCAGCCGCTGAGGAGACTGTCTCACCCAGCATTATCGATTCCTCAAATCCAGCCAAATATACCCAGCCGCCGCCGCCGCGCTTTGTGACTCTTCCCAATCCCGTCTCCCAACCCCGTCGCCGTGATCCTTCCACAACCATGACGATGGTCCCCCTGGACCCCTCGTCCAAGCCCACGTCGCAGCGTCGCATCGCGGAGGGCGACACGGTCGTGGTGTACGAGCGCCACGACACGATGCGCGCCGTCGCGGTGCGCGCCGGCGGCGTGCTCCAGAACCGGTTCGGCGTCTTCAGCCACGACGACTGGATCGGCCGCCCCTTCGGATCCAAGGTATTCGGCGGCGGAGGAGGTAGTAGTAAGGGCGGCGGAGGCGGAGGCAAGGCGGGCGGTGGTGGGTTCGTGCACCTCCTGGCGCCCACCCCGGAGCTCTGGACTCTGGTGCTCAGCCACCGCACCCAGATCCTTTACATCGCCGACATCAGCCTCGTCGTCGCCTACCTCGAGCTTGTACCTGGTTGCGTTGTGCTCGAGTCTGGTACGGGTAGCGGGTCGCTCACCACTTCGCTGGCACGCGCCGTCGCGCCGCATGGCCAAATCCACACCTTTGATTTCCACGAGCAGAGGGCCGCCTCAGCTAGGTAACGATAAGCTATAATATAATCACTCTGATTTCTTTTCTTTTTGTGATCAAGGCTTTTCACTTGTGTGAAACATCTTAGCCTCTAATTAGGATCCATGAGATTTTCGACAACAGCAAAATCCATGCTTCAACATTGAAATCCCTGCGGTACAATTAGTTATTTATCACCTCAAAGATGCATACCGCCGTCCATTAAATGCCTCTATAGTAGATGGACATGTAGAACTTGGAAGATTTTATCATAGCATGTGGTTATAGTAAACAAAGATTTCGTAACCTGTGCCTTTGCAGCACGTATAAGAGTTAGTGATCCAGCATTTCGCAGCTGTGTTCGAAATGCGATAGAAGACGCAAAACACAAGATACAGGAATGCCATTTTGTTAGAAGCATTTTAAGGATATAGATATGGTGAAGTGCAGCTTATACATGTAGGAAAATTTACTCAAGTGAGGATGCAACAGCAATTTCAGCCCGCACTCTTTCTTTGGGTGGATAGATATCTATGTTAACTCTAGAAATATAGGTGAGAAAGCTTCTGTTGTAGAAAGAACAGGTTTTTCGAGGAATATCATGTATTTTTACTTTTTAGTTATTATTTGTGCAATTATAGTTTCAATGTCCTCTGGTAAACAGGGAAGACTTTGAGAAGAATGGCTTGAGCAGCCTCATCACAGTCAATGTGAGGGATGTACAAGGGGAAGGATTCCCAGAGGAACATTGTGGTGCTGCTGATGCTGTCTTCCTGGACTTGCCCCAGCCTTGGCTTGCAATACCATCTGTTGGGTTGATGTTAAAGAAAGACGGTGTTCTATGCTCGTTTTCGCCTTGTATTGAGCAAGTGCAGCGTGCTTGTGAAGCCATGAAAACATCTTTCACAGGTATGGTACATTCTTTTACTTTGCTTCATCTAGATAGAATTGATAATGTTTCTTACTTCCGTAAAACATGTTTCAGCCTAACTGCAGTCTTGTTTCATGAGCATAAATAAATAAAATTTGTGTCCAACAGTACGTGATTTCATATCATTTTCAAGTGTCCTGAATGGACTACATAATAGGTTCTCCCAAGTCATATTGTATACATTTACCTTACAGAGTCTTTAACTTATGTTGGTACTAATCGTGGATCTTTTATATGGAACTCCAACACCTTGCCGTCATTGGAGGTCAGGGTATTTCACATGCTTTCAAATTGCCTTGCTCAAGGGGCTAACAAAAATGAACTGTGTTTCACAGATATTAGAACCTTTGAGATTCTTCTTCGCAATTATGAAATACGCAACGTTGCTCTGAAGAGTGTCACCTCGGACGAGGCATGTGTGGGGCCTCTACCGCAGAAAAGAAGAATGTTGACAGCCCCAGGTGAAAACACAGACTGCTCACAAAGGAGTTCCTCCATTTTGGTTAGGCCATGCAGCAGTGCTAAAGGGCACACTGGGTACTTAACCTTTGCAAGGCTTTGCGTGTAATAGGCAAACAGAATCATAAGATAGGTGAGTGTAAGGATTAGCTGATGACAAAAGTTGATAGGAAATCACACTCCATTTTTTAGCACATTTGTAGACTGTATGCTTTGATAAGTTGTTATATGCCTACTGAAGATCCAGGTATGGCTGAATGCTGTTGTTTCATCTGTGCAAGGTTTGTGCTCTCTGTAACTTTTATCGTTTCTCTTTTCTGAGAACACTGAAAATTTGCGAGTCACTGAATCATTCACAAAATAACTTATTCTTCTGTAGTCACTTTGAGTTACGATAATTACTATGTTAATTTACGAGATTATAGTAACTTCTTATGGTTTACTATAACGTTATGGTAAATATCCCCATGTGTTATAGTAACCCAACTATCGTAAATATGTATTGACATTATCGTACATTAGTATATAAAATTATCGTAAATAGAGGTGGCTACAGAATAACTTATTTGATAGCTGTGTATATATATATATATATATATATAAAAGTGACTGTGTGTTGCGATGGCAGAGAATACATATATATTCATCATCTGGGTCTTTAAAAATATCCATCCATCTTTGACAGTCTGATGGATGGTTCAGCATGCATCATACCTTGCACCCTGGGTATTCTATTCTACTGCGCCCTTTCCTTCACGCGTCTTGCAGGCTGCAGAAACCTTCAGAAAGAACAAAGAGAATTCAGAGAAGTACGTAGACACTAGCCAGTGAATGGATATCTGCGTGCTGTAAAAAGTCTGTACCGGTTCCGTCAAAGTTGAGAGCACAACTGAACTGGATTCAAAGAACAACGTACAACTAGTCGATGTGAGGGTGAGGGCAGTCCTAGTCACAGACGGGCCTCAACTTCATCACAGACGGAGATTCACAGATAGACTTCCCTTCCCTCCCTGGATCCACGTCGACTTCTCTCTCTGCATGTTTGGCCATGACTGACTGTGATGGAGATTCTTCTCCTTGGCTGTAAAGGATTAAGTCGTCTTTGTTGTAACTGAAACCAACCAGCAGTCGAATTCCTATTGAATTTGACAAGCCTAACTTACTTTTGTGCTTTAAGAAAGTTCTACTAGAGACCCAAAATGGCTCCCCCATCCATTAGCATTTAGCAATGCAATGCAACAGGACGAGTCTCATAGACTTACAGCAGGTTCAGTCCTTCACCCAACAGCTAACACCAACAGGGGAAATTGAGCAAGACTTATACCATGTGTAGAACCATGACTTAATTTTTTTTTTTTTTATGGGGGGACAGAGAGAGCATCCCCTGACGAAAGCTGAGAGATAACCTCTTTCTTTCCAGACAAAAGGTTTCCTTCATTTTTATTCAAGAAGAAACAAAATAACTGACGGAGGCTGCACCCAACTTCAGTGTATTACTGTATTTGGAAGGCATGGTACACACACTGCTATCAAGAGCTAATTAAATCCTGCTCACTAATGCCCTTTTGTTTGGACTTACAGATGCAATGGCTATCATGTTCAGATCGACGACCTACGTGCGCATGGGCGCATGCAAGATACTAGTAGACAATGATGTTGTAACCTATGCCCAGATGACCTTCACAAAGTTTCGAGAAACGTTGATGTTCAGGCTAGAAAATATGCCCTGTTCGCTTGGCTTATAAGCTGTACTTTTTCAGTCAACAAATAGTATATTTCTCTCACAACAAATCAGCCAACAGTACTTTCAGCCATGGCTTATCAGCCAAGCGAACAGGGCTCATATGCAATGCCATCTTGTCTAGCGAAGACCTGCGTGTGTAATACATATATTTTTACTGCTATGCATTAAGATTTTTTTGTTTTTTTTAATTCGTTGTCGCATATGGATGTAGCCAAACCCGTCTCTTATGACCCACATGAGAGAGGGGTGTAGCCAAAATGCATCTTTATTGACTGGCAGCATGTTCGTTACACCTGTCTCTGATGACCCACGATGAGAGACAGAAAAATCCCTGTATTTGTTGGATAGCAGGTCACTGCGTAGGGAGTATGAGTGTGAGGTGGAGGGCCTAGGCTTAAACGGCCGAATGCGAGCTGGCGGCGCCGAGGGTTTTGAGTGTCACGAGAGAGGGAGCGCTAGAGCGCCAGGAGCAAGAGATTAACTCTAAATCTCTGGCTGATCTTTCATTAACAGAAATGTTCCTTACTTATACAAAATGCCTAACCAACTGTTCCTGAACTAAAGGAATGAAAATCACACAAAACAATCTCCTAATGAATCGGCTCCTGATAACTGCAACGACGTCGCTGAGCTGGTGACCGCGCGCCCGCCTCGGTCCACCACTCAGCCACTTGACTTGTTCCGGCGTTTGTAGACTTTACCGACCATAACATCACTCCCCCCTACAAACAGCTCGTCCTCGAGCTGGAAGGAGGGAAACTCAGCGCGAAGCTCCTCCAGAGGCTCCCACGTAGCCTCGGCTTTTGGCAAGCCCACCCACTGGACGAGGACGTGCCAGGCTCCGCGACAGAGTTGTGCACGTAGAGCGCGCGCCGGCTGTTGAAGGCAACGACCATGGTGGAGCTGAGGCAGCACTGGTGGCGAAGTCGGCGGTGTCCCCTTGAACGGCTTGAGGACGCCCACGTGGAAGACGTCGTGGACGCATGCGCCCTCCGGAAGACGTAGACGGTAGGCGATGTCGCCCACGCGCTCGGTGACCTGGAACGGCCCGGCGAACCGCGGGCTCAGCTTGCCTCGCGGCCCGGGCAAGAGGGACTGCGCCGGTTGGTGAAGGATGCGAAGCCACACCCAATCGCCCACGGCGAACTCCAGAGCGCGATGGTGGCCATCATAGTAGCGCTTTGCATACTCCTGCACTTGAAGAAGACGCTCCTGAACGTTGGCGAGGAACACGCCGCGGTCGTGCAGCAAGTTGTCCACGGTGTTTGTGCGCGCGGTCCCGGCAGTGTAAGGGAGCAGGGCCGGTGGAGGGCGACCGTATACAACCTGAAACGGCGAGGTGCACAGGGAGGAGTGATATGATGTGTTGTAGCAATACTCCGCCCAAGGCAGCCAATCAAGCCAGGCGTGGGGACGATCGCCCGTGATGCAGCAGAGATACATCGCGATGATTTTGTTCACCACCTCGGACTGCCCGTCTGTCTGGGGATGGAACATCGTGCTGAGGCGGAGCTTGACGCCGGCGAGCTTGAAGAGGTCGCACCAAACATGACCAGTGAACACGGGGTCCTGATCGCTGACGATGGAGGTCGGGAACCCATGGAGGCGGACAACGGCGTCGAAGAACGCCTTGGCGACCGAGGTGGCGGTGTAGGGGTGGCTCCACGCGATGAAGTGAGCGTGCTTGGAGAAGCGGTCCACCACGGTGAGGATGACACTTTTGCCGTGAACTCGGGGAAGGCCTTCGATGAAGTCGAGCGAGATGTCGGACCACTGAAAGTGCATTTGCCCCCTATGTGGGTTTTGGTGTATTGATGACATCCAAATTAGAGACTAATGAGATCTTAATGAGATATATTGTAGCTTTAGTCCCTTGAAAGTTTTAAAGAGTTGATCTAAGATGAAATGGTATCCCTCAATTTTTTCAAGTGCAAAAAGCGGACGAACCCAAAGTGCTCTCCAAAGCTTTTATATTTTGTTTTGGGTTTAGATATGTCGTACTATAAAGAGGGATGCAAGTTTATGTGGTCTGATGAAAATAGAGTGCTCAAGCATAAAAATAAAATTAAAAAAGAGACACAAAATCACCTCACGAACACTTAGACATACGCCAGGACTTTCGGCTGTCGGAAGTCCCGACGTTTGGTGCCAGAAGTCCCGGTGCTTGCTGACCTTGCCACCAGCCCGCCTGCGTACCTTCGCCCGTCGGAAGTCCCAACGGGAGGCGGGAGTTTCGGGTTCCGGAAGTCCCGGCTCCCGCCGAAAGTCTCGATGCCCTGGGACTTAGCCCCTGGCTCACCTGTGCGTCGGGAGTCCCGACGAAAGTCAGAAGTCCCGACTGGCGAAAATTCCAACATTCTACCGGGAGTTCCGTCTCTGGCTGTGTTGACCACCTTTGACTGCGCCATGAACAGTGTTTTGTAGAAGGGCCGGAAGTTCCAACGATCTGTGTCGAAACTTACGACACAGATCTAAACGGTTGGATTCTACTATGAGTATAAATAGCTCTCTCCTCTCCTCTAACCGTCAACCACTCATTCATTGCTCACCAACATTCGTCCAAAGCAGCTCCCAAGCATTCAAGGCGCCCTTCTTCTCTCCTCTTTGCTCCAATCTTCGATTCCCCTAGGGTTTTGAGTGAAAGGAGAGTGGATTGAGCGAGAGAATCACTTTGGCAAGCTTGAGCACTTGATTTCTTCGTCAAGCCGGTTGGATTTGTGTCTATTACTCTTGGGTTCTTGGAACCCTAGCCGGACATGCGTCGTCCAAGAGCTTCCATCTTGTGGTAGAGGCTTGGAAAGTTTGTATTACCCTCGTTTTCTAAGTGGAAAGCTTGAGTGACCTTTGTGGTTGCTTTGAGAGAGGCAAGGAGGTGGAAGAGACTCCGACCTTTGTGGTCACCTCAACAACGAGGACGTAGGAGCTCCTTTGTGGGGTTGTCGAACCTCGGGATAAATCCTTGTGTCCCGCGTGCTTGTTGTTGTTGAGATTTGTGCTATCATATTTGTTCTTGTTAGTTTGTGTTCCTCCCCAACACTCCTCTTAGGGGTTGACTCGATCTACGGAGTGGTGTCCTTCCAACGTCAAAGGAGCAGCCCCAACACTTTATCTTACCACTTTATCCCCAACACTCCTCTTAGGGGTTGACTCGAAGCATTGTTCAAGTGCAACTTGATGCATTCTGTCATGCCTGTACTTATTATCCTGCGCGTAATTTGTTCAAAGGCAATTTGGATGTAGGAACTGTTCAAATGCAACTTGATGCATTCTGTTGTTCCTTCACTTATTATCCTCATAATTTGTTCAAACGCATTTTGGATGTAGGAATAACACAAGGCCATAATAACGGGGGATGGTGTGTTTGTAGGGCTGTGATGTACAGGAAATCTTAGAACTATTGGCGTCCAATTGACCTGATTTTTCTTGGTAGGAGATTGGCCACGGAAAAGAAGACAGAAAGTAGTCTTCTGTGGTACTTTATTAGCATCAGTTGTCACAACACAACAACAACACAACAAAGCATTTAAGTCACAAACAAGTTGGGGTAGGCTAGAGTTGAAACCCAGCAGAAGCAATCAAGGTTTAGGCACGTGAATAGCTGTTTTCCAAGAACTCCTATCTAAGGCTAAGTCTTTGGGTATATTCCATCATTTCAAGTCTCCTTTTATTGCCTCTACCCAAGTCAACTCCGGTCTTCCTCTGTCTCTCTTCACGTTACTATCCTGGCTTAGGATTCCACTACGCACCGGTGCCTCTTGAGGTCTCCATTGGACATGTTCAAACCATCTCAACCGGTGTTGGACAAGCTTTTCTTCAATTTGTGCTACCCCTAATCTATTACGTATATCATCGTTCCGAACTCAATCTCTTCTTGTATGACCGCAAATCCAACGCAACATACGCATTTCCACGACACTTATCTGTTGAACATGTCGTCTTTTCGTAGGTCAATATTTTGCACCATACAACATAGCATCAGTAGTCACGCACCAGCAAAATCCCATTATCCTTAATGGACATATCTCAGGTTTCTTTTCCAACGGGAACTGTTTTGTATGATGATTAGGCTGATCCTCGTATCTACTCATCTCATATAATTTGAGTACGTCACATGATTTAGGATAGATAAGCGTACATGCCAGGTAGCAGTTTTCTAAATACTAATGGTTTACATCAGATAGCTTTGGTACTTAGAATGCTCATGATGGAGTGCGGCTAGAAACTGGAAATTGGGGTATTGATTGCTAATTATTTGGTGACGCTGATGTGTTAGCTCACACATTGCTTTACAAAATCTATTCATGTTTGTTCAACCACCAGTTGCTGATAATGATGTCGGTGTTTCCTGTTCAGTGGGACACAGCAGGCCAGGAAAGGTTCAGGACAATTACAAGCAGTTACTACCGAGGAGCTCATGGAATCATCGTAATTCCTCTTAACTCGTCATTTACAGCTCACGCTGATCTCTATTTACACAATCATTTTCAGCTTTCCTGTTTCACTTATTCAGTGTAATACAGTGAACTAGGATGGCTTGAATAGATTTGCAGATCACTCTTTTTAGTTATTAGACTGAAGTGGTTAATTTCCCTTTTTGACCTTACACAATGTGCCAGTCTTGGTATGGACTTAATATTGTACAATGCTCTTTTCAGATCGTGTGTGACGTGACAGACATGGAGAGATTCAATAACATCAAGCAGTGGTTGAGTGAGATTGATAGGTATGCCAGTGACAACGTGTGCAAGCTTCTAGTTGGGAACAAGTGTGATTTGGTTGACAGTAAGGTTGTTGACACTGGAAAGGCAAAGGTAAAGATCCTTTTTCTTATGCTTCTCTTTAAAATACTAGCCGTAATTCTGATGCTGGCTAACAGCTATCTAAGACAACTTTTACAAGTAGCAAACGAGAATGAACACAATGAAGGGAGGAATGTGTCTCTATTTGTCATGAAAATACAGTGATTTGTTTTGATCCAAAGACATGTATGCTTAACTGAGGGTGTGTATGGGTGGGTGGGTGTGGTGTGAGTGTGTCGTATTCGTACATTTCTTCTTCTTGCTGCAATGATGCACAGCTCTATTGTGTATTCAAGGGAAAAAATGAAAAATTACAGTAGTCACTGTGATTCTATTTTATTCTCGAATCTCGATAGATAATTAGATGTCCATGTTTATATGTTCTTCCTAAACCTGACAATCAAATCAATTGCAGGCTTTTGCAGATTCGTTAGGAATTCCCTTTATCGAGACAAGTGCAAAGGAATCCATCAATGTGGAGGAAGCTTTCCTAACCATGACATCAGAAATCAAGAAAAGGTAAGCAAAAAAATAAACTTTTTTAGAAGCCATTTTGTTCCCATTTATCTACTAAGCTCGACACTGTAACATTGCTGAACTTTCTGCATGCCGCAGGAATGAAAGCTTCATAAAACTCAGTTAGTGATTTCTGACTGTTTCTTAATGCATTTTCTTTGGAGGAAAATCATGCACAACTGAGTGCTTTTTTTTTTGGCTCTTCCACTCTTTACTTGATTACATATTTCCTTAGGTGAAGTTACATTACACATATATGCTAACCAGCCAAATGATGAAGCTTTTCCAACAATTTCACATGTGCCTTTCCTTTTGAACTACTTGAGACTCAAGTTTTTAAACTTTGAATTCTTTTCCAGTTAAATAATTCAGGACATCTTCTTGACATTAATGTTAGCTTTTCCAAGTGCTGTGGGTAGATTGTTGTGCAATTTTTGTGGCTTTATGATCCTTTTCGGTGCTCTAGTAATATGGAGTGTGCATGCTCCCCATGTGACAGTTGTATCGGTGATATAACTCCTTTTTGTGCAATCTTATTAAAAAAAACTCCTTTTTGTGCTGTTCTGAGTTGGATTTTAGACTGAGGGTCCTGACTGATTGAAATTACTATTGATGCCGTGCGACTCCTGCAGGATGGCAACCCAACCAACCGTGGAGAGGAGACCCACCGTCCATGTTCACATGAAAGGGCAGCCAATACAGCAGAAGAGCAGCTGCTGCTCATCGTAGTCGAGGGGGGCTCAGGGGGCACTAAAATTTGACTTGTGGTTAGATGGATGCCGCAGGATGTTGTCCAATCAAGATTATATTGGAGGAGACACTGAGTGGAATGGAGGATACTAAGATACTATAATAGTGTCATTTCAGCGTCAGATATTCATCGTTATACAGATTAGCATAAATTGCCACAGTCTGTATTATTATTATCTAGCAAAGTGTACCATCAGTTAATCTTAAAACTTGCAGTTAATTGCATGATATATGGTGTGAGCTCTGGCTTATACAGATCAGCATTAATTGCCACATTTGTATAACCTAGCAAATTGTACCATCAGTGATCAGTCGATCTTTAAATTGGCAGTTAATTGAATGATAACCGGTGTAAAGTGCTGGTTATTTTGATTGTTGAACATGATGATTAAGGTCATCTACCTCATCTTTTTGTCAGCCGGAGCTTATCTCTGTCTTCAGACAATTCTGTGCTTGAATTTTGGAATGCAGATCTCAATTAGAGAATGCAATTAGAGAATATATGTAGGCTTGTTGGTACTAGAAGACAA
The DNA here is from genome assembly GCA_904845875.1 of Miscanthus lutarioriparius. NCBI lineage: Eukaryota > Viridiplantae > Streptophyta > Magnoliopsida > Poales > Poaceae > Miscanthus > Miscanthus lutarioriparius. The sequence goes on from CAJGYO010000002.1 coordinate 140,807,003, forward strand.
TTGACTTGGTGATGGTATAATCATATATAACTGCTTGCTTTAGAGAATATATGTGAACATGAGGTCCAACGAAGGTACTATCTGACAAAATGAATCAACAAACTTTGGACTGAAAGAAAAGAAAAAACAACCATCACAACAACACATACGCCACTGAACGAGATCACCATGGGTTCTAAGCTGAGCAGCATTGCTTCTTCTCAGCAGCGGCATCACCACCCGTCGCCACATTGATGGTCTTACCTTCCTTGACGCCTCCAGCAGCGCCCTGGCCGGCTTCATCTGAGGCCACAGGCTTCTTGCTGATGGCCCGGTAAATGTCGCCCAGGATCAGCTGGAATGCCTCCTCCACGTTGGTTGCCTCCAGCGCGGATGTCTCAATGTAGGATAGACCTTCTGCCTCGGCGAAGCTCTGTGCGTCATCAGTGGCGACAGCCCGGAGGTGCCTCAGGTCGGTCTTGTTGCCGACGAGCATGATTCTGATGTTGGAGTCGGCGTGGTCACGTAGCTCCTTGAGCCACCGACTGATGTTCTCGAAGGTGGTGGGCTTGCTCACATCGAAGACCAGGACCGCGCCAAGCGCCCCACGGTAGTAGGCGCTTGTGATTGCTCGGTACCTCTCTTGGCCTGCCGTGTCCCAGATCTGCGCCTTGATGATCTTGCCCTCAACCTACAATATTATCAAGTCAGCACAGGTGAGGGACTGGAGGATTAGTGTCTGTAGTTGGACTGCTTACACATTGACAGAAAATATTGCGATAGAGAGCAAGACAGGCAAAATTAGATATATACAGAACTTTTTTTTAGGAACAACAGGGAAGCAGATTAGGTTAGTTATATCAGGTCCACTAACTGGCAACTGTCTGAAAAATGCAGAATGCACCCTTAATTCGGAAAGGGTCTTGATCTGGAGGCTGCAGCTGAAGGCAAAATTCGCAGTTGAACAGGTATGGTTAACTGAGAATGTCGCTGTACAAGAGTTGTAGTTTCCACAATGAGCAGCTTGCTGATGCTTACAGCAGGAAGTCATCCAGTCTCAGGCAACACAACAAGCAAGCAAGATAAAACAGCTGAGCTCAGTCTGGTAGGCACCTGCCCATACTCATTCTATGGCTGGTGGGCATGGAGGGTAGTTGGGCAGGAGGGTAGTTAGCTAACTCTGCACTAGGGGCACAGCACAGATCACAGTTGCCACTTGCTTAGGGAGCTGACAGCGACACTGGTTATGTTGAAGCTAACGTTTATCCACAGGTAAAATAGTGTACCCCACTAGTGGTGGTGCTGGTTGACGATGACTACATGATACTGACATGAATCATCATCCATCATGCACATAATGCAACAATGGGATGAGCTGAGCGCGTGTGGCGTGGCGTGAGGCACCGGCGGAGGCGGAGCTGAGCTGGAGACGACTCACGTGCGGATCTGCTACCACCCATCCCATGTGCGGCCACTCGTTGTTGCTTTGCCTTTGCATTGCTTTGCTTAGCAGGAAAGACAGTAACTTTTTTAGCTTGCCCAATTGTTTGCCTTTTAATTTGTTTGATTGATGTATGCATGTATCAACTGAGTGTTGAGCTCAGGTCGCAACGGAATGGATGGATGGTGAGAACTGAGAAGAATGGGTCATTAATTGGAAGGTAGCGCGCGCAGATCCAGCATCCAGCAAGCTAGGTCGCTGACGGTGTGATGGAATAGACGAACGAACGAACGAATTACAGGCAAGGAAGCAGCCAGTTTAGTAATAGAGATACTAATTGGTCGACAAATTGTTAAAAAAAAACAGGACCTTTAACAAGAATGGAGGGAGGCTGGATCTGGGTGGGGTCTGGTGTATAGAGAGGAGAGGATCATCGGAGATCTGATCTGAATATCTGATGCAGCACATTAGTAGTAGAACAATAGAGAGGAAGAGGGGATTGAATGAGTGACTGACATGGAGTGTTCGTGTGGCGAACTCGACGCCGATGGTGGACTTGGACTCGAGGCAGAACTCGTTGCGGGTGAAGCGGGAGAGGAGGTTGGACTTGCCGACGCCCGAGTCCCCGATCAGCACCACCTTGAACAGGTAGTCGTACTCCTCCTCCGCGCGCCGCCCAGACATTCCTTCCTCCTTGCTTAATCTCCTTCCACGCCCGCTTCCTCCCCCCTTGCTCTCTCGCACTTCCTCTTCTTCTTCCTCCGATCTCCGTCAGAGAGGAGGGGGCCTGTGCTGTGACGTGATGTGAGGCCTACCTCTACCTGGCTACCTGACCGAGCGGAGAAGCCGCCTAGGCGGCTGGCTGGACTGGGGACCCGTTTAGATGAAAAAAATTTTGGATTTTGGTTATTGTAGTATTTTTGTTTGTATTTGATAATTAGTGTTTAATTATGGACTAATTAGGTTTAAAAGTTTTGTCTCACGATTTCTCACATAACTGTGTAATTAGTTTTTTTTTCATCTATATTTAATACTCATACATGTACCGTAAAATTTGATAAAAATTTTTGGAATCTAAACGAGCCTGGAACCGGACTGCACTGGATCCCACCCCACCCACTCTGCTGTCTGTCTTCAGTCTGCTTTGCGGTTGCGGCAAGGAAAAGGAGGTGACCTCAGACCTCACCCGTCAATCCGAGTCCGATCCCCGCTTCCCATCACTCCCTCGGCCCGCTAACATGTCTGTCTCACGCGGTGTCTCTATCTTTAATATTTTCCAAAATCCACTTATATAATCTTAATATATTTTAGTATAGTATAAAAACTATCTCCAATAACTTTTTATCCTAATCTTTTCGCTCTTAGAGCCCGTTTGGCTAGACTCTCACTGCCTTCGACAACGTAGCGTACTATAGCACGGAACCAAATGAGCTCGATAGACGCAACTATGTTGTCTCCATCGGTTTGATACGCAAAAACGGAATGAACTAGAGATGTGTTTGCTAGTGCTACAATGTAGCATAATAACGCACAGGAGCCGGAGCCGCTTGGACAGGAGCCTTGTCAGAGACGTCCTTAGGAAAAATCAATCAAGACGTGTCGAAAGATACGTCATGAGGGCGACTTCTCCGGTAGTTTTTCTTGCTTCTCCAGTCACAACGGTGCCCAATCCTCCACGTGACTACTAGCCTACTACACCTTCAACTTCCTCTCCGGCGAGCTCAAGCCGTATGTCCATGAGGACATCCTCCGCGTGGTCGGTGGCCTCCGCGTCGACGTCTTCTGCTTTGAGTGGGTCATGTGACTTCGTGCTTAGGTGATATGTCTATGTTGACAAGGAGAGCGATCGCGGCGCCACAGCTCCAAGGTCGGCGACATGGGGACGACGTCAACACCTAGCCTTTCCAGATGTAAGATGTCAGCATCCTTCGCTTACGTGCTGCGAGAAAGCAACGAGCCACATATCTGAGAGTGTTGGAACATAACAACTTGAGTTTTTAGAAAAGCAAGTATAGCATCCAAGTGTTGTTCTATCGATAAAACTATGTGTGTGGAGCCGGAATGAATGCTTTTCGTTTAGTTTTTTCCTATGTGTGTGCTTTGTAATATTATATTTGATTTTCAAGAGCGAGATATTAGAAACGATGGAGAGACCGGAGAGACCCAATGTACGTGCTTCTAACTTTTCAGCGACTTAAAAAATATACATCAATTTACCAAATTTTCCTTTTTTTTACTATTGGATTCTATAATATAACATATTATAATGGTCTCTTTAAGTCTACATCAACTAAAATCCCCATATAATCCGGTAAGAAAATATACATCTGGTTTTACCGCGTCCCATGTCACTCCATCATCTCTTGCGCCTATGACCTTAGTTGTTATTGTTTAGTTTTGTTTTTATTTTCTTTCGAGGTTATGCGTATTGGAAGGAGGGTGGGCTGGTCCACCTTTTTTTTAATCTTATTATAACTTGCTGTATTCTTTGACATAACTAAACTATTGCACTAATTGGTTTATGGATAAATTCGATGAAGACATTGCAAAGCCAATCTTTCTTTATAGATCATCATAAATTCATGATCATGTATGTTTGGAGGTATGGTTCAATGCTATGTCATAACCACTTTTGTAAACATTGCTCTACTTCAAAAGGAACCATTATTTATCGTTTAAATTTAATTTCTGCACCATTAAATTTTGTTCACTCCAAACAATCATACTACAAATTAACATTTGACCGTACCTCTTCCATACATTCATGAAATAAAATAAGTTATTGGTGACAAATGCTTTTTAAAAAGGATCTCAGCTCCATATAAAAAAACTATTTCTCTAAATGAGCTTAGACATAATTGTTTGAGGGAAAGCCGGAGTCCTACCCAAACAAACATGTTGGCATTTAAATTGGGCCCATGCCAATTTTAAGAGGCACCATGCCAGTTTTGACCTAATAAGGAAAACTCTATAAAGCGACGGAACAATAGTGCCACATTGGTTTCCTAATCAGATAAGACCACCCCTACTCCCTACAAAATAGGGGGTACATGGCCGATTGGGGTATCCAACAATCCAATCGTCTTTTACATCTACAACTCCTTTATGTCCTATATTCCAATCCCATATTGTTGTCCATCGCTTGATCTGACGACCAATGATGGCGCTCTAGGCTTGTTGGCCGACCTAGGGCAACCCGGTGACATCCTTGGTCCCACGTGGTTCTTCTCGGGCGAGAGCTTTGACGGTTTCTTTGCTAGTTTGTCTGAAACTAGCGGTTCTTCATCATGTAAGCACGTTGGTTCTTCGTCACGTAAGCACGTTGGTTACCCTTTGGTGGTTTGGTTATTCGTCACATAAACACGTTGGTTACCCTTCGGTGGTTTGCTCGTGAACCTCTAGGTTTTTCAACAAGTCTAATCCTCGCTGTGTTTTTCGGTCCGTGGTAGCCTAAGCGAGCTATTACTAGCTGTTGGCGTGTGATCTGGGATCAATCCGATGCCTGTGTCCGCAGGCTAGAACGGGCATATTGGAGGATAAAAGAATGGCACATGCGTTGATCAAAGCGCCTATAGAAATTGGCTTGCATGCGTGTCTTACAAAAGGAGTTTGTTTGTGTTTTATCTCGTTTAGCTTAAACCATCCACGGCGCATGATATTGTGTCCATTCTAATAAGGAGAAGGGAAAGTAAAAAAAGAAAAAGAAAAGCTGTTTGCGGGCCGTAGGGCGTAGGCATCAGGGGCCGGGCCGGGCAATGAGGCCTACGAAGAGCCAGTCCTTCTCCTCGTCGTGTCGCGCGCGCACACACACACGGGCCCCCAGGCCCCAGCCACCACTGGCGGGGCCCACCCAGTGGCGTCGCGTCATCTTTTTCACTTGGCCGCTCCCCTCCCTTTCCTTCCCCTCGTAGGCAGGCAGGCAACCAACGAACAGAAAGAGAGGAGCACGAGCGCTGGGGCGGCCGCAAAGCAAAGCGCGCGCTTAGCGGAGGAGTTGGAGGATTGGAGCCCCCCAGGGCTAGGCTAGGGTTTCCTTCGCCACCGCGCCGCCCGTCTTGCTCCGGTATCGGCATCGCCCTTCCCTCCTCCGCTGCTCCGTTCCTACTTACTTGTAGATAGATCTGTCTGTCCGTCGCTTTCGTACGGTTATTTTTGGGTTCCCCTCTCTCTCGTGCGCCGCCGTTGCTGCATGACCTCCATAGAGAGGAGGTAGGGAGGCAGGGTTAATTTGCCCGTGGATTGGATGGGATCTATCCCGTCTCGTTCTGCCGATCCCAACCGTTCCGTTCAGGCCTTTCCCTAGTTGCGCTGTTGCCTCCTCCTGTGAATCGTTGATCTACCTGCGTTCCATCCTCTGGTTAGGTTTACTATTCCAATCTGTTGTTACATGGTATGAGAGGGAAGCATAACATCAGTTGAATGCGCTGGTCACGGGGTGACCGTACGCGTCCGACATGTGGACCGGACGTGTCCGGTATCTTCCGTGACCGGACGCGTCCGGTATACCGGTATCTCCCGTGACCGGACGCGTCCGATATATATACCGGACGCGTCCGGTATTCTGGCCAGGCTCGGGTAGACTTGCCGAGGTGACCGGACTCTGGCTCGTAGCAGTGACCGGACGCTGAGCAATCACTGTTTAGCGTCAGGTCGTGGTGACGTGGGGCGCAGGTGTTGGTCCAGAGAGGACCGGATGTAGGGGCGCGTCCGGTTGGCCACACCGGACGCGTCCGGTCGAAGTTGAGCGGCTCTGGGAGCTCTCTGGACTCGACCGGACGCTGCCCCTCCTGTGTCTGGTCTGTGGTCGGCTACACCGGACGCCTCCGGTCACAATTGAGCGGCTCTGGGAGCTCTCTGGACTCGATCGGACGCTGCCCCTCCTGCGTCCGGTCGGCACACCGGACGCGTCCGATCGCAGTTGGGCGGCAACGACTACTTCGTTTGAATGGGACACGTGGCGATCAAGCAGTGACCGGACGCGTCCGGTCACCCCGTGACCGGCGCATTCAACTCCTTTTCTTCATCAACTTTTCTCCTTTGCAAATGTGCTAACACCACCAAGTGTACACCACCATGTGGATGTGTGTTACCTTTTCACAGACATTTTTCAAAGGATTAGCCACTCAACTTGCCACGCCACTCGATCCTAGCGACGATGCAAAGTTAGATCACTTAAGTGGCACTAGATGACCGATATGCAAACAAGTTTGCTCCTCTTGATAGTACGACCATCTATCATAAACCCGGTCAACAACTTCTGTACACACCTATGACCGGTGAAATGAAATGCCCTAGGTTATACCTTTGCCTTGCACATTCCATTCCATCTCCTCCAATGTCGATGCAACACATGCACCAACATGATTAACAATGATATGATCCACTTTATATTATCACGTGATCATATTGGTTCATCGATTTTGACTTCACTTGCTTTTCACCGTTGCCTTTGTCCATCGACGCCAAGTCTTGCTCAAGCTTCACCGCCACGCGGTCCATCGCTCCAAAGCCTTCAACTTGCCCTTCACGCTTGCAACCGGTCCATCAAGCCAAGTCATGTCTTGATCTTCGCCATCTTGATCACATGACTCAATGTCATGTCTCATGTGCAATGAGCTCCTTCATCATCACATGTGTGAGCTTTGCAACATCTCCAAGTCATTTCCACCTTTATGGCATATGTTGCTCACACATATGTCTGTGGACTAATCACATGTGTATCTCACATAAACACAATTAGTCCACCTAAGTTGTCACGTGATTTGTGCTGCCTGCTGGTGATGTGTGAGCCTGCTGCTGATGTGTGCGCCTGCTGTTGCGTGCATGCGGACACGTGATTTGTGCTGCCTGCTGGTGCTGCTGCTATGTGCATGCGGGTGCGTGAAACGGAGCGGGCTCGGGTGGTCCCTGTGCATGCGTAGGCGTGGGCGAGCGAGCCGTTAGCGGCATGGCTTTTTTCCCGTGGGTTGTGTTAGGGAGCTGTGTCCGGACGCACTGTCCGTCCAAACGTCTGGACGCTAGTCCTTCCGAATTAAAAAATCATTTTCTCCATCTCCTCTCATACATCCCATCCGGTGCTCACCACAACGTCCCACACTAACTTCCGTCACTGTAGGTCGTCGTCTCTCTGCCCTTTCCCCCCTCTCTCTTCCTGACGGCGGCGGCGACGACTGGGCAACCCGAACCAGCGACTTGCGCCCACCAGGTACGGTACGCTTGCCCGGTCCCCTTCGCTTCCTTCCTTTTGCTCGAACCCAAACCCATGGGCCGCTTTCTGCAGAGAACCCAAATCGGCCCAGTAGCGCGCAGGGAGGAGGGAGGAGGAAGACTTGCGTTCACACACCTGTTTTCCTTGTCCCGTTCACCTCGCCCTCGCGTACGCGACAACGACAACAGCTAGGGCGACCGCCGCCGCCCGACGCCTAGCTGCCCAAGGTCTTCTTCTTCTTCGGGCCCTCTGCCGGCGACGACGATGACAAGAACCCACAACCACACCACCAGGTATGCCCGCCCCTTCTTTGCCCTTTCCTTCCCTTCCCTTCCCTTCCCTTCCCTTCCTGCCGTGCAAAATGTAGCACCCGAACCCTAAATGGAGCTATATGGCTACTTGTATGCCGATCTGATCGAATCGCAAGTGTATACTAACTTGAATTTGGTGTACACCCATGTCCTTAATTGGGTCTGCCAGTCCCTGCATGTCTTTCTTTATTCTACATATGTGTTTCGCCATGTGTGTTTGTTGATTTTATATATATGAATAGAATAGAGCACACGGGATATAAGGGTGACTTCCTTCTTGTCCTTTTCTGCCTTCGCCAGGTCATGTTGCGTCTGTTGTAAGACAATACGATTTGGATTTTTACATAAATGTTGGCCATGTAGGAGAATCTGTTACATCTACCGCGTCTATCTATATTTTATTCAAAAAGAAAAGAAATGAGGATGCCTTTTAAGCAAATGGCTGCTTATTTAATACAGTACTAGTAACTGTTTTATTCCCCCTGTTTTGTTTCTTTGCCTGTCCATCCTCCCTGCCTCATTGATCAGTGGAGTGATGGCCTCCCGCATCCAATCCAACAGTACTGTTTTTTTGGAGGCATCTCTCCCCATTTCCCTCATAATTATCTACTCCCGTCTCTGAAAAACCGTGTAAACTCACAAACAAACTTTGTTGAGGCAGCCATAACAACCTATGGGCCAGTAAGTAGCTTTTTAGTAAAAACAGAAGCTGCTTCCATATCACATAAGATATATTTGATTCATGGATTTTGAGGGGGAAAGTCGCCTTATTGATTCATTTTCTCGAACCTAGAGAATATATCGGTTGTTGCTTGAAACCTTGCCTCTTTCTAGATAAAACATTTCGTTATTCTGTGTGTGTATTGCATGAGAAACCAGGTTATTGCCATAACTACAGGTACATGAGCAGCAACTGCATGGAATGCATGTGCCCTCGTGTACATGGGCAGTTTTGAGAGAGAAATGAAAGTGCCCATCCTCTGCAGCAACATTGATTATTTTCTCCTACTTTAGAAAGACTTCAGCTTTTGAAATATTGATACTTTGACCTTAAATGTTTTCTTTTTCTCCTGTAATCAAAAGAGCTCCATGTCATTGTAGTAGCATGTGTTTGGTTTCGGGTCGACGTGAAATGGAATGGTTCCATTCCTATTTAGAGGGATGGGATCGTCCCAGCAAGTGTTTGGTTTAGAGGGATGGATTGATCCATCCTTGTTTTATGTTTGGTTGGAGTGATTGAGTTAAAAGGGATGGATGGAGTTTTTAACGCCGTCAGCTACAGTTCCATAGACCCTGCCTGTCATTAATGGGCCCAACCTATCATCCTCAGCCACACCTCTTCTCCATTGCTCGTCCCTCTCCGCAGTGGCGCTGCCTCCCTATTGCGCCGTGCTGGAGTACTACGCCTCCACACCGAAACCCGAAGCATGCCGACCAATTGTGGAGCCGCACCACTCGCGCCTCCCCATCGTGGATCCACGCTGCTGCCACACCGCGCCGGAGCCATCCCCTCCCCCAACCCCGCACTACCCGTGTCTCGCCCACACGCGTGAAGGAATAGAAGGGCGACGATGTTTGACAAGGACCAAGAGGTATGTCCCCGTGCCCTCGATTTTGAGGGCTGGCTCCATCCCGCATCTACGAGGTATATTCCTCAAATGGGGTGATCCCATCCTCATCCAAACACCACCAATTTTTGGATCGACTCATCCCATCCTTGAAACCAAACACAGACTTAAAGGTAGACAACGATCTGATTACATGCTGAGTCCATGGCTTGGTTTTTTTATCTTAAGGGTTGGCTTGTGATAGTTGAGAAGTAATCAGTCTGATCGCATGCCGATTCCACGGCTCGGTTTTTTGACCTTAAATGTTGGCTTGTGATAGTTGAGAAGTTACTGGTCCGATCGCATGCCGATTCCACAGCTCGTTTTTTTACCTTAAATGTTTGTGTGTGATAGTTGAGAAGTAACCGGTCCGATTACATGCTGATTCCACGGCTCAGTTTTTTTTACCTTAAATGTTGGCGTGTGATAGTTGAGAAGTAACCAGTCCGGTTAATGCTGTTTCCATGGCTCGGTTTTTTTTACCTTACATGTTAGCTTGTGATAGTTGAGAAGTAACAGCACATTCAGGACTAGCCATTTTATTTGTCGGTTCTCACCTGTACTTGTCTTTTGCTTGACAGATGCAGGAAGTTTTTGATCCACCAGAAACAGAAAGGAAAGCAGAAACAAAAATTGGTACAACCATTAGGAAGGATGTGATTTTCGAGCAAGATTCATGTTCTTCATATCAATTATGTATGTGTCCTGGTAGTTCCCAAAGAAACCAAATTCTGTTAGCGAGGTTCCGTTGGGTTTGTGTTTATTTGCCACCCAATTTTGCTTTCATTCTGTAGGGGGCAGTATGAAATTTGAAGAAGATGGTCATTTGCTGTCCCAGGCAAAGAGGGATTTGTCACATTTGGTACAGGCTATCTCTTGATTATATCTATCCTTTCCTTTTTTTCTGTTACAATGCTTGCATCCTTATGACATCTTGCCTAGCCATACAAATTATTAACTGAGTAACCAATTCAAGGTTTAAATATGAAATAGTTCAGCAAAAATGCTGAATAAAACATTTACTAGATAGTTCTGGATGGGTTCAAACACTTCAGCTTGTTCACATATGCTCAAAAGATCAACTTGGTTTTAAGAAAAAGATAAACAGTTACATTCACATCTGAACGATTTCTTGAATTCTTGGTGCACTTCTTATGTTCGCTTGTTGAATATCATTCCTTACTAGTTGCATTTTCTATGTCATACGTCCAAGGTCCAGGCTACTCAGCCAATATCTGTGGTTTAGATAGATCAGTGAATAAAATTGTTACTCAAAGAGCTATGTACCATGATGTGTATGTTTTAAATTCAACCATGCAATTTGTGGATAAAGTTCTCGGGATCTATATTAAACTCTTGTTCACTCTCTACTTGGACAAATCCTCCATTCTCAGGATTATCAAGCACAGTTTGTCGACACCAAATATGTTACTGAACTTGGGTCACATGCATGTTCGAAGGATCCATTGCCACTGGGAAGAGATTATCATAGGCAGAAGCCACACTTTCCTACTTCAGCCTGTTCTTGGGAGAAGTCTTCTGCATTAGAAACAGCATCAAGTAGCCCAGATGCATTAGGGCATGCATTGGGGACAATGAGAACCAATACCAACACCATCAGTGCAAGGCCAGATTATCTTGCTTCGTATCCTACTAGTGCTCCTCACATGCGGAAGTGTCCAGGAGCAGTTGAACTTGATTATGGTTTAGATCATTCAGAACATTGCTACAGAAGATCAGACCGATTTACTTCCTTTTCAAGCCGCAATGGTCGATCTGTAGAACATTGCAAAGAGGTACATCTGTTGATCATCCTGACTGTACTAAAATGGCAACTTATGCCTGTGTTTTTATCTGACGCAAGTATAGCAATTAACCTTTTTCTGTGTATCCATAATTCATCATGACAAGTTCTCATTGAAACAGATGGTTGGATATGCCAGAGGGTCCCGCTATGCAGATGAGATCAATCCTGTTCCATGTCAATGGCGCTTTGAGGATGAGATCCCTTCTTTATCTAGAAAGAAGTATGATGAGGCACCTTCAGTACCAAGAGGCCTGCAGTATGGCGATGAGATCCCTTCTTTATCTAGAAAGAAGTATGATGAGGCACCTTCACGCTCAAGTCAGTGGCACTTTGGTCCTCAAACCGCACTGTCCTCAGGGAGACTTGACTATGGTGATGAGATCCCGTCACTGTCTCTTCACCATGGTTACCGAGATAGGATCCCTTTGCGTTCTGGTCATTGGTGCCATGATGCTGAGGCACGTATACTGTCAAGATACCAGCAAGGTACTTCTCATGGGAATAATCACTCAAGGCAAAATTTTGCCAGGATTAATACCAATGAACAAGCCAAAGTTATCACAAGCAAACATTCTTTTGCAAAACCTAGGGTGGTTAACAGAGTTGTAAACAGTAGCAGCCACCATATGATCAATATGAAAGGTAATCACTGGAGAAATTCTGAGGATTTAAGGGACCAAGTTTGTGGGCCGAGGGCAAATAAATTGAACAATGCTTCAGTGTCATCCACTGTGAAAGATATCATAAGTCCATTGATCCGTAGAAATCAGTATAATAGATCAGATTTTTCAGTTGAGTATAAACAGGCCAAGTTTTTTATGATAAAGTCATATAGTGAAGATGACATTCATAAAGGTGTCAAATATAACGTTTGGGCAAGTACACCAAATGGGAACAATAAGCTGGATGCTGCATACCATGAAGCTCAAAATTTAATGAAGGACAATGGTGAAAGGTGCCCTGTCTTCCTATTCTTCTCGGTCAGTAAGGATCAAATGCTTTCTTCAAATAGTTTATTACCTTTTTGCCTGTTTGTAGGTTGTAACAGTTGTAAATGACAGTTTATAGTAGCAAAGACTACTCTGCCTTGTATTTTTTAGAGGCCAGTGGTCCTAATATCTTGTAAAATCAATGTTTGAGAAGATAATTAAGATATCACTGCTTCTCTGTGAGGGGATTCTAAGACTGGTTTTGTCTTAAGTTACAAAGTTTTAGATGATTGGTTGTTGTCTCTACTCTTTAGTGGCCCACTACGATGCTACATAAGGATAAAGAAGGCATGCTAGGAGTTCACTATTGTTACAGATTACTAATGAACACTTGTGACAATATTAAAGAAAACTGTAATCTAGATTCTATAGACAACCTGCTTCATTTTTATTTTCCTTTTCGAATTTGTACCCTATTGAAGGTTTCTTAGGATAATTGTTTAGTTTTTTTTTCACATAAACATAGGACCCAAAAGGTTGAATAAACTTCTGATCATACACACTGGTTTGACCAAGACATGTATGTGCTTGCTTGACCTGTGTAATTTGAGGACTAATTAAAGAAAAAAAGGATTGCTGTTGGCTAGTTGCTACTTACGAGCATGAAAAGATTGCTTCATGCTACTTTTTTATGATATTTGTTGCTATTTATTGTTTGGTTTCTGTATCAATTGTGGCCATTATTTCAAATTGTAGTCGATTTTCTTAGCGGACCACTTTAACCTGATTCTTGCCCAGACTGTCCTGCCATTAGAATAAGTGAAGCAGTTCCATGACTATTTTATTAATTTGTAAATTTCAATACATTTATGTTCCTCATGTTCCCTTTTTTTTCAGGTCAACACCAGCGGCCAGTTCGTAGGTTTGGCTGAAATGTTAGGTCCTGTTGATTTCAAGAAGACCATGGACTTTTGGGAAGAAGATAAATGGAATGGCTTTTTCCCTATAAAATGGCATATTATAAAGGATGTTCCAAATCGGTTGTTCAAACATATAATTCTTGAAAACAATGACAACAGGCAGGTTACTTTTAGCAGGGACACGCAGGAGGTATCAAGCTTCTAGCTTATCGTTCTGAATTTCTGATACCCCTGTTCTAAGAAAAATAAAGATTGCAAATGAGGTTATTTTCTTATATTAACACATTGGGGATTGGGAGAACATAGAAGCTAAAAAGAATCTGTTTTATGAAAAGTAATGAATTATTTGGTGATTTTACAGTAAAAGCATTAACTGATATTATTTTCAAGCAGGAAACATTGGGGACTGGGAGAACATAGAAGCTAAAAAGAATCTGTTTTATGAAAAGTAATGAATTATTTGGTGATTTTACATTAAAAGCATTAACTAATATTATTTTTAAGCAGGATAGTAGAAGGTTTATAGAAATGCTCTAAGGTTTTCCCATTTTTTATTATGAATGCTCTAATAGACATCAAAAGTTTTCTCATCATACGTTTTTAGGGCATAATTTTGTACCATTTTAGGCACTATCTCTTTTTTTTTTGTAGATCGGGCTGCCACAAGGTGTGCAAATGTTGAAAATTTTCAAGGATCATCCTCAGGGAACATCAATTCTGGATGATTTTGATTTTTATGAAGAAAAAGCTAATGCACGCCGTGCTGAAAAGAGAGGAAATTCAGAGTCGACATATGAAGCTCGATTCTCTGATGACTTGAAACCTATGGTATGTATATTTGTGTTTAGAGCTGTGACAAAGGGCACTTTCTGTTACCTGAGTTCCTTATAATAGAACTGGATGCATTCTGCAAATCATGTGTAGCATTGCGTAGCATCTTTGAATATGAAATAGATGATTTGCACACCCCTTTTCTTAGAAAGACGCAGCCTGTATGCAGCCGCTGGCGGTCTATCCGAAATAAAGAAAATAAGCATGCAGGTTCAAATTCTGTCAGAAATCATCTGGTCCTGAAGCCAGAGGGCCAGGTGCCAGGAATCTGAACTCTGTTGTCTGTATACCCTCATCCTGTGTGTGTAGCACCTACTCTAAGGGGGCGTTTGGATCCCTTCATTTTGGAGGAATTGAAATCTACATAGTGGATTAGGCTATTTGGCTTAGAATTTGACATTTCATTACTTTCCCAAGCTCACAAATAAACCTATCTCAAATTAATAGGGTGGGAGATGAAAATGGATTCTATAGATCACTATGCTATAATTCTATTCTCCAACTTATAGCACACTCTTCAACTCACTTCTCTACAATATAAATGCAACATGTAAGGTATGCCTCACAATAAATATGCAAATATATTCCATATACAACTATATTAGCTTAATTAATCTATGCCTAAATTGTAATTATTAGAATGAATTCAATTCCATAGATCCAAACGGGTCCTAATATTTTTGCTATATGTTATTTTCTGATATTCCTAATTTGCAGGAAAACTTGGAGGGAAGCATGGAGAGTTGGAGTTTGTTCGAGAGTTGGGAGTAATACAAAATATAGATGACTGCACTGCACAACTGAAATAAAGATCGAGACGAGTGAGTGAACTAGCTGAAGGCACTGACAGTCTGACAGTCCTTCACAGAACGATTTGCATCTGACATGTGTCTATATATGGGGTCAACTGAAACTGCTTATAATTGTTATATAGTGTTTGCGTAGAAGCATAGATGTGCTGGTAAATACAGCCCCATGCGATTTTAACACCATATGTTTCCTGAAACATGGTTACTTTGATATATTCTTGAGATCCAGTTACTGTGTAAGAGTTCGGATTCTAGAGTTTGTTCTTTTGGTGATCCATGCTAGAGATCTTAGAGCGAGCCAGTTAGAAACAGGAACCCGAGAATAGCTATGTTGCTGCAGAACGAAACGGTAGCCTGGTGAGCCAACCAATGAGGGCAATGTAATGTTAAAGAATGTTGTTCAAAAGATTGTCAGAGCAAGCAAGGCGACCATTGTTTTCACCTCGTTGCGTTGCGAATACATTGTGTATATACAAAAAATGTAGTGTACCCCATTTTGCAAAACAAATTTAATTTCAAAGATTGTACTACGGACAGCCACCGGTTCCGCCGATAAAATGGTCATCATAACTGAAAAACAAGCGATGTACGTACAAGTCAGGTTTCCTAAGAAGCATGCTGAAACTCTTTACTTGCAATGCACCACATGATCAAATGCACATTAGCTAGCCCCCTTTTGAGGCAATGAACTTTTAACTTTCGTTCATTCATCAAGTGGATGCTCATCGTCAGGTACCATGTCTGTCAAGAGTGAATACTTCACCCGCAGCGATATCTTGCCCCTCTCCAGCTGCAGCTTGGCACCAGAGACCACCCAGTATCCCGGCGTGTCCTGCGGTCCGCGCACCATCTCTGCTGTGTCCACATACTTGAGAAGCTTTGGTGCCTGCGCTGGCGCTGGCGGACCACCTGGGTACACAGCCGAGTTGATGTTCACATCAGCAGGGCGAGGGGCAGGCTTCTGAGCCGCCGTAGAGAAATGCGTGCTGATGAGCGTCGAGATGAGGCCAGATTTCTGCCCCAGATTCGGCGACCCTTCCCACTCGGGGTTCTTGACAAGCGCAGCATTGCTGACTTTGGAGAAATTGAGGCGGAGGAAGAGGACCTTCCTCAACCCATGGCTGCTCACATGTACCTGTGCCCCGGTCACGATCGAGGAGTCGTCGTCTGACTCCACTGGCGCCGTGTAAACATGAGAGAAGCGCTTCCAGGATCCAAATGGTTCCAGGTACTTGTGGTCATATGGTTCTGGAGTTCGGTGGTTGTATGGATCATCCTGGAGCTGCAGGATCTGAGGAAGCGAGCATAGATGTTGAAGGTGGATAGCCAGCATGTTGCTTTTCTTCCCCTCAAGATACAACCGAATCCCAGTAACAGGTCTTTCACCCACATCAACCTGTATCAAATACCACGAAACATGTAAGGAAATGGCATGAATACAACTTCTCTCCAGACACCAAAGCTTATTTAAATCGTGAGCACTAACCAAGATAACAACTTACACAGTCAACACATACCAAGTTAACAACTTACACGTCTACTGAAAGACATTCATTAGTTTAGCAGAAATATCACATCGAACCACTACAGATTATTTCCATAGAATTTTTAAGAGCCTAATTTTGTTAAGATAACAAAGGTAATTAACTTTTCTTGTTATATAGTTCAACTAGCATGACGAAGGGGAAAATGATGAACATTACATAGAAGCACCTTATGGCTACTTGCAAGTATAAAGAATCTCATCATGCAGACAATGTATGAAGTATAAACTGATAAAGCCACAAGAATAATGGTACCATATTAGTGCAGACATAGAGCCTCGGTCCCATAAAACTTAAGGGCAAAGATGCACTACTCTGTTTCCTCCTCTGAGGGCCAAGAGGGTGGTCACTGTACACAGGTGCCCATTGTCTTGGTAGCTGGAACTCCAAAAATTGATGTAGTTCTTCAATCGGAGGCTTATCTGCAATACGTTGAATAAATCTATCACCCAGTTTTATGGCATTGTTATATCAGCTGTTCAGTCACATTCTTGTGAGTTGGTGACTTGACATGTTTGTAAACTGCATGATAACACATAATATGAACCTACTAGACAAGTCAACATGTTATGTAGCAAATTCCTGTGCAGCTTATTAGATTCAATGGTTTTCTTTCGTTTCGCAGACATTTACAGTCTTTTAAGCATCAAGGAAGGCATGCAATGTCATAACTTTCCAGCTATACCAAGCATCAAGTGACATACTAAGCAGGCAGTAGCTCTAAACAACAAGGCAGTCCAAGGATCGGAAAGCATGCATAACATACAACCATATACATTGCCAATAGTCTAGGCCTCCTCAATTAATAGCATCTAGATTGCGCCGAATACTAGCAACTTGATAAAATTAATTAATGGGCTTGAGTGGCTAGCTGTTTAGAAAATGAATTAACAAAGGGATGCTCTGTCACGTGAATGGAAAGTGAAAGACAAACTTACAGCGTAGGTATAGATTAATTGCATGATTCAGAAACCCACAGCCAGGTACTCCATTCAACAACGAAGTAATAGGTAGAAAGGACATTGAGATAACATCAGGTTCTGATTGAACAGTGTTTATCCAATCACTGTGAGGCATATCTTTGTCCCATTCCTTTCCACCCCTCCGCTTAACCACCATCACCAAGTCCTGAAATACCAAGAAAGGAGTTATATGAATAGGAAAAGTGATAAGCATACTTCCTAGAAAAGAAAAGAAAAGAAAAAACTCAATACCTCCTTCGTACAGGATGAACTTGATGGGCTTGATTCCACAAATCTTAGCCGTTGGTCTCTTGCATCTTGCTGCACAGGACATTACATCAAATTATTGAAGACTCGTCTTTGAAAGACAGGAAACATTGCATCATGCAGTTTTCACAAACTTAACAATCATTTATCAAAACTACAACAACAAAATGCAGAGTAGGAGAGTACCTTGTCCTTCCCATACACATCCTTGTTATTCATGTCATACTGTCCGTTTGCATCCAGAAATCTCCTGTCCGACATGTCCTTGAGTCGTTTTTGGACAGCAGCTGGTTGCAAGCTTGATGAATGTTGTTGTTTCAAATAGATAACATCTTTCCCTCCCATTTTCACACCAACAACTATGTGCGTTCCAAACTTTTCAATAAACCTGGAAAGAGAGCAGCAAGAATCAAAGTTTCAGGTGCAATATAACTAGTATATTCCTTTACAATGTGTACTTATACAATAAAACATTTAGCTGAGAAACTCCAAAGGACAAAAGCGATATATGAATGGAGGGATAGGTAGGGTCCTAAACACAATCACAATATGGTCTTATGGCATCATCATCATCATCATCATAAGAGAACCGAGTAAGCATCTAACCTTGCCAAAGCAGCAGGGTCCCAGGTTGAAGGAACTGCCTGAGTAACATGATCACTCAGTAGGATCCGCAATTTTGATAGCGCAACGGTATATAGTGAAATGTACCAACCATCAAAAGCAAGTGACTTGGTGTTAGCTGCATCTTTCTGCCAGCACCCGGAAAAATCAAACATGCTATTGAACATGCCGGAGGGAATTTTCCCAGTCAACGATAGCTCCCGGTTGAACAGCTCTGACATCTGTCCAAAAAAACAAAGGTACATTTCTTGGTTGGTTCAGAACAAAGTAGTGGCCATCCATCCATGAACCAAAGCAATGACAGCAGTATGTTCAACGCTTTAGAAGAATCAAACCAAAATCAAAACCAACGGGTACAGTAGCACCTGCTGAAAGGAGAGGACGTCGGAGCGGAACCGCGTGCGCTCGCCCTTGTCGCACTTGATGGACTTGGGGACGGCGGCGACCCTGATCCCGCCGGGGAGCAGGACGTCCTGGATCTCATCGCGGGAGACGTCAATGAGGCGCGCGTCAGGGTCCGCGAGCTTGCCCTTGCAGTACTTGAGGCGGACGTCGGAGACGACGTCGTAGCCCCGGCCGACGGCCGCTACGGCCGCCTCCGCGGCGCCCTGTGCCGTGGCCTTAAGCGCCATTCCCGACCATCACAGGGCGCGCGCGGGAACCCTAAAGCGCTTCGCTGCCGAGCCTGCCTCGATCTTGACGAACCCGGACCGGACGGAGCAGCTCCGGGCGGCCAAAGACTCGGAATTTGAGGAAGAATTCGATTCGACGGGAGGAAGAGGAACCTTGGGAGGAAAGATCTGTGCAGCCAGCTAGCAGCGAGCGGAAGGGGCCGAGCTTCCAGCAGGCTTGAGCGAGCCGACGTCCCCTACTCTGTGGATTGATTGAAGCAGCAGCAGCAGCAGGCCAGGCGAGCAGTTGAGTGGAAGTCAGCGAGCGAGCAGGACGAGCAATTCAGCGACCCGTGAGCCGAAAAGCGGAGGACGCGTGAGCCGGTGCTGTTTTTAGCAGGAAAACTTGTCAAAGATGTTCAGGGTGTTCGGCTGGGAAGAATTTCAGCTGGTTTTGCCTGATTCAATAGTGTTCTGTGAGAGATAATAAGCTGAAACAAGCCGAGACTATATAAGCCATTGTCTTTCTTTTTTCCCACACCATTGTTCCCAGGCTAGACAGATTGCTATGATCAACTGAAATTTCGCTGCAGATGCTACTGCTGCCACATGCAGAGATTTGCTTTGCTAGGTTTTGAGCTTGGGATATAGGCCCACAGCTTCGTCCTTCATTGTGGATGTGGACTCCATTTGGAAAGCAGGGAGACCTGTCTTAACATTCTCAATGACATGCTTCTTACTATTCTCTCTGAATTCCTACAAACATGTACAGTATCTATGGAGAAATTTACCTGATCTGCTGACCCTTGTGCTCCAAACTTTATTTACTACTCGTATCCAGACTTTGCAAATTCAGAAACACACATCTCACTACAGAATTACAGAGGACACATGCCCCTCCCGAGGTCTAATTATACGATGCGATTTTTGTAATTAGTAACAATATATCATAAGAAACTTATGGTCAAAGTTAAGTTAAAAACCATGCCAGATTAAAAAGTGCTTAAGCTTTGTGAATGGAGGGAGTACCTCACCAGACAGGAGCGAAATTTATTTACATGCTGAAATTGAGTCACTGACTTAAAATGCAGGCCAAGCATAGGCCGTATATTTACAATTGGGTAACAGGGGAGCAAAAACAGAATGCTGATTCCCTTTAGTAGACAGCAATTTACATGAAATTCACAGATTTAAACTAGAGTGTGGGGAACAAGAGGCCAGTGGTGTTTGATGGGCATAAAAATAGTTTCACAAACATGCGATATCCCATGATCCACCACAAATAGGATTCCTATTTTCATCTATGTCGATGACCAGCAGATTGTCTGGATTCGAACCATTTGGTCCCTCTTTGTATAGTGTGGGCAAATATGCTTGGTATGCTGGTAGATAGCGTGATACAAAATCCATAACCTGCAAGAATTACCACTGTTATAGTTCTGTAGAGATTATCAATAGCTCTGGAAGAAAAACTAAAGTTAGTCGCTGGATAAATGTGTAGATATAATGAATGTCGCATAAAATAATTTACCGAAGAAACAACATCACACAACCATCAGTAAGGCTCCAACAAAGAACGTTACTACGATAACAGAGGGGTTATTCTAAGGAGTGAATAGTTTTGTCAGACAACACACCTCCTCATCAGACATTCCAGGTTTTCCATCTGCTCTCATAGCTACCTCTGCCTGCAAATCCAAATACCAAACTCAGAAACTTCAACTCATGATTTGTTATGAGTTCAACAGCGCCACTATGTCAGATTATTCGAGTAATGACCTGCAGCCTCCACTGGTATACACAACTGGGTTCTCTTATTTTAATAACAATCCATGATTGGATGAACCTGTCCCAAGCACCATAGTATGCTTCAAGGTTCTTGTTAACAACCTCAAGCTGAAAGATCACAAAATTAGTGTCATACTATTACTGCAGGTAAAATAAACAAAAACAACAAAATCAGATAAGAAACTTGCCTGTGGATCCACTTTTTTCACATCTTCATTTGGAAGAGGTTTAAATCCAAGCATCCATCCTTCAAACAGAACAACCTAGGACATAAAAGAAAATACGCTATAAGTTGAGAATCACATATTTCTCAAACTAATGCTCCTCGACTAAATATTATATTACCTCTAACGGTCCTTCAACCTCTGGCCATACAGAAGGATCAGCCCGGTCACCCCTTCCCCCAAAAGCAGACTACATGGACATGGCATGTATCATGCAGCTGATCAGCTATAAACATCAGCTAGAGGAACATTAACTGCAACCTTTTACCTTGTCATACCGTGGAACCTTCATCTTCATACCTAGAATGTTGTGAAAACAACTGTCAGTTCACTAAAATCTATTTTACAAGGATGCAAAACATTATAACAATTTCCAAAAAGGCAAAGAAGAGAAGCCCTATGAACAAATCGTCGAGAAGAAACAGAAATAGCTCGAAGAAGGTTGAAATACTTGTCTGAACTGGTACCTTCTTTTGTTAGTTTGATTAATGACTCAAGTGTTTCAACTGAGAATTGGAGATCGTGGCTTCCAGCGTTTCCACGGAGCTGGAAAGTTTTCGTCAGTAATTCCCAGTTCAGCTTCTCTTACAAAATTCAAAGTAAAGCACAGCCTAGCAGCCTACTGGAGTGAGGGAGCTTGTACCTCTAAAAGAGCATTTCCAGGATTTCTGTCCCTCAGTTCATTCTGGACATAAGAAAAAAAACATAAGTGTCTTCTATTTCAACACTTGCTCTCACGAAAAAACAGAAGACTGTCTCTGAATATATGGCCGACATTTTTTCCGTATTTACTAGAAGCTTCACACCTGTTCTTTTGCTGTCAAATAGAAGTCATCTATAGACAATGTGACAGAATTCCTGTGTCACACAGAAGTTTGGCTCTTAGATCCAATTCATACAAGCAAACGGACACACTATGATCAGTTTCGATAAGAAGAACTCACCTACCAGCAACCCGAAAAAGATAATCAAGTGCGAAGACAAGGGTCGTCTTTCCACTTCCTTGGGGAGCGCTGACCCCAATCTGCGTTACATATAAAGATGACTAATTTATCAAATGTGAACTGAAATTGCTAAGCTGTTCATTCTTGTAAACTTTGTAATCAGACTTCTCATCTCATCTTGTTTTGTATAAAATATCTCCTTTAGTGATTTTCTCGATCCATATATCAGGTGTGGGATCAGACGTACATTTCTTCATTATTAAGTACGTCTCGTGGACAGTATATGCTCTTTTTTCATTAGATGTATACATTTTGCAGCATCCAGTGTGTCATGTGTGTGGTGGACGCATAATTCAGAAGAACATGTTCTCTTGTGCACGGATAGTGGAACATGATATGAGCCCTTTGGATTCTATCCTCACTAGTAAAGGACAAAGTTGTGTGACAGAAATGTGTGCTGAGGCCAGGCCCAACGCACCACGCTGGACTTCTGCCCCACCCCAAGCTCCACGTCTGCATCAACCAGCCAGCCATGCATATCATCTGAAACGGTGGTTTCGCAAAGCTGAAGCATGGGAGACAGAGAAAGGAGAGAGCGGTGGGACCGCCATAAAGGTAGAAGTTGTTGCCTGCGTTTGCCACTGCCCTCAATTTATCTGTTTCTACATGGACTGTAGTCTGTAGCTTTTTTGTTGAGGCCAACGTTTGATGCTGCCTACGTTACGTTGTTGCTGCTCTGATAAGCTCGATAGTTCTAACTTGTAATAGCTGACATGAGAGGAAAAAAAGGCAAATTTTGATGAGGACACGAGGTAGAGTGCGTACCACCAATGGTGGGATGTCATCACCGTCGTTGTACTTGGCTCTGTGCTCCATGACCTGGTCCTCGCACCAGAGGAAGACGGGGATGTAGAAGTGGTATATCCGGGCCTTCTCGGCCTCCGACAGCTGGAGCTCGTTGAGGCGGAAGAGGCGCGCCAACCGAGCCCCGGCGAGAAGCCAGCGGTCGATGGACTCGGCGATCTTCTCATCGGTGTAGCCGATCCTGTCCACCAGCGGGCCGCTGTAGATGAAGTCGTTCAGGTCCTGCACGGACGCGATGAGCGCCGGGGACGACGACGAGGAGGGGATGGCGCGCGGCGGCGCAGCCGCGATCCAGTGGTCCGGCGGGCATGACAGGAACGCTGGGCGGCGCGACGAGGCAAGAAATCAGACATCAAGTTCCCTTCTTCTTGTCTATATATATGTAGTGATCATCATCGCTGTGCCGAAGAGAGGAGAAGAAAGATTACCTTTTCTCGACGAGGAAGCGGCGGTGGCGAGCGAGCAGGAGGCCGCCGCCCTGCGGGGGTGGTACGGCGAGCGGGCGAGGAAGACAGGCGGGGCTGCCGCGTGGTGGTGAACGGCTGCGGAGGGCGGCGGCAGCGCGGCGTGGAGCGGCGCCATTGTGTCGATCCAGCACCAGCACCAGCACCAGCACTAGCTCCCGAGGCCGAGGCCAAGGCCGGAGCCTTCGGCGAGAGAGACGTGGGGGTTGAAGGGGAGGAGGCGGAGGGGATTAGGTCCGAAGAGGATTGGGCGCGGGGCGCGGGGCGCGGGCAGCCTCTCGATGCAGCTCCTGCTGCCCGCCGCGCGGCCGGTCGCTTTCGCCATTCCGTTTGGCGTCTCTCAGCTCAGCTCCCCGACACGGCAAGGCATCACGCTCAGCTAGCCAGCTGTCAGCTCAAACAGGGCGCCGTGGCCTGCTGGTGCTGGCGGCTGCATGGATGCCGGCTGGCCACAGAAGATGACCAAAAAAAAAAAAAACAGGCGAGATGGTTCACTGGTTGGTATGGTTTACTGGCAGCGGCGTCAGTCAGTCAGACGAGAAGCGCCGGGAAGCTGAACGAGCGAGCGGAAGGTGTTCGGTGAAATGCCTCGAGCTTTGACTTCCTGGTTTCTACTGCCATCATAAGGTAATGCCGGACTCTCACGTCTTTTTCTGTGCCGTGTGTGTCTGAAACAGCCCATATGTCACTCACTGGCTCACTGCCACCATATTTGACCCGAGAAAATAGGCACCCACGCTCTTGAGTCTTTCACTTATGAGCAGGGCATTTACTTGGTTTGCAGATATATGCATCGGTGATTTGGTCATTCGGTTGCCTGCCTGCCAAGGAAGGAGTATCCCTGAAATGGAGAAAGCAATCGATTGGATGTCCTTGTTCCCATCCCCCTTCGTTTTACTACTTCCCTCCCTGATGATCAGCCTTGTATGTGCAACAGAAAACCTCCTTCCAGGACAAATCCTGAATGCTAAACGGAGTTTAGTCTCCAAAAATGGCGCCTTCAAGTTGGGTTATGACTGCACCAACCCTCAAGCTGATACTTATTCCTTCTGTGGTCTGGGCATCTGGTTTGCTAACTCGTCGTCACCTTGCAAATCTGATTATATTCCAGTTTGGCAACCTCATCTGGATACTGATGATCCTGGTACTTATTTCTCATCACCATATTATAACCTCTCAGTCTCAGAGGAAGGATTGCTACAGATCACGGGCAATGGTTATTTGGCTCGGTCCTCATCATCCTACATGACGACTGCTTCTATCTCTGCTGTTGCAGTGCTTCTTGACAATGGAAATCTTGTGGTAAGAGACAAAGAAAACAGTTCCATGATGATCTGGCAGAGTTTCGATTTCCCAGCTACGACACTGCTCCCTGGACGATACCTGGGATTCAATAGGATAACTGGCGAGAATGCTACCCTTGCTATTAATTCCTATTCCTATTTTTTGGGCGGGGACTCACTTATATATACACTGTCACTCGATGCAACTAGAAGGAGAGGTTTTATTATCCAGCAGAACCCCGATGGTCCGACGTTTGCTGGTACCTTCCCTGGATGGATGGACATTCATGAAGACGGAGACTATGCGCTAACATTCAATGAGGCACATACATACATACATACATACAGTTAAATAGTTCCGGGTTTATTAGATTTGCTAAGCAGGGGGAATGCAATTCTATTTTATGGTCTGCCCCAGATAGCTTATGCAACTTTGATTCATACTGTGGACCTTACGGCCTCTGCACAACATCAGGCTCTTGTGTATGCCCTGTTGGTTTTGATCCACCATCGACCAGTGCATGGATTGCTGCTGGTTGTTCAAGAAAGGTCCCTCTAAACTGTGGGAATGTTGAAGTGACGTTTCATCCAATAGATGGCATCCATGCATATCCTCAGAATGCTTTGAAGTTGGAAGCTGCAAACATGAGTGAGTGTCAATCCTCTTGCTTAAGGAACTGTACCTGTACTGCCTTTGCTTACAATACAAGTTGCTTACTGTGGTTTTGGGAGCTGCGGAATACAGTAGTGCTTGACTGCGGTCCAAATGGCAACCATATGTACATACGCATAGCAACCAACCAACAGTCAGGTTCTAGAACTGCTCCACTGTTTTCTTTCAGGAGAAGAGTGGTTCTTGGATCTGCGATTGGTGTGATAACCGTATTTGCTGTTAGTTTGATTCTTTTATTGAGATGCAGAAGAAAGCTTTTCAAGGCTACAACAATTGGTGGCAATGGAAGTCTCATGGTATTCTCATTTGTACAAATAAGGAAATCAACCAAAACATTCTCCGAGAAACTTGGAGAAGGAGGCTTTGGCTGCGTTTTCAAAGGGGTGTTGCCAGACTGCACTGTAGTGGCTGTCAAGAAGCTAAAATGCCTGAGACAGGAAGACAAACAATTCCGAGCAGAGGTGCAGACCATAGGTATGATTCAGCATGTCAATATTGTTCGTCTACTTGGGTTTTGCGCCAAATACAGTGGAAGGTTCCTGGTGTATGAATATATGCCAAATGGTTCTTTGAGTAGCCACCTATTCTCCAGGAGATCCTCTAACCTAAGCTGGGAGCAGTGGTACTCGGTCGCTCTTGGAATTGCACGCGGCTTGGCTTATCTGCATGAGGGATGCAAGGATTGTATTGTGCACTGTGACATGAAGCCAGATAATGTACTTCTTGACGCAGATCTCTGTCCTAAGATCGCAGATTTTGGGATGGCAAAGCTTCTTGGTCGAGATTTCAGCAGGGCCCTGACGACAATGCGAGGGACCATCGGGTACCTCGCGCTGGAGTGGATCTCAGGGCTACCAATTACACACAAGGCTGAAGTTTACAGCTATGGAATGACGCTTCTAGAAATCGTATCAGGGTTAAGGAATTCGGAGAAAATCAAGGAAGGGATGTTCACTTACTTTCCAACCTATGCTGCAGTTAAGGTGAGTGAAGGAGATGTCATGTGTCTGTTAGATAGTAGGCTGGAGGGCGATGCTGATGAGGAGCAGCTAAAGAGAGCCTGTAGAGTCGCATGCTGGTGCATTCAGGATGCTGAAGATCACAGGCCGATGATGGGGCAGGTTGTTCACATACTGAAGGGTGTCATGGGCGTCGATTTTCCACCTGTTCCCAGGTCACTGCAAAACTATGGGCGCGTTTAGTTCGCGAAAATTTTTGGGTTTGGCTACTGTACTACTTTCGTTTGTATTTATCAATTAGTGTCTAATTATGGACTAATTAGGTTCGAAAGTTTTGTCTCGCGATTTCTCACCTAACTGTGCAATTAATTTTTTTTTCGTCTACATTTAGTACTCCATGCATGTGCCGCAAGATTCGATGTGACACTTTTGAGGTGAAATTTTTTGGGAACTAAACATGGCCTATGTGGGAATGGAGGATTCAACAGATGTGGACAGTCTCTGAGAGTCTCTTTTTAGTTCAATGTGAGCCTTTTTATTTATTTATTTTTCTATTTCTGAGCTCCGTAACACACATGATGTGTATATATACTACATACAGTCGTAAGCAATGCCTTCACTCTATATTCATTTGAGGTTCTTTGGTTGAGTGCACTTCTGTAGACCTGTAGAGAAACTCTGTCACCAGTTGTTCAGTTGGTTGAAACAGAGATGGGGAGACATGTATTGTTTGTTACCCCCATTGCCTTATATCCCCGTTGTGCAATATAATGGTTGACACTTGACAGTGGCATGTTCCTAG
The DNA here is from genome assembly GCA_904845875.1 of Miscanthus lutarioriparius. Lineage (NCBI taxonomy): Eukaryota > Viridiplantae > Streptophyta > Magnoliopsida > Poales > Poaceae > Miscanthus > Miscanthus lutarioriparius. The sequence continues at coordinate 140,833,854 of CAJGYO010000002.1, forward strand.
TTTTCTTGGAGTTTCGAGTGGTAGAGCATGCATGTTCTTGCATCGTATAAGCATGTGCTGAGACACTAGGCCTGAACATAAATAGTTTACTAATAGCACATGTTTCCATCCTTTACAGCAGTGTATCAAGGCCTTGCGCAGTGGCGGCCGGCGGGTGCGGGTGGTCAACTCCGCTGACCCGACGTCCGAGGACCCGTGGCCGTGGCGAGCGGAGGAAGAAAAGCTGCAGGCTTGCCCCCTTTCCTCCTTTGCTTCGCTTCTCCCCTCCCTTGCCTTCTTTCTTCCGCGCTTGTGTCAAACTCATCAAACAACAACAAAAAAGAAACCTCCCGTCCCCTCCCCTTCTTCATCTCCCACATCCAAACTCCATCAACCATCATCGTCGAATCGAGGCCGCCATGGCCAGCGGCATCGAGTAGTAAGTCCCGCCTTCTCTGCCGTCCAACCCTTTCTTTTCTTTTCTTTGCTCGTCCTGGGATAAATAAACAGTTCGCCTCCTGTTGCAGCGACTACCTCTTCAAGCTGCTCATCATCGGCGACTCCTCCGTCGGCAAGTCCTGCCTCCTCCTCCGGTTCGCTGTAAGCTTCCCTCCTCAGATTTCCGTTTCGTTCCTGCGAATTACTGATTGGGTACGCCGTACGCGATTGCTTCTGCTCCTGAGAAAAGCGGCTTCCTTTGATTTTGATCCATGTATACACAGGACGATTCGTTCGTCGACACCTACATCAGTACCATCGGCGTTGATTTCGTCAGTAGACCCTCTCTCTTTGTCCTTACTACATATACTGCTCTACGCCTCTACTCATTATTCCTGGATCATCAACTAACTGCGATCGTCTCGCGCAACTTTATTAACCCCCTTTTTGTTCTTGCGAATGCCCTGCTTTTCAGAAAATCCGCACTGTCGACCTCGATGGAAAGACTGTCAAGCAACAGATTGTAAGCTCATTCATTCACACACTTTTATTTATTTTTGCCATAGACAATTGGATTCATTCATGTCCTGTGGTACCAGAATATGTGGTTTTCTACATCATACTAGATCATAATCAATTGCCTCGAAGCATTGTTCAAGCGCAACTTGATGCATTCTGTCATGCCTTTACTTATTATCCTGCGCGTAATTTGTTCAAAGGCAATTTGGATGTAGGAACTGTTCAAATGCAACTTGATGCATTCTGTTGTTCCTTCACTTATTATCCTCATAATTTGTTCAAACGCAATTTGGATGTAGAAATAACACAAGGCCATAATAACGGGGGATGGTGTGTTTGTAGGGCTGTGATGTATAGGAAATCTTAGAACTATTGGCGTGCAATTGACCTGATTTTTCTTGGTAGGAGATTGGCCACGGAAAAGAAGACAGAAAGTAGTCTTTGGTGGTACTTTATTAGCATCAGTAGTCACGCACCAGCAAAATCCCATTATCCTTAATGGACATATCTCAGGTTTCTTTTCCAACAGGAACTGTTTTGTATGATGATTAGGCTGATCCTCATATCTACTCATCTCATATAATTTGAGTACGTCACATGATTTAGGATAGATAAGCGTACATGCCAGGTAGCAGTTTTCTAAATACTAATGGTTTACATCAGATAGCTTTGGTACTTAGATTGCTCATGATGGAGTGTGGCTAGAAACTGGAAATTGGGGTATTGATTGCTAATTATTTGGTGACGCTGATGTGTTAGCTCACACATTGCTTTACAAAATCTATTCATGTTTGTTCAACCACCAGTTGCTGATAATGATGTCGGTGTTTCCTGTTCAGTGGGACACAGCAGGCCAGGAAAGGTTCAGGACAATTACAAGCAGTTACTACCGAGGAGCTCATGGAATCATCGTAATTCCTCTTAATTCGTCATTTACAGCTCATGCTGATCTCTATTTACACAATCATTTTCAGCTTTCCTGTTTCACTTATTCAGTGTAATACAGTGAACTAGGATGGCTTGAATAGATTTGCAGATCACTCTTTTTAGTTATTAGACTGAAGTGGTTAATTTCCCTTTTTGACCTTACACAATGTGCCAGTCTTGGTATGGACTTAATATTGTACAATGCTCTTTTCAGATCGTGTATGACGTGACAGACATGGAGAGCTTCAATAACATCAAGCAGTGGTTGAGTGAGATTGATAGGTATGCCAGTGACAACGTGTGCAAGCTTCTAGTTGGGAACAAGTGTGATTTGGTTGACAGTAAGGTTGTTGACACTGAAAAGGCAAAGGTAAAGGTCCTTTTTCTTATGCTTCTCTTTAAAATACTAGCCGTAATTCTGATGCTGGCTAACAGCTATCTAAGACAACTTTTACAAGTAGCAAACGAGAATGAACACAATGAAGGGAGGAATGTGTCTCTATTTGTTATGAAAATACAGTGATTTGTTTTGATCCAAAGACATGTATGCTTAACTGAGGGTGTGTATGGGTGGGTGGGTGTGGTGTGAGTGTGTCGTATTCATACATTTCTTCTTCTTGATGCAATGATGCACAGCTCTATTGTGTATTCAAGGAAAAAAATGAAAAATTACAGTAGTCACTGTGATTCTATTTTATTCTCGAATCTCGATAGATAATTAGATGTCCATGTTTATATGTTCTTCCTAAACCTGACAATCAAATCAATTGCAGGCTTTTGCAGATTCGTTAGGAATTCCCTTTATCGAGACAAGTGCAAAGGAATCCATCAATGTGGAGGAAGCTTTCCTAACCATGTCATCAGAAATCAAGAAAAGGTAAGCAAAAAAATAAACTTTTTTAGAAGCCATTTTGTTCCCATTTATCTACTAAGCTCGACACTGTAACATTGCTGAACTTTCTGCATGCCGCAGGAATGAAAGCTTCATAAAACTCTGTTAGTGATTTCTGACTGTTTCTTAATGCATTTTCTTTGGAGGAAAATTATGCACAACTGAGTGCTTTTTTTTTGGCTCTTCCACTCTTTACTTGATTACATATTTCCTTAGGTGAAGTTACATTACACATATTGCTAACCAGCCAAATGATGAAGCTTTTCCAACAATTTCACATGTGCCTTTCCTTTTGAACTACTTGAGACTCAAGTTTTTAAACTTTGAATTCTTTTCTAGTTAGATAATTCAGGACATCTTCTTGACATTAATGTTAGCTTTTCCAAGTGCTGTGGGTAGATTGTTGTGCAATTTTTGTGGCTTTATGATCCTTTTCGGTGCTCTAGTAATATGGAGTGTGCATGCTCCCCATGTGACAGTTGTATCGGTGATATAACTCCTTTTTGTGCAATCTTATTAAAAAAACTCCTTTTTGTGCTGTTCTGAGTTGGATTTTAGACTGAGGGTCCTGACTGATTGAAATTACTATTGATGCCGTGCGACTCCTGCAGGATGGCAACCCAACCAACCGTGGAGAGGAGACCCACCGTCCATGTTCACATGAAAGGGCAGCCAATACAGCAGAAGAGCAGCTGCTGCTCATCGTAGTCAGGGCTCAGGGGGCACTTAAATTTGACTTGTGGTTAGATGGATGCCGCAGGATGTTGTCCAATCAAGATTATATTGGAGGAGACACTGAGTGGAATGGAGAATACTAAGATACTATAATAGTGTCATTTCAGCGTCAGATATTCATCGTTATACAGATTAGCATAAATTGCCACAGTCTGTATTATTATTATCTAGCAAAGTGTACCATCAGTTAATCTTAAAACTTGCAGTTAATTGCATGATATATGGTGTGAGCTCTGGCTTATACAGATCAGCATTAATTGCCACATTTGTATAACCTAGCAAATTGTACCATCAGTGATCAGTCGATCTTTAAATTGGCAGTTAATTGAATGATAACCGGTGTAAAGTGCTGGTTATTTTGATTGTTGAACATGATGATTAAGGTCATCTACCTCATCTTTTTGTCAGCCGGAGCTTCTCTCTGTCTTCAGACAATTCTGTGCTTGAATTTTGGAATGCAGATCTCAATTAGAGAATGCAATTAGAGAATATATGTAGGCTTGTTGGTACTAGAAGACAATTGACTTGGTGATGGTATAATCATATATAACTGCTTGCTTTAGAGAATATATGTGAACATGAGGTCCAACGAAGGTACTATCTGACAAAATGAATCAACAAACTTTGGACTGAAAGAAAAGAAAAAACAACCATCACAACAACACATACGCCACTGAACGAGATCACCATGGGTTCTAAGCTGAGCAGCATTGCTTCTTCTCAGCAGTGGCATCACCACCCGTCGCCACATTGATGGTCTTACCTTCCTTGACGCCTCCAGCAGCGCCCTGGCCGGCTTCATCTGAGGCCACAGGCTTCTTGCTGATGGCCCGGTAAATGTCGCCCAGGATCAGCTGGAATGCCTCCTCCACGTTGGTTGCCTCCAGCGCGGACGTCTCAATGTAGGATAGACCTTCTGCCTCGGCGAAGCTCTGTGCGTCATCAGTGGCGACAGCCCGGAGGTGCCTCAGGTCGGTCTTGTTGCCGACGAGCATGATTCTGATGTTGGAGTCGGCGTGGTCGCGTAGCTCCTTGAGCCACCGACTGATGTTCTCGAAGGTGGTGGGTTTGCTCACATCGTAGACCAGGACCGCACCAAGCGCCCCACGGTAGTAGGCGCTTGTGATTGCTCGGTACCTCTCTTGGCCTGCCGTGTCCCAGATCTGCGCCTTGATGATCTTGCCCTCAACCTACAATATTATCAAGTCAGCACAGGTGAGGGACTGGAGGATTAGTGTCTGTAGTTGGACTGCTTACACATTGACAGAAAATATTGCGATAGAGAGCAAGACAGGCAAAATTAGATATATACAGAACTTTTTTTTAGGAACAACAGGGAAGCAGATTAGGTTAGTTATATCAGGTCCACTAACTGGCAACTGTCTGAAAAATGCAGAATGCGCCCTTAATTCGGAAAGGGTCTTGATCTGGAGGCTGCAGCTGAAGGCAAAATTCGCAGTTGAACAGGTATGGTTAACTGAGAATGTCGCTGTACAAGAGTTGTAGTTTCGACAATGAGCAGCTTGCTGATGCTTACAGCAGGAAGTCTTCCAGTCTCAAGCAAGCAAGATAAAACAGCTGAGCTCAGTCTGGTAGGCACCTGCCCATACTCATTCTATGGCTGGTGGGCATGGAGGGTAGTTGGGCAGGAGGGTAGTTAGCTAACTCTGCACTAGGGGCACAGCACAGATCACAGTTGCCACTTGCTTACGGAGCTGACAGCGACACTGGCTATGTTGAAGCTAACGTTTATCCACAAGTAAAATAGTGTACCCCACTTAGTGGTGGTGCTGGTTGACGATGACTATATGATACTGACATGAATCATCATCCATCATGCACATAATGCAACAATGGGATGAGCTGAGAGCGCGGCGTGGCGTGAGGCACCGGCGGAGGCGGAGCTGAGCTGGAGACGACTCACGTGCGGATCTGCTACCACCCATCCCATGTGCAGTGCGACTTGAATTCAATCGAGGCCACTCGTTGTTGCTTTGCCTTTGCTTTGCTTAGCAGGAAAGACAGTAACTTTTTTTAGCTTGCCCAACTGTTTGCCTTTTAATTTGTTTGAGCTCAGGTAGCTACGGAATGGATGGATGGTGAGAACTGAGAAGAATGGGTCATTAATTGGAAAGGTAGCGCGCGCAGATCCAGCATCCAGCAAGCTAGGTAGCTGACAGTGTGATGGAATAGACGAACGAACGAACGAATTACAGGCAAGGAAGCAGCCAGTTTAGTAATAGAGATACTAATTGGTCCATAAATTGTAAAAAAAAACAGGACCTTTAACAAGAATGGAGGGAGGGTGGATCTGGGTGGGGTCTGGTGTATAGAGAGGAGAGGATCATCGGAGATCTGATCTGAATATCTGATGCAGCACATTAGTAGTAGAACAATAGAGAGGAAGAGGGGATTGAATGAGTGACTGACATGGAGTGTTCGTGTGGCGAACTCGACGCCGATGGTGGACTTGGACTCGAGGCAGAACTCGTTGCGGGTGAAGCGGGAGAGGAGGTTGGACTTGCCGACGCCCGAGTCCCCGATCAGCACCACCTTGAACAGGTAGTCGTACTCCTCCTCCGCGCGCCGCCCAGCCATTCCTTCCTCCTTGCTTAATCTCCTTCCACGCCCGCTTCCTCCCCCCTTGCTCTCTCGCACTTCCTCTTCTTCTTCCTCCGATCTCCGTCAGAGAGGAGGGGACCTGTGCTGTGATGTGATGTGAGGCCTACCTCTACCTGGCTACCTGACCGAGCGGAGAAGCCGCCTAGGCGGCTGGCTGGACTGGAACTGGACTGCACTGGATCCCACCCCACCCGCTCTGCTGTCTGTCTTCAGCCTCGTTTAGTTCCGCGAAATTTAAGAGTTCAGCTACTGTAGCATTTTGGTTTTTATTTGATAATTAATGTTCAATTATGGATTAATTAGACTCAAAACGTTTGTCTCGCGATTTTCCACAAAACTGTGTAATTAGTTTTTTTTCGTCTATATTTAATACTCCATGCACGTATCACAAGATTCACTGTGATAGCTACTATAACACTTTTTAGAAAAACTTTTTGAAACTAGACAAGGCGAGGTGACCTCAGACCTCACCCGTCAATCCCGAGTCCGATCCCCGCTTCCCATCACTCCCTCGGCCCGCTAACATGTCTGTCTCCTGCCTGCTCCATCCATGGTCAACTACTACCCCGCCCTGGCGTGACTCCGTCGTGTACACGCGGTGTCTTAATTCAATTGCTTAGCCTATCTTTAATATTTTCCAAAATCCACTTATATAATCTTAATATATTTTAGTATAGTATAAAAACTATCTCCAATAACTTTTTATCCTAATCTTTTCGCTCTTAGAGCCCGTTTGGCTGGACTCTCACCGCCTCCGACAACGTAGCGCACTATAGCACGGAACCAAAGGAGCTCGATAGACGCAGCTCTGTTGTCTCCGTCGGTTTGATACGCAAAAACGGAATGAACCAGAGATGTTTTGCTAGTGCTACAGTGTAGCATAATAACGCACGGGAGCCAGAGCCGCTTGGACAGGAGCCTTGCCAGAGACGTCCTTAGGAAAATTCAATCAACACGTGTCGAAAGATACGTCGTGAGGACGACTTCTCCTGTAGGTTTTCTTGGTTCTCCGATCACATCGGTGTCCAACCCTCCACATAACTACTAGCCTACTACACCTTGAACTTCCTCTCCGGCGAGCTCAAGCCGTATGTCCATGAGGAGGATGGCGCTGTCATCCTCCGCGTGGTCGGTGGCCTCCGCGTCGACGTCTTCTGCTTTGAGTGGGTCGTGTGACTTCGCGCTTAGGTGATATGTCTATGTTGACAAGGAGTGCGATCGCGGCGCCACAGCTCCAAGGTCAGCGACAAGGGACGACGTCAACACCTAGCCTTTCCAGATGTTAGATGTCAGCATCCTTCGCTTATGTGATGCGAAAAAACAAAGAGCCACATATCTGAGTGGTGGAACATAACAACTTGAATTTTTAGAAAGCAAGTATAGCATCCAAGTGTTGTTCTATCGGTAAAACTATGTGTGTGGAGCTGGAATGAATGTGTTTCGTTTAGTTTTTTCCTATGTGTGTGCTTTGTAATATTATATTTGATTTTAAGAGTGAGATATTAGAAATGATGGAGAGACTGGAGAGACCCAACGTACGTGCTTCTAACTTTTCAGCGACTTAAAAAATATACATCGATCTACCAATTTTTCCTTCTTTTTTTTACTATTGGATTCTATAATATAACATATTCTCTTTAGGTCTACATCAACTAAAATCCCCATATAATCCTGTAAGAAAATATACATCTGGTTTTACCGCGTCCCATGTCACTCCACCATCTCTTGCGCCTATGACCTTAGTTGTTATTGTTTAGTTTTGTTTTTATTTTCTTTCGAGGTTATGCATATTGGAAGGAGGGTGGGCTGGTCCACCTTTTTTATCTTATTATAACTTTCTGTATTATTTGACATAATTAAACTATTGCACTAATTGGTTTATGGATAAATTCGATGAAGACATTGCAAAGCCAATCTTTCTTTATAGATCATCATAAATTCATGATCATGTATGTTTGGAGGTATGGTTAAATGCTATGTCATAATCACTTTTGTAAACATTGCTCTACTTCAAAAGGAACCATTATTTATCGTTTAAATTTAATTTTTGCACCATTAAATTTTGTTCGCTCCAAACAATCATACTACAAATTGACATTTGACCGTACCTCTTCTATACATTCCATGAAATAAAAAAAGTTATTGGTGACAAATGCTTTTTAAAAAGGATCTCAGCTCCATATAAAAAAAACTATTTCTCTAAATGAGCTTAGACATAATTGTTTGAGGGGAAGCCGGAGTCCTACCAAAACAAACATGTTGGCATTTAAATTGGGCCCATGCCAATTTTAAGAGGCACCATACCAGTTTTGACCTAATAAGGAAAATTCTATAAAGCGACGGAACAATAGTGCCACATTGGTTTTCTAATGAGATAAGACCACCCCTACTCCCTACAAAATAGGGGGTACATGGCCGATTGGGGTATCCAACAATCCAATCGTCTTTTACGTCTACAACTCCTTTATGTCCTATATTCCAATCCCATATTGTTGTTCATCGCTTGATCCGACGACCAAGGATGGCGCTCTAGGCTTGTTGGCCGACCTAGGGCAACCCGGCGACGTCCTTGCCCCCACGTGGTCCTTCTCGGACGAGAGCTTCGACGATTTCTTTGCTAGTTTGTCTGGAAACTAGCGGTTCTTCATCACGTAAGCACGTTGGTTCTTCGTCACGTAAGCACGTTGGTTACCCTTTGGTGGTTTGGTTCTTCGTCATATAAGCACGTTGGTTACCCTTCGGTGGTTTGCTCGTGAACCTCTAGTTTTTTCAACAAGTAAGTGTGATCCTCGCTGCGTTTTTTGGTCCGTGGCAACCTAAGCGACCTAGTACTAGTTGCTGGTGTGTGATCCGGGATCGATCCGATGCCTGTGTCCATAGGCTAGAACTAGCGTATTGGAAGATAAAGAATGGCACATGCGATGATCAAAGTGCCTATAGAAATTGGCTTGCATGCGTGTCTTACAAAAGGAGTTTGTTTGTGTTTTATCTCGTTTAGCTTAGAGAGAATTCCTTATTTGACATCAGACAAATGACCCGTTCCTTTCTTGGCCTTCAAAAAATTTTCGTTTCCTATTTGACACCGAGTTTAACTTTCATTCCTTACATGACACTCCGTTGCATTTTCTATCCGGCCACCGTTAACTGCATTATGAAAAGATGATTTTGCCTCTGTGGGCCCCACCACCCTTCTCCCTCCTCTCCTCCTCTAGGCTGCCGCGTCCTCCCCCAGCCCGCGGCCAACTGAAGCCAAAGGGGAGAGCACCTACCGCCGGCGAGGAGGAGACCGAAGGGGAGCGCGCCTGTCGTCGGCGAGGAGGAGGTCGAAGGGGAGCGCAGCTGCCGCCGGCGAGGAGGCCGAAGGGGAGCGCACCTGCCGCTAGCAAGGAGGAGGCTGAAGGCGCTGAGGCCCCTCCGCCGCGTCTGTGCCTAGAAGGCGATGCAACCAGGGACTCAGCGCTCCTCTGCCACCGTCCAGGCCTCGCGCGAGCGCGGATGACGTCCTTCTCCCCTTCCTCAGGCACCCTCCTCCCCGTCCTCTTCCTCGCAAGACAAGAGCTTGGTCCGGCGGTGGGAGAAGGACGCGACCGCGGGGCCTTAGCGCTGGCGGCGTGATGGGAGCTGGGAGCGGCGGCAGGATGCAGGACGCGGCCGCGGCCGCGTGACCTCGATGCCAGGAAACCATCGACGACGGTGAGGAACGGCCCGTGGTGAAGTGCAAGACGAGTGGAGGTGACGCGATTCAGAGGAGGAAGAAGGGTGGTGGGGCCCACAGGGGCAAAATCGTCTTTTCACAGCGCAGTTAACGGTGGCTGGATGGAAAATGTAACTGAGTGTCATGTAAGGAATAAAAGTTGAACTTGGTGTCAAATAGGGAACGGAAATTTTTTGAGAGCCAGGAAAGGAACGGATCATTTGTGTGGTGTCGAATAAGAAATTCTCTCTTGAGCTTAAACCATCCACGGCGCATGATATTGTCCATTCTAATAAGGAGAAGGGAAAGTAAAAAAAGAAAAAGAAAAGCTGCTTGCGGGCCGTAGGGCGTAGGCATCAGGGGCCGGGCCGGGCAATGAGGCCTACAAAGAGCCAGTCCTTCTCCTCGTCGTGTCGCGCGCGCACACACACACGGGCCCCCAGGCCCCAGCCACCACTGGCGGGGCCCACCCAGTGGCGTCGCGTCATCTTTTTCACTTGGCCACTCCCCTGCCTTTCCTTCCCCTCGAAGGCAGGCAACCAACAAACAGAAAGAGAGGAGCACGAGCGCTGGGGCGGCCGCAAAGCAAAGCAAAGCGCGCTTAGCGGAGGAGTTGGAGGATTGGAGCCCCCCAGGGCTCGGCTAGGGTTTCCTTCGCCACCGCGCCGCCCGTCTTGCTCCGGTATCGGCATCGCCCTTCCCTCCTTTCCTACTTACTTGTAGATAGATCTGTCTGTCCGTCGCTTTCGTACGGTTATTTTTGGGTTCCCCTCTCTCTCGTGCGCCGCGCCGCGCCGCGCCGCCGTTGCTGCATGACCTCCATGGAGAGGAGGTAGGGAGGTAGGGTTAATTTGCCCTTGGATTGGATGGGATCTATCCCGTCTCGTTCTGCCGATCCCAACCGTTCCGTTCAGGCCTTTCCCTAGTTGCGCTATTGCCTCCTCCTGTGAATCGTTGATCTACCCGCGTTCCATCCTCTGGTTAGGTTTACTATTCCAATCTGTTGTTACATGGTATGACAGGGAAGCGTAACATCAGATCAGTAGCCACAAACCACAACCCAGACTCTCATCGCCACATTACTTGTCCTAGAATAGTGTCTTCCGTGACGGGACGAGTTCGTTTTACTTTTGCATGTTGCCGCTGTTTGTGTGTATAGCATGCATCATTTTCCTCATTTGCTACTAACAATGTGTTTTCACGCATCATCCTCCATCCATTGGCATAGTTAATTTCTTATGTAAATTTAATTCTATCAATTTATTCTGTTGTGGTCGGTCTTGTTGATAAGCAATGACTTTTATGCATGAGAGATAGATCAAGGCTGAATACTTTGCAAATGCTGTGCACATGCTAGGCCTTTTATTTCCTTTATAAGTGATATATACGGAACCTGTCCCTGTCCTTCACATCTGTTCTGTTTGTTTTTTTACCTCATTTGATGTTAAAATATATTTTTTTATGTATACATTAGAATCTTTTAGTCTCTCAGTCTTGTTGCATCTCTGTTATTCCAGTGTCCGTCCATCATGGCGTGGAAGAAAAGAACTGGCCCTGGAGAGAGTTCTGGGGAGGCTTCTGGAGCGCCTGGGCAGGGCTCCTCACAGCGTCCTCAGGCTACTCAACAGGGTGCCCGTGGTGGAGGGCAACACCAGGGTCGCGGTGGATATCAGGGCCGTGGAGCGCCGCCTTCACAGCAACCAGGCGGTGGGCCACCTCAGTATCAACCGCGTGACTACCAGGGACGTGGTGGATATCAGGGACGTGGCGGTCCACCAGAGTCTCAATCGCGTGGCTATCAGGGACGTGGTGGATACCAGGGCCGTGGCGGCCCACCTTCACAGCATCCTGGTGCTGGGCCACCACCTGGGTCTCAACCGCATGACTACCATGGACGTGGTGGTCCGCGTCCCAGAGGGGGAATGCCGCAGCCATACCGTGGCGGGCCTGTGGGAGGTAGTGTTGGACCAAGTGTTCCTTCAGGTCCATCTAGACCAGTTCCCGAGCTGCACCAAGCCCCAGATGTCCAACATCAAGCCCCTGTGGTGGCAACACCATCACCACCGGGAGCTGGCTCGTCCTCGCAGCCTAGGAAGGCCGAGGTGAGCACTGGACAAGTCCAGCAACAGCTTCAGCAACTTGTGATTCATGATCAAAGTTCAGCCAGCCAAGCTGGTCAGGTGGCACCAGCGTCAAGCAAAGCGGTTAGATTCCCATTGCGCCCTGGCAAGGGTACGCATGGGTCCAGGTGCATCGTGAAGGCAAATCATTTCTTTGCTGAGCTGCCTAATAAAGACCTTCACCAATACGATGTAAGCCAATAATAAGATGACATAATTCGTCACCATAGTTTTTATATGAGATTTTTTATAACCAGCCTATTGTCATCAGGTATCAATAACGCCCGAGGTTATTTCACGCGGTGTCAATCGTGCTGTCATGGGAGAGCTTGTAAACCTTTATAGACACTCCCATTTGGATGGGCGTCTGCCTGCATACGATGGTAGGAAGAGTCTTTATACAGCTGGAGCATTGCCATTTACTTCGAAGACATTCGAAATTACTCTGCAAGATGAGGAAGACAGTCTTGGTGGAGGCCAAGGAGGCCAAAGGTAATACTGTGCTGTTGTCTCTGTGCTTAAAACATATCCAAAGTTTCATACTGACATTCCTTCTGTTTTAAGGCGCCAGAGGGTATTTCGGGTGGTGATCAAATTTGCTGCTCGCGCTGATCTCCACCATCTGGCTATGTTTCTAGCTGGGAGGCAACCAGATGCTCCTCAAGAAGCTCTTCAAGTACTTGACATTGTGCTACGTGAATTGCCTACTGCCAGGTAATCTTTGAGTGAATGGTATTTCGGTAAGAGTTTTTTTTTTTTTTTTGTGTGCAAAATCTCCATTGTAATTTGCATTTCCCTGTATAGGTATTGTCCAGTTGGTAGATCATTTTATTCTCCGAACTTAGGGAGACGTCAGCAACTTGGTGATGGTTTGGAAACTTGGCGTGGTTTCTACCAAAGCATAAGGCCCACACAGATGGGTCTTTCTCTGAATATTGGTTAGATACCATTGTTTTCATGTTTTCTACCTTCTAGTTTTCAAACTTGATACATGATCATGACAGTTAGGAACACACTACATACACTACATTCTAGATCATGATGCCTTTGGACATAGTTTGTGGCATCACTATTTGGTCTTATCTGAAATGTTGAGTTTGCTCGATTTCTTTTTTCGCAGATATGTCCTCTACTGCATTTTTTGAGCCCCTCCCTGTGATTGAATTTGTTGCTCAGCTTCTTAACAGAGATATCTCAGTTAGACCATTGTCTGATTCTGATCGTGTGAAGGTTTGATTTATTACCCTACCTTTCTTCATAGAAATTTTGGTTTATGCTTTGTCACTTTCCATTTGCTCTCCTTTGTCTATATAGATTAAAAAAGCCCTACGAGGTGTGAATGTCGAGGTCACACACCGTGGAAACATGCGTAGGAAATATCGGATATCTGGCCTCACTTCACAAGCAACAAGGGAGTTATCGTACGTGCACGTTTCTTAGCTTATATCAGTTGATATCATAAGGTATAATGCGCTGACAGGATTTCAATGGTTTCCTATGATAGATTCCCTATTGATGATCGTGGTACTGTTAAGACTGTGGTGCAATACTTCCTGGAGACTTATGGCTTCAGTATTCAGCACACCACTTTACCTTGCTTGCAAGTGGGCAATCAGCAAAGACCAAATTATCTGCCTATGGAGGTTATTGTCTTCTGCCAGCTGTATTGCAATCGCTGTATTAATTATTGCACTATGTTTATCTGTTCATATGATTTCTAAATGCCATATCCAGCTTCCGCATGTTTTCATAAGTTGCCTATGGCATTGAAATACCAGGTCTGTAAGATAGTTGAGGGACAGCGTTACTCAAAACGGCTTAATGAGAAACAGATCACTGCTCTACTGAAGGTGACTTGCCAGCGTCCCTATGAGCGTGAGAAAGACATCTTGCAGGTGATTGTGATCATATTTCTTGGTTTGACTAAGGAATAGTAGTACTAGTAGTTGCAGCAGCAGTAGCACTAGCAGTGCATTTATAGGTATAACATTCATAAAATGAGAGTTGCGTGATGAATAAATTGTTTGTGCAAAAATTATTTGTATAAATATATATATATTATTGTTGTTGTTGTTGTCGTTGCATATATAATGATCAAGTGACATGGTATATTCTGTTTCTTTTATTTAATTAATTAGCTTTTGCCTTCACAAAAGTAAACCAATGAACTGACGATTCTAAATCTCTTGTTTGCCTTACCTATTTGATCAGACTGTTCATCACAATGCCTACTCTGAAGATCCTTATGCCCAGGAATTTGGTATAAGGATTGATGAGCGTCTTGCATCCGTTGAAGCTCGTGTTCTGCCTCCCCCAAAGGTCAGTGAGTTTCACCTTGCTTTAAGTTTAACAACACATAACAGTTGATTTGCATATTTGGGCATACTTTAACCTGGTGTTCTGGTATATTCTTCTTTCTGTGTAATAGCTGAAATACCATGATAGTGGCAGAGAGAGGGATGTATGGCCAAGAGTTGGCCAGTGGAATATGATGAATAAGGTATGCCTCGTTATGACTACGCCGCCAAGACAAAATCACTCTGTGAATTCCTTTAGGTGTAGTCAGTTATATTTATTTTACACAAAAAAAATGAACTTAGACCTGCAACCATGATATAGATGCCAGCCTGCCACCCTTGAAGCATGATAGCATGCTTCCAAGCCATTGTCTGATCATTGCATGAACAATACATTAATGAGATTCTTTATGTAAGCTTGATAGCTGCTAATGACTAGTGAAGTTCCATTTTCTGGGTTCGGTAGACAACTTCATATTGTTTCTGCCATCCCCTTATCTCACAATTACATGTGCTTGTGTAGTTTTACGTGGAAAATATTTTCAGAAATTTTGCATGATTTACCTGCAAAATTCTATTGTGAGCGTTTGGTTTATCTGAAATTTTGCTCTTGTCTTGCCTCCGTTTGCAATCACCCTGGTAGTTAATTCGTGACTAATATTTATGCCACTTCGCCACTGAAATTGGCCATTTAGGTTATACTCCTATGCCCCATTATTGTAACATAAACTTAAATCGGTTTTCAACCTATTCCCTTTTGTTTTCCCCTGATTAGTCATTAAGCATTTTGTAACTTTTCTCATGATTGTTTTTAATGTTTTTTATTGCGGTAGAAAATGGTCAATGGTGGTAGAGTTAGCAGCTGGGCATGCATTAACTTCTCACGAAATGTGCAAGATGGTGCTGCCAGGAGTTTCTGTCATGAACTGGCTTTGATGTGCCAAGCATCAGGAATGGTATGTGTGTGTCTCAGAACTTCAATATATTTTTGTTTGTGTTATTTGCTCTTCACATATTCTCTTTTAGGATTTTGCACTTGAACCTGTGCTGCCCCCTCGCTATGCGAGGCCTGAACAAGTTGAAAGAGCATTAAAGGGATGCTATCAAGATGCCATGAACATACTCAAGCCTCAGGGCCGAGAACTTGACTTGCTGATTGTAATACTGCCTGACAATAATGGTTCTCTTTACGGTATGTTTTCTTCTGAAAGGCTCTCGAGCATTTGCTCAATGAACAAGCTTTGCTATTAGTATTCTTTTCATTCTTCAGGGGATCTCAAAAGGATCTGTGAGACTGATCTTGGATTGGTCTCCCAATGCTGTCTGACTAAACATGTTTTCAAGGCGAACAAGCAGCAGTATCTTGCAAATGTTGCCCTGAAAATAAATGTGAAGGTTTGTAATTGCACTAACTCTTCTAATCTTTGATTTTAACACCAATTCATCTCTTACAGTTATCGTACTTTTCAGGTTGGGGGAAGGAATACGGTACTTGTTGATGCTTTGACAAGGAGAATCCCCCTTGTCAGTGACGTACCAACTATTATCTTTGGTGCTGATGTGACCCATCCCCATCCTGGGGAAGATTCTAGTCCTTCCATTGCAGCTGTAAGTGAAGCCCTATTGTGACAAAGAAATACCAGAAGATATGTTATCTTTTTCAGTAGAAGTTTTTCTCTCTTTTTTTTCTCAATGTATTTTTCTCCTAGGTTGTTGCTTCTCAGGACTGGCCTGAGGTTACCAAGTATGCAGGATTAGTGAGTGCTCAAGCCCATCGCCAAGAATTGATACAGGATCTTTACAAAGTATATCAAGATCCCCAAAGGGGATCTGTCCCTGGTGGCATGGTCAGGTATGATCTTTATTAAGATAAAAAATGAAGTGCATTCACTCCTACGTGTTTGGATTCCTCCGGACGCATAACTTTTGTTGATTGTGCAGGGAACTTCTCATTTCTTTCTGGCGGGCAACTGGACAGAAACCAAAGAGGATCATATTCTACAGGTTTGTATCCTTTCATGAGCACCTTTTCTGACTGTGATTCCCTGTATATTAAACACTTTTATCACTTTCAGGGATGGTGTCAGTGAGGGACAGTTCTACCAAGTTCTGTTGTATGAGCTTGATGCCATTAGAAGGGTAAACTTGATTTGAGTGCATTAGTTTGGTAACTGTCTTCACCTTTATTTTTCTCTGACCACCCTAGCGAAACTATGGATATAGGCGTGCGCATCATTGGAGTCGGATTACCAGCCTCCAGTTACTTTTGTTGTGGTCCAGAAGCGTCATCACACTAGGTTGTTTGCTAATAATCACAATGACCCACGTGCTGTTGATAAAAGTGGAAACATACTGCCTGGTTAGTTCTTGATGTGCCTTTTGTTACACTTTGGGCTTAGCTTGTGTTTTTGGAATAGGCTATCTTGTATAATCTGTATGCCCTCATCTTTTCTGAAATATCTGTATGCCCTTAAACTTTTCTGAAATAATAGGTACTGTGGTGGACTCAAAGATCTGCCATCCAACTGAATTTGATTTCTACCTCTGTAGCCATGCTGGCATTCAGGTCGGGTTTCCCTGTCTCATCGCTAAATTTCAGTTATTTGTTTTATTCTACACTAACGATGGAATTCCTTTTGGGTTACTTTCAGGGAACAAGCCGCCCTGCCCATTATCATGTTCTGTGGGATGAAAATAAATTTACCGCTGATGGGTTGCAAACTCTCACCAACAACCTGTGTTACACGTAACATTTTACTGCTCTATCCCCTAATTTTTTTTAGCTCTTTTTAAGCACCAATTTCTAAACTCAAGATCAACCTTTTCAGGTATGCTAGGTGCACTCGCTCAGTATCAATCGGTAAGCCCGACTTGACATTGAGTTTAATTTCTTGATCACCGGTAACCCACGGTTGATGTAGCATGGGTTGGTAATGTTATGAAACATACGCTGACTGTTATTTGGATTGCTTGCAGTACCTCCTGCCTACTATGCTCACCTGGCAGCCTTCCGAGCTCGCTTCTACATGGAGCCGGATACCACCGACAGTGGGTCTATGGCGAGCGGTGCTACGCCAAGCCGTGGCCCTCCACCAGAGGCACGCAACACCAGGGCTGGTGTTGGGAATGTTGCTGTGAGGCCATTACCTGCCCTCATGGAAAACGTGAAGCGCGTCATGTTCTACTGCTAAGATTGACGCTGCGCTCATGCTTTACCTAAGACTTAGTATTTTTCCAAGTACCTGGACTGTTTTGGTGATGCTGGCACACGGTTATGCACCGCCGAAGTTAATAATCAGAGCTGTGAATTGGAGCTACCTTTTATATTGAACTATATGTATGGTATTGTAAACTGGTTGCGGTAACTTTGTATGCCGCTCTTCTTAAGATGGGTTTGTCGTGGATTAGATTTGCACTATTGGAGGCCTTGTGTGTGCAAACGTGTTGATTGGTCGGTCCTAGCTGGTGAGCATTTTGGATGCCCGCATGTGTCGTGTCCAGGCTCCGCGCATATATCCTGGTCTGGCTCTGGGATTCAACTTTCGAGGGCGTGTTTGGTTTGTGACTGGGCGGAGCTGCCTGGCGCAGGCAGCGCCCCCATGCGATCGGGATTGCTGCCTGCCAGGTCACTATCCAAACAGGCCCTCAAGAGTGCGTTTGGATGCCTGAGCTTGTCTCCTGCCATACAAAAGTAGCCAGTGAACCTCTAAATAGGTAGATTATAGTATCCGATCAAAGGGAGGAATTCCCTTGATATCTACAGAGTTCTCTCTTTGCACAGCGTATTAGAAAGCAAATAAGCATGTTTTATGGTATAATTAGTATTTTAAAGTAAATACTACCTCCGGGCAGCGTTTTTAGGCGTTGCCATGTTTTTTAGTATAGGCATGTATGTAAGGCATTGCATCTATATCTATGGGCACAGTAAACGAAGGGACTAGCTTTCACGTTGATGTTTTCTTAGGGGGTGTTTAGATGCTTTTCGAATGGCAAACCTTCTGCTGCAAAACTTTTGGCATATGGTGTTTAGATGCATGGTAAAACTTTAGCCATGCAGACACAGCACGTGCTCCCAAGACGGTTTTTGCCTAGTTTTGGGTCTCTTGGGTCACAAATGCTAAAAGTTTTGTAGCCCAAGTTTTGCTGTTTTTGTCTATGTTATTTAGATCCATTTTATCAAAAGATAAATAAAACAGCAAAAGTTTTGGTCAACTAAACAGGCCTTTACTGGTGCTAGTTGTTGGGCGCTTCGCGCGAGCCAATCATCAGGGGTGAGGAGTTAAAGGCGCATGCATGCATACATGAAGTTGCCTAGATTAATGTCGCAAGATTTATTTTCTAGCTTTACACACTCTTTGCTCCTTGGTATTCGGGATTCATCTTCTAAACGCCTAAAAAAGCTGCCCGGAGGGAGTATGGCTTAATAACATGATAAAATTAACAGTATATAATCGATTCAAACAAAATAAATACTATCTCATTATTATTTTTCATTCCAATTTAATATGATTTATTCTTCAGATTTAGTGAACTAAACAACAAGCAGTTGTATGAGGGCAGTCACAATGGTGTATTGATGATGGTTTCTATCCTCATTAAATGATTTGCCACGTAGGCAAAATGCTGATATGGCAACGTAATTAATGAAGAAAGAACAAAAATCCTAGAAATGGTTTCATCATGAAGAAATTAGGTCTTCTCTTGACCCAATGCACCAAAAAACCATGAAATCGCCATTGGGGAGAAACCACCAGTTTCTAGGGGGCTCGTGTCGCACTCCCATTGGAGAAGAAGATAGAGTTGGGAGAGAGAAAGAGAATAATTATTACTCATAGAAACCATGGGTTGAAAACAATACTTTTTTGGTGCGGTATTCCTATGTTATAGAAACTACTAGTTTCTTTCATTGGGACTGCCCTGAGCCTGTCACTGGTACTCCCTCCGTCCCTAAAAAAGAGTTATAGGAATCGTGCTGGTCAAACTTTCTCAACTTTAACTGCTTTGTAGAAAATACGTGCAATATTTATATCTTCAAATAAGTTTATTATGAAAGTATATTCAACGATCTACATAATGGTACTAATTATGTACCATAAATATTAATATTTTGTTAAGTATATTTGGTCAAAGTTAAAATTGTTGATTTTTTGGAAAACGAGAATTACTCTTTTTTTTTTTTGACAGAGGGACTATATACGTTGAGCAAAAACCAAACACGCTATTACCAACCCTGGCTCTGGCTCTAGCGTAGAGGTAAAAGCAACCCTGGCTCTAGCATAGAGGTAAAAAAAAAAAAAGATGGCAATACACTTGTTAGGCTTCACCAACACAAGGTAAGAGCATCTCCAAGAGTTTCTAATATTTCCCTCCTAAAATCTAGGTGTTTTCCAACTACTAAAAAAGATTTAGAAGGAATAAATAAAGTCATCTCCGATAGTTTCTATAAAAAAAAACTCCTCCGTCCATTAGTCTCCTTCATCGAAGCAATTTTTTTTTCAATAATCTCCTTCGTCTGAGGTGGTCCTGCTTGTTACGGTTGCCTCGCGAGCGCGCGCGACTCCTCGGATGGATGAATGGATCGCGTGAAATTACTACATCGCCTTCCCGTTTCCTTCTCCATCTCGCATGCGCGGGATCACGGTGCGGTGTTAAACGGAGATTTCGCGGAGGACGTGGACCATCGGTGCTCCATGCGGCCATGCACATTAAGGCCTGGTTTAGTTCGTGAAAAGTTTTCCCAAAAAATGCTACAGTGGTCATCACATCGAATCTTGCGATATGTGCATGGAGCATTAAATGTAGACGAAAAAAACTAATTGCACAGTTTGGTTGGAAATTGCGAGACGAACGTTTTGAGCCTAATTAGTCCATGATTGAACACTAATTGCCAAATAAAAACGAAAGTGCTACAGTAGCCAAATTTCCAACTTTCACCCAACTAAACACGGCCTAATTGGAGTAAATCGCTGTCTGTGATCCAAAGGACGTGGGCCGTTGGTGCTCCTTGGTCTCTGGGCCCAAGACTCCTAAAATAATAATATTCAGTGGCATTTTCGTAATTATCATCGTCTTCTTCCTCTGAGAACCACGTACACAGAAGCAGGGCTCGGGCATCCGGGTCGCGGGACTGTTTCCTCGTCTGGCTTGCCGCTGTTGTCGACGTCGGCGGTGCCGCCAACGGCAACAGCAACGGCAGGCAGTCGAAAACGTCCTCGCCATCCCCATCGGCAATTCGGCATCAAGCAGAAGGCGGTCGTCGACCAGCTCACTGATCTGCGATGGCGGCGTGAGCGAGCAAGGAGATGGTGGCGCGCGCGAAGCGAACTGGGAGTCGCAACCGGAGCGCGACGGAGCTATGAGCGGCGTGCAGCCTCGCGAGGTCGAGGAGCAGGAGCATGTGGCCCTGCGCCGGGTACGGCCCGAGAAACCTGGCTCGCGGAAGGATCCGCGCGAGCCCGACTGCGCGTGACTTTGCGCGTCGAGGGCTCAGTTTTTTGGAAGCGCTAAAAGATTAGGACGCGATTTTAGGGGCCGTTGGAGACGTGTCTTTATCAATTTTGCTAAAAATCATAAATTGGGAGAGTGTTTTAGAAACTTTCCGAGATGTTCTAACGAAAACATATGCTTGAGAAAATTATTGGGGGTATAGGTGAGGTGAGAGTGTTGCTTTTCAATATAAGCACTCTGTCAGAGCCTACCGAAACTGTATTTTCCCCCCTCATGGATGATCGACTCTAACTCGGTACCGAATTATGCACACGGTGGCATACTACCATCCGAGCCTAATTGACAATGAAGTCACCCTTCCCTTAGCTATTTGTCTCTTCTAAAAAGCAAGTAGCCGTTCTAACATAAGGAGGGTAAACAAAATGTTGGTAATACACCGTTAGTTATATTTTACTATAAAAAACAAGCAAGTTCTAACACAAAGAGGTAAAAACGAAAACGCTATTAGCTACTGTATTTTGCTTCTAAAAAGCAAGCAACCGTCAAAAAGCAATAGCAACAGAACCGAGGCTGTTGCTGTTGCGGGACCCACTCTACTACCCTCTGTCTGAGGCTGGATGCCAAGCTACTGATGGGTTTTAATTAGATCGTCTCGATCTTATCAATATGCCAGGCAATGGATACGTTTGTTTTTTTAGATAAATGATAGTTCTTATCCAGATTCATCTATCTACCGATAGAATCATGTCAATTATTACAAAGTTCGGCCCATAGGCTAGCACGTGAGCTGTAAAGAGTCTCCAACTTACAGCCAAACACACGAATGAACAAAACGAAATAGAAGTCTGGACTAAATGAGACCAATATGTCTATTTGACAACCACCCATTGGAGCCAAAAAAATGCAAGGCCGACGTCTCTAGATGCTGCCTTGCTAGGATCAGCTGGTCCCGTCGATCATCACACCGCTGCAATCTTGCCCATTGCCGGAGCCAGTGAGTTCCCCTGAAAAGAAGCTGCAAAAGAGATTTCGGTCTACATTTGTCAAAAACCACCTGGTTTCTCGTTATCCAAACTGCCCAACATAAAACCGATGCTGCTGTTAATAACAATGAATTATGATCGTTACTAGCCATCTTTGACCACCTATTAAATAGGTCATCTATGCTTTGGGGGGGGGCGATATTCCAAACAGTAGATGAAGAGCGCGGCACAAGAATTTAGCATAAAGACAATCCAAAAAAGGTGTTGAATGGTTTCGGGAGAGTGACAAAAGCTGCACCTCGTGTCACCATTCCAGTTTCGTCGGGTAAGGTTGTCCTTTGTTAAAATCACACCCTTTTTAGGTACCACAAAAATATTTTTATTCTCGTAGGAACTTTAATGTGCCATAAGTCTTGTGACACTCTCACCCCATTGTTAATCAACGCATCATATATGGATTTGACAGAAAAACTTCCTGATGAATGTAGCGCCCAAACAAAAGCATTCATTTCCTCTGTAAGTTTACATCGTGTAAAGAAGCAATAATTCTGTGCCAATCCCTTAGGTTTGTACCCACTAAATTTCGACGAAAAGAATTATTTAGTGGGGATGAACTAAGAACCTATGCCACAGAGTCTTGTTTTCTTCTTACAATATTAAACAACGCAGGAAATTTATCTTTAAGAGGTTTATTTCCCAACCAAGTGTCTACCTAAAATCGGGTTTGCGACCTGTCTTTCACCTTGAACGAACCAAAGCCCATAAAAGGTGTCTTTGACATTCATCAAGCTTTTCCAGAAATGAGAGTCTGCTGGTTTTTTGACACAACTCCCTAGAGTCTTATCTTTTATGTATTTATTCCTCAAAAGTTCCCGCCACATGCCATCCTCATTCAACAATTTAAAAAGCCATTTACTCAACAAGCACTTGTTTTGTATATCCAAATTCTGTATACCTAAACCACCCTGAATTTTTGGTTGACACAAAATTTCCCATTTGGCTAATCTATATTTCCACTTGTGTTGGTCGTTTTGCCAATAGAATCTTGATCTAAAACAGTCAATTTTTTCTAACACACCTCTTGGGAGTTCGAAAAAGACATCATAAACATCGGTAAACTAGAAAGCACCGAGTTTATTAAGACCAAACGACCTCCAACCGAAAGCATTTTACCTTTCCACCCACTAATCCTCTTTTCAATTCTGTTCTCAATCGTTTGCCAATCTTTATTGTTTAGTTTCCTAGTGTTCATAGGTAAGCCAAGGTAACGAAAGGGGTACTTCCCAATCTCACATCCAAACAACTGTGAATAAAACACTTCATGGTCTTTAGCTTTACCAAAACAAAAGATTTCACTTTTGTGGAAGTTTATCTTAAGCCCCGATAGTTGTTCGAAAGTGCTAAGTATTAGTTTCATATTTATCGCCTTCCCAACATCATCGCTCATAAAAATCACCGTGTCATCCGCATACTGGAGGATAGATAGACCATCTTGAATAAGATGAGGGATAACCCTTCAACTTGACCTGCTTCCTTGGCTCTAGCAATCAGTATGGCCAGCATGTCCGCCACTATAAGTATTGGCGACATTGGGTCACCCTGCCGTAAGCCTTTTCTTGTTTGGAAGTAGGATCCTAGTTGGTCATTAACCTTAATATTAACATTGCCACCCTGTGTGAATTGTTCCACCCATGTGCACCATTTGTGTGAAAACCCTTTCATCCTTAGAGTTTGTTGTAGAAAACTCCATTTTACCTTATCATATGCTTTTTCAAAATCAATTTTGAAAATAACCCCATCCTGTTTTTTCGAATGAAGTTCATGTATCGTCTCATGGAGTATTACTGCGCCCTCCATAATATTTCTACCTGGGAGAAAGGCTGTTTGTGTTGGTCTAATAATCTTCTGGGCTATGGTAGATAATCTATTGGTTGCAACTTTGGTGAAGATTTTGAAAGAGACATTCAACAAACATATTGACCTGTATTGTTGAATCACTTTCGCATCCTTCTTTTTGGGTAACAAAATTATGATTCAAAGTTAAGGCTATTCAGTGGCAAGGACGGTTTAATTTGCTTGATTGATGCTATGCTTTTCTGCCCAATGCAAGTGTTGTGTGTTCCTAGTTAATGTGAATCTTAATTTTGCTCAGAGTTATTGTGATATTATTTTTCTTCTCTGGTACGGTGGTATAAAACCTTCTTCCTTCTAGCTTGATGCATCGACAACCAGGTGCCATGCAACCTGTGATTTATGTGACCAATAAACTACATAAACATTTCCACACGCCGGCCATCACCTTCTAACAAGCTCTAGCTTGACACCACAACCTCCCTCCACACGTCTCATCTCATGCCAAATTTGGTCAAGTCATACCCTGCTATACCAGCTCTTCTAAATTTTGTTGTTTGGTTCAGTCTCAAATAACCCATGCATGTGTTGAGCAAAAAGGTTTGTTTTTTTGCATATAAAATGGGTTTTTTTAAGACCAAATTCAACCATATTTCCATCATATAGCCTTTTTTAAAAGAAAATAAACCATATTGCAAACACGCACTCGATCAACTTTATTACAACATTATAAAGTACCATATTGCCTCGTCAGTCGTCACACCTTCATCTAGTTACAGATAAACTATCATCCAAGCTAAAACCATCACAAAGAAGTGGAGAAAAAACATGTGCATCAGTCTAAATCCTCCTGTGTTTCCCGGTGCAACATTTTGATTGTTGCACGCTAAGAGAAGTAGTACTGTTGTTACTACTGCTTGCGCGTGCATAATAATGTTGTCTGTTCTGTAGGAGCCGTCTTATTTTCTTCAGAGCTTCTTTGCGAGGCATTGTGTACAGTGGGCTCATCACATAAACAGAGTGTTTACATGGATTCGCATACATATAGAAGAAACCAGTGTTTTTTTTCGAAAGGATGGCAAAAGCTTTGCCGCGATTTCTATTAGACGATGAAAGAAAAAGAAGGCAAATGCCTACCCAGTTTTTTGAGCGGAAACTGGATCGAAAAACCATACAACTCAGGAGAGTGCCCCACTCGTCCTAGCAACTTTGGTACACCAACTGGACAACTATCACAACTCACACCACTACTTCATCCAACTTGGTCAGAACGACTCAACTAAACAACTCAACTATCAACTAACAGGGACCGAAGAAGACGACGTCCTGCCGAGCGACACCAAACGGCAAGGATCAATCGCGAAACTGGAATGCCTAGCCATGCCCCCAAGGAGGAAACGACGCTAAAAGCGCCGACATGGTAGCCCGCCAAGGAGGGTTTTCACCTGCACCATCCAGTACGGTAGGAGAAGAGGTAGGAAAGGACGTCTTCAAGAAGGAAACGACGTTAGCAGACGTCGCCGTCCACGCTTTCGCCCCCACCTCAAACCACCTCCACACCGTCGCCGCCAGAGGCCCAACCCTACCAGGAGGCAGGGTGCGGCGCCTAGACGCCGCCCCTAGGGACGCCGACTAGGAGAAGCGTCAGGGGAACCCGCCGTAGAGTCCGCCCCCACTGCAACCGGCAATGCCGGCCAACAGCAGGCAGAACCGGCCAGCTCCACCATGAAAACCAGCCCGGGGAAGGGGAAAGGCAGATGGCAGGGAGAAGAGGGCCGGGATCAGAAGAAGCCCCAGTCGCCCAACCCACCAACGTCCCCACCCCCTGCCGAGCCGGCCCCGCAACAACCACGCCGCGCAACGCCTCCAGCAGCCTCCGCGCCGAACTGCCGCCGTCACGGTGCCACCGGCGCCCCTGCTTGGCTACTGCCAGCCAAACCACCACGACATCACTGGCATACATCCAAGCAAGCTGCTGTCGGCCACGCCACCACTGTAGAGCCGACGCGCCTCTGCCGCCCGGCCGTACTGGGAGAACACCATGACAACGCCTCTAAGGAGGAAAACGGCGCCCGAAGGCGTCGCCGTCGGCTTGCCAGCAGATCCGACATGGCTTTCGCCGGTGTTGCCCACGTCCAGCACAAACGAAACAGGGAGCCTTGAAGACACGCCGCCCCAACCCTCAGCACCGGCGAGATCCGGCCGGATCCGTATGGGCGGCAGCCGCTGCAGCTGCGGGATGGCCGGATTTGGAGGAAGGGGAGCCGGAGCCTTGTCTAGACGGTCGGGTAGCGTGGGCCCACCAGATCCGCCCTAGCCAGGCGGCCACCTCGCAGACCCGCCAGGGATGACGCGGGGGACCCAACGCCGGTGGAGGCCGCTGGCACGACCGGGAGAGCCGCTGGCCTAGCCCCCTGGAAGAGCACGCCGAGGAGCCCCGCGGGAGAGCAGATCCGGGCAGGTGAGAGCCGATCCGGACTAGGGAGAGCGCCGGCCAAGGCCCACCGGAGCCCCGAACCAGAGCGCGCCCCACCAAGACCGGCCGCTCCCGCTCGAAATCGACAGGAGAGGAGAGAGCCAGAGGCCCGCCGGAGGAGGCCAGAGCCGGATCTAGCCGGCGGGAACTCAGATTCACCCGCAGAGAGGCAGGATCCGAGCCGCCAGCCACCACCAAGAGAAGCACGACGACGGCACAGGATCTCCATCGGGAAAGGGAGAGGGAGAGGGAGGAAGGAGAGAAACACCCGGCCGCCGCCGTCCTTGTCCTCCACCGGAACTCCGGCGTCGAGCTCCGGCGGCGGCCGAGCCGGGGAGATCGGAGGGAGGGGCCCGGAGGCGAGTGCGACGGCGCCGCCCGAGTCGCCCTTAGGGAGAGCGACGCGGGGCCAAAGGCAGTTTCACATCGATAGCACATTTATCAAGCAAGAAAGAAACCAGTGTTTAAGCGACGATCTTTGTATCTTTGAAGAGCACGGCGAAGAAACTCAAATGATGCCTGAATGCTTTCTCGATGCTCTTTGTAGGCTGCCCAGCTGAGGAGGCCCTTTCTCTTCAACAGAACATAATGATCTGTGATCTTTCTTGTTTCTACGCGAAACATTAGTTCACGGTGTAAGTTTGTGAGACTTTGGCCATAACCCTCTTCTTCATGTCTGCAGTGCCATATTCATTACGGAGGCACAGTCTAAATCCTTGTGGTGCAGCAAGAAACCGGAATTTTCCTAGCTTTTGTGTTTTCCTGCATCCATTGGATAACTATATGTTAATAATAACGCGTCATCAATAAATAAAATAAAGAGTTAAATGCATCAGCGGTCCATCAATTTGCACTCTAGTTTCACTTAGATCCATCAACTCTGAAAGTGAGTTTTTGGGTCCATAATTTTGGTTAGTGATGCGTTCCTTGCCCATACCTGATCAGGGACCTGGTGCCGAAGAAGGTCGCAGGTTCATCCCGCTGCCGATGGCCATGGCGATCCCGTTCTACATCGGGTCCTACTTCGCCATCGACATGTTCGTCGGCACCGTGATCCTCTTCGCGTGGCAGATGATCAACAGGGCCAAAGCCGACTCCTTCGGACCTGCGGTTGCGTCAAGGCTGATCTGCGGCGATGGCATCTGGACCCTGCCGCAGTCCATTCTTGCGCTCGCCAAGGTGAAGCCGCCGATCTGCATGAAGTTCCTGTCCAGGTCGGTGAACGCCCAAGTGGACGGCTTCCTCGGAAATTAAGCTGTGAAAATTACGATCTGTCAGCAGTCAGCATGAATCACAAGTGTATGTTGTGTTGATGCACCATGCTGTAAAATGTACCGGGACGGGTAAATGTTGTTTCGTCACGATCTGCTTTTGCTGTACATGAGTAAGTACACTAGTCGTATCGTATACGCGTCAGCATTATGGTACCAACACCCAACAGCTGTATGCCTGTATCTGTATGTTACCAGCGCCAGCCCAGTGCCCACTAGAATTCCGGAGCCTGATCGTGACGCAACTGGATTCCAACTGCCTTCCAATAAATACGCCGATTACCAAGCATCAACCGAGCCATCACGAACCATTAGACAACCACCATGGCGACTTCCGGCGACCCTGCCGCCCACGCCTTGGAGTCAGGCGCCAGCCTGCGCGCGGCGACGCCACGCCGGCGGGCTTGCGGGCGCGGACGACGACGACGACGACGACGGGGGCGGCAATGCCGAGGAGGTGGTGGTGGCCTCGGTGGAGCAGGCGTTCGCGGACAAGCCCGTGCCGTCGTGGCGGGAGCAGCTGACGGTGCGCCCCTTCGTGGTGGGGTTCATCCTCGCCATCTTGTTCAGCGTCATCGTAATGAAGCTGAATCTCACCACCGGCGTCATCCCCTCGCTCAACGTCTCCGCCAGCCTTCTCGGCTTCTTCCTCGTCCGGGCTTGCTGAAGCAGCCCTTTACGCGACAGGACAACACCGTCATCCAGACCTGCGTCGTCTCCGCCTATGGCCTCGCCTTTAGTGGTAAAACCCCCCCGAACCATTCTGGCGCCAAAAATCCCGCCAAATCCAATCTGGACGCACAACCACACCGGTTAAAAAATTGAAACAAAAGGTATGGGTTAGATAACAAAGATTATGAACCTAAAAACACACTTTCAGAGTTGATGGACCTAAGTGAAACTAGAGCGTGCATTTAACTGTAAAATAAACCAGTAAGAATTGACAGAGATGAGCGATTAATAATGCGAATAAATTAATAAATCAGTAAGAATAGACGGAGAGGAGCTCCAGATTTATATAGTACGTATACGAGTCTAAATTAATAAAGAAGTCGAAAAAAGAACACTGATTCATCAGAGCAAGTAAGGGCCAAGAGCAATGAACAGCCTTCTAAACCAAGTGTAGTTGAAATATTGTCGTAGTCTTTCTTAGCTTGGCATTCATTCAGATGTCAAAAAAGCTCATGCAGATTTCGCAACGTAATTGAGCTTCATATATACTCTACTCCGTAGAGAATATAGAGTATAACAATTCTTTTTATTAAGTGGATCGTATTGAAGCAAATGTAGTGGAGTTCAGTTTGGAAGATTATGCAGGCGGAGCTAGCTAGGAGGCTAGTCGTCGACGAAAGGCAAAAACGACGACGGGCGCTCCCTCCTCTCCTCTTCGATCCGGCGTTCATTAGGACTAGTCCATCACGCGCGCCGGCAAATCACCTGGTTAAGACGTAGGTGAAAAATATGTTTAATCTTTGCATGGAAACAATATTAGGAGTCAAATGTAGCTATGTCAGGTAGAAAAAACGAAAGATTGGAGCACAATAATTAGCATACCTTAAGCCGCGCCATACTTCACATTCAGATAATCTGTGGTAGTAGGCAACGAGGCAAGAGTTGTTCAAGAAATCTGATACCTCTCACATTCAGTTGAATGACAGCATTGTCTAACTTAAAGCAGTTTGAACAGCACCTTAAGCCCTACTGTCATCATGTTTCATCACTCAAAAGATCATAAGCTCGGATCCGGTAGGTGTAGTTGTCACTGGCATATTCAAACATACATGTCAGAATCATATTACAT
This sequence comes from Miscanthus lutarioriparius, assembly GCA_904845875.1. Lineage (NCBI taxonomy): Eukaryota > Viridiplantae > Streptophyta > Magnoliopsida > Poales > Poaceae > Miscanthus > Miscanthus lutarioriparius. Next base: position 140,862,906 of record CAJGYO010000002.1, read on the forward strand.
TTATCAATCTAACATGGATCGCATCTTCTCACTCTGCATCCTCTATCTCTGCATCCTCTGGAACAGCTAGGAGATATAGAACGTTGTTGCACCTGTATGTAGATGTAGAAACATAAAACTGAATCATACAGGGGCCAAATGATTATGCAATGCAACATGGCCTAGTTTGATCAGATACTATCGACCGAAGATCCAGTTCACACCAATTTAAGTTTTGAAGAAGCCCTACCCTTCCTTAACATGTAACTTGATCAACACTAGCATAGTACTTTTCAAGTATCGGAAGTTGGAATAGGGCAGCAGGATGACAAGATGTATGCAAGCTTTTCCCAGTTCTATATCAAGATTTATCACAAAACACTACTACTTGACATAAGCTAGAAAGAAAGGAACAAGAAACATTACCTGATTAGAATCTCTCCCAGGTTTCCAGAGAATTGCCCATCAATGTACTCCTCAGTGTTGGCAAGCTGCAGACAGTAGGGAAAAAAGGCGGCAATGAATTTTGTATGTCATTTAGACCCAATTGATGATTAGCTATTCATCAAAAAAGTATTCAATACACGACCACTCTAATAGTATGACAACCAAACTGTGAAATTAGTACCTGGAGATTCATATAGGAGTCCACCGAAGCAAGATAACCTGGTAATGTATAATAAAAGTTTTTCAGTTTGATTAAGAGCAGGGGCAGTATCTGAAAACTAAAATGTTCCGGTTCAAACTGAATATAAAAAGGAGATATTACCTCTGTACTCCATACCCCACTTGAGTTTGACAATAATAGGGTTCCCTGTCAGGTTGTTTAGGAAAGGTTTTGGGTTAACTGGCACAGTCTGCACAAAACGAGAGTTGATTAGTGAGTACGTATACCATAAGATCTTTCTTTATTATAGCTAGCAAACATAAATAACAAGACTCTCATTCTTTGGATTTCCGTAGTTCATTATTACTAAGCCCATTGGTCCACTAGATGATAGATTTCTGCCATTAATTGGAAGCTAGGCATTTACAACAGTCTGATGCGTAAAGAATATCACAAAAATATGGCATGCATGACATGATGCACCCAGTGGCTCAACATTTAACTGAAAAAATAGACCAATAATATAGTACATATTAAGCATCATGGCAAAAATGTATAAACAGGTCAACATTTTAAATCTCATTATCGAAGTCACCTTGGAAGGAGACAGTGAGACACTCATCCATTTATCTAGTCAAGTATATTACTGTTAATAAAATTTAATATAATTGTTTCATAATGCAGAAGAGCATGCTACTTTCCTGCTACAAACCTGAGGTATAAAAGGTACTCTATCTGTAGACAAATATATCAGTGAGAAAACTATTCTATAAAGCAACTCAAACATCTAGATAAATGCTGATTTATAGTCTCGGCACAGCCGTAAACAGAAAGACAACTTGAGAGGTAGTTGTACATGTATCTCTGAAGCCAGAACATAGCAACATGTACCATTTGAGTACCAATTCAAATTTGAGGTTCATCGAATTAAGACACGAATGTATGAAATCAAATGTTTAAGACTATGTGTGCTCTTAGGAGGCTTAGAGCCTGCTTGGCGGCTGGAACTGTGCCACCCTGAGCTCACGACAACCGCAGCCGAAGTGTAGATGTAAGTCTCTAGACAACCAAATATAGACTGCTGGTTAGACTCAACAAACCCGGAATATGAAACCAAATTACCTGCGCACTCAATGGTTCAAAGTTCGGGTGGTCGGCTGAAATTGCCGAGTGGCCATATAGACTCCTAAAAAACTGGAAAGCAAAGATTTTGGATGTCTCCAACATCCTTTCCTAAGTGAACTGTAAGCAACTCTAATTAATAGTGATTGAGGGGAGGAGGGCTGGGCATGGAGTGCAGTTTTCACCAGCTATTGTAGCCCTTACATTTAACACTATACTAAATAACTAGGTCTCTTCTCCCACTTCCTGTCGTCGCCATTTGGTTCCACTATGTTTGCAAGGCCAGTTTGAACCAGCGTTTGTGAAGTTCCCCTTGCAAGTAAGACAGGAAATTAGCTCACTAATTTGTCACACGCCATATAAAAAGAAACAGCCGGAGTACTAAATAGTAGAGTAAGTTTGTCAAACTGACCTCTGCAGACAACTAGAAAGTGACGGACGGAGTCAATCGCTCCTCCAAAAGAGCAGAAACTACGCCATTGGTATCCAGTTTCCCCCTCAATCGACACTGCAAATTCGATAATCAATATATTTTCACTTAATATCCATGTGACCTCACCTAACTTGAATACCGTAAGGCCATAGAACAATATAAGTTGTTAGCCAAAAAGACCCACTTGATATTCATGTGACATAACCCAACTCATGAAAAATGGAGACCCTCAAGTGTTTTAGCTAACACGTGCATTACAATAACAACTTGAAGCATGAAAAAAATAACAAATGGGTGAAACTAACAAGGATACCTATCTCAGCATATAATCATAACCAAAGGTTGCTGTTACATCTTTTGTCATTTGACTGTACATGAAATCAGATGCAAGGGAAACCTGCACACAATTGCTTATGTAGCGAAGCTGTTATAAAAGCGGAAAAAGATGTAAGCATTAAATACGACGTGAAAAACACTCACCTTTTCAGATACTTTGTGTACATAACTAAGCGCAACCATTCCAGTGGTTGCAATTTGGGCAGTCGTAACCTGCACATATACGAGATACAGCTTCATCAGATACAGCTAAAAATATTTTATTTCCCCACCTTAATATATATATCAAACTATCCAATGCCTCTGCCAATTGTGCGTTTCCAAGATGAGTTGCGAGGCTCTTGTTACAGAAGTCTAAAAAAGATGCTAAACACAAGCAAGAAACCTAATTTATCAGTGTTAGTATTGATCTCCCACCAGTTAGGCCCAACGGCCTAACTGGGCCTTGTCCTCACACCCTGATCGGGGGCGCCCAACCCTACATGGTTGGTGGGCCCCCGTCGCACAGCGCTATAAAGGAAGGTGGGGGCCGGGGCTCGCTACACGAGGTTCACCGCGCCGCCAGTCACCCCACCGACATCCTAAACCCTAGACCCGATCGAAAGTAGGGGCGCTGCCAGCGACGGGAAGTGCCACTGACGCCGGCAACGCCACCCGACGTTCACATCGCCGCCGAGGACGCCACAGCGCCGACTCACTCTCCATCGACCGTCGCTGCCGGCGCGCAGATGGCGTCCGTCAACGAAACCCCGGCCGGAGCTTCAACAACTACGGCGTTTGACGGTTTGCTACTTATCACCTATCTCTCAATCTCTCTCATGAAATCCGATTGATCTATTATCGTGCTAAGAAAACCGATCCGATGAACATACCTAAGAACAGAATCTAACAATGGCATCGGAGCCAGGTTTCGACAAGAAATCAAACCAATACGATGCGGATCGGGAAAGAAAACAGAAAAACCGAACTAAGACCTAACCCTAGAAAGAAACCCATCACTAATCGGTTCAATCCGAGAAGAAAGAAAAGGAACCCTACCATCTAGATCTCGAATCACACAAAAGGTAAACACGGATCGGGAAATCGGGTTCAACCAACCCTAACCCTAGATCCCTTTTTCGGTGAACGAGTGAGAAGAAAAGAAAGAAGAAAGAAATCAAATCCGAAAGGGGAAGGGGAAAAGAACAAGAGGCGGCACACTGAAACCCTAACCCTAATCCCATTCGGATGAACAAGCCAAAAGAACACAGTAAAAACCCCATTCCCAAACCCTAACCCTAATTCCCGTCGCGGCCGAATGGGGAAGAAAGGGGACGGGAAGAACGAGAAAAAAAAGAACACGCCGTTCGTCGGGATAAACTACCACCGCGGAAGAAGAAGAAGAAGAAGCGCACCGGTTTTTTTCGCGGCTACCGAGAAGAAACCGAGCCGATCGCGCCTGGCTCGCCAAGAAAGCGCCGGGCTCGGCCAAGAAAGCGCCGCGGCTAGGCCGCTCGACGGCGGCGTGCTCACCCGTTGGGGAGCACGCACGGCGCCGCGAGGGGGCAACAACGGCGCCCAAAGCTCGCTCCGGTTTTCCTCGCTCGCGGCTGCTCGGCGGTGACCGTCTCCGCTGCGGCTGAGAAGAGGCAAGCAGCGAGGAGAGAGAGAGGGGAAGAGCCGAAATGGCTAGGGTTTTCCAGGGCACCGGCCGCGGCCTGGTTTTTGATCCACGCGAAACGGTCGCTCGTCCGTCGGATCAGATCGAACGCCAGAGATGCGCTGGGCCAAGTCGAGGCCCAGTGTATGCGAGGGCGCTGGCGCGCGGTTTGGTTCGACCCAGCCCAGTTGCGGCTGGTTTCGCCTGGCTAAACGCTACGGACGCTGGGTCGAGCCGTTCAACAAGCGTTTTGGGCCAATTGGGGTGAAAAAAAATGAAAGAAGAACAAGAAATTTTTTTTCTTATTATTTTCCAGAAACAATTTTGAATGCATATTTTGATGAATTTGAATGATTTTGATACAATTTTCTGTGCAAATTTTATCCAATGATATTTTGCCCAGAAAACAATGAATTTTTAGTGCTTCTGGAAAATAATAACATGAAAAGATTATTAATGTTTCCGCTGTGCATGATAATTATTGTTCTCTTTGATTAAATTTGAACCAACGGGATAATTTAATTTTAAGAGAAATGAATTTCTGATAATTTTGATGCAATTATGATATTGTTATTTTCTGACCAACGTTGTTAATAACAAATATTATAATTTTTGATCCATGAGAAATTGTGCATTAATTTTACTTCTGCCCAACGGTGATGTAAAATATTTTGCATGGATGAATTATAAATTTTAATTTGACCAACGTTGAGTTAAAAGCATGAATTTTATGTATAAATGTTTCTTACTTACTCTGGTGTGATTTCAGGAGGCAAATGCATTGTGAACATTGCCAACATCTCGACACTCAACGGAACCAATCACCGTGTGTGGCGGGAGAAATATGAATTGGAACTTGCGTTGGGAGAGGTCGATTTTGCCATCACCTCACCGTGTCCTACTGAGCCAGAGGACCCGATGAGAGGTGACAATGAATCTGACGCTGATTTCGCTTCTCGAAAGCGTGATCATGCTGAAATAAGAATGAAATATGACCTTGAACATAGGCAATGGACTCTCTCCAACCGCAAGTGCCTGTTGGTAGCCAAAGCCACCATAGAAGAACAGATAAGGGGCTCAATCCCTGAATGTGCTACTGCTAAAGAATATCTTGAGAAAATCAAGAGTCAGTTTACTAGGTCTACCAAGGCCACAGCAAGTTCACTGATTAAGAAGCTTGTGAATGAGAAATTCACTGGTGGTAGCATAAGAGAGCACATTTTGAAGATGAACACTACGGCATCTAAGCTAAAAGAAATGAATTTGAAGGAGGAGGATTTCCTAATTCATTTGATTTTTGCTTCTTTACCGAAAGAATATGACACCTTCATTGTGAACTATAATATGCAGCCTGAAAGATGGGGCATAGAAAGACTCATCTCAATGTGTGCTCAAGAAGAGGAGAGGATAAAGTCCTCACAAGGTGAATCTGCTCATTTTGTGAAGGACAACAAAAGAAAAAACTTTAATGGCAAGAATTCTAAACCACAAGGGAAACCTAAGTGGGATAAGTCCTCTTTCTCCAGTTCACAGGGAAAGAAACCCCAGGATTCTGAGAATCAGCAGTATGGTGGAGCTGAAAAAGATCAGTGCAAGCACTACTTTAAGAAGGGACACTACAAGAGGGATTGTCCAGACTTCCTGAAATCTCTGCTAAAGAAAGGTGATGAATTTATTATATTTGTAGATGAATCTCTGTATTTATGTTATGATAAATCCACTTGGTGGGTTGATTCAGGAGCAACTACTCATGTTGCAAATTCTTTACAGGGGTTAAGTGGGACGAGAACCTTGCAAAGAGGAGAAAGAACGATTAAAGTTGCAAATGGACTGCAAGCCAATGTTGAAGCCATTGGAGATTTTTCTTTAGAATTGAATAATGGTTTTGTACTTAGACTTAAAGAAGTACTTTATGTTCCCTCCTTGCGTAGAAATTTGATAAGTGTTTCGAAACTTGATGATGATGGAATTGATTGCCATTTTGGTGATGGCAAGTGTAAGATACTGGTTAATAATAAATGTGTTGGTCTTGCCTTCCGAGAAGACAAGCTTTATTTATTATCTCTTGCTGAGAATGCGAACAATATATGTGATGAGAATATGAATGATTCCCCATCTACGGATGTAACTAAGAAGCGGAAGAGAATTGATCTCGCCTCTTGAAATTATGGCATTGTCGCTTGGGCCATATTTCGAGGGGAGAATGGAACGATTGGTTAAGGAATCAATTCTCCGCACTTAGAATTTTCAGATTTAGAGCAATGTATTGATTGCATCAAAGGAAAGTATGTCAAGAAAATTAAGAAAGATGCCAAACGAAGCACGTGAATTTTAGAAATAATCCACACGATATATGTGGTCCTTTTCCGTGAAAAGTGTGGATGGTTATGACTCGTTTATAACATTCACAGACGACTACTCTCGTTATGGCAATATTTATCCAATTAAAGAAAGATCGGAAGCATTGGATAAATTCAAAATATTTAAAGTCAAGTTGAAAACCAAAGACAATAAGAAAATAAAGATAGTACGATCGGGCCAGGTGGAGAGAGTACTATGGGCTACACACCCTATATGGCCAAATTCTGGACCATTTGCAAGGTTCCTACTGAGAAAATGGCATAGTTGCTCAAGATACTCCACACGGGGAGCCTCAAAGAAATGGAGTGGTGAAAAGACGTAATCGTACCTTAATGGATATGGTAAGAAGCATGATGAGTTACTCCACATTACCGATTAGTTTATGGATGGAGGCACCGAAAACCGCCATTCACATACTTAATCGAGTACCAAGTAAATCGGTGCCTAAAACACCGTATGAATTATGGACGGAAAGGAACCCTCACTTAACCATTTTGCGTGTGTAATGTCCAATGAGGCAAAAGTGTTTAACCCGAACATAGGAAAGTTAGACTCCAAGACAACAACCGCCATTTTATTAGCTATCCGTAAAGATCGAAGGATATCGCTTCTATTGTCCCATGCAGGACATACGAAGATTGTAGAAACAAGACACGCTGTGTTCTTGGAGGATAACATGATCGGGGGGAGCATGGTAGCACGAGAAATCAGCCTATGGGAGAAGCGGGTACATGTACCCACTCCGATGGTTGAAGAACCATTCTTCACGCTACCCGGCTCAACATTGCACCGACAAAGGCAGAGACATCTTTGTAGTGCCAACACCTGTTGCAAGTTCTCCCGTGGCGACAATGAATGAACATGAGGAACTTGTCCTTGAGGAACCTATCCTTGAGGAAACTATAGAACCAAATATTGCACATGAGGAAGAACTACAACAGCCCAATGTGGAACAAGTGCCGGAGGCACCTAGAAGGTCTCAAAGAATAAGAAGATCAGCTATTAAAGATGACTATAAAGTTTATGAAACTGAAGAATGTCAGATGGGGGACGATCCCACCTCATTTGAAGAAGCCATGAGAAGCGACCACTCATCAAAGTGGCTTAAGGCCATGGAAGATGAATTGAAATCAATGAGTACCAATAAAGTTTGGGACTTAGAAAATATTCCTAAAGGAGCCAAAACAGTAGGCTGTAAATGGGTCTACAAAACGAAATATGACTCCCAAGGGAATATAGAAAGATTTAAAGCGCGACTCGTGGCGAAAGGCTTCACGCAAAGAGAAGGGATTGATTACAATGAGACGTTTTCTCCAATCTCATGTAAAGATTCCTTCAGAATTATAATGGCACTTGTAGCCCACTATGACTTGGAGTTACATCAAATGGATGTAAAGACGGCTTTCCTAAATGGGGATTTGGAAGAAAATGTTTATATGGCACAACCGAAAGGTTTTGTCGTAAAAGGAAAGGAAAATATGGGATGCCGCCTAAAGAAATCAATTTACGGATTGAAGCAAGCTTCAAGACAGTGGTACTTGAAGTTTGATAGAATGATAAAAGTTTTTGGGTTTGAAGAAAATGTTGAGGACAATTGCGTTTATGCAAAGTTCGGGAATGGAAAGTACATATTCCTAATTTTGTATGTGGATGATATCTTGCTTGCTAGCAGTGATATCAATCTACTAATGGAAACGAAGAAATTCTTGTCCTCGAACTTTGATATGAAAGATCTCGGTGAGGCCTCGTTCGTTTTAGGAATAGAGATTCACCGAGACAGGAGAAAAGGGGTTCTAGGATTATCGCAAAAGGCATACATAGAAAATGTCCTGAAGAAATTTAGTATGCATGCGTGCAGTCCTTCACCTGCTCCTATAGTCAAGGGCGATAGATTTGGGGAACATCAGTGTCCCAAGAACCAATATGAAATTGACCGAATGAAAGCGGTACCGTATGCTTTAGCTGTTGGAAGTTTACAATATGCTCAAGTGTGTACACGCATACGACTTAGCTTTTGTTACCGGGTTACTTGGCGGATATCAAAAGAATCCGAGAATTGAACATTGGAAATTAGTGAAGAAAGTCCTCGTTATTTGCGAGGTACGAAAAGCCCTTATGCTTATTATAGAAGATCCGATTCCCTTCGAGATAGAGGGGTATTCAGATTCGATTATGCGGAGACGAAAAAAAAAATCCACGTCATGATATGTATTTACTCTCGCAGGAGGGGCTATATCGTGGAAAAGCTCCAAACAAACCGTAACTACATCCTCGACAATGTATGCCGAGTTTGTAGCATGCTATGAGGCAACAGGGCAGTGTGAACTGGTGAAGAAATTCATACCGGATTGAAAGTGATTGATGATATAAATGAACCACTCGCGATTGTATTGTGATAACAATCCAATGTGATAAGATCGCTCACAACAATAGGTCAAGTGGTGCTGCCAAACACATTGACATAAAGTACTATGTTGTGAAAGATAAAGTTCGGGATCATATAATAAATCTTGAGCACATAAGCACGAGAGAAAATGCTCATGGATCCGCTCACAAAGGGCTTACCACCCAACGTGTTCGTGAGAACACGTGGCGGCATGGGTTTAAGGGAAAGCCTATGATTCCCGAACATACTGAAGGGCCCAAAGAAAGTTTACATTTCAAAACGGAGAATTGTATTGTGGTCATTAGTCTAACGGCACTAATTGCTGTGACGATGGGACAATTCTATGCACTAATCTGTGATGAAATAGGATGGAAGCAAGAAAAATATGAATTGAAAGTTTTGAGTATGAAATTAAAGAACGAAGAATAGATGAGAGATCAAGGGGGAGAATGTTAGTATTGATCTCCCACCGCTTAGGCCCAACGGCCTAATCGGGCCTTTCTCTCGCATACGATCGGGGCCCAACCCATGGTTGGTGGGTCCCCGTCGCCTGTACATATATAAAGGAAGGTGGGGCCGGGGCTCGCTACACGAGGTTCACCGCGCCGCCAACAATTCCCCACCGACATCCTAAACCCTAGACCCGATCGAAAGTAGGGGCGCTGCCAGCGACGGGAAGTGCCACTGACGCCGGCAACGCCACCCGACGTTCACATCGCCGCCGAGGACGCCACAGCGCCGACTCACTCTCCACCGACCGTCGCTGCCGGCGCGCAGATGGCGTCCGTCAACGAAACCCCGGCCGGAGCTTCAACAACTACGGCGTTTGACGGTTTGCTACTTATCACCTATCTCTCAATCTCTCTCTGTGAAATCCGATTGATCTATTACTGTGCTAAGAAAACCGATCCGATGAACATACCTAAGAACTGTAAATCTAACAATCAGGTCAACTAAGATAATATATGAGCCTAAGTACTTCTGGGAAAACTTCACTATGGTGCTGCTGTACATGGCATAAAGCAGCGTGCATGCATATTTTTTAGCTTCAACCAAGGAAGTGCAGTACTGGAATTTCATAGAAGCAGATCAGGGCTCTTAAATAAAAGAAGTGAGCAAGTATTTAACCTTATTGCTATATGTACAACAACTGAAATAACATGAGTTTATGAGCACTCCTGAGCTTTTCCATCCGGGATTCCACAAACTGCCAATTGCTGGGCGATAACCAACCGAGAAATTCGGGCCAGGAAGTAATTCTTTGTAACCCAGCAAACCCCCCTCCTAATTACCTCCATTATACCGATGGCCGGTGCCGATGCGGCGGGCGAGCTTGAGGTCCGGGTGCGAGGCGAGGTCGAAGGAGCTGCATCCCGGCCACCTGCGGGGGGGGGGGCAGCTGGGGCCAGCTCGCGGACGTGTGCCACCGTGCCGGCCGCGCACCGGCCATCTGTGGAGGCCACGCAGGGGGATCTAGTGGAGACGGGGAGGGCTCGCGTCCGGCTGCTCGCCGCAGATCCACCGCCTCCGTTGGCTGCGCGAGGTCGACGGCGTGCTCCAGCCTCAGATCGGCCACCGGGAGGGGCCCCGCGAGCAGCCGCTCCAGATCCACCGCCGAGGTTGCTGACGTGACCTCCCCGTCGTCATGCACGGCCACCACGGAGTTTCCTCCGCCGCCAGAGGCCTCCAGCGCGTCAGGGCCGCCGCTGGCTGGCCACAGGGCCGTGGGGACGACCGGCGACGGAGGGGCGAAACTCTAGGCCGCGCGACCCGCCGCGGTGCGTGGCGAGGAGGAAGCGGCGCGGTGGCGGAGGTGGTGGAGGAGGAGGAGGAGAAGGAGGAGGGAGGCCGCCGCCGCGCGGAGGGCAGGCCACCGCCGAGGTCGTCCTGCGCCTTCGCCCGAGCCGCGTCGCGAGGCGTTAGAGAGGGAGGGAGAGAGCGAGAGAGAGAGAGCGGAGAGGAGGAGGGCGTCGGGGTCGGGGAGAGGCTCCGAGGGCTTTGTACCGGGCGGGTCGGCCTGTAGCGTGATGCGGAGCCAACACGGGCCGTCGATCGGCGAATCGGACGGCGAGCGTATTTCGGGGCGACGTGGCAGCCTGAGCGGCGGCCAAAGTCCCCCGGATTGATAATAAGAGATGGCACAGGCACAAGCACGCCGGCTAAGCGGCGGCGAGGATGCATGAGCAATTAAAGAAAAACCTACCTAGCTGATCGAGGAGCGAGCGAGAGGAAGTTATTATCAAGATAATAAATCCAATGCAGTGTTACGCACCTGCAGAAGAAGGCCATGCGTGACTGATTTTATTTTTGATTTTGATCAAACTAGTAGTCGCTGTGGCCTACGCCTATATACGCCTGCCCGCCGTCTCTCTTCGACAAGACCCGGATCGATTTTATTACTATCTGCAAGTCCCGGTCTCTCCTTTTGCTATACGAATTCTACTCAGTCTCCTATTTGTATAATTCGATCGTGTAGCATATATAGTTTCAGGTGCGAATTTTTTCGCTCGTCATTCTTAATTATATTCATGCTACTTTTACGTTTTTGTCGCCATTCTTAATTGGCTGTGGCGACTTGTAATTGATTGGAGATTTTTTCGCAACAGAAAAACTAATTGGGGATTTTTTCCCCCGCAAAATAAAAACTAATTGGGGAGTATTTTGTCGCAAATTAAAGGGAAAAACTAATTTGAGATTTGGGAATTAATGACCTCAAACACGACATCTTCATGTTGTGAAGCCTTTACAATCAATCAAACCCTCTCTGGTCGCCATAATTAATTATCCAAAAAAATTATAGTTTAATTTTCATTTCCTTTTGACAAAAGCAACCATTCATATTAACTTGACAATTAAACTTTGCTACTAAGTCATCCTTCACCAAAATGGAGTTCTTCGAAGATACCAAAGGAAGATTCTAATGTTTAATAAGGATTTTAGTTTTCATAGTCTTTTGTTGATATTAAGGACACCAGAGTGTGTTAGCGCAACATAAGGTGATTTCATTCAGAACTATTCGCTTGAATGTAGGTTTTCCCCGTTAAACACATCTTGCTCTCGCATCAGAATAACATTCAAAATGCAAGGAAGTAAGTGATTCCAAGCTACTATTTTAGGCCCAATTAAATCTTTTTTAAGCAGAAATTATGGGATAAAGCCCTATCGTAGAAGATATTTTATATTAGAAAGGGAAATTATGGGATAAAGACTTAACCCAAGAGCACCTGCTTCTGAAAAAATAGCTTGTGGTTTCTACTCCTTTAGTTGGGTTTAGCTTTTTGAATAAAAAAGGCAACTTGCAAAAGTCCAACTGAAGACACCCTTAATGTTAGATGATGATTTGGTTGCTACAATTGCTTCGGAAGCCTTTTCCTGGATCTTGGCGGGGAACAAGCGCGGCGCTTGGAGTCGTCACAATCGCAAATGGTGGTTGTAAATTAAATAAAGGTAAGTTTTTCCTTAGGGTTTGGGTGTCAGACAAGTCTAGGCACCGCTTTCAATGTAATTTTTTTTGTACTGTGTAATTCTCAAAAATTATATGTGAAGATATACACGGTTGGGGGAAAAACAGGAAAAGGTGGCTCTTTCTCCCTATCATATTCGTATGCCTCGAATTGAAGGAACTTTCTTCTTTGCGGTGGCATCGTCAGGGGTGGCGTCACCGTGGAAGTAATAATTGCAGCTCATGTTAAGTTCTTCGGCAGCAGTAGACGAATTATCTATACTAGTATAGTGCCCGTGCTAACGCCACGGCTTCATTCAGGGATATACATAAAAACAACCGTCATATATTGGAAAAATGAAATGGAAAGAATCAGTTCATTTTCAGAGAAATATATAGAATAAATTATGACTTGAGCACGGTACATATATTTCATAAAGCATATAATATAATTTCTATGCATCACAAGGGCAATAACCGTTCCTCTCTATATTAATAATTTTCAGATTATAGAAACCACCAAAACTAAAATTACCACTCTGCAGTCTGCACTGCAGTTTGCTAGGAAGACAACATAGGAAAATTTGTAATATTTCCACAGCAGCTAAAGCGGCACATCGCCATGGCTAAATGTGCAGATTCCACCGAAGCCATGGGAGCGAGGCAGAGACAGAAGGGTACATGAACTGACCAGCAGTACACTCGGCGACGTGAGGACTGAGGAACCACTGGCAGTCCACTTGGCAGCTTCCTGGTTTTCCACCCGTCCACCCGCAGTGAGGCATCGTCATTGTTCTGCTCCTCTGTCCAATCCAATATGCAGCTCTGAAGCTGCAATAGTTGCAAAAAGTTACAGAAGAAAGCGGCAAATCCTTACCAACTTGTTGCAAGAAACGAAGCAACAATTCAAGAGAAAAAGAAAAAGCAACGAATCTAGTAGACGAATGGATCTAGTAGATTAGAGAAGAGTATTGATCCAGTAGATTAGAGAAGAGTATTATTGATCTAGTAGACGAATGAAACAACGAACAAAGGAAGTTATTGCAAAGACAAGGGAACAAAAATCTTACTGGACAAAGACAAATACCAATGCAATGCAATCAAAAAGGGAGGTGTCCTTTAACATCTCATATTGGAATTAACACTAATGCAGTCAGGAACAAAAAAAAAAACATTAGAACTTGTCATACTACGGGTCACATTAAATCCAAAGTTAATCCTATCAAATTTGAAGTACTTAGCTAATTGTACTTTGTCAAACTTGTTTCTACAGCACTGAACTGAGCACATCCTGCCTCAACTATCATCAGTGTTCCTAGACACCAGTCAAATAACAAAAAAAAGAACTATTTTATATAGGGAGAACATTGGTGTGCAGGTGCAGCTCGGAGCACATCTGTCATCCTCAGTCCAGGCACATATCTTGGCCTAACTTGCCTACAGTGGATTCAGCACCCACCTCTCTCAGCTTCATCCATTCACCCAGACGAGTACATGAACTGATCCAGTTCGGAGCCAACTCCACCAAGTTACCCAGAGTCAAATCTTGCATGATCATTTCACATTGCTTAACTTAAACATTACACATTCTGTCATGCTAAGATAGCAAGGAAGTCAACACCAAGCATGACACAGTTCACAAGATCTCAGGTACATTAACTTAACCATCATCAAAGGCATGAGCCACACTTAGCATCATACAAAGCAACCAACTATAACTAGAATAAGTCATTCAGGCAATTTCAGCAAATCTGGGAACATAGACAGCAGCTGAGTAAACAAATCATAACCGGAGTTCTACAGATCCAAATGACATTCAACAAGACATTCTGAAAATCTTACGAAATTTTCTACATTTAATCTTTAAACATCTCAGCACGATTCACAAGTTAACCAGGTCAAATATATATATTTACAGAAACCACAATCCCAAATGCCATCAAATTTTAACATAAGCTAGATGAGTGAGTTATCTACAACTTTGTTATAAACAAGTTTCTCAGCAAACATCATTATCAAGGTGTAATTCATACAGTTCCAAAAACTGTCTAGAATGGACCAAAGCAAGAAAATAAAAGTTAACTTATGTTTCCTACCTACATCTGAGCAAAACCAATGTAACCATCATATTGCATATGTCAAATGAACACCAGAAAACATAATGACCAACCCTAAATAAATTCTTTTCATGCCTTTATTAATTTATTTAGATAATTAGGTGGAATTATGAACACATATCAAATTGTACAGTAAATTCTAAGAAAATTACGGTAGCTCACATATCTACTGTACAAATTTCATGCCATTTGAACAAGCATAGCAACCTCTATGAAAAATACAAAATGGTAATGCAAGAAATCATGTGAGAGCAAGATAAATCTAAACCTCAACATTTTCTATAAACATATGACCATATTATGTATCAACATGGCATAATAACATCATACCAAGGTACTGGAACATCATTTTCCATTTTTACACCCTCATAATTAATTATAACTGATCTAAAATCATTTATCAAGCATCAAGCAAGCTAAATCAATAACTCAAGCATGCTGCATCCAATGACCATGGAATTTTTACTGCAGTACACACATAGTATCAGTAGCCTACCATAAAAATTTCACTGCAATTGGAGCACCATATGTTTAGATATGAATTTATCCCTACTTATCAAAGATAAATAAAACAGTAAAAACCTTCTACTAACATATAACATATTATGACTCTACTACATAGATCTACTCACAAGGATTCTAAAAAGTCTTCATTTTCTATTTTATGATTTTTTCTATGAATTCTTTTGAATTTCCAAAGTTCAGCTAATTTCCTGCAAATAGGTCCTTATTGGCACTATTCATCTGAGTCGCGATCTGTGCAGATAGGCCCTTCCCTTTTCTCTAATTTATGGGCGACGTCCCTCACGCGAATCAGAGCAGGGGAGATCGTCGGTGAGGCTGGACTTCGGCCGGAGGAGGGCCGGCTGCGACGGAGAAGGGCAGCGTGAGCACCAGCGGCCTCGTGCGAACTCGCGGAGCTGCTTGGCTTGGTCCGAGGCGGGCCAGGTCGGCCTATCCACGAGCAGCAGTGGCTCCATGTTGCGGGGTTCGACGACTGTGAGTTGCGATGGCGAAGGGAGCCAGAGAAGGTAGGCTTCGGTTGCGGTGGATGGATAGGAAGTCAAAGGGGAGGCGAGTTAGAGCAGAGGGTGGCTTGGAGATGGCAGGCACTGTAGCTTAGAGCTCTGCTCACCGGCAGCCATGGCGGGCGTGCTCTGGAGCGGCGGCCGAGAACAGAAGAGCAGTCGAGCAAGGGCAGGAAGGGTAGTAAGAGTGAGGGAGAAGACGAAGGCGGAGGCGGTAGCGCTCTTGGCTTGCCCAGCAGAGGAGCGGATGTAACACATCGGTGTTAAGCGTGCATTACCATTTCATCCCATGAGCATAATCATCATCACCTCATGCATAAGCATCATGCATGCATTTCATTTCGAAAGAAATGAAGTATCATTTCTTTTTTCTCGAAAACGCAGGAGAGCTGCGCTTCATTATATTAAGAAGAAATAGGGGGTAAAGAAACCCATAGAACAACACACACCCACACACCCTTATCTTTAACTTTAACTCATAAGATACATTTGCGCCGGTAAAGAAAGAAAAAGCGACCCTGCACCTACAACAAATCAACTAACAACTTGGGCAGGGGCAGTCAAGTGAGATAGCCCATGAGCCCCTGCCAATGTCCACCGTCGACGCTCATCACCAACCAACTTCAAGGTTTCAGCTATGTTAGGAATCGCTCCATCAAAGACGCAGCTATTGCGATGATTCCAAATTATCCATGCTCCCGAAAATATCAATGAGTTCAAACCTTTTTATGTTAAACCGAAGTTGTTGCACTTGCTTTTTCCCACCAATCATCGAATGAATTGTCGATGGTCAGTGGAGCTAGAGAGTGGAGACCGACCTGCCTCAAGATATAGTACCAAAAAATTGCCTTGAAAAAACACATTCGATTAGGAGATGATCAATGCTTTCACGGCTTGATCACAAAGTGGACACTTCTCGGATGAGGCGGTCCTCGTCGTGCAAGACGATCTGAGGTCCAAGAAAGTTTATGCGCTACAAGCCATAGAAAGAAGCGGCATTTAGCAAAGCGCCCAAGTTTTCCAAATTCTTTCCCATGGCACGAAAAGGATTTTCCCCACAAAAAGCTATCATATCTCTGGATTTGGCGAGTACATCCACCATTTGATAATTTCCATGTGTGAGAGTCCTCCACCTCGGGTTGTAACTCAAAATCATAGAGGAGGTCCCAAAGCTGAAAATACTCCATGATGACCCCTATTGTGAGAGCACCCTTGATGTCCAAGATCCAAGTCCGGTTGGGTAGAGCTCACAGACAAGATGCAATTTTATCTTTCTCTGCGAATCACAAAGAAAGAGTCGAGGCGCAAGATCCTTAATGCAATGCCCATGAAGCCACCTATCGATCCGAACAAGGTATTCTTGCCATTGCCAACATCGTAGATAATTGCCATTGAACAAAGCTTGAACTGAACAGAACTCAGATAGACAAAGCAGTCTGAGACCAAGGACGGTGTGCCTCCTTTTCTCGTAACGAGCCATCTTGCGTGTAACGCCTAGCCAAGATTTTTGAGATTGGAAATGCCCAAACCTCCTAGTTCGGTTGGAGAGCGAGTCATCTCTCCATGCCACGAGACAATGCCCCCATGTGCTTCCTTGCGCCCTCTCCACAGATAGCTTCTTCAATTTTGTCAATCGCTTTAGTGGCCCATTGAGGCAAATCAATGGCCATCACAAGATAAACGAGCATCGCAGATAGAACAAATCGCACATGGATTCGCCTCCCACTTCGTGTCAACAAGTCCTTTTCATCCCGGTAGTTGATCGCCTATTCACCAATGATGACCTGAACATGCTCTTTTGTTAATCTTCGCAATGAGAGGGTAAACCCAGATATTTGCATGGAAAAGATAATGCACAAGGGAGTTGCTCATTGTACAATCTCAATCTCTTGTTCACCACATCGATAGGAAGTACATTACTTTTTTGTAGATTAGTCTTGAGCCCGGATGCTGTACCAAACAGGTGAAGAATGTCCATAGTGACAAAGAATATCAAATACATTTGGATGAAGAAATAAAACCACGTCATCCGCATACATTGAGATGCGATGTTGCAAAGCACGTCTTGATAATGGTTGCAGTAAGCCTAGCTCAGCAGCTTTTGAAATCATATGTCCCAGCACATCCATGACCAAAATGAATAACATTGGAGATAGGGGGTCACCTTGTCTCAATCCTCGTCGATGGTGAAAGGTCCTTGTTGGTTTTGGTAATTGAGTGACAACCTAGGTGGACTAATTGTGTTTATGTGAGATACACAGGTGATTAGTCCACAAGTACATGTGTATGAGCAACATATGCCATGGAGGTGAAAATGGCTTGGAGATGTTGCAAAGCTCACACATGTGATGATGAAGGAGCTTATTGCACATGAGACATGACATTGAGTCATGTGATCAAGGTGGAGAAGATCAAGACAAGACTTGGCTTGATGGACCGGTTGCAAGCGTGAAGGGCAAGTCAAAGGCTTTGGAGTGATGGACCGCGTGGCGGTGAAGCTTGAGCAAGACTTGGCGCCGATGGACGATAGCAACGGTGAAGAGCAAGTAGAGTCAAGATCGATGAACCAATATGATCATGTGATGATATGAAGTGGATCATATCATTGTTGATCGTGTTGGTGCATGTGTTGCATCGACATTGAAGGAGATGGAATGGAATGCATAAGCAAAGGTATAACCTAGGGCATTTCATTCCACCGGTCATAGGTGTGTAGAGAAGTTTATGACCGGGTTTAGGATAGATGGCCGTACTATCAAGAGGGGCAAACTTGTTTGCATATCGGTCATCTAGTGCCACTCGAGTGATCTAACTTTGCATTGTCGCTAGGATCGAGTGGCGTGGCAAGTTGAGTGGCTAACATCCTTTGGGAAATGATTGTGAAAATGCTAACACACATACACATGGTGGTGTACACTTGGTGGTGTTGGCACATTTACAAAGGAGGTGGTGTTTGCAGGGTGAGATGGGTTTGGGTCCCTCTCTCCTTCCGCCGAAACTTATGAGGGGATTCAACGCTTTCGGAAAATAGAATGCCTATTTTTCTATTGCGCGGATGCAAAATTTTAGTGGTTAGCACATTGGAGCAAGGGTGAAGAAGTTAGAAGTGAGAACGAGTTGGTCGCGAAGATCTTGGCGTCGGTCAACCGACCGGACGCTGGATCTGAATGCACCGGACCCGGCAGTGCCGCATTCGTCGCGTCGACGCATTGCGACGATAAAGATAGTCGGAGAGTGACCGGACGCTGGCTGCGTCCGATCGCGTTCGACCGGACGCGTCCGGTCATGCTCGGGAGCTTACTGGAAACGACCGGACGCTGGCTGCGTCCGATCGCGTTCGACCGGACGCGTCCGGTCATGCTCGGGAGCTTACTGGAAACGACCGGACGCCGGGGTTTCTGCGTCCGGTCGATTTGAAAATCTTCGCGTCGGTCGGCGAGATGACCGTTGGGATCGGAAGATGACCGTTGAACGCAGGGGACACGTGGCGAGTATCGCGTGACCGGACGCTGAGGTCCAGCGTCCGGTCGATCGGACCGGAGCGTCCGGTCGTCCCGACCGTTGCCCAGTGAAGGGGTAACGGCTAGTTTTGCCCTTGGGGCTATAAATAGAAGTGGCCCTCGGCCATGGCTGGAGCTGAGCACCTCAAGGGACTTAGTGTCCATGCTTGTGAGTGCTTGGGAGCCCTCCATCACACATATACTTGATAGTGATCATCCGATTGTGTGAGTGAGCGATTCTAGTGCGATTGCATCGTGAGGTTGCATCGAGTGGCACTAGGTGATCGAGTTGCAAGCCGGTGGTGCTTGTTACTCTTGGAGGTTGCCACCTCCTAGACGGCTTGGTGGTGGTCTCCGTCGAAGCGCAAAGAAGCTTGTGCGGCGCTCCCGGAGAAGTGCTTGTGAGGGGCATTGTGCTCGCCCATGAAGTCGCGAAGAGCAACCTTAGTAAAGCGTGTCATTGAGCTACCCTCACTCAAGGGGTAGGTTCTTGCGGTGCCCGACGTGCGGGCTTAGCGGGTGATGCTAATTAGCCGCCGAACCACCAAGTGAGCGGTCGACACAACGGGGACTAGCGTGTTGGCAAACACGTGAACCTCGGGAGAAAAATCATCGTGTCAACCTTGTTCTTCCCGTTGGTTTGCATCCCCATTACACAAGCTTGCAATTACTTATATATATATCTTAAGCTTGTGTAGTTGCTCTTGTAATTAGATAGCTTGTGTAGCTAGCTAATTACCTTCTTGCTTGTGTAGCATAGAAGTAGCTTCCTTGCGTGGCTAATTTGGTTTTAGTAACCTTGTTAGTCACATTGCTTAGTTTGTGTAGCTAAGTATTTGCGCTCTCTAATTAGGCATTGGTTGCCTTGTTAATTGAGCATTGCTAGTGAGCTTAGTTAGCTTTGTGCTTTTGCTTACTAGCATGTGTAGGAGCTCCCTTGTTACTTAAAGTACTAGTGGCATAGGTTTGTGTGACCTTGCTCCTAGAATTGTTTAGGAGAGCTCTAGCTAGCCCGGCACCTTAGTTGCTTTATTAGTATCTTTGCAAGGTGCTAGTGAACATATATAGAGGGGTGTAGTCTTGGCTAGACCGATTGTTTTAATTCCGCATTTATATCGGTTAGCCGACGCGATTAAGTTTTAGAAAAGACTATTCACCCCCCCTCTAGTCCGCCATCTCGACCCTTCAATTGGTATCAAAGCCCGGTCTCTCATTTGTGGTCTTCACCGACCCGAGAGGATGGCGTCTAATGGGCTAGATGGTTGTGAGAATCACATTTTTAATGGCACTAACTTTGCACTTTGGAAAAATCATATGCTTGATCATTTTCGTGCAAAGGGACCTAAATTTTGGTGGGTTGTCACTAGTGGTCTCTCCCATGTCTTGGATCATAGAACTCTAACCAAAGCTCAAAGAGTCCTCTATGAATTTGATGCACATGCTTGTTGTTTTCTATTGGATGCTTTACATTTTGATTTGATGAAGCAAGTAAACTACAAGGGGACCGCTCGTGAGATATGGGACTCCATCAAGGACACCTTCGGTGATTCCTCCACATGGGATGATGGTAAATTCAAGAAGGAGGATGAGCCCAAGAAGGAGGCACATGAGTGTGTTGAGCATAACCACAATTTGGTGATTGTGGAAGATTGCTCCACCTCATGGTCAAGTGATGATGATGATAGATCAACTACAAGTTCACTTGACAAGGTTGATGATGATGCCACAAGTGTTGCAAGTGATGATGCTACCCCAAGCACACTTGATGGTGATCGTGATGATAATGGCTCATGCTCAAGCCAAGATGATGATGCTACTACAAGCCCATCCACTACACCATTTTGCTTCATGTCACAAGGTGACACCAAGGTATCAAATGGTAATGTGGTTGATCATGTTGAGTCATATGATGAGCTTGTTAGTAGACTTGCTAGCATGACCATGTCTTTAGAAAATGAGAAAGCTAAAACATTGAAATTAGAAAATGAAAACTCATTTCTAAAGAACTCTTGTGAAGAACATAAGAAATTGCTTAATGCTTATAAATCTTCACTTGATGAGCTTAAATTGAATCATGAGACACTACTTACATCTCATGATGAATTATTAGAAAAACAAGCTTCTCTCATTAAAGTGTTTACAAAGAAACTTAAAAATAATGAGAACTCATCACATGGGTCAAAAGATCAATTGAAAAATGTTGCTAAACCTTGTGATGTAGAAAAGAAGCATGTATCCACCTCTTGTGATGATTTATTAGATATGCCATGCTCTTCACATATAGATGCTTGTTCTACTTCTATGTCTTGTATGACTAACATTTTGAAGGAGAACAATGAGCTCAAAAATGAAGTGAAGAAATTGAGAAATAAGTTAGAGAGGTGCTACAACTCAAAAGTCACCTTTGAGCACATATTGAAGACTCAAAGAATCTATGGTGACAAGTGTGGCCTTGGCTTCGAGAAGAAGATGACAAAGGGCGAAAGAAAGAGAGAAAAAGAAAGATGAAGAAGATTCAACAAAGAAAACTTCTCACACCATGTGCTACCTGGTGTCATGAAGCGGGACACCTTGCAAATGGTTGCCCTAACATTGAGAAGCTCAAGATGATGAAAGAAGAAGAGAGGCTAAGGCATGTTAAGTGCTTCAAGTGCCGCACTTGGGGTCATCTTACCTCAATGTGCCCAACCAAGCAATTGGTGAAGCAACTAGTGAAGCCTCAACCAAAGCCACAAGTTGAGCAAAAGAAGACACCCCAAGAACAAGTCAAGATCAACCATGAAGATGGTGGTGATTTGATGATAAAGAAGAAGAAAACAAGAAGGGGTGGAAAAGGAAGGCATCCAATGCAAACTCAAGATGCCAAGATGATGAGCAAGAATGAAGATGAGAAGAAAGTCTATGCTCACATCAAGTGCTTCAAGTGTGGAAGTACGGGACACTTTGCCTCTAAGTGTCCTAACAAGCTTGAGAAGAAGGCTCAAGCAATCCATGAGAGGCAAGGCAATGAGAAGCACCACATGAGCAAAGAAGAGAAGGCTCAAGCAAAGAGAAAGTGCTACTCATGCCGGGAAAGGGGACACATGGCACATTCATGTCCCCTAGGTAAAATTTCTAAGCCTATTTCAATTGATGATCATGATATGCTTAGAAAGGATGGCAATGGTACCTCATTGGTTGCAATTGAAAAACATCCCGCTACTCATACTAAGGCATTGCCTAAGTATGTTGCTCCTAACTTGGAAGGACCCAAACTTGTTTGGGTACCATCAAAAAGTGGATGAATGTGTGTAGGTACCATTGGCATTGGAGGCTTGATTCAATTGTCTTCATAGTGATCATCATATGTTGAATCAAGATATGAAGTTTAGTGCACATCCAATCCCAATGCCATGACAAATTAAGTGAAGTCCAAATGTGCTACAACATACAAGTGAAAATTTCAAGTTGTTGGTGATTCATTGGATATATTTGATGACTTGCAAATAATTGAGTTGAAGCTTGCTAGTTGGATGATCATGAGCTAACCAAGGTATATCTCTTGTTGATCATTTCATTTGGGTGCATATGAGTTGATTGAATTGGATAAATATGCAATGTTGCTTGCTATGAAGTGTTTTAAATGGATATATGTCTTATGAAAGTATTCAAACAAGTTAGTTTCAAGTTTGGTTCATATTTGATGAAGTATAGCTCAATTGCTTGAAATCTGTCCTATATTCAAAATCTGAGCTAGCTGTGATTATAGCCATGTTTGAGTGATCAAATCTTATTGGATTGGCTTGAAAATTGGTGTACATGCTCTAGATTTATGGTATGAGATTCTGTATAAATTTCATGGAAATTGGATAAGAAATGCTTCGGTTTTGGAGTAGTTCTTGTCAACATAAGTGCAGCAGTTTTCAGCATGTAGCAGTGGTGGAAGAATTGAAATCTGGTAGCAATCTAGAAGTCAAATGAAGCTCAAATTTTTACAGCTGCTAGAAAATTCAGTAATGCACATCTCCACCAAATTTCATGGTATTTGGATTTGTACTTTGGGAGATATGCTTATTTCTTTGGAGAGTACAAAATCTGCTAGAAAAGTGACAAATATTGGATTGATCTAGAGTCACTGTGATTGAAAGGTCCTCAAATTGGAAACATGTCTATAAGTGTTTGAGGTACCTAAGTTTGGTTTTGATATAATCTAGAAGCATGACAAGTAAAGAGTACAAGGCCATTTGATTGTGGAGTGTACTTTGCACACATTTGGTACTCAAATTAGAAGATCAAGATCAAACTCAAGATGAAGATGAAGTTTAAGCTCTAGATATGATTGGAGATCATTTGATAAGAAGAAAAGGACTTAAACAAGTAGAAAGAAAAGGACTTAAAGAAGGAATCAAGGTTACTCATCAAGTTAAGTCCATTACTTGGATCAATCAATCAAGTCATTTCAAGTGAGTATCAAGAATGGTTCTTGGAGAAAGGTCACTTCTCCCTAAGTGTAGGGGCTTGCCGCCTATGTGTAGGTGAACCAAGTGTGGTACTTGGAAGGCTAACATGGAAGTGGTGATCCGAGGAACATTTGAGATGCTTAGTTGAAGAAATCAAAAGGATTGATCAAGAAAAGCAAGCAACACCCAAAAGAGAGCTAGTCATGATATTTCAAGTGGTATTCTCATATTGATGCTCTCATGCAAGCTAACATCAAAAGAGAAAGCAAGTCAACCACAACAAGAAAGTGCACTTGATCATAAGTGGTATTCATTTCATATGGGTGAAGAATGGAATTCAAAACGGTATCTATT
Source organism: Miscanthus lutarioriparius (assembly GCA_904845875.1). Classification (NCBI taxonomy): domain Eukaryota; kingdom Viridiplantae; phylum Streptophyta; class Magnoliopsida; order Poales; family Poaceae; genus Miscanthus; species Miscanthus lutarioriparius. The sequence continues at coordinate 140,886,649 of CAJGYO010000002.1, forward strand.
GGTCTTCACCAAGCTTATAATTGGACTTCACATCGCTATTGGAGTAATGAATTGAAATCTATGTGACTATCCTCTACTCCAACATAGCAAAGGTATCATTGTAATGTGCATGATCATTTCATCCCTTACTAGTATGCGGTTAGTGCATATAGTACATGCTTCATAGGATCATGCATAACAAATGAAATGTTTAAATTCATAGCCTACCACTATTGTTTGAATGATTACTTGATCTAGTGGTTAGTACATGAATTTGTTCATGAGCTAGTAAACCCAAGTACTTGACTTAATTTGGATTGCTAATAAGTGACAAGTACAACATTGACAAGATAACCCTTAAAAGAGGTGTGAAGAAGCTTGTCATTGGTTCAAACCGGACTTGGATGCTTAGGCAAATCAATTTGGTTCAAGTCAACTTAAAAGCTCATGATAATGATAAGAGTACAAGCACAAGACAACAATGCAAATGGATATCTAGTTTATATATTTCAAGTGGTATCTAGACTCAAGTAGTTCATCATAATTTCACAAATAATGTCTAGATCAACTCACAAGCGATATCCTATAAGTGGTACTCATGAAGATAGCAAATGTTCAAGAAATGGTCTTTATTGATAATTCAAGCAAGTGGTTCCATACTAGAAGATTCTTTCAAATGGTATTCACTTCCTACAAGTGGTATCTATACATAGTATCAATCATGCAAGATGATGGTTCCACAAGTGATCCTCAACTTTAAGTGATCATCAAATGAAGAATGCATCCCTCAACTACAAGAGTTCAAGTGTATCAAATGGATGACCCATGCATAGAATGATAAAATACAAGTTACAAGTTCTAAATGGTATCTACTTGTGGTGTCATTCCGATATTCAAGTAATGTCCATCAAAAATGCAAGTCTCAACCATCTACCCCAAAGAGTACACCTTTGCATCAATAAGAAGCATACCTTTTATGGAAATTGATGACAAAGGGGGAGAGATTGTACAAAGATATGAAGCTTGGGGAGAGATTGTACAAAGGAGGAGAGATAAGAAGATAAGATATGAAAGAGGTTGGACATAGACATGGACAAAGAGGGAGGAACATTGGAGAAAAGAGTGGATCACAAGTCTTGGACAAGAGAAGCACACAAGTAGGGGGAGCAAGCTCATAAACTTTGATTGATTGCATTTGATATGTGCATAATCATGTGCTTGCTTGCATTGCATAAGTTTTAAATTCAATATGCATGCTTGTGTGGTGTATGCTAGTTATAGAACTTGAATGATGATTTGATAACTAGCATGCATAGGATGATAGCTAGACACTTGGTATATTCTTTAAGTAATGCTAGTACCTTGATTTTAATGTTGATCTCATGAGGTATCTAGTGCTTTTATTTCCAAGTGATATCTAGCTAACCATGGTGCTAAGGATGAACTTAAAGGTGCAACTACGATTGGTACACGCTTCAAAGGTTTATTCTATATACCTTAGCATCATTTTGTAGTATTTACTCTCCCACAATTTCAATCTATGCATATGTGCAAGCTTCAAATTAAATACACTAGCACATATGTAGGGGGAGCTAATACTACCATTTCGGGTTTGTGGTACTTGTCCAAAATCATTTTCACATGGTAAAATTGCTTGGGCAAGCAACATGAATTCAAAAGAGCTTAATTTCCATATCTTTGTAGAGTTGTCATCAATTACCAAAAATGGGGAGATTGAAAGGTCCTTGTTGGTTTTGGTAATTGAGTGACAACCTAGGTGGACTAATTGTGTTTATGTGAGATACACAGGTGATTAGTCCACAAGTACATGTGTATGAGCAACATATGCCATGGAGGTGAAAATGGCTTGGAGATGTTGCAAAGCTCACACATGTGATGATGAAGGAGCTTATTGCACATGAGACATGACATTGAGTCATGTGATCAAGGTGGAGAAGATCAAGACAAGACTTGGCTTGATGGACCGGTTGCAAGCGTGAAGGGCAAGTCAAAGGCTTTGGAGTGATGGACCAAGTGGCGGTGAAGCTTGAGCAAGACTTGGCGCCGATGGACGATATAGCAACGGTGAAGAGCAAGTAGAGTCAAGATCGATGAACCAATATGATCATGTGATGATATGAAGTGGATCATATCATTGTTGATCGTGTTGGTGCATGTGTTGCATCGACATTGAAGGAGATGGAATGGAATCGCAAGGCAAAGGTATAACCTAGGGCATTTCATTCCACCGGTCATAGGTGTGTAGAGAAGTTTATGACCGGGTTTAGGATAGATGGCCGTACTATCAAGAGGGGCAAACTTGTTTGCATATCGGTCATCTAGTGCCACTCGAGTGATCTAACTTTGCATTGTCGCTAGGATCGAGTGGCGTGGCAAGTTGAGTGGCTAACATCCTTTGGGAAATGATTGTGAAAATGCTAACACACATACACATGGTGGTGTACACTTGGTGGTGTTGGCACATTTACAAAGGAGGTGGTGTTTGCAGGGGTGAGATGGGTTTGGGTCCCTCTCTCCCTTCCGCCGAGCTTGCGAGGCGGGATTCGGCGCTTTCGGGAAAATAGAATGCCTATTTTCTATTGCGCCGGATGCAAAATTCTTGGTGGTTAGCACATTGGAGCAAGGGTGAAGAAGTTAGAAGTGAGAACGAGTTGGTCGCGAAGATCTTTGGCGTCGGTCAACCGACCGACGCCTGATCTGAATGCACCGGACGCCGGCAAGCGCGTAGGTCCGGTCCGCTTGACGATCTGATATGACGAGAAGCTCGGAGAGAGTGACCGGACGCCGGCTGCGTCCGATCGCGGTCGACGGACGCGCGTCCGGTCATGCTCGGAGCTTCTTTGAAACGACCGGACGCTGCCAGGTCTGCGTCCGATCGCGGTTCGACCGGACGCGTCCGGTCATGCTCGGAGCTTATCGAAACGACCGGACGCCGGGGGTTCTGCGTCCGGTCGGTTGAAGTGTCGCGTCCGGCCGGCGATGACCGTTAGGATCGGAAGATGACCGTTGAACGCAGGGGACACGTGGCGAGTATCAGCGTGACCGACCGAGGTCCGGCGTCCGGCCGATCGAACGGAGCGTCCGGTCGTCCCGACCGCTGCCCAAAGAAGGGGTAACGGCTAGTTTTGCCCTTGGGGCTATAAATAGAAGTGGCCCTCGGCCATGGCTGGAGCTGAGCACCTCAAGGGACTTAGTGTCCATGCTTGTGAGTGCTTGGGAGCCCTCCATCACACATATACTTGATAGTGATCATCCGATTGTGTGAGTGAGCGATTCTAGTGCGATTGCATCGTGAGGTTGCATCGAGTGGCACTAGGTGATCGAGTTGCAAGCCGGTGGTGCTTGTTACTCTTGGAGGTTGCCACCTCCTAGACGGCTTGTGGTGGTGGTCTCCGTCGATTGCAAGAAGCTTGTCGGCGCTCCGGAGAAGTGCTTGTGAGGGGCATTGTGCTCGCCCCGCGGGAGTCGCGAAGAGCAACCTTAGTAAAGCGTGTCATTGAGCTACCCTCACTCAAGGGGTAGGTTCTTGCGGTGCCCGACGTGCGGGCTTAGCGGGTGATGCTAATTAGCCGCCAACCACCAAGTGAGCGGTCGACACACAACGGGGACTAGCGTGTTGGCAAACACGTGAACCTCGGGAGAAAAATCATCGTGTCAACCTTGTTCTTCCCGTTGGTTTGCATCCCCATTACACAAGCTTGCAATTACTTATATATATATCTTAAGCTTGTGTAGTTGCTCTTGTAATTAGATAGCTTGTGTAGCTAGCTAATTACCTTCTTGCTTGTGTAGCATAGAAGTAGCTTCCTTGCGTGGCTAATTTGGTTTTAGTAACCTTGTTAGTCACATTGCTTAGTTTGTGTAGCTAAGTATTTGCGCTCTCTAATTAGGCATTGGTTGCCTTGTTAATTGAGCATTGCTAGTGAGCTTAGTTAGCTTTGTGCTTTTGCTTACTAGCATGTGTAGGAGCTCCCTTGTTACTTAAAGTACTAGTGGCATAGGTTTGTGTGACCTTGCTCCTAGAATTGTTTAGGAGAGCTCTAGCTAGCCCGGCACCTTAGTTGCTTTATTAGTATCTTTGCAAGGTGCTAGTGAACATATATAGAGGGGTGTAGTCTTGGCTAGACCGATTGTTTTAATTCCGCATTTATATCGGTTAGCCGACGCGATTAAGTTTTAGAAAAGACTATTCACCCCCCCTCTAGTCCGCCATCTCGACCCTTCAGATGGGTTATTCGCTCACCGGGGATCCCATTCAAAAGCACTTGAGTAGAGGAAGAGCATAGTAGCCCACTGATGATATCCCTCCATATTTGTCCGAAACCCAAGTGTTCCATGACCTCAAGTAAGAAGGGCCAAGCAACCAATCAAAAGCCTTTGAAATGTCAAGTTTCAAAAAAATACGGGGCTGTTTTTTTTTGATGCGTAAATCACACCGTCTGGGTTTGTACTAACATGAAATTATCTTGTATGAAGCGCCCTTTGATGAAGGCACTTTGATTAGGAGATACCATTTGGTTTAACTGACCGCCAATCGATTAGCCAATAATTTGGTTATGAGCTTGGCAAAGCTGTGTACTAGGCTTATTGGCCTAAAATCCTTGGGTTTGAAAGATCTTCTTTTTTTAGAATCGGCGTGATATATGCAAAGTGTTAAGAGGGCCGAGACCCTCGACCTCCTACTCCAAAAACAAGAGAGATAGCCACCATAATGTCATTTTTATTATCGACCAACAAGCTTTGTAGAAACGCCCTATGAACCCATCTGGACCCGGTGCTTTATCCAAGGGTAGTTGCTTGATTGTCGACCACACTTCTTCCTCCGTGAAAGGTGAATCAAGATCAACAAGGTTATGTGTGTGTGTAGGAATCCCCAACTCAAGCAGTATTGATGGTATGTTCTCTAGGTTCACTTGTACCAAGCAATTTATCATAGAAATCGTCCACAACTCGTGCCTTGTCCTCATGTGTTTGTATAGATATGATTTTTTCGAGATAAGCCTCATAATAAAGTTCTTCCGCTTATGATGACGCTGAATGTAAATGAAAGAGCCTCGTGTTGGCATCTCCATCACGTAACCACCCAATGCGAGAGCGTGATCTGAAAGCGATTGTCCGCTTGAGAGAGGCTAGGGCAAGAGTATGCTTCTTGAGGTTATTTTTGAGCCATACTTCTTGTGGTGAAAGAGCACGTCGGTCATTGGCAATTTCGAGCTGATGTAGAACTTCTCGCGCTAGGGCAAGTTGGGAATTAACATGGCCGACAATCTTATCACTCTAGCTCTACAAGGCCTTTGTGACCGCCTTGAATTTAGCATCCAAGGTAAGGAAAGGGCGAGGATACAGATGGGACAAATTCCAGTGTGTCGCTACCACCTCTTGAAACCCCTCTAGTTGAGGCCGAAGGATTCAAAATGAAAGCGCCTCCAACCTGTTTTAATATCCTTGAGACCAAGCAAGAGAGGGCAAAGATCCCGAGTCATCGGAGGCCATGCTTTGCAGCAGACAAAGAAGGAAATATATCCTCCCATCCACTTGAACATAGAACTCTATCTAACTTGACCGAGTAGGCGGATCCCGCCGGTTCGACCAGTATACTTCGACCATGGAGGGGGATCTTTGAGAGCAAGATCATCAATAAATCGCCTAAATCGACCCATCATTGCCCTATTGTAGTTAGAATTGTTCTTATCTTCATCTTTGTAAATCAAGTTGAAGTCACCAACCAAGATCCATGGTCCATTGCAAGCCCCACGGATATCATGTAACTCCTGCAGGAAGAAAACCTTTTCACTTGCTTCCCTTGTGGCACATAAACACAAGTTAGCCACTGTATGCGTTCTTCTCTGCATGAGAATCGTATTGAGATACTATTGGTGTCCACATGGTGATTTCCGAAAGGTCTCGAATATGCTTGCCGCCATGCACGACGAATACCGCCACTAGCCCCAACAAATGCCGGTAGATCAATATAATCTGAGAAATCCACCCCAAGGCAGAGAGAGAATGACCTGTTGGGAAATAGCAGACAATCTTTGTTTCTTGAACATAGATAATATCCGCCCGAGATGCTTCCAAAAGAGTGCGCACAGAGTCCTGGCGAGCTGAAGAATTGAAACCACGTACATTCCATGTGAGAATTTTTGCTGGATCCATTAGAAAAATAAATGTAAGACGACCAAGAGGATGGTACAGACTGCCTTTACACAAACACCCCCTCATCACTACCTAAACATGTGGTGCTTAAGTTGATTGAAATTCATTATGTTTAAAACAATGTGAAATGCCATGCTCATGTTTGGGTGCCATGAAGTCTTGTTTTGATCACTAGGATAGCTTATAAATATTTAGGATATAATTTGGAGCAAAGTTTATATTTACATTTTTGCCAAATTATGCTTTTAAAAATAATTATTCAAATTAGGGTTTTGAATTAATATTGAGTTTAATTTGGTAATTCAAAATCTATTTAGAATTTGACTTTGGTCATAACAGCAAAGTTGTAGATCTTGAAAAATGGAACAACTTTCATTTTTACACCAACTTTTGAAACTGCTTTGAAATAGTTCAAAATTTCATTTGAATGAAAAAGGATTTGAAAAAAAGAACATTTCTTCAGTAAATGGGCCACGCGCCTCGCCTTGGCCTAGGCTAGGCAGCCAAAGCCGGCCTCTGCCTGCTCCAGCCAAGGCCGCTCTGCTCCCAGCGTGCCACGCCCGATCATTGCAGTGCATGCGCCAGCCAGCCAGAGCGCCAAGACGCGCGCTGCGTGGCCGCCATGTGCCAGCCGGCTTCGCCACAGCGTCGTCGCGGTCGGCCTGCCTCGCCCCTCCACGCTTACTTTGCCGCAGCGCCGCGCCTCCTCCTCCTCCCCCTTCACTTCACTCTCTCGCTCCGCCCAATGGTGCCAAAGAAGCAGCCGCATGACACTTCTCCACCACGCGCGCCATCGCCTGAGTTGGCCGTTCTGGCCGCTCCAGTGCGCCGGAGCCATCTCCATCTTGCCCTGAGCATCGCCTCCTCCTCGCGCACCTCGTGCTCGCCTCGGTAAGCCATGAGACGCTCCCCTTCCCCAGGAATCTCTCGCCAGAGTCTTGGCCGAGCTCGCCGGAGTGCTCCACTCCGTGGACCTCGCCTCTCCGCTCCACCTCTCTCCATCCTTTCGAGTGCATGAGCACCGCCTTGCCGTAGCGAAACTCTTGCGCGCCTCCCCGTGCCTTACCGTGGCCGGAGTCAGCGTATCGCCGACGAGCCACGCCTCCACTCCGCCATGAGCTTCATTCCGAGCTCCTCCCATGCCTTCTCTTGGTGCACCGCGTCTGCCTCGTCGCGGGTGAGATGCTGGTGGTGACCGCGCCACCGGCGAGCTCACCGTCGGCGAGAGCTGGCCGGTCAGCTCCGCCCCTGTCTCGGTCTGACCGACAGGTGGGGGCCGTTGACCCTGGGGGCCCGCTCACTAGCGCCCTGACTCGGGTCTGGATGCACAGCACCGGGAGCACCCAGCATTTTCATCGGCTGATCTTTGAAAGTATTAAGAAATGATTTTCAGATTTTTATTTTTATGCTTTGGGAATTTATAACTTGCTCAAAATGGCTCTAAAATTGTTGAAACAAATTTTGTTAGGTTCCTTGTTACTAGATCTACATGATAAAAATATTGCATGTCATTTTTGAGATACTTTTCTGTGGAGTTTTATTTAATCATTGAAATTGCTATTTTCTTGAGAAAGGCATAATAAATCATAGAAAGATCAGAAAAATAGGATTCCATGTTTGTTACTCTTCTTGTGTAATGTACTTTCTAGGAAAAATATATGCCATGCATGTCCTGTAGAAAAATTATGAGATGTAGTTCAAGTGCCTTTAATGGCTGATTTTTGTTATTTTTGCTAGAGAGCAAAATTTGTATAAAACATGCATGTGATAATTTTTGTACAGTGATTATTTACTGTTTAGAACCTAGGAAAAATACTAAATCTGTTGTTTGACACTTTTCATAATACCAAGTATTTTCATGCTCATAATTAGGTCCAAGCTTGTCATTTTTGTGTAGGCTATTCCACTTATCCAAATGCCATAAAAATCTAAGGGTAGACTACTTAGGGTAGTACTGTGTTATGGTAATTTTCTAAGATTTTTCTAAGCTATAAAAATAGATGTTGCTATTCAAACCTATTATTAATTAAAGTTTAATCAAATGTTGCTTTGTGCATGATTAAGAAATTAGTGAAGCTTTGGTATATCTTTGAAGCATTTAATGAGATGTGTTGACTTAGCATATTAGTAGTAGAAGAGAATGCAATAGATGGCATATGCTTGTAGTACATATTCTTGGATGATGTTGACTACCTTGCATTCAAGCATATTCATTGTGTTCATTTCATCCGATGCACCTTTTGCATAAGCACTTACACACATGCATCATACATGATTGCAAACCGAGAGCCCAGTCGTCATACCCGAGGATCCTGAGGAGCAGCTCGAGGTGCAGCCGCAAGAAGTGACCGAAGCAGACGAGGAGGACGTTGAGGAACTTCTGGAGTGCCCCGATCACCGCCCGAGCTCCTTCGAGAGAGGCAAGCCCCGGAGCATTTTTCTCCCTGGTTTACAATTATTAATTAAATGCTTTACTTTAATTGATGCATTACGTTCAGGAGTTGTTTGCAACCGTTGCTGCATTATACCTTGTTTACCTTTGTTATACTATATCCTTGTTACCCTGGTATCCGCAGTCGAGTCAATGCTTAGCTGACTTAGACTGGTAGAAGTCAGGTGATTTCCTGTCACCTGCGAGCTATAGGTGATTACCTGGATCTACTTGGAGAACTATGTAGTCATGGTATAACTAAGTGTTAAATGAAGTTGAGACCGGACGGAGACTTACAAGGTTTTGGACTGTAGTGCTTTCTGTCTGTGTCGATTAAGGACCGACCGTTGTTGGGCCTCGAGTCATGTTGAACGCATGCCTTACATTTAGCTGGTCAAATAAAGTACCTTTCAACCGCGAAGCTGGGAGATTATTCGGGCCGAGTAGATTGCCCGCAGCGCACTGTACCGGAGCAGGTGTGGTAGGACACGGGGGCGCGATGATAAGACCGAAAGGCAGTCGGTCGGCCCCTGGGTACATGTGGTTCCTAGCAAACTCGAGATTTCCTGGATAGTTGACTCGGTGACCGATACCTCACTTTAGCGGGTGAGTAGGTTTGTGTACGGAATAAATCACCAGCTGGTTAGGAATCGATTCGAATCGCCATCGCTCCTAGATAGTGAGCACTTGACTTGAGTGACTTCATCGTAGTAATGATTATGGAACACTTGGACAGTTATAACGAATATGACATTATGGAAGTTGTTAATGATCATTGGTTATCATTATTTGCTTAATCACATGCTTGCCCTAGTATAGGTGCAAATGTAGTCGACAGGTTAATAATAATTAACTTGACAACAATGCTTTGGAAAGGTTCTTGAAATGCTAAAAATGCTTTTTGCAAATGAGTCAGCTACCCTACTATAAAGCCCTTCATAATCCTTGGTGTCACTTTATTTTCGGTTATGACGGGTAAGTCTAGCTAAGTACCTTCTCGTACTTAGGGTTTTATTCCCACTTGTTGCAGATGGACAGATGTATTACGACTACTGTATCAACTGCCTTTATCCCGCAATGGGTGATGCTTAGGACCATGGGCATGGTCATTCCTTATGTCTCGTCTAATACTTTTGTTGGAGATGATCATCAGCTGGCACTGTATTTGAACTCCGTGTAAGTGTGTGTGGTTTTGAACAAATGGCTTCCGCTACTTCTATTTGAACTCGTTTTGTAATAACTATGTTTAAACTCTGATGTATCTGTGATGCGAACTTTTATGTAATATGTGATGGTGACCGCTAAACTTATTACGATTTTGGCTGGGATGTGAGTTGGTTTGAAATCCTTCGTGATTTCACGGACTACTGGGTTATATGGGCTTAAGTTTGCTAAATCGTCTGCTCTGGCGGATGATTTTCTTACTTAATTTCGTATAATTAGTTGGTTCTGTTACAGCAGAGCAGCGAGACATGGTGGCACTGGAGCTTCACTCGTCGGCCATGGTGGACGAGAGAGCGAGAGGGAGCGAAGGGCGAGAGGGAGAATGAGAGAGCACTGGCTCGGTCTTCCCCTTCTAAATGCGGCGCTCGGCTTAGGCGAGGTGGCGCACAGGTGAGGCGCGAGGAGGCCACGCGTTGTGCGCCGATGCTCGGTCGGCCATGATGCGGCCTTTGCTGAAGGCGTTCAAAAACTAAAGAAACCAATACTACCGCAAACGTACAAGCTGAAACTCCATTTTCCTCCCATCACATCTCCTAAACCGATTGATGATTAGTTCCACCGATTACACCATTGTGTAGAGCTACAAGAGTACTCCAACTTTTATTAAAGAAGTTTGGCCAAATTTGACATGGTTTGCAAACTAAAATCCCCCAAAGATGGCTACACGAAAACTAAAAACTAAAACTTCAGTTCCAACACTTAGCCGATTTTTGGAGCTTCGAAACATCACTGAGTTGATTCTTGAGAGCTCTATCTGACTAGGTTATGGACCAAACCAACTCTTGATCCTTAAACAAAGTTTGTTCTTCATGAGATGGACTACAACTTTTATTTAGGTTCCACTGCCATGCAAGCAATCCAAATAGTTGGTCAAAACCCTATCATGAAAAAGACATTTCTAGCTTTTCCAACACTTTAGAAGCATTTTCGTGACATTTGCTCAACATGAACCTTTCATGACTTTTGTTGTAGAGTTCAATTAGAGTCCTTTGGGCAAGGTTGCAAGGTTTGGTTGATGACCTATGTTTCCATTCACTTAATAGTGCAATTCAGGCAAATATATAACTTATCATTTAAGGTGACTTCTTGATTCCAAACTTCGTGAAACTTTTCCAGTGGTCAATATAGATAGAAATTGATGTGAGACACATGAAATAAGCACCTTCAATATCACTCAATCATACATTTGAAAAGGGACCAACATATAAGCAAAGACATGTTATCCAAATTCAAGTTGGGTCTCATTTTCATAAATTGGATCTTGACATCTTCATCACCACTTAACTTGTCATGTTTGAGCTCAAACCTACTGCTTAACTGGTAGCAAACACCTAGGGTGTTACATGACCTCGACTGCACCTCATCGGCGCATGGCCGCTTCGAGCCCTCCCTCTGCTCGGAGGGCCCGGACGGTGTGGAGTGGCACGTCTCTGTTGGCTCCAGGGGTGCATCCTCCCCCTCATGAAATGAGAAGGGTCCCGCATGGGACAAACCGCCACCTGCCGGCTCGTCCTCGCCTGCCAGATCGTCCCATTGGACGAGCGACCCAAAACCATATGCTCCCTCTTCTTCCTCCTCTTCCTCTTCTTTGTCCTCTTCTTCCTTCGAGCCCTAGCATCGCCTTTCTCGCTCCAGCTGTGCCTTCACCTTCCTCTATTTTTTCTTCTTCTCCGCATCCTTCTCCCTCTTCCTCTGCTCATCCGTGGTGCGGTTCGCCGCCCTCATGGTAGCGTGCTCTGGCTACGGCGCGATGGAGTCCCTAAAGAAGAAGGTTCCCCTGTAGATCCTAGTTCCTAGAATCAAATAATGGGGTCGGAGGGTCGGCCGGAGAGAGAACCAAAAAGAACTTACCAATTCGACGAAACCTGTGTCTGGCCGCATCGTGGGGTGTCCTAGGATCAGGAACACGAAGTCGAGATCGCCCTCCGTCATCACATCTTTGATGCGTTGGGCAACCTCGCAGTCGTGGAGCACCTCCTGGGCGAGCACCGTCCTGGTGAGCTACGTGTCGGGTGTCATCTCGTATAGTGGGAGGGCACGCGCCATCGGAGACACCACCCTCCTTGCGTGGTACGCCCCAATGAAGCCGGTCCTACAGAGACCGTGCTGCTTTAGGAGCTCGATGGTGGTGAGGTGGTTGTGGATCCTCTTCTTCTCCTTCTCGGGGGGCCCCACCCCCACACGTGCGGCGCCTCTTTGATTAGGCGCCTGGTGAAGTCCGGCAAGGGGGCGACAGCGTCGTCGTTCAGGTAAAACCACAATGTGTGCCACCCCTTGTTGGATCTTGATAGCTGGAGGGACATGTACTCAGCGGCCCGGTTGCTCCAGAGATGGATACCTGCGCACCCCATTGGCACCAACAGGTCTGGCCCATTCTTCTCCCTTTTCTTGAGCAAGGAGACAGAGAAGAAGTACCTCCATAGCTTGAAGTGGGGTTCGATCCCTAGGTACCCCTCGCACAACGCGACAAAGGCCACGATGTGCTAGATCCCGTTGGGATTCAGATGCTGCAGCTCGATCTTGTAGTGGTGCAGGAGCCCCTGAAGGAATCGGTGGGGAGGCATCGTGAGTCCACGCTCGAGGAAGGGCACGAACGACACGATGTAGCCGTTGGGTGGCGGCGGCACCTCCTCATGCCCCGGCACGAGCCACTCCATCATCGTGGTCCTACCGCGAAGAAGACCGCGCTTGACGAGGCCCTCCATGCGCGTGTGGGAAACATCAGAATGGTACCACGACTCCATGGGAAGCAGGGATGGAGGAACGAGAGCCCTACCGGCGGTGAAGGAGCGAGAGCGAGAAACCCTAAGCGCTGGCGGTGGTAGAGCGGAGGAGACAAGGTTGCGGCTAGGCACACTGAAAACAAAAGGTAAGACTTCTATTTATAGGGGAAGGTGGAACGAGAGGCGAACCATCCGCCTTGATCCACGCGCCTACCGCGTCTCATCATCGTGCCTCATTGGGAGTCATGCGCATGCCACCCCTGGCCGCTCCCTTGAAGGACGCGTCGGATGGTGGTTCACCCTTCCCAATGGGCCACGAACCGTTATAGGTAAGAAGGGATAGAGGGCTGAAAACGCTCCCATGGCCCATTAACGCCTAGGGGTTCGAAAGTTGGCCCATTGATGGGTTCACAACTGTCCGAGGGCACCTTAGAGTGAGGGGTGGTTAAGGATGGCCCGCTAGCGGCTAGTACCCAGGCGCACGAGCGTCGTGGGCATCCTAACCCATGTTTGAGTCTTGGTAGTGCACGGTCCATGGTTTTTCCACGAAGAAAGGTGACGAGCCCTCGGGACCGGTCGAACGGACTAAGAACTATATGGACTGGCTGTTAGGAATCTAGAGTCGGTCACCAGCTGACCCATGCCGGATCCCATGAACGGGAACTAGGGCCCCACTCGAACTAGCCCGTTACCAGCTCACCGAGCACCATGATTCGTCCAACGATAAAAACATGGCACGGCCCAACCCCTCCATTTTTTCGAGAAAACGTTTGAGGGAGAATGATCACAAGACGAGCTGATCCCTTGACCGAACCCCTGCTACGCACGGGGGCTCGGGGGCTCAGACTCGCAAAGAGACCCAATGCGGGGGCTCGGGTCGATCATCACAACCTAACTAAAGAAGCCCTACGAGCCGCAAGAGGCGAGCTAGCACTTCGGAGTCTCCTCGTATGAAAAAGCCTGTGAAGAAGTATCCAACTCCTCTATAGGCTCGGGGGCTACTGTCGGGTATGAATATTAGGGTACCTGGAGAAGGGAAACTAATGATCATCAACATTAACTCACCTAAATGATCAAGGGTATAACCGCGACCTCATCCGACCCCTCCGAGGAAGGTTCTGATTTGCCTGACCCCAAGGGCACGGGCTTCGTCTCACCCGACCCTAGGGGTGCAGGCTCCATCTCTCCTGACCCTAGGGGCGTGGGCTCCATCTCGCTCGACCCTCCGAGGAAGGACTCCACCTCGCCTGATCCCTAGAAGCGCCTCTGGCCTCGAGCAAGAGCGCGGGCCCCCCGCGGGCGTGGGCTCCATCTCGCCCGACCCTTCGAGGAAGGACTCCACCTCGCCTGATCCCTAGAAGCGCCTCTGGCCTCGAGCAAGGGCACAGGCCCCCGCGGGGGGCCCACGCTGTCACCAACCGCTACGGGTGTGATGGCGTGGGCCCGGGATCATGCTCCTAATGTTAGGAAGGGAACGGGCATGCCTCGACACGACCCATGGCCGCGACGGGCCATACCTAGGCACGCACGTCACCAACAGCACCAGGCGGACCGACACTGTGCTGCCTAATCCTCGTACGGCTCCCGTCGAGGGAACCTGTTGACTGTGCCGCGCACTAGAACAGGATGGAACGCCATGACCGGCTGACGACGCCCGCCTGTAGCACCAGTGACGAACAGGGTCGCGATGTGGAGATGCCTCCGTCATCATCTGCATGACCAGTGGGACCTGCCTATAGGAGAAGAAGGACGACACAGCCCCAGGGCCTTGTTCCTTTCTGCTTTTCCCTCTCTCTCTCTCTCTCGTGTAATCCGTGCCCTCCCCTTGGTCTATAAAAGGGGAATCAGGGCGCCCCACATGGGGGAGGCTTTTGGACGCTCTCGAACACTCCCAAACCACTCGCGGCGACCAGAGCACATGCAATAGAACTAGACTCAATTCCATTCACCAGAGACTTGGGATCCTTTTCCTCTCTCGTCCGTTTGTAACTCCTACTGCAAACTTAGTGTCGGTAACACAAGCAGCACCTCACTAGACGTAGGGACATTCAGCCCGAACCAGTATAATCCCTTGTGTCCTTCGAGCACACCATCCAGGCCAAACACAAATACAAATTTACTAGTCGGCGGTTCAAAACCCCGACATAACTAGTAAAACACCTATTAGCCTTTTTTGTTTAGATGCACTAAATCTAATTTTTAGCTACGTTTTTAGACTGAACAAATAGTTTCTCAATCTCACATTCAAAAAGGAAGTGATTGAGAGAGAATACGTTGCTCTTGACTAAAACATGGGCTAAAGTGGTTTCAAGCCACTAACAATGCATCCTCCTTTTGTCCCATTCCAGCCTAAAAAACAAGTGGCCCAACAACTGAAATCGGCCCAAACAGCCGAACCGTTCTTGCTGCCCCTACCCTCACAGAATTCTCCTCCCTCTTCTCAGAGGTGCGCTCTCCCGTGCAACAACAACCCCAGATCGAGGCCGGCCGGCCGTCATCGATTCCTCCTTCCATTCGTGTGTTTCTGTCTGTCTCTCTCGCCCCACTCTCGCTCTCCGACGACTGGTGGGCCACCGCCGCCGTCCTATGCCAGGTGCTGAGGCCTTCGTCAGTCTCTTCGCCGGCGACGAGCACCCACCAGGTATTCCCATCCCTTCTCTTGTCTCCCTGCTGTGCGAAGTCGAGCACCCAAACCCTAACTAAAGCTGATTGGCTATCTGATGCCTCCTAATTTCGAACTTTTTTGCAATTATTATCGGGGGTCATGTGTACACCCATGTCCCTTTGCTATGTCCGCCCCTGCCCATTAGTGATCTTTTGTTGCCCAATTTGCAGGTTCAATTGAGTCTGCGTCAGGAGCACTTAGAGTAATCATGGCGGGTAAGGGCTTTTTTTTCCTCGAGTCTTATACATGTGCTCTGTGATGAACGAACTCTGCTACTGCAATAATGTATGCTGATTGTTTGCTCTTTTGGTGCTTGTTCCAGGGAAATCAGAGCAGAAGTCACGGAAAGAGAGGCGGAAAGAAGCGAGATCAAAGAAGCACAAGCTGTGGTTTCTCTCTTGGGTTGAGCATCAGGTGAGTTTACCAAGTCCCTGGAAAGGAAGACTACAATAACTTGTTTTGCCTTCTTTACTGTCTTAATTCTGATGCATTAAATTCATTGATTTAGGGTGGCAAAAAGAAGAAGCCGGCAATACCAGTAGTAAAGCCAAGTCCGGTTGAGGAGAATAAGCCAAAGAAAGAGCCTGATGTAAAGTTGTCCATGCAGCCCGAGGCACGACGGCACGGCACGAAGCCCATTTTTTTAGCCCGACATGGCCCGGTGACATGCGGGCCTGGGCTGGCCCGGCCCGAGGGAGCAGGCCGTGCTTGGGCCGCTCCTTAGGCCCGTGGGCTGGCACGGCACGGCCTGCTCCTGTACCGAATGGCCCGGTAATGGCTTGGCAAGCTGGCCTGCTAAGAGCCAGCCAGCTAGGCCGCTCCGCTCGGCCGCCCCCACCCCCCGTCCGCCGTCCCCCCAGAACCCTAAATCTCCTCCCCTGCACCCGCTCCCAGCCTCCTCCCTCCCGCTCCGGCTCTCCCCACTCATGGTCGCGCATCGCTCTTTTCCGCCTTGCTCCCTCTCTTCGTTCACCGGCCAGTGTGGGCGCATCCAGCGTGGCAGCCGGCCACGACACCGCGTGCTCCATCCCGCCACGCCGCCGCCTCCACCTCCACTCCACTCCGCCTCCCCCATCCCAATGCCGCCGCCTCCAGCTCCACCTCCCACGGCCCCTCGCGCGATGACGGCGACGAGCAAGTCTGCGGCGGCGGCGTCGCCTCCACGGCCCCCAGCGTCTGAGATCTGCCGCCTCCTCGCGCCCCCGTTGCGGCTTGAAAGCAGGCGGCCTCCATCCCTCTGCGGCGCCAACTCCGCCCGACTACTTCACCGAATCCGACCACTATTGCCGGACTCGCCTCCTCCACCGGATCCAACATCAAGCGACCGGGAAGCTTCGCCCGCCGCCGCCACCACCTCCACTCCTCGCCTCCCGTCCGACCTCCTCTGCAGTCGCTTTAGGTGGGCCTCGGGCCGCCCGACCTGCTAAAAAAAGGCCGAGCTCATCGGGCCGGCCCGCGCATGTAAATTGGCCCGACAAGCCGTGCACGCCGCCGGCCGGCCAGCACGATGGATGGTGCGGCACGACCCGGTGGCTCGATGGGCCCTTCCGTGTCAGCGTGCCTAGCATGGGCCCGTCACCCGGCCGACCATTGGCCATCTCTATGCCCCGATGGCATGAAGGAGAAGAAGAGAAAGAGGGAAGCGATGGGTGGCCAAGCCCAAGTCCAACTTCTAGGAATATCTTTGAGATGGAGATGGGTGGAGCTGTGAGCATGGAGGAGGATCTAGAGATGGAGAGGAAGCTTGAGAAAAAGCTCAAGGTGAAGAAAGGAAAGTTGGGAGGTCCGGATGATGGTATGGATGAACTTTTTGCAGACCTTGGGTTTGGTGGCAACTTTGGTTCAGATGATGAAACAAAAGCATATGATTGGAATGTGGCGGATGACACTAATTTAGACAAGAAAAAAGGTAAAAAGAAAAATAAGAAGGCGAAGAAGGATGACACAGAGATGGAGGAACCAGATGATAGGGGTGAAGAGAATGGTCGGAAAAAGAAGAAGAAGAAGATGAAGAAGGCTGGTATGGAAACGAAGGAACTGGATGATGTGGGTGAAGAGAACGGTCGGAAAAGGAAAAAAGAAGATGAGGATGACTCAGAGATGAACGAACCAGATGACGAAGGTGTTGACATGGATGAAGAGAATGGTGGAGCAGTTCTGGAATCTGAGGATGGAGAGCCTAATGTGGTTGAACTGCCCACAGAATCAAAAGGGAAGTATGTACCTCCGAGTTTGAGTAATGCTTCCAATTCAGAATCAGAAGAAATTGCCCAGATGCGTCGCAGAGTAAGAGGTTTGAGCCTAAATTCTATCTTATATTTACTTGATTGTTGCCACATGTATTTATCATTTTTAGTTTGTGAGTGTATTCCCATGTATGACCTAATGTTTGCTATGCATCAGGACTTCTGAACAGACTTTCAGAGTCAAACGTGGAGTCCATTACTCAGGAAATTGCCACGCTTTTTCGAGTACAACCCTAGACTACAAGATCTCTCATTTCTTCTGATATTTCTCTACCACCTGTCTTTCAGATATTTTTTTGCGGGTCTTGATTAACCATGGGGTACTGTTTTCCGTTTTTTGTTGCTTTATCTATCACAGTCTGTTCCACGAAGTGTTGGCTCTCAGATAATCGGGGATGAAGTTTTGGCTAGTTATTCCCGAGGACCTCGCGGCAATGAACAGTTAAGGGTCTCTCATCAACCATATAAATCTTTTCTTTAGATTGATTAAGCACTTAGTGTATTTGTTACAAACCCCATTTTCGTATGAATATGATAGTCTCAGTCTTGTCAGAATTTGATATAGTTTACTACTGCAAAACTAATGCTTTGTTGTTTTTGCAGATATGCTGCTGTGTTTGCAGCCTTTGTTGCAGGCATGGCATGCTTGGTTGGTATTGACTTCAGTGCCAAGATCCTTGCCTCTATTGCTAAGTCGTTTGAGGTATCACTCTTCTTATTACTAAGATAAATATGACTTGTTATGTTCTCTGTATATCTGCTTACCTCGAGGATTCTTGAATTCTTTGGTATGGTGATCCTAATGGATTTTTTTATTGAGCTGATACTATTTGTGTTTCTCTTGTGGCAGGATGAGTACTCAAAAGAAGATGGTCTATCTCTGAGAAATCTTACCTTACTCTTCTGCTATTTGTGTATATTTGGTGTCATCTCAAGGTTTGTGATTCGAATGGAACAACATAATATGTTTTAAAGCCACATCAATCATAAATTCTCATAATATTGATTAGTGCATCCTGTTGTCCGATATTAACAACGATCTTGTGTATGATCTTCTGTCGATTCTGAGCAAGCGCTTGACAGAGCTGGATGTCTCTACAGTGTTGACCATCCTACAGTGTATGGTGTTATATCACATTTCAATAGTAACTCAACTGAAACATTTAACCATCATAATAACTATTCATGTTTAGAGTACCGTACCCTCTTTTTCTGTCTCTGAGTGAAGCTGGGAGTTTGCTTTCATCTAAATGGGCAGGCTGTGGAATGAAGCTGAGGGGAGATGATCCAGGTACTATGAAAGATTTTGTCCTTAGTATTCAGAACTCTGTGAATCAGCTTAAATTGCACTCTGGTGTTCGAGAAGATGGGAAGACTGATATACGTAGCAGAAGAGTAAGTTTATGTTGTTCAATGCACCTATTTAAGAAGCATCACTTTCCACGTAGGTTTTTAATTTGTCTGAATGGTTTTCACTTACTGCTCAGATGGAATTTATGCTTGAGACCATATGTGACATTAAGAACAATAAGAAAAGGCCTAAAGAGGATCCTTCACACCATACTCGAATAAAAAAGTGGCTTCAAAAGGTTTGAACCAGAATGACTTGCCCATCATCTGTGTTATGAATTGTGATTTCAGAATGCAGTTAACACTTATTTTATTTTATTTTCCTTTTTACATATTGACAGCTTAAGGCAGAAGATGTCCTCTTGGGTGGGCTAACATGGAGTAGGCTTTTGGACCCTGATAAGAAAGGGCAATGGTGGTTGTCTGGGGATGTTCCATCCACAGTAGCTAATGTCGAAGATGTTGCAGCTGTTACAAGCAAGGATGTTGTAGAGACACAAAAACTTCTTCAGCTTGCAGCTGCTCAGCGGATGAACACTGACATACGAAGAGCAATCTTTTGTATTATAATGAGTGCTGAAGACTATGTAGATGCTTTTGAGAAGCTCTTGAGGCTGGGCCTTTCTGGGAAGCAGGCATGCATCAATGTTCGATTAGTTGTTGTGCATGTATTTGACAATATTATTGATGTATGCCTTTTCCTGTGCTTGATATGCAGGACCGAGAAATTATAAGGGTCATTGTTGACTGTTGTCTGCATGAGAAGATGTTCAATAAGTATTACACAGTCCTTGCTTCCAAGCTATGCAACCATGAGAAAAATCACAAGTTCAGCTTGCAGGTATATTGTTGTATTTATCATGTTTGGTATTTATATTAAAGCTTGTTTGGCTCAGAAATTACTTTTTCTCAGGTAGCTTATGTGGATTTATTTTACGTGTATCCATTTTTAGGCCACCCCTTTCTGAAATAAACGAATTTAGTATGAATCGACATTCTATTATGATAGCTCAAGACGTCAGTGAATTTCAACTTGTGTTTTTCATATATTTCATATTGGTATGGTGCTAATACCACATTAGCATTGCCAGATGGTAGCTTACATGGACTAATTCGGATTTGGAAAGAATCTTGTCTAGCTATTACTTGTAGTGCTTGCAGCCTTGCTTTCAGCATAGGTGGTGATCAAAGGCTCTCTTTCTGATTATTTGTTTTCTACTTTGTTCAGTACTGCATCTGGGACCATTTTAAGGAGCTAGATAATATGGAGTCAAGTCGATCCATGAACCTTGCAAAACTAGTTGCAGAGATGCTGTCAAACTTCACGCTCTCCCTCGCAACTCTGAAGGTGGTTAACCTGGCCAACCCAGTGGAGATGACTCCAGCAAGGATCTCACATTTCCAGATGCTGTTTGAGACCTTACTACAGAAAGATGACGCACGGGTGTGGAATGTCTTTACTCGTGTCGCCGGTCTTCCGGAGCTCGAGATATTGAGGGATGGCATTGTGCTGTTCATCAAGCAGCATGTGATGGCCGAGGACACTGGGAAGGACTTGGCTGGCAAACTCAAGATTGCAAAGAAGGCGCTTGACAATACTGCTGGAGTTCTGATGTAGTCTTTGTGGACCATTCTGGGCATCTTTAATCCTCTGTTCTCGTTTTTGCTTGTTCCTTCAGAGAAACAAAGGATGAGCCGTTTCTGTAGAGAACCGTTCTGGTAGATTGATGCCTTGTTATTAGAACGCTTCTCCAAGAGACCTTTCATGGGTTTTGAATGCTTACCAAAAGTTTTGATGATGAGTGGTCATACATTATACCATTTCTTAGATTGGAAATACTTTCTGTTTATTGTTAGCTGCACATGAAGATCCTTCTACGGTATCTGAACTTGAGCTTGCAAATGCCGACATATATTCTGCACATTTCAACAACACGCCGTGTAGATTGTTTGCCTTGTTGGGCCAGAAACAGATATAATTATCTCACGTGACCCGCACTAACCGAAAAGCCTATAGAGGATAAGAGCTCGCCGCTCACTCTCTAGTCTCTAGGTAGGGGAGGGAAACAAACACCCAAATCAAACCACGCGCGTCGCCAGCCGCAGCAATGGCGTGCGTCGCCGCGCTCTTGGCCTCCCCGGCGCTCCTCCCCTTCCCCTCCACCGCCTCGTACACGGCCTCGGCCTCCTGCTCGTGCCGCCTCCGCCTCCGCCCCGCCGTCGTCGCCCGCGCGCCGCGCCAGCAGCCGCGGGGCCGGCGCGCGCTCCGGCGCTTTGACGAGGTACCTTGCGTCTCACTACTTTGTCAGTGGCTCTTGCCCGACGCGCGCGGTGCGACTGCCAGTTGTGCTTCTCCTTCTCTGGAAGGTGCGGCGCCGACTGAAACTTTGCTCCTGTGTTGCCTGTGGGCGTGGGGTGTCCGTGCGCGCAGGTGGAGGGGGTGTCGAAGAAGCGGCGCAGCATGGGAGGCGGTAGCGGTGGCGGCGCGGGGGGGTCGCAGCCGTCGTCGTCGCGCAGAGACAGGGGGCTTGCCGTCGATTTCAAGGAGTCCCAGGTCCGAGGCGCATCCATTTTTCTCTGTTTGGTTTACACTTTACAGGCTGCACAGTGCATGCTAGTCTAGAGAATTGAATACTGCTTAACAGCTGTAGTTCCAAATTGAATGAGGGTGCCAGTTAGCTTTTTTACATGATGGAGTAGAATCTATCCCAGCCTCTGCATCCAGAGTAGAATCAATGGCAATTAGAGCGAGGATGAATATTTCACTTCATTTCTGCTTCCATGTCAACATGCTTACTGTTGTTTGGCTGGGTGCTTTGGGTTACCCTATACATTGTCGTCTGTGTGGATTGTATGCTGTGGCCTGAGGGTGGGGTGTCGTCTGTTCAAACTATTAATTGCACTTCTCCATTCTGGATTTGAGTCAGTTTGCACTTTCTTTTTTGTAAGTTCACCGCCTCAGTTATAAACCATGCTCTCTTCAGTCTGAATGAATCTCTTATGGTGGTTTTATACTCTTTCATCATCTTATGCATGTGCCCATGCACCTGTGAGTGCTAATAAACACACCCATCTTCATCCATGTACATTTCTTCTTCCTCCTTTTCACTGCAATCCACATGTATGCTTGATTAAATGTTGCCCCAAAATCTTACAAACCTTCTCTTATGCTAACTGTGCGGTTACATCAGGTTGCTGACTTTGATGATCTTGAAGAGGACAAATTCCTTAATGCTGTTGTCAAGGTAGGCTTCAAGAATACGTGCCCCTGGCTATTGATAATGCTTACTTTTCCATATTATAGTAGTCTATATTTCATCAAGATATATTCATGTGTGCGCTAAGTACTGCTTTGTCATATTCGTATTGCAACTTCCTTTTCAGTATATTATGTCAAGCACAGGGCTCTAGTTTGCTCAAAGATCTTGTTCTGTTGAGTAAGACTTTGCTTTGTTTTGTGATTAGTCATGTCCTTTTCACCTGAAGTAGTTTCTCTCCTGTTAGGTCTACTGCACTCATATCGCACCCGATTATGGTCTTCCTTGGCAGAAGCAAAGGCAACATTCAAGTAGTGGGAGGTAAGTGTTGAACTGTTGATATAACATGTGTGTATCTGGTTCAATTGCTGATTTTACTTCTTCCATATAAAAATTTCATCTGTTGTGCATTTCTAGGTGGGTGGGGATGTATGCAGGTGTGGAATATAAATTATCATGATGCAATAAGTGATTTCATAATTTTGTAGAGATTAAGTTGCAGCATTTCCGTTCTTGTACTGATTAGACCACTTGCGACTAAGGCTGTAAACATAATGATGTTTTCATTGTGATAGGCATCCTGCTTTAGTCATCAACATGCTAGGGCTTTTGTGATCACATTAGTTGATTTTGGTACCTTTGTTTATCTTATGACAGATATTCTTACCTTACATGTTTTGAAATTTTTGCATATCTTTTGGATGAGGCCACTCATTTTGAAGATTATGATTTTCACATGTCTTGAACTTAGAAGCTCTTTGTGTATCTTACATGACATGTCATTTTACAGTGCTTTTATGATTGGGGATGGCAAACTCTTGACAAATGCACATTGCGTTGAGCACGACACCCAGGTGATTATTCAACTGGGCAGCTTTATCTCTTCATGTTTTTATTTTACTTCGGTTTGTCACTCTCTTTTTCTGTTACTATTTTGATTTAAAATTTTGAGCTACTAGCAGTTGAAGATATCGATGTACCATTAGTTTTTCTATGGATAAGAGTTTAGGAATGTCAGTTAATTTGTTAAGGTAAGGCTGCTTCTCGTTGCAGGTCAAAGTAAAGAGAAGGGGAGATGATAAAAAGTATATTGCCAAGGTAAATCACCTATAGCAATGCTGCTTTCAAGATTTGTCAAAATATCTTTTTTTTTTTGAGTGCTAATCAAAATGTTTATGCAATGAACATTGAAATTCTCTTGAAGTAAGGTAACTATCAGTTTATTGTGAATCTGAATTATCTGAAACAAGATTTGTGCTTAAACCCTGGATCCCTAAGTCTGTCTTCTGTTCATTTTCTTACATCTAATATCCATTGCAAGTCAAATTAGCTTTTCAACCATATTCGACTGTACTGGTGGGACTGGACTATTGGAAGCTCCACCATTGGGACCTGGGAATTATTAAAAGAACCACAATTGTAATTATTTTTCTAATTTTCAATATTACTCTTTTGAGACCAACATTAAAAGTTACCACATATGCTTAGGAATCTTTTGAGCAAGGTATTTGACTATTTTATTTAATTTTATAAAACTTGACTTTGTAAGAAGTCAACTGACAAAGTGATTTACAGGTTTTAGCTAGGGGTACCGAATGTGATCTTGCATTGCTATCTGTTGAGAATGAAGAGTTCTGGAGAGGAACAGAGGCACTTCATTTTGGTCGTTTGCCATGCCTTCAGGTAACCAATTATCGTCATGATGTGTTTACTGGACCTTTAATGATCTGTGTAATGTGAATATTGGGTTTTAACCCTCTCTGGCTAGTCACCACAGGTACAGTTAAACGCTTAAAACTATAGTTCAGGCAACTTTTTGGTAACTTGCAACTGTAACATGTAGTGCTTGTTAATAGCACATGAACACCATAAAAGTTTCTGTCAGAGCTGAAGTCATTATTTGCTCTTGCTTGTTTCTAGTTATATATGAAAAAGTACTTCACATTTACTTCATGCTGTATAACATTGCTCTTATGTTCAAACTTATGACAGGATTCAGTAACTGTTGTGGGGTATCCTCTTGGTGGAGACACTATATCAGTAACAAAAGGCGTTGTATCACGCATTGAGGTGCTATATCTTGGATGCTTCAATTCTCTGTATCTGTCTTTTTCATTTGACTCTTGCCTCAACGAGGAGAAAAGCAATGATATTTCTTGCATGCAGCAGCTGTATAACAACAACAACAACAAAGCCTTTTAGTCCCAAGCAAGTTGGGGTAGGCTAGAGCTGAAACACAACATGAGCCCCTAGTCACGGTTCAGGATGCAGTAGCTGTATCATTTCTCCAAAATGTTACACCTGATCCCATGCTCCTTTTTAGTTGTCCAGTGCATGTTGGTAGGATTAAGAACAAATTATGCTATGTTTCATTGATTCCTGACTTCCTGTGATCAGTTCTGACTTCTGAGTTCATTTGTTTGGGAGACTGGTCCATCGTTTTTTATTCTCCAGTCATATACTGCTGTCGTCTTCTATATCTGGTTAGGTGTAGCCATAATCATCTTGGTCTTCAATTCTCAAATAGTTACTATTTTCCAAAAGAATGAAATAAAAAGTGACTAGTTGTCAAATGACTTATTTTTTCATGTTGAACTTGTATGCAGAAAGATAGCCCAAATACAACATTGCTTTAGATACATTGAGAAAGCGAAGCACTGTTCTGAAAATGTTCTCTAATAATTATATTTGATATATATTCAACCGAATGATTGAACTTACACTGTTTCCTTTGAATAGCCCAGGTCACTCCATATGCACATGGGACATCAGATCTTCTTGGCATTCAAATTGACGCAGCCATAAATCCTGGTTTGTCCTTTGCATCCGCCTTAAAAAAAGGCTCACTAGTCTGCTATTTGCTATACGATGATATTTAGAGCATTGACCTATCTTCGTCCTTACCAGAATTCCTGGAAATGATGAGCTGATTTGTTGTCCTGGTCTTTTGTTTAGGAAACAGTGGGGGACCAGCCTTTAATGAACAAGGGGAGTGCATTGGTATGGCATTTCAGGTACTTTTACTCGGTCACATTACTGGTACCTGGACAACTTGTGGTTTTGGACATAATTGATGGACAACCCAGTATATCTGAACAGATTAAAAACATAGGTAGATCTATATTTTAAAATCAAATAGCTACTCAACTTTCAGAAACATGCATAGTTCTGGATTTTGATATGCTCTGGTAATGATCACTCTATATAAACTTGAATTGGTATTTACCTTGCTTATGGATCAGAATCACATGCATTCATTTTTCATTGTCTTCTTTGAGGGTACTTTTATGCTTTAGATCAGGGTATGCAATATATTGCTTCCACCAGTTACAAATACTTGCCACTTTGACAGTTTTATTTGTTCACAAATACTTTCCACTCCACATTTTAGCAATATTTCCCATTTTGCGCTTTTTAGTATTTCTTCAGTCCTCTCACTTCACCATCAAGAAGTGGGTGCATGACAAACTATTTAACGAAGTTTGCCATATGCTCAACAACAACAACAACAACAACAACAACAACAACAACAACAACAAAGCCTGTCAGTCCCAAGCAAGTTGGGGTAGGCTAGAGTTGAAACCCACCAAGAGCCCCTAGTCACGGTTCAAGCACTTCAATAGTTGATTTCCAAGCACTCCTATTCAAACATAGATCTCTAGGTATATCTCAAGCTTTCAAATCTCTTTTTATTGCCTCCCCTCATGTCAATTTCGGTCTACCTCTACCTCTCCTCACATTATTAGATTGGCTTAGGACTCCACAATGCACTGGTGCCTCTGAAGGTCTCGTTTGGACATGGCCAAACCACTTCAACCGATGTTGAACAAGTTTTTCTTCAATTGGTGCTACCTGTAGGTGGTCACGTATATCATCGTTCCTAACTCGGTCCATTCTTGTGTGACCACAAATCCATCGCAACATACGCTTTTCTACAACACTCAGTTGTTGAACATGTCGAATCTTTGTAGGCCAACATTCTCATAGCCGGTCTAATCGCCGTTCTATAAAACTTGTCTTTTAGCTTTTGTGGCACCCTCTTGTTACAAAGAATGCCAGAAGCTTGTTGCCACTTGATCCACCTTGCTTTGATTCTATGGCTAACGTCACGTCAATATCTCCATCCCTCTGTAGCATCGATCCTAGATAAAGAAAGATATCCTTTTAAGGAACCTTCCAAACTCACATCTCCCTCCTCCTGTGCAGCTCCGCCAAAGTCACATCTCATGTATTTGGTTTTAGTTCTGCTTAATCTAAAACCTTTAGACTCAAGGGTCTGTCGCCACAACTCTAGTTTCCTATTTACTCCCGCCTGTCTTTCGTCCACTAACACTACATCATCAGCGAATAATATACACCAAGGGATATCCCCTTGAATGTTCCTGGTAACCTCATCCATTACCAAGGCAAAGAGATACGGGCTCAAGGCTGATCCTTGATGAAGTCCTATTTTAATCGGGAAGTGATCTGTGTTACCATCATTTGTTCGAACACTAGTCACAGCATTGTTGTACATGTCCTTGATGAGGGTCACGTACTTTGATGGGACTTTATGTTTGTCCAAAGCCCACCATATAACATTTCTTGGTATCTTGTCATAAGTCTTCTCCAAGTCAATGAAAACCATGTGTAGGTCCTTCTTCTGCTCTCTGAACCGCTCCATAACTTGTCTTATTAGGAAGATTGCTTCTGTGGTTGACCTTCTGGGCATGAAACCAAATTGGTATGTAGATATCTGCGTCATTCCTCACAGGCGCTGCTCGATGACTCTCTCCCATAGCTTTATAGTGTGGCTCATCAACTTAATTCCCCGATAATTAGTACAACTTTGGATGTCTCTCTTGTTCTTGTAGATTGGTACCAATATGCTTCTTCTCCACTTCTCAGGCATCTTGTTCGATCGAAAGATATTGTTGAACATCTTGGTTAGCCATACTATAACTATATCCCTGAGACATCTCCACACCTTGATTGAGATACCATCAGGGCCCATCGCTTTGCCCCCTTTCATCCTTTTCAGGGCTTCTCTGACCTTCGATTCTTGAATCCTTCGCACAAAGCGCCTATTAGTGTCATCAAACAAGTCGTCCAGCTGAACGTTGGTGTTCTCTTTCTCACCATTGAACAATTTATCAAAATACTTTTGCCATCTATGCCTAATCTCATCCTCCTTCACCAAGGGCTGCTCCCTCTCATCCTTTATACACCTAACTTGTTTGAAGTCCCTTGTCTTCCTATCGCGAGCCCTAGCCATCCTATAAATGTCCTTCTCCCCTTTCTTCGTACTCAAACATTGGTAAAGGTCCTTGTAGGCACGCCCCTTTGCCTCACTCATCGCTCGTTTTACAGTCTTCTTTGCCACCTTGTACTTCTCTATGTTGTCTGCACACCTGTCCTGGTACAAGCGCTTATAGCACTCATTCTTTTCCTTAATAGCCTTTTGCACATCTTCATTCCACCACCAAGCGTCTTTCGAATCGCATCCGCTCCCTTTGGTCACTCCAAGCACCTCTGAAGCAACCTTCCGAACGTATGTTGCCATCTTCTCCCACATGTTGTTTGCATCGCCTTCATCCTTCCAAGGGCCCTCATCAATAACCCTTTCCTTAAAGACCTTTGATGCCTCCCCTTCCAATTTCCACCACTTCGTTCTAGCAACCCTAGCTTGTTTGTTCCTACGAGCTTGCACCAGAAAGCGGAAGTCAGCCACCAGCAGCTTGTGTTGAGAGACCACACATTCTCCAGGTATCACCTTATAGTCCACGCATGCTTGTTTATCCCTCCTTGTAAGGACAAAGTCGATTTGACTAGAGTATTGGCCGCTACTAAAGGTCACTAAATGAGACTGTCTCTTACTAAAGAAATTGTTAGCTATCATTAGATCAAAAGCTACAGCAAAGTCTAAGACTTCCTCTCCCTCCTGGTTCTACTACCATAACCGAAACCCCCATGAGCTGCCTCGAAACCTGCACTTGAAGTACCTACATGGCCATTAAGATCACCTCCTATAAAGAGCTTCTCGCTACTAGGAACAGCTCTAACCAAGCCATCTAAGTCTTCCAGAAAAGCCTCTTAGCACTCTCACCATGGCCTACTTGTGGGGCATACACACTAATTACGTTTAAGACCATATCACTAATAACAAGTTTAACTAAGATGATCCTATCCCCTTGCCTCCTCACCTCCACCACACCATCCTTGAGGCTCTTATCAATCAAAACTCCTACTCCATTTCTATTTGAAGTTTGCCATATGCTAACAGAAAAAAACTCACCTGCAAAAGTTTGCCCCCACAGTATAATTTGCTCCCCCGGGAGTTGAACCCAGGACCTGGGTGCTACTTGAGCCCTGCTAACCAGTCAGGTAGCAAGCTCTTTCGCATATGTTCATAGAAGATAGTAATTAGATATGAAAGGCACTTTTTTGCGAGGGTAGTTATAAAATACAAACTTCGATCATGTTAGAGAAAAGTAACGATTGCAATGGTGATCAGTGTTTGATCAAAGATTCAGATGACAAGTATTTGTTAACGAAGGTAGTAGCACTAAGCATGATGATACACAAATAGGTAGACTTAATTGAAGAGGATGCAAGTGTTTTTTTTTCTTTCTATTTTCTTTCTCATTATGTGTTTTGTTTAGGTGTACAGGTCAGATGAAGCTGAAAATATTGGATATGTTATTCCAACTACAGTTGTATCCCATTTCTTAAATGACTATCAGAAAAATGGAAAGTACACAGGTAATTATTCTTTGTTTTAAAGATAAGCAAGCAAAAACGGATTCTACTTTACCTAGTTAGCTACAGATATCGACCTATTCCCTTTTTTTTAATAAGTTGGTTTGTAAATTCAACCAGACATTTCAAATAGATGCTACCTTTGCACTACATAAAGTCAGAAGGAACTTCCCTTGAAGAAAAAATTTATTCATTAAACATGTTATAGTTAGTTCCTAATTGTAAGAATATCGAGTGTGCATTACTTAGTAAAACCGTATTCCAGTACACTAACTTTGTGAGATGTCTAACCCTACTATGTTGAAGTTGTGCTCAATGTTTCCAAAAAATATGTAGGATTTCCTTGTTTGGGTGTCTTACTTCAGAAATTGGAAAATCCGGCATTGCGTGAAAGCTTAAAAGTACCTTCAAGCGAGGTAGGCTACCTGTATCTTATGAACTTCAACTTGTAAATATTGAAGTATATATTTTCAAGTGTACTCCGATGCACACACAAGCACAGTTCTAGATGGTTTAGCCGCTCTTTCCCTGTTGAGACCTGTGTAATCTATGGTTGCACTGATCATCTTGCATACTGTAGGTGCTCCTGTACTTCCACATTTGATAAGCATGATATTGTTGAGAGTGGTTTGAGTTATCACATACCATGAAATATCCTATATTGCAATAAAATTAAAAATAAAAGCAGATAAAGAGATAAATTATGCCTTAGTAGTTAGTTAAATGCACCTTGTTGTTTGTGAGTTAGTTACATTAGGTGGGATTACTACTTGGTAGTTATGGTTTCTGGCTGAGAGTACCTTGCATATCCATACAGCGTTCTAAAAGTTGTTATTTTAAAATTATCTAGAAAAAAAATTGTCCTCTATATACTAATAGTTGGTCCGTAGCTTTGAGCACAGCTCTAAGCTTAGTCAGTTAGTCCAGTGTGTCCCTATGACATGCCATCTTGCTTTTCTCTTGAAGGGTGTTCTTGTTCGTCGGGTTGAGCCTACTGCTCCAGCAAGCAGTGTTTTGCGAAAGGTAACATTCACTAATATGATCCAGTTCACAGATTTGAATGCCTTCAGTTTTCCTTGTTTTTTATTGAAATGGATCTTTCTGGGTTAATGATTGTCCAAACTGTATTTGCTTCGTCTGTTTAAGCTTATCAGTTTGTTTTGTCTCCAGGGAGATGTAATTATTAGCTTTGATGGCATCGCAGTAGGATGTGAAGCAACAGTACCGTTTCGGTCCACAGAACGGATTGCTTTCCGCTATCTCACAAGCCAAAAGTAAGTTTTGTAGCTTATTCCTGATAGCTTTCATTCTTTTCATAATTTGTTGATGTTATCTTTTGCAGAAAACATTGCTTTTCCCTATGTTTCTTAAACATTTTTTATATGCGGCTGAACCTTCGAATAATGACAATTTTATGTTGTCCAAAGTTTTGTATTTCACTTTGGTTCATCTTCCAGAAACAGTAATGATTGGATATTGTGTCAACATGTGATTAGGCATTATATGCGAATCACGTGCTTTGGGTATGGATGGGTAAAATTTATTGTTCAGTCACCCACTGGCATATAAGCCTCAATCCACCATGCGGATTGGGGTGGACAAGCCCTTATGTGGAATCCCTCTTAATGTTATAGGCCTCCTCTGGATATGAATACATTGTTACAAACTTGATCCATCTAAATCATCCTTGTTTTGTTTCCAATGCAATGTGTATGTTCTATATATCTGATATTCTGTTGCATCTTTATTTAAAATCTATGGAGCTACATCTTTTCCTACACTAGAGCATGTGTTGCAGTAAAATTTGATGGTTTCATTATTCAGGTATGCAGGTGATATTGCTCAGCTAGGAATCATTCGTGATGGCAATTCCATGAAAGTCCAAACTATTTTGCAGCCAAGAAAACATTTGGTGAGATACTGAAAGCCCTCATCTTACCAAAAACTTGAAATGCAAATTTCACCGGTGCACTTTTAACAAGAATCTGAATTCTTAATTAAGGTGCCGTTTCATGTCGAGGGTGGCCAACCTTCTTATCTGATAGTTGCCGGCCTTGTCTTCACACCTTTAACAGAACCATTTATAGAGTAAGTAACCAGTGGACTTCCCCTTTTAGGACTAGTGATATCATGAAGCATTTAGTTACTAAATCATAAATTTTTGTTCATGTACAGGGAGGAGTGTGAAGATACATTAGGGGTAATTTCACCATTAGCATGCTAATCTTGCTTGCAGCTTACTTTTGTCCTGAGGCATGCATTTTCTTATTGTTAGTGTTGTCATCTTATCTTCATATACAGTTGAAATTGTTAGCAAAAGCACGTTACTCTCTAGCAACCTTTGAGGGCGAGCAAATTGTTATTGTCTCACAGGTATGCTTTATTTTGTGGCTAGTTCAGTCGACTAATTTTGTGGTTTGCTATGCTATTATGCTCTTGATTAACTACTGCCATCTAGGTTTTGGCACACGAGGTCAACATCGGATACGAGCACATGGGCAATCAACAAGTAAACCTCTTCTACCTTTTGGTTGTCTTTCTTATGCTTGTGAATTGGAATTTACGGGTTACATTGACCAATAATGTTACCAGGTCATGAAACTAAACGGAACCACAATAAAGAATATCCATCACCTTGCTCATCTTGTGGACAGTAAGTACTGACTGCCTAATGTTCAGTGAATTCCTAACACCTTCAGATTCCTTTCCTTCTCACCTTATCATGGTTTGACTCAAATGTGGGCTGGCACGGCACGGCCCGCTCCTGTATCGAACGGCCCGGTAACGGCCCGGCAAACTGGCCTGCTAAGAGCCAGCCAGCCAGGCCGCTCCGCTCGGCCGCCCCCACCCCCCGTCCGCCGTCCCCCCTGAACCCTAAATCCCCCTCCCGTCCCGGCTCCCCTCCCTCCCCGTCCCCGCTCGGCCGCTCCCCAGCTCCCCTCCCTCCCCGCTCCGGCGCTCCCCACTCGCGGTCGCGGCATCGCTCTTCTGCCTTGCTCCCTCTCTTCGTTCGCTGGCCAGGTGTGGGCGCGTCCGCGCGTGGCAGCCGGCACCGCGTGCTCCATCCCCGGCCACGCCGCCGCCTCCACCTCCACTCCACTCCGCCTCCCCCATCCCCATGCCGCCGCCTCCAGAGCTCCACCTCCACGGCCCCTCGCGCGACGGCGTCGAGTGCGGCGGCGGCCGCCGCCTCCACGGCCCCCCGCGCGTCTGGATCTGGCCGCCGCCTCCGCGCCCCCCGCACGGCTTCGAGCGGAGCGGCCTCCATCCCCTCCGCGGCGCCAACTCCGCCAGCTACTTCGCCGGACTCGCCTCCTCCGCCGGATCCGGCATCAAGCGACCCGGTGGGAAGCTCGCCGGCGGCCGCCGCCACCTCCACTCCTCGCCTCCCCCTCCTCTCTGTCGCTTTTGGTGGGCCTCGGGCCGGCCCGACCTGCTAAAAAGGCCGGGCTCATCGGGCCGGCCCGGCACGGAAATTGGCCCGACAGGCCGTGCCTGGGCCGTCGGCCAGGCACGATGGACTGGTGCGGCACGGCCCTGTGGCCCGATGGGCCCTTCCGTGCCGTGCCTAGCATGGGCCCGTCGCCCGGCCGGCCCGTTGGCCATCTATGCCCTGATGGCATGAAGAAGAAGAAGAGAAAGAGGGAAGCAGTGGGTAAGCCGAAGCCCAAGTCCAACTTCCAGGAATATCTTGAGATGGAGATGGGTGGAGCTGTGAGCATGGAGGAGGATCTAGAGATGGAGAGGAAGCTTGAGAAAAAGCTCAAGGTGAAGAAAGGAAAGTTGGGAGGTCCGGATGATGGTATGGATGAACTTTTTGCAGACCTTGGGTTTGGTGGCGACTTTGGTTCAGATGATGAAACAAAAGCATATGATTGGAATGTGGCGGATGACACTAATTTAGACAAGAAAAAAGGTAAAAAGAAAAATAAGAAGGCGAAGAAGGATGACACAGAGATGGAGGAACCAGATGACAGGGGTGAAGAGAATGGTCGGAAAAAGAAGAAGAAGAAGATGAAGAAGGCTGGTATGGAAACGAAGGAACTGGATGATGTGGGTGAAGAGAACGGTCGGAAAAGGAAAAAGAAGATGGAGGATGACTCAGAGATGAACGAACCAGATGACGAAGGTGTTGACATGGATGAAGAGAATGGTGGAGCAGTTCTGGAATCTGAGGATGGAGAGCCTAATGTGGTTGAACTGCCCACAGAATCAAAAGGGAAGTATGTACCTCCGAGTTTGCGTAATGCTTCCAATTCAGAATCAGAAGAAATTGCCCAGATGCGTCGCAGAGTAAGAGGTTTGAGCCTAAATTCTATCTTATATTTACTTGATTGTTGCCACATGTATTTATCATTTTTAGTTTGTGAGTGTATTCCCATGTATGACCTAATGTTTGCTATGCATCAGGACTTCTGAACAGACTTTCAGAGTCAAACGTGGAGTCCATTACTCAGGAAATTGCCACGCTTTTTCGAGTACAACCCTAGACTACAAGATCTCTCATTTCTTCTGATATTTCTCTACCACCTGTCTTTCAGATATTTTTTTGCGGGTCTTGATTAACCATGGGGTACTGTTTTCCGTTTTTTGTTGCTTTATCTACCACAGTCTGTTCCACGAAGTGTTGGCTCTCAGATAATTAGGGATGAGGTTTTGGCTAGTTGTTCCCGAGGACCTCGCGGCAATGAACAGTTAAGGGTCTCTCATCAACCATATAAGTCTTTTCTTTAGACTGATTAAGCACTTAGTGTATTTGTTACAAACCCCATTTTCGTATGAATATGATAGTCTCAGTCTTGTCAGAATTTGATATAGTTTACTACTGCAAAACTAATGCTTTGTTGTTTTTGCAGATATGCTGCTGTGTTTGCAGCCTTTGTTGCAGGCATGGCATGCTTGGTTGGTATTGACTTCAGTGCCAAGATCCTTGCCTCTATTGCTAAGTCGTTTGAGGTATCACTCTTCTTATTACTAAGATAAATATGACTTGTTATGTTCTCTGTATATCTGCTTACCTCGAGGATTCTTGAATTCTTTTGTATGGTGATCCTAATGGATTTTTTTATTGAGCTGATACTATTTGTGTTTCTCTTGTGGCAGGATGAGTACTCAAAAGAAGATGGTCTATCTCTGAGAAATCTTACCTTACTCTTCTGCTATTTGTGTATATTTGGTGTCATCTCAAGGTTTGTGATTCGAATGGAACAGCATAATATGTTTTAAAGCCACATCAATCATAAATTCTCATAATACTGATTAGTGCATCCTGTTGTCCGATATTAACAGCGATCTTGTGTATGATCTTCTGTCGATTCTGAGCAAGCGCTTGACAGAGCTGGATGTCTCTACAGTGTTGACCATCCTACAGTGTATGGTGTTATATCACATTTCAATAGTAACTCAACTGAAACATTTAACCATCATAATAACTATTCATGTTTAGAGTACCGTACCCTCTTTTTCTGTCTCTGAGTGAAGCTGGGAGTTTGCTTTCATCTAAATGGGCAGGCTGTGGAATGAAGCTGAGGGGAGATGATCCAGGTACTATGAAAGATTTTGTCCTTAGTATTCAGAACTCTGTGAATCAGCTTAAATTGCACTCTGGTGTTCGAGAAGATGGGAAGACTGATATACGTAGCAGAAGAGTAAGTTTATGTTGTTCAATGCACCTATTTAAGAAGCATCACTTTCCACGTAGGTTTTTAATTTGTCTGAATGGTTTTCACTTACTGCTCAGATGGAATTTATGCTTGAGACCATATGTGACATTAAGAACAATAAGAAAAGGCCTAAAGAGGATCCTTCACACCATACTCGAATAAAAAAGTGGCTTCAAAAGGTTTGAACCAGAATGACTTGCCCATCATCTGTGTTATGAATTGTGATTTCAGAATGCAGTTAACACTTATTTTATTTTATTTTCCTTTTTTACATATTGACAGCTTAAGGCAGAAGATGTCCTCTTGGGTGGGCTAACATGGAGTAGGCTTTTGGACCCTGATAAGAAAGGGCAATGGTGGTTGTCTGGGGATGTTCCATCCACAGTAGCTAATGTCGAAGATGTTGCAGCTGTTACAAGCAAGGATGTTGTAGAGACACAAAAACTTCTTCAGCTTGCAGCTGCTCAGCGGATGAACACTGACATACGAAGAGCAATCTTTTGTATTATAATGAGTGCTGAAGACTATGTAGATGCTTTTGAGAAGCTCTTGAGGCTGGGCCTTTCTGGGAAGCAGGCATGCATCAATGTTCGATTAGTTGTTGTGCATGTATTTGACAATATTATTGATGTATGCCTTTTCCTGTGCTTGATATGCAGGACCGAGAAATTATAAGGGTCATTGTTGACTGTTGTCTGCATGAGAAGATGTTCAATAAGTATTACACAGTCCTTGCTTCCAAGCTATGCAACCATGAGAAAAATCACAAGTTCAGCTTGCAGGTATATTGTTGTATTTATCATGTTTGGTATTTATATTAAAGCTTGTTTGGCTCAGAAATTACTTTTTCTCAGGTAGCTTATGTGGATTTATTTTACGTGTATCCATTTTTAGGCCACCCCTTTCTGAAATAAACGAATTTAGTATGAATCGACATTCTATTATGATAGCTCAAGACGTCAGTGAATTTCAACTTGTGTTTTTCATATATTTCATATTGGTATGGTGCTAATACCACATTAGCATTGCCAGATGGTAGCTTACATGGACTAATTCGGATTTGGAAAGAATCTTGTCTAGCTATTACTTGTAGTGCTTGCAGCCTTGCTTTCAGCATAGGTGGTGATCAAAGGCTCTCTTTCTGATTATTTGTTTTCTACTTTGTTCAGTACTGCATCTGGGACCATTTTAAGGAGCTAGATAATATGGAGTCAAGTCGATCCATGAACCTTGCAAAACTAGTTGCAGAGATGCTGTCAAACTTCACGCTCTCCCTCGCAACTCTGAAGGTGGTTAACCTGGCCAACCCAGTGGAGATGACTCCAGCAAGGATCTCACATTTCCAGATGCTGTTTGAGACCTTACTACAGAAAGATGACGACGGTGTGGAATGTCTTTACTCGTGTCGCCGGTCTTCCGGAGCTCGAGATATTGAGGGATGGCATTGTGCTGTTCATCAAGCAGCATGTGATGGCCGAGGACACTGGGAAGGACTTGGCTGGCAAACTCAAGATTGCAAAGAAGGCGCTTGACAATACTGCTGGAGTTCTGATGTAGTCTTTGTGGACCATTCTGGGCATCTTTAATCCTCTGTTCTCGTTTTTGCTTGTTCCTTCAGAGAAACAAAGGATGAGCCGTTTCTGTAGAGAACCGTTCTGGTAGATTGATGCCTTGTTATTAGAACGCTTCTCCAAGAGACCTTTCATGGGTTTTGAATGCTTACCAAAAGTTTTGATGATGAGTGGTCATACATTATACCATTTCTTAGATTGGAAATACTTTCTGTTTATTGTTAGCTGCACATGAAGATCCTTCTACGGTATCTGAACTTGAGCTTGCAAATGCCGACATATATTCTGCACATTTCAACAAACACGCCGTGTAGATTGTTTGCCTTGTTGGGCCAGAAACAGATATAATTATCTCACGTGACCCGCACTAACCGAAAAGCCTATAGAGGATAAGAGCTCGCCGCTCACTCTCTAGTCTCTAGGTAGGGGAGGGAAACAAACACCCAAATCAAACCACGCGCGTCGCCAGCCGCAGCAATGGCGTGCGTCGCCGCGCTCTTAGCCTCCCCGGCGCTCCTCCCTTCCCTCCACCGCCTCGTACACGGCCTCGGCCTCCTGCTCGTGCCGCCTCCGCCTCCGCCCGCCGTCGTCGCCCGCGCGCCGCGCCAGCAGCCGCAGGGGCCGGCGCGCGCTCCGGCGCTTTGACGAGGTACCTTGCGTCTCACTACTTTGTCAGTGGCTCTTGCCCGAGGCGCGCGGTGCGACTGCCAGTTGTGCTTCTCCTTCTCTGGAAGGTGCGGCGCCGACTGAAACTTTGCTCCTGTGTTGCCTGTGGGCGTGGGGTGTCCGTGCGCGCAGGTGGA
The DNA here is from genome assembly GCA_904845875.1 of Miscanthus lutarioriparius. Lineage (NCBI taxonomy): Eukaryota > Viridiplantae > Streptophyta > Magnoliopsida > Poales > Poaceae > Miscanthus > Miscanthus lutarioriparius. The sequence goes on from CAJGYO010000002.1 coordinate 140,923,476, forward strand.
GGGGTGTCGAAGAAGCGGCGCAGCATGGGAGGCGGTAGCGGTGGCGGCGCGGGGGTCGCAGCCGTCGTCGTCGCGCAGAGACAGGGGCTTGCCGTCGATTTCAAGGAGTCCCAGGTCCGAGGCGCATCCATTTTTCTCTGTTTGGTTTACACTTTACAGGCTGCACAGTGCATGCTAGTCTAGAGAATTGAATACTGCTTAACAGCTGTAGTTCCAAATTGAATGAGGGTGCCAATTAGCTTTTTTACATGATGGAGTAGAATCTATCCCAGCCTCTGCATCCAGAGTAGAATCAATGGCAATTAGAGCGAGGATGAATATTTCACTTCATTTCTGCTTCCATGTCAACATGCTTACTGTTGTTTGGCTGGGTGCTTTGGGTTACCCTATACATTGTCGTCTGTGTGGATTGTATGCTGTGGCCTGAGGGTGGGGTGTCGTCTGTTCAAACTATTAATTGCACTTCTCCATTCTGGATTTGAGTCAGTTTGCACTTTCTTTTTGTAAGTTCACCGCCTCAGTTATAAACCATGCTCTCTTCAGTCTGAATGAATCTCTTATGGTGGTTTTATACTCTTTCATCATCTTATGCATGTGCCCATGCACCTGTGAGTGCTAATAAACACACCCATCTTCATCCATGTACATTTCTTCTTCCTCCTTTTCACTGCAATCCACATGTATGCTTGATTAAATGTTGCCCCAAAATCTTACAAACCTTCTCTTATGCTAACTGTGCGGTTACATCAGGTTGCTGACTTTGATGATCTTGAAGAGGACAAATTCCTTAATGCTGTTGTCAAGGTAGGCTTCAAGAATACGTGCCCCTGGCTATTGATAATGCTTACTTTTCCATATTATAGTAGTCTATATTTCATCAAGATATATTCATGTGTGCGCTAAGTACTGCTTTGTCATATTCGTATTGCAACTTCCTTTTCAGTATATTATGTCAAGCACAGGGCTCTAGTTTGCTCAAAGATCTTGTTCTGTTGAGTAAGACTTTGCTTTGTTTTGTGATTAGTCATGTCCTTTTCACCTGAAGTAGTTTCTCTCCTGTTAGGTCTACTGCACTCATATCGCACCCGATTATGGTCTTCCTTGGCAGAAGCAAAGGCAACATTCAAGTAGTGGGAGGTAAGTGTTGAACTGTTGATATAACATGTGTGTATCTGGTTCAATTGCTGATTTTACTTCTTCCATATAAAAATTTCATCTGTTGTGCATTTCTAGGTGGGTGGGGATGTATGCAGGTGTGGAATATAAATTATCATGATGCAATAAGTGATTTCATAATTTTGTAGAGATTAAGTTGCAGCATTTCCGTTCTTGTACTGATTAGACCACTTGCGACTAAGGCTGTAAACATAATGATGTTTTCATTGTGATAGGCATCCTGCTTTAGTCATCAACATGCTAGGGCTTTTGTGATCACATTAGTTGATTTTGGTACCTTTGTTTATCTTATGACAGATATTCTTACCTTACATGTTTTGAAATTTTTGCATATCTTTTGGATGAGGCCACTCATTTTGAAGATTATGATTTTCACATGTCTTGAACTTAGAAGCTCTTTGTGTATCTTACATGACATGTCATTTTACAGTGCTTTTATGATTGGGGATGGCAAACTCTTGACAAATGCACATTGCGTTGAGCACGACACCCAGGTGATTATTCAACTGGGCAGCTTTATCTCTTCATGTTTTTATTTTACTTCGGTTTGTCACTCTCTTTTTCTGTTACTATTTTGATTTAAAATTTTGAGCTACTAGCAGTTGAAGATATCGATGTACCATTAGTTTTTCTATGGATAAGAGTTTAGGAATGTCAGTTAATTTGTTAAGGTAAGGCTGCTTCTCGTTGCAGGTCAAAGTAAAGAGAAGGGGAGATGATAAAAAGTATATTGCCAAGGTAAATCACCTATAGCAATGCTGCTTTCAAGATTTGTCAAAATATCTTTTTTTTTTCTTGAGTGCGCAATCAAAATGTTTATGCAATGAACATTGAAATTCTCTTGAAGTAAGGTAACTATCAGTTTATTGTGAATCTGAATTATCTGAAACAAGATTTGTGCTTAAACCCTGGATCCCTAAGTCTGTCTTCTGTTCATTTTCTTACATCTAATATCCATTGCAAGTCAAATTAGCTTTTCAACCATATTCGACTGTACTGGTGGGACTGGACTATTGGAAGCTCCACCATTGGGACCTGGGAATTATTAAAAGAACCACAATTGTAATTATTTTTCTAATTTTCAATATTACTCTTTTGAGACCAACATTAAAAGTTACCACATATGCTTAGGAATCTTTTGAGCAAGGTATTTGACTATTTTATTTAATTTTATAAAACTTGACTTTGTAAGAAGTCAACTGACAAAGTGATTTACAGGTTTTAGCTAGGGGTACCGAATGTGATCTTGCATTGCTATCTGTTGAGAATGAAGAGTTCTGGAGAGGAACAGAGGCACTTCATTTTGGTCGTTTGCCATGCCTTCAGGTAACCAATTATCGTCATGATGTGTTTACTGGACCTTTAATGATCTGTGTAATGTGAATATTGGGTTTTTACCCTCTCTGGCTAGTCACCACAGGTACAGTTAAACGCTTAAAACTATAGTTCAGGCAACTTTTTGGTAACTTGCAACTGTAACATGTAGTGCTTGTTAATAGCACATGAACACCATAAAAGTTTCTGTCAGAGCTGAAGTCATTATTTGCTCTTGCTTGTTTCTAGTTATATATGAAAAAGTACTTCACATTTACTTCATGCTGTATAACATTGCTCTTATGTTCAAACTTATGACAGGATTCAGTAACTGTTGTGGGGTATCCTCTTGGTGGAGACACTATATCAGTAACAAAAGGCGTTGTATCACGCATTGAGGTGCTATATCTTGGATGCTTCAATTCTCTGTATCTGTCTTTTTCATTTGACTCTTGCCTCAACGAGGAGAAAAGCAATGATATTTCTTGCATGCAGCAGCTGTATAACAACAACAACAACAAAGCCTTTTAGTCCCAAGCAAGTTGGGGTAGGCTAGAGCTGAAACCCAACATGAGCCCCTAGTCACGGTTCAGGATGCAGTAGCTGTATCATTTCTCCAAAATGTTACACCTGATCCCATGCTCCTTTTTAGTTGTCCAGTGCATGTTGGTAGGATTAAGAACAAATTATGCTATGTTTCATTGATTCCTGACTTCCTGTGATCAGTTCTGACTTCTGAGTTCATTTGTTTGGGAGACTGGTCCATCGTTTTTTATTCTCCAGTCATATACTGCTGTCGTCTTCTATATCTGGTTAGGTGTAGCCATAATCATCTTGGTCTTCAATTCTCAAATAGTTACTATTTTCCAAAAAGAATGAAATAAAAAAGTGACTAGTTGTCAAATGACTTATTTTTTCTGCGTTGAACTTGTATGCAGAAAGATAGCCCAAATACAACATTGCTTTAGATACATTGAGAAAGCGAAGCACTGTTCTGAAAATGTTCTCTAATAATTATATTTGATATATATTCAACCGAATGATTGAACTTACACTGTTTCCTTTGGAATAGCCCAGGTCACTCCATATGCACATGGGACATCAGATCTTCTTGGCATTCAAATTGACGCAGCCATAAATCCTGGTTTGTCCTTTGCATCCGCCTTAAAAAAAGGCTCACTAGTCTGCTATTTGCTATACGATGATATTTAGAGCATTGACCTATCTTCGTCCTTACCAGAATTCCTGGAAATGATGAGCTGATTTGTTGTCCTGGTCTTTTGTCTAGGAAACAGTGGGGGACCAGCCTTTAATGAACAAGGGGAGTGCATTGGTATGGCATTTCAGGTACTTTTACTCGGTCACATTACTGGTACCTGGACAACTTGTGGTTTTGGACATAATTGATGGACAACCCAGTATATCTGAACAGATTAAAAACATAGGTAGATCTATATTTTAAAATCAAATAGCTACTCAACTTTCAGAAACATGCATAGTTCTGGATTTTGATATGCTCTGGTAATGATCACTCTATATAAACTTGAATTGGTATTTACCTTGCTTATGGATCAGAATCACATGCGTTCATTTTTCATTGTCTTCTTTGAGGGTACTTTTATGCTTTAGATCAGGGTATGCAATATATTGCTTCCACCAGTTACAAATACTTGCCACTTTGACAGTTTTTGATGGATAAGTCTCTGTGCTGCTTTGTGGGGCTGTTGGCTGTACTGCTGCCACAAGGAGGGGACTGCTGTTGCTGCCAAGTGCCAAGGACAGCACAACACCCTTGACTAGCATCTTAGCATCTAGGACTAGCATCTAGGACAGCATCTTAGAGGACAGCATATTAGGACAGCATATTAGCATCTTAGACTAGCATCTTAGACTAGCATCTTGGCATATGCTTGGCTGCCTAGCAGCTATAAATATGTAACCCCAACCCCTCAGGTTGGTATGGCATTTGTGTGAGCTTGTGTGAGAAATAGACAAGAAAATTGCCCCAACTCCTAGTGTCATCCTCTCTCGATGAGAGTAAGGAGCTTGTGTGAGAAATAGACAAGAAAATTGCCCCAACTCCTAGTGTCATCCTCTCTCGATGAGAGTAAAAATTCTCCTACTACCAAGAGTGAGAATTCAGCGACTAACAACTGGTATCAGAGCCGTATTATCCTGTAGCCTGAGCATCTCTTGCTCATCTTCTCTCTCCCCACAACACAACCCCCCCAATGTTGTTGGCGGCAAGCAGCTCCTCCGGCCGCTCCCTGTTCACTCCTCTCCTAGCTCATCTGGCAGCCCTCCTCCCCCGCAGCAGCCCCCCCCCGAGGCGGCGTCATGTCCGCAGGCGATCTCGGCCTTCGGTCGCCTCGAAAGCACGCGACGTCGGCGGAGAGGCCGAACTTGCCGCGGCAGAGGAACGCGAGCGAGCGGCGGCAGAGACCGCTGCGGTGGCGGCAAGCGTCGAGCTAGCATGCAATGGCGGAGGCGGCAAGAACAGGCGGAGCGGCGGGGCGGCGGCGAATGCAATCGCGTCTGTGGCGGCGGCGGAGGTCGAGGTTTCTGCTGCGGCAGCATCAGCGCAGCCCATTTCGGCACGACACCGCCGACGCGGACTCGAGTCGCTGCTAGAGAGAGGCAAGCGACGAGCGCGGCGGCGCGATGGATACCCAGCGCCGCGTCCACGAGCGTGGCGGCGGCCCGAACAGACAGCGCGGACGCTACCGGCGGCGCTCTGGAGGAGCGCGCCGCGGCGGTGGCGCTCTGGCAGCCAGCCAAGACGCCTGCGCCGCGCGCGGCGGCGGCCCAGACAGCGCGGACGCGCGGGTGGCGCTCTGGAGGCGCGCCACGACAGCAGATGGCGGGCGACGGTCGATGGAGAGCGCGGCCTTCCACAGCGGCGTGGCTCTCTCTCCGGATCGGTACCGACGGGTCGATGGAGAGCGCGGCCTTCACAGGCAAAGACATGGCTCTCTCCCCGGATCGGCACCGTGGGTTACCACGGCTCCAGTGTCGTTGTCGGGGACGTCGGTCCCGGCGGTGGTGGCCTACCCTCATCAAGACCAACTACGTCGAGTGGGTTGCGGTGATGAGGGTAAAGCTCCAGGTGCGGCACATGTGGGAGGCAGTCCGATACGGCGACGTCGACTACGACCTAGATCGACGGGCGCTGGATGCCCTCATCAGCTGCAGATCCGCCCGAGATGCGATTCGCTTACCGACCAAGCGGATCGCCAAGGAGGCTTGGGACGCCATCGCCGCATTGCAAGACGACGCGGCGGCGGCGATCGCGCCGCAAGTCCACACCGCAGCGCCGCGCAGAGTGAGTGGGAGAACACAGCCTTCAAGCCGGTGTGGACGTTGATGACTTTGCTCTCCGTCTCAACACTCATTGCGAAGAAGATGGTGCGATTCGGCGGCGACACCCTACGGTGAGGAGAGAGCTGTCGAAAAGCTCTTCCGCTGCGTCCCAGAAGTACAAGCGGATGGCTCGCTCGATCGAAGTCGCTTTGGATCTCTCCGACATGTGTCGATCGAGGAGGCGATAGGTCGCCTCAAGGTCGCCGATAGTGATGAGCCACGATCCTCTCTCGGGGCCATCACCATCGGCGGAAGCTCCTTCTCACTCGGGAGCGATGGCTTGCCGGCCTGTGGTGACCGGAGGAAGAGCCTTCTTCCGCGACAGCGGCCATAAGCGTGGCAAGCCGCGCAAAGCGTCTGAAGACGCCAGTGTCGGGCGCGAGGACGTCGTCGAGGGTGATGCCCGCGAGGCGCCAGGCGGCGCCGCCGGCAGCACAAGCCTGGACGAGACGAGGCGACACTGCCGCAATCGCGCGCCGGCTTAACCATTGGGCCAAGGGCTCGTCGATAACCACGACGCGGCCCGTGCCCACGTCGCCTGACAAAGTGAGGAGGAGGAGCGGCTCTGTTCATGGCACATGCCAACGATCGAGCTACCTCCGGCAAGCACACCGCCGCGGCAGCTCTCTCCTCCACCTTGACGAGCCAAAAGCACACGCCCTCCTCGGCGGCGGCCCGCAAACGACAAGATCGACGGGTGGTGCCTCGACACCGGCGCCACCCATCACATGACCGGTCGACGGGAGTTCTTCACCGAGCTTGACTCTAGCGTCCGAGGCTCCGTTAAGTTTGGGGATGCCTCCGGCGTGGAGATCAAGGGCGTCGGCTCCATCATCTTCACCGCCGTGTCTGGTGAGCACAGGCTGCTCACCGGAGTCTACTACATCCCCGCGTTGAGGAACTCCATCATCAGCTTGGGACAGCTGGATGAGAACGGTTCGCGCGTGGTGGTTGAGGACGGAGTCATGAGGATTTGGGATCGTTGCCGTCGCCTTCTTGCCAAGGTATCCAGAAGCGCAAATCGACTCTACGTCCTTAACGTGCAGGTGGCACAACCCCTCTGTCTCGCTGCTCGTCGGGACGACGAGGCGTGGCAATGTCACTCAACATTGCATAGGACAACAAAATTTTTGTAGTTGTGATTTTTGGTGTGTGGATTTTTGGGTTGTTACAGTCCTACCCCCTTAACAGAATCTCGTCCCCGAGATTAAAGCGTAACGTACTCTTCGAAGAGGTAAGGATATCATAGCCGGAGGTCAGACTCTTTCTCCCACGTTGCTTCTCTCTCAGTGTGGTTGCTCCATTAGATCTTGCACATAGGAATAGTTTTGCTTTGGGTCTCTTTGGTATCTCTGCCCAGAATTCTGATAGGATGTTCTCTATACTCGAGAGTATCTTGAATGTCAAGTGTATCAGTCGGAACTACTTCATCGGGCACTCTCAAACACTTGCGTAGCTGTGAGACATGGAATATGGGGTGTACTCCTGCCAATTCCTCAGGTAGCTCAAGTTCATAGGCGAGCTTTCCAATCTTCTTGCAAATCTTGTATGGGCCAACAAATCTAGGGGCAAGCTTTCCTTTCACATGGAATCTGACAGTTCCACGTAGCGGGGATACCTTGAGATGGACGTAATCTCCCACATTGAACTTTAGTTCTCTTCTCCTTTTGTCAGCATAGCTCTTGTATCGACTTTGAGCAATTCTCAAATTCTCTCTTACTTGAGCAACTCCTTCTTTGGCATCTTGAATCTTAGCGGAGTCAAAGAACGATCTTTCTCCCGGTTGAGACCACATCAAAGGTGTCTTACAAGGTCTGCCATACAGAGCTTCAAATGGCAACATCTTGATGCTGGCTTCGTAATTGTTGTAAGAGAATTATGCATAGGGTAAGCATTTCTCCCAATCAGAGCCATAATTTAGTACACTAGCACGAAGCATGTCTTCTAAGATCTGATTCACTCATTCTGTCTATCCATCTGTCTGTGGGTGATAAGCGGTACTGAAATCAAGTTTGGTTCCAATGGACTTGTGTAGAGCTTCCCAAAATTGGGATACAAACTGAGGACCACGATCTGATACAATACTAGAGGGAGCTCCATGCAGTCTGAGAATATGCTCAATATATAGATCTGCTAATTTTTCTGCATTGGTCTTGGTCTTAACAGGTACAAAGTGAGCAATCTTGGTCAAACGATCTACAATCACCCAGATGGAATCATTGCCTTTCTGTGAACGGGGCAATCCAACTATGAAATCCATGGATATGCTCTCCCATTTCCACTCGGGAACGTCAAGAGGCTTTAGCAATCCTGCAGGCCTTTGATGTTCAGCCTTGACTCTATATAGGTGTCACATCATGCCACATGTCCTGCAATGTCTGTCTTCATGCCTTTCCACCAAAAGTGTTTCTTCAAGTCTTGATACATTTTTGAACCCCCAGGGTGAATACAATACTTAGAATCATGGGCTTCTGACAAAATTTCCTCTCATAGCCTTAGGTCAGATGGAACATAGATTCTGTTCTTGAACCAGATGGTTCCTTGTTCATCTTCATGGTGGTTGGTCTTATAGCCTAGTTTCATCAGACCACGGAGATATTCGATCTCCTCACAATTTTTCTGAGCTTGACGGATGTGATCTGTGAGATCATACTGTATGCGAAGCTCATTCAACAAGCCATGCGGTAGTATCTCAAGTTGGAAATCATCAATCTCTTCCTTGAGCTCAGGTGGTACGGATTCAGTGATCAAAGTGTGACAGTAACTCTTGCGACTGAGAGCATCTGCGACTACATTAGCTTTTCCCGGATGATAGTGAATTTCTAGGTCATAGTCCTTGATCAACTCTAGCCATCGGCGTTGCCTCATATTCAGGTCTTCCTAAGTGAAAAAGTACTTCAAGCTCTTGTGATCGGTGTAGATATCACACTTGTTGCCTATCAAGTAGTGCCTCCAGATCTTCAAGGCATGCACAACTGCTGCTAACTCAAGATCATGAGTAGGGTATCGGTTCTCATGTTCTTTCAACTGTCGAGAAGCATAAGCTATTACTTTTCCATCTTGCATCAATACACAGCCAAGTCCTTGACGGGATGCATCACAATAGACCATAAAATATTTGCTGATATCAGGCAATGCTAGCACAGGAGTTGTGGTAAGCTTCAATTTCAATTCCTGGAAGCTTTGCTCGCACTTGGGCGTCCATTCAAACTCCTTAGTCTTCTTCAGAAGGTTGGTCATTGGACGGGCTATCTTGGAAAAGTTCTCGATGAATCGGCGGTAATATCCAGCCAATCCTAAGAAACTTCTGACTTCAGTCACGTTTCTAGGTTGATTCCACTCTTTCATAGCTTCAATCTTGGCTGGGTCGACTGCGACACCTTCAGCTGATAATACATGGCCTAGGAAGGCAACTTCCTGTAGCCAAAACTCACATTTGCTGAACTTTGCGTAGAGCTGATGTTGGGCTAATTTCTCGAGCACAGTTCTCAGATGATGTTCATGTTCCTCAGCGGTGGGTGAATAGACAAGAATGTCATCAATGAATACTACCACGAACTTATCCAGTTCCTCCATAAAAACCTTATTCATCATGTTCATGAAGTATGCGGGAGCATTCGTGAGTCCAAAGGATACCACAGTGAATTCAAACTGCCCATACATAGTCACGAAAGCTGTCTTGGGATGTCACTCTCTCAAATCTTCATCTGATGATAGCCAGATCTGAGATCAATCTTGGAGAAATACTTGGCACCTCTAAGCTGATCAAGCAAATCATCAATCCTTGGTAGGGGGTACTTGTTCTTGATGGTAACTGCGTTCAAGTTTCGATAATCAATGCACATTCTCATTGAGCCATCCTTCTTCTTAATAAATAGAACAGGGGATCCCCAGGGTGATGCACTGGGTCTGATATATCCCTTCAAGATGAGCTCGTCAAGCTGTTTCTTGAGCTCGGCCAGTTCATCAACTGACATGCGATAGGGTCTCTTGGCAATGGGTCCTGTTCCCGGCAAAAGATCAATGATGAACTCTACATCACGGTCTAGTGGCATACCCGGTAATTCTTCAGGGAATACATCGGAATAGTCTCTGACCATAGGCACATCATGAACTGTCTTCTCCTCTTGTTGTGATTCTGAACTTGCTTTAAGGGCACATAGGATAGAGGTGGACTTTCCAGACTGGGGTTCACATCTAATAACTTGGCCTGATGGATGGATCACTTGGACGTATCTAGGTGAACATGATATGATACCTCGGTGAATGGTTAACCAATCCATACCTAAGATGACATCTAGGTTAGTGGAAGGTAACAAGGTTAGGTCAGCTTTAAAGATAAGACCCTCAATGGTAAGACTCACTCCCTTATAGATGTGGGTGCACTTTAGGTCTCCTAAGGGTGAACTGGTGATGATAGGCTTTTCACATGGGGTTACAGGCAGGTCATGCTCTCGTGCAAACTTGGATGATAAGTAAGAACAAGTTGCTCCGGAGTCAAATAGAACTGATGCAGTATTGCTATTAACTAAAAACATACCGTACACCACGTCAGGGGTAGTCTGTGCTTCCTCAGCGTCCAAATGGTTGAGACATCCACGAGTAGCAGATCCTTTGAACTGAGACTTCTGAGCAGCTGAGTTCTGAGGGCATTCAGTGGCTTTGTGACTCGGTTGGCCACAAGCGAAGCAGGTGAAAGGCGCACCGCCTGTAGGGGTTGGCGCGGGTGCCTTCCAGTTCTAGTGCTTGGTGCAAAGCGGTTCTGTGCTGGGCGTTCGTTTGCTGAGCGGGGATGGTTGGAACAGTCCTGAGTGTTGTGGTCCCGAGCATAACGGTCCTGGGTGTAACGATCCTGAGCAGGGCGGGAGTATTTGGTGGTGTAGCCTCCACTACCCCTACTCGATCCAGGGTTGTCATCCCTGTTGTGGTGAGAGCGTTCCCTGGATGGTACATCTCTGCGGAACCTCTTGCGATCACGTCCACGGAAGGACTCCTTAGGCTTACGCTTCCTCTCCCTGTACTCTTCTCTAGCTTTAGCACGGTCCTTCTCAATCTAGATGCAGCGATCCACCAGCGCACGCAATGTGTTACTCTCAATACCGCCAAACTTCAGCTTGATGTGCGGGTTAAGTCCCTTGCGGTAATAATACAGCTTCTCCTTCTCAGAGTTCACAACATAGGAAGGTGCATAGCGTAGAAGGTTAGTGAAATGAGTAGTGTACTCAGTCACCCTATCCTTTCCCATCTTGATGTTGCGGAACTCCTCGGCTTTGGCCTCCATGATACCCTTAGGAATGTGGTACTCAGCGAATGCTTTAGCAAACTCATCCCACGAGATGTTGGCAGGGTCCTCATGGGAATCACTGAAACTGTCCCACCAGGCACGTGCTGCACCAATGAGCTGGTGTGTGGCAGCTCCAACACTCTCATCGTCGGTGAAAGTGGTGAGGTCAAGCTTCTTCTCCATCTCTTTGAGCCAGTCATCGGCTACAAGCGGGTCAGGGTCGGTGCCATCATAGGTAGGTGGCCTTAGCTTCAGAAATCCCTCTAGCTTCCTTTGGAAGTCGTTCTGTTGACCTCCCTGGCGATGGTTTGCTCCTTCAACAAGAGCTACAAGAAGCTGGGTTTGTTGTGCCATCACTTCTGCCAGGTTCGGTGGTGGTGGTGGTGGAATGTTCTCCTCAGGCGGTGGGGTATTCTCTAGGTGGAAGGGTATCCCTCCACGTCCATGGCCACGGCCACGGCCACGGTTGTTGCCACCACGTTCCCCATTTGGTTCGGCTGGTTCGGGGGTGGGCGCTCGTCCATGGTTCATTAGGTGATTAGATCGGCGGTTCGGCATCTGCAACATGGATCATATAAATTTTAGTGTTTGTGCCATGAGTGCTTATAATTCAATATGATTACATGATTTTGACGATTTAAAGAAAAACATTTATACTATCCAACACTCATTACAAAGAAGCAATAAGATTCATAAGATGCAATAAGATCCATAACATTCATTACATGGGTTTTATTACATAGCATCATCTCCAGTGGCTACACTTGAAGACGTGCGAGAATCGTACTACGCATAATGTCTCATAATACATCTCATAAGGGGTACATCATGGGGTACAACTCATGGAAGCTACTGACATGACTCATGACCACGCAAGGTCATCTACTCTAACTCGTACATCGCAGCTAGGATACGACTGTTCTCGATCTCGATCTCCTCGTCTGACTTGTGAAGTCAGGATACGTACTTCAAGGCCTCGGTGAGCTCCTCAGTAGGCTTGGCTCCAGGTAGGGTAGGGCAAGCGTCTAGGTTGAGGCGAGTCAGGGCTAACTCAAACTCCTCTATCCTAGGTTTCGTCTTGCTATGAATCTCCTTGGGTAGCTGATCCCACATACCCTTCATCTCCCTGAGGCGCTTCATGTCAGACTTTTATCAAGCCTGCCAAGTCCTCTCACACTTGTCCTGAAGGTACTCGGTCTGCCTGAGTGCCTCGATCAGGTGACCCTGGTTGCGAACGGCCTTCTTCCTAAACTCCTCGAGCTCCTGAGTCTTGGTCTTGTTCTGAGATTGGATTTTTAGCATATCAATCCCCTTGGACCTCTCTCTGTCTCCTCTGTGATTGAACTCGGCCTTCTTGTCATCCAACTCTCTCTACAACTCCAAGATCTTGCTGTCGAGGTAATAGTTCCTATTGCCTAGGTCGGCTGCTTTATCCTATAAGTCAGTGACCTCGGCTCTGTGGACTTCTTCACGACCGTTGAGCTCGTCCTGTAGCTTGGCAACTGTCTCGAGCAGACTAGCTCACTCCTGTGCTCCCTGCGAGTCTCGCTCCTGGTACTCCCACTCAAGGGCCCGGTCCTGATGTCTCTTCTGCTCAAGCTGGGTCATGTACCTGTCCTGCTCTAGTAGGTGGATAGCTGAGACGCGAAGGCACCTGTCCTCCTCAGCGAAGATAACTCTACCGGCTACGAAACTCTACTCACTAGGGGTAAGGCTGAGGTCGAGGGCCTGGGGAAGTAGACGGAACTCTGTCGTCTTCAGGTGCTCGTAGTGGTCCCTCATCACACTATGAAGTGCCTTATGTGAAACAGCTCGCAGTCCCTCCTCAACTGTGTCCTCTATAGTCAACTCGGTGAAAGCTAGGACTGAAGGTATGGTAGTGCTAGCTGGGAACTCGACTGAGGTGACTACTGATCCTTCGATCCCTCCTTCCTGAGCTGGCTTCCCGGTGCAGGTGACCTTGACAAGCTCGTCGGGGACTCCTAACGTGACGAGAACTCGGCAGAGGGTCTGTGCAAAACCCCCGAGCTCACGTAGGTCGAAGGTAAGCTTAGCGTGGTCCAGAGGTAGTGGTCCTAGAGGCGGCCATTTGATGTTCGTTGCCATCTACACATTTTAAGGAACCAGGTATTAGCAGGTCAATAGATAGATAAGCCTTGCATAAAGGTAGATGCAGGGTCGGTATATAACTGAAAGAAGGGCTGTCCACGTCCTATTCTATCATCCATTTCTATGGGTTTCGTCCTAAGGTCAAGTATGGCTCTGATACCAACTGAAACAACCCTGATTTCCACGAAGGGAAATCCACAGAGTCGAAGCGTAATAAGACCGTGGTAGATCATATTACCCAAATTCCAGTCGAATATCACATCCATACAATGATTATATCATAGTACCAATAGTGCGGAATTACATAAATTATTACATCGCCGCATTGGTGGAATTAAAAGTAGCATTCATTCAGAACAGCTTGAAAATAAGATCGCCAAACTCGAGCATAGGAACAAACCCCTCAACCGTCAAACTCCTCGGAGCTATACTCCTCAGCAGAACCTGTGTGCCAAAATTTATCAGTACGATTTGTACTGGCCACTCCCAACCCTATGAGCAATGCTTTGTGGAAATTGGATGCAAGTTGGATATATTCAAAGGAACCTATAAGGCTGGGGTTTCCTATGTATTAGTATATCAAGTATATAATAGTATAGTCAAGTTTTAACACCATAACCACACCCATTCCACCCCATTCCCATTTCAAAGCCAGGTTTCGATCCTGGGATCGATACACCACCATCTCCACACCATCACCATACCATAACCATACCATCGCTCAGTCGATAGGCCAACTCCCTCTCGGCACTGTCTCAAGGCCCGTAGCCCCTGGCTACGACCGAACACTCACTCACAGGGGGAGAAAAAGAAGGACTCATCTCACTATCTAGTTTAAGCAAAACCCAGGAAAGGTCCATAGCCGACAAGTCGGCATATGTATCGATCGATCAATCAACACTCTGCAGAGGTTTTACATACCCACAAGATTAGCCATCCTCAGAGCCTAGAACCTCCTAGGCAAAATTCCGGTCGCTTGCTAGCCTAGAACGATGCCACCCTACCTCTCAGCCCTGGAACATCCCAAGTCTAGTCTGGGATGGCTAATACTATGAGTCGTAGACAGAGCCGGGGCCCTTTGGATGTCAAGAGCCGGTCCACAAGATCTCCTGAAGTCTCGGAAGGGTGTGGGAGAAAACCGTGCGCCCCGTACCTCCTTGCACACGTTCGCCTAGCAGTAGTGGCATCGCTCTACCAAGTAGTCCGACCGTCCTGCACCATATAGGGCGAGTGGGATGTAAAGGATTCCCGGTGAGTCTGAGTACTAGTAAGTCCTTAGGGATTGACCAAGCCAGAAATGTCTTCATCAGGGTTTCCATTTTACGTGCCACCACAGCACCTCCACCCCGGGCTCCACCTCTCCGAGGTTCACACCCAAGGCCACCTCCAGTTACCATTTACCCGCCACAGGTATCCCATATCCAAGTGCCCAGGTAGCACCATATGGCAAGACTCTCCCCAGGCTCGTCGTTATTCTAGCTCGGTCGACGCAACCCTCACTCTCCACGCACCCAAGTCACACACGCAGCACTCTCCCTATAGTCCAGATAACACCAGTTTCCACCACGCAAAACTATAGTGCAAGCGTAGTAGAAGTAATAAGCAATGAAATATAGTGTCAAGCGTGTGACTAGCCTAACAGCTGGGTGAGCAGGGGCAAGATTGCGTCAAGGTAGAGGCCATCAAGAAAGCATACTATCATGCAAGTCCTATCATAGTGTGAATGGCACAAAAAGTAAAGCAATAGCAGTTCTTTATTAGCCATGCGTAATAGGTGCTACGAGGTTGGGTGGGATGTGGCACCTTCAGTGTAGTCATCTCCGTATTCCTCACGGTACTCACGATCCTCGTTCGTCAGGTTCTCCTCCGAGTCTACAAACGATCGTATTATAGTCGCGTTAGCGACATCTATAGAATAGCACAAAGAAGTAATGAAACTTCAAAAGAGCCAAATGCACTTAAACATGGGTTCATTGCGTAGAGCTCGATTTTAGATGAATTTTGGTCCTGGTTTCGTATTTTTTTGAGGTCGTATGAATTAGTTATGAATTTCCGAAGATTAAATCTATTTGGCTGGTGTGGTGGTCGGAGTGGTCGCCGAAGTGGTCGAAAAGATCACCGCAGTGGTCGGAAAGGTCACCGTAGTGGTCGGAGAGCTCGCCGATGTGGTCAGTGAGATCACGGAGGTGGTCGGAAGGTCGCCAAAGTGGTCAGAGAGCTCGCCGACGTGGTCGGTGAGATCGCCGGAGTGGTCAGTGAAATCGCGGAGGTGGTCGGAGTGGTTGCCGAGGTCCTTGACGCTGGCGGGGTCTCAATTTCGACATGACGTCAGCATGGCATCATCAGAGCTAACCGCGGCTGACAGGTGGGTTCGGGGTCATCGGTGACTGACAGGTGAGGCGCGGTTCATGGTGAACCCGCTTGCATTGGTCCATAGTCCATAGAATAGGTCTATGGAGGTCTTGGTCCATTTACTCCTACCCAGGGTTCGGTTCACATGCACCAAGTGCGCGGACGTGCGGCCGGCGAGGGGGAAAATCCCAACTTCTTCACCGGCGTGCTCCCGCCGGTGGTGAGCTCACTGGCGAGCCCCTCCAAATAACACGGGTGTGCAATTAAGGTGGGCAAAAGCTTGGCCATGCCATGGCGGGTGTCCCGGTGAAGTTAACGTGGTGGTCGGGTGGCTCCAGTTGGCTAGCCGAGGTGAATGGCGGCGTGGGTTCGTCGGCGTGCATGGACAGGGCTGCAGCGGTAGCGAGAGCCTAGTTGGAGGAGCGTGTGAGTTCCACGGTGCTTCTACGACCATGGTGAGCTGGTCAAAGAGGCTCCGGAAGCTCCCAACGCCTCCGACCACGGTGGTTGGGACAAAGCGGAGGCGGTGGCGCTCCGACGAGGTGCAGTGCGGCAACGTAGGGCTCCGATGGGCTTCATCCTCGGCTAAGGTGAGCGTGTGCGTGCGTGCGATGCGTATGCATGGCATAAACAGAGCGCTCGACGCTGGTGTTCCCGAGCAGAGGGCTTGGCGTCGCCCCCTTTCTTCCCTTCGCTTCGCGTTTTCCGTTTGGCTCAACAAGAGGGTCGTGGTGGTCCTTCTATGCTACCGGTTGGCTAAGCCAGAGCAAGAGCTCGTGCTTCGACGTGGTCCATTCATGGCGAGTACGGCTAGCACGGTGAGCGGCGAATGAGGTGGCTCACCATAGGGCTCGTGGTAGTAGGATGGCGGTGCGGTGGCGAGGCGAGGCCGTGATGAGGCGATGCAGTGCCGTGCCGAGCAGCTACGGTGCTGTAGCCGATCGGGGCGGCGCTTCTGGCTCCGGCGAGGTTCGGTTCCACAGCAGCTTCCTTCTCCTCCTTGCTTCTCCCTCCTCTCTCTTTCTCGGCTTGACGATGTGTGGTGCTGTGCCACCAGCGGCGGCGGCAAACGGGCTGAGGGTTAGGGCTCGGGGTCCTTCTTTTATAGGTCGAGCTTCAAGGGCTCCAATGGTGGCCAGCATCGTGTGGTGGAAAAGCATGGGATGCATCCGACGGTGGCGCGAGGTTGCGTGAGCGCGTTGCAAAGGGAACAAGGCCATGCCCCGAGCGTGACCCCCTAGCCCGCTCCTGCTAGCGCTGTCGGCCTCCGGTCGCGTGGGCAGTTGAGGCGTGGGCGTGGAGAAGATGAACAGGAAAGCTGACAGGTTGGGTCTAGTGGCAGCGGCAGCAAGCGAGGCAGACGGGCGTGCGGGCGTGAGCGGCGTTGCTGGGTCGACTCGTGGGCCGCGTGCGCGCGCTGGGTGATAGGCGGGCGCGGTCGGGCTGGCTGGGCCATGAAGCCGAGCAGGCCTAGCTGCTGCGAGGCTTCCCTCTTCCTTTTCTTTAGCTATTTTGTTTTCCTTCCTATTTGTTTTAGAATTTGAATTCAAATCTGGTGGAGTTTTTGTTATACAAAAATGGAAATAGTTTTCTCTTTAAGCGTTTATTCTTGGTTTGATTAATAATTACTTTATGGTTTATTTCTTTAAAGGAGTTGTTATGCATATCATAAAGCAAATAGAAATCCAAATCACACTTTGAGTTAACAATGTATGCAACATTTTATTTGTTAGAATTTAGATAAACATAATTAACAAATGACATGCTATGCTCATGAAATTGTCTAGTTGGGTTACAACTAATGCAACACTTAGGGTTAGCTCCTACAAATGTCACTCAACATTACATAGGACAACAAAAAATTTATAGTTGTGATTTTTGGTGTGTGGATTTTTGGGTTGTTACAGTGTACATGACCGAGCAGCACGATGCCTAATCGTTGAAGCTGTTGTTCGTGCGGTTGTTGGGCAACAATGCATTACCAGAGTTGTTGAAGACCATGATTCTAGAGAAATCTTTGTGCTTTGCAGCACTGCTGTAGATGCCCGTTGGCTCTCTGACTACAATGTCGATGTCAGTGGAGACTGCGTCATTTTCAAGATGGTTCACTGTCTCAACTTGATCGGAAGTCCTTATAACCTCAACTATCTCAACAAGACCAAACTGATTCGATGACATTGAGATTTTGTGTGCTCTGGGTACTATTTGTTGTCCTGTATTAGTAGTACTAGTAGTAGTAGTAGTAGCCATGACTGGCTTTGATCTGTGGGATAGCACGAAGTCATGTAGTGTATGTGTTGAGCTCATGTAGTAGGAACCCTTGCTAATATAGTATGTTGTGTTATTTGCATGTCTGTGTCAAACTTTGTTAAACTTTCCAGAACCTTGAATCGAGAAGCAAGTCTGGCCTTAATCTAGTGCAGAAAATAAGAGCCATTGGTGTTGAAATGTTACTGAACAAGCAAGAAAGTCCGCCTGCCATTTTTTTGAACGCCTCGGACAGTGAAGATGCTGAAGTGGATGAAGTTTCCTCAGTTGGTTTTTGTTTTTTTTGTTGCCTTTGGTGTCTGGCCTGATTGCACGAAGTCATGTATTTTATGTGTTGAGCACATGTACGAGAAGGCAACCACATGTTCCTCGTGGTTTAGATCTACAAAGGGAATGGGAGAGCTCTTGGAAGGTAGGAAATAAAACAAGCGGAGTTGCGAAGGAGATCACGATGGTTAGAGCGACGGAGCAGAGATTTACTCAAAGATTCTGAATTTTGACCAAATATATATAGAGGAGTATGATGCGTAATAAGTATTTTATACAACATAAAATAATGAGCTTAATCAATCATCCTCTTCGGTGAAGTGCGAGAGGAATCTCTGCACAGCTGAGCCAAGATACATAGACAAATCTCGTCGGCACATCGGGTAGGTGGATCTCCGAGCAAACCACTTGGTGATGCACTTGCGGTGGAATGTGTGGACGCAGTCGGGCAATTCCACAACAAGGTCGGCTGCATAAATAGATGTTTTATCCTCCAAGCAAATGTTGTATTCCCGACACCCCACTGGCACCACCTCCGCCTTCGCGTAGAGCGTTAAGAGCGCCTTGGACGCGATGAACTTCAACTATTCATCGACCCAAAGCTCAAGTGTGGCGTGGGCGATGCAACCATCCTGGTAGGCCTCGCATGCCAGGTTCGTGAGTTCAGGAACCTCAAGCTCGAGAAGGATGTCCTCCCACTGCTCATCGGTGAGGTTGAGTTGCTGTAGCCACGTGAATGTCCTCATCAAACCGCGAAGGACATCACGAACACCTTCCTGGTCACCGAGGATGCCCACAGCTTGATTCGCCTTCAAGATCCTGCCGACTTTGAGGGTCTTGGTCACCGTGCACTCTAGGGTCACAGAGAATGATGCTTCAAGGACGCTCCCGCTAGATTGATCCTTGATGGTGAAGATGTTCTTTGAAGTCGTTCTACACTTGACGTGGTGTTTGAAAGTAGAAAACTGGGGAGCAGGATCTTCGGTGGAGCTCATGGGTCTAGTGGCTTAGTTTGTAGCTATGATTTTAATTGGTTTGGAGTTGGAGCAAGGACGATTTAAAGGGAACTCGGTGTTAAATAGCTAGGGGATGAACGGGGGGACAGTTACAAGATGGAATTTCAAGTGAATTGCTTCGAATGTAGAGGACCTTAGACGGCTTCCAGTAAATGTCATCCCAGATTCTAGGGGTTGGTCGAACAGTTTCCAATACTGGACGTGTTGGGAATTGTTGACACAAAATGTGACGCACTGTGCCTCACACACAGCAAGCCGGAAAGCGTGGCTTCAATCGGGTGCCCGGGTGCTTCGTGATCTGGAAACGTGCCAGTCAGTTTGACCTGAAAAAACTAACAAGGGATAAAACAGTTAAATGCCAAACCAGAACATATCGGGTGAGACCAGACAGTTCCATATATACGGCCCTGAAGCCACTTACAACGACATACAGCTATAGGAAGCTGTCTGCCAACAAGTTTATAAACCATTCGGCTAATCGTAAGATGGACACACGTAAAGATCCGATTGCCGAATGCCTGTGCATGGGAAGACATGTTTGAACAAGTGAAATTAATTATGCGTTAATGCATATCCAAGCTCAGCAGTCCAGCCGAGTTGGGGTCCATGAAGAAGGAACGTGCAAATAAACACGATTAAGCTAATCTAAAACCTGCATCTGCCGCACGACACCTAGTTTCGTCAAAGCTTAAACGTAATTAACATGCATGAACCCACAACATGTGACAATCTAGAATAAAATAATTCAGCCATTATGAGCATGTTATCTATTTGCAAAGGTAATATGAAAGTAATGATCATTGAAGCACGAATAAAACCATAGGAGAGGACCGAACAATATCAATCTAGATTGGGTAGAAGTGTGTTACAAATATATATAAAATATTTAAAACATGCAACACAAGATAACTTGATGAATCTATTTAGATTTTGTCGTATCTAATAGAGCCGATAACTGTCTTGCTTTCACTAAGCATATTGAGCAAACGCCTGCCGCACGGTATCTACTCATAAACAAAGCATAAGCAAAGACTTCTTGATTGTCAAGCAAAGATCCGCCGCACGATCATTGAAAACAAACAAGACTACTTGCATCACGTCTAAATCCACCACATGATACTAAACATGATAACAAGGTTGTCAGAACTTACGGAGGTCGACGGATCGATGACTCCTCTCGAAGAACTCGACGACATGACAAAAGGACTCGAAAGTAGGCACGGGGCCGGTTGTATTGATTTGGTTGTGAACGCCTATTACAATGGTCGAGGGTCAATATTTATACCCTAGACAAAACACGAGTCCTAAAAGACTACGATTTACAAAGGAACTCTTAAACAAACTTGGAAACTATGATTCCTTGCCCTAAACTCTTAGAGTCCTTTATTATTACAACTTTCATCTTTTCGATTGGCTTTGCCTGCCATCTTCTGCTTTCCCGAATGGAGTCACCACCTTCTGAAGTAACCGACTGCACAAGCATTTAGCCGACCGCTCATTTTGTTTGCCGAATATCCTTCTTCCCGCATGCGGGTCCACCTGTCATCCTCCAAAGTCGACCAAAATCCAGTGTTAACACATGCCCCCTCAATTTCAGGATAAAAGTTGTTTTATTCTGAAATTGACCACAAGCTCCTTCTTCCTCCTAGGTCAGCACCGTTCAACACCACAGCCGCTGTCCAAAAAATTCAAGCTTTCAGCGCAACCTCGGACCCACTTCGAATCTTCAATGGCGACCCAGGATGAAATTCCAGAGGTAAACTTCACTTATATTCGGCAATTTCCACTTGATCTTCTCGTTCTTCTTTTGGCTTATTCCTCTTTGATTTCAATCACCCTTTAAAGGAATACAAGAATCAGATTTTGATCCCTTATGCTGCCAACCCCGATTCCTATTTCCTCAGCCCAATGGGAAATCCTGACCCTTTTGAAATTATCGAGAAGGAAACCCAAAGAATCCCTTTCAAATCTGGGATCACCTTGTCAAACCGATGGCCAAACACGTTCAAGAATTGGCCATTTCCCCCAATCGCTGGATGGTGGAATTGGTACAGGAGAATGCTGGAGAAAAGCAGCAGCCACTGGGAAAGTCAAGACATCAGTCATTGTCTAGAATTATCCTTAGCAGAAACACCCAGAAACGATTCCCTTTTGATAGCAGCTTCCCATTTTTGGTCTGACACCATTAATGCCTTCATCTTTGGCCATGGTATGATGACCATCACTCTAGCCGATGTGTTCATGATGACTGGCTTGAACGTGTCACTACCAGTATACCCTCATAAGTACGAGAGCAAAAGTAATCAAAGAGCCGTCAGCTCTGGATGTGGATGGGTCAAATACATCCAGAACTACATGAATGCATCTGGCACCATTTCTGACAAAGAGTTGAAAGCCTTCATGAATATGTGGCTATGCAGATTCATCTTCTGTGGAAAATCCAATGAACCAACTCTGAATCACATGGTGATGGCTGAAGACTTAGCTGCAGGCACTCAGATCCCACTAGGCAAATATCTCTTAGGGTCTGTTTATCATATGATGCATCAAATTACTCTTCAGATGCGCCAAGGTGGAAAAATCTCTTGTGTGAATGGTCCCTGGTGGCTAATTTAAATGTGGCTCCAGCTATACATGCATCAGATAACCCCTGTGAGCCTCTTCAATCTAAGGTTTCCTTCAGTTAACTATGCTGAAGGCAGTACAGCAAAGGTTAAGGCTTGTCAAACTTATGGGGAAGCAGCATCATCTATCAGCATTGACATAGACATTGGTCATTTCTTCAAGCTGTTTTTCAAAGGATTCGGCAATGTACTCTGGTTCCCTTACAGAGAAAATGAAAATTTGACTTTGCCCTACAAGTTTAGCTATGAAATTGGTTGTTCAGGTCAAGAATCCACGGAGATCTTTAACTCCTTTATCAAACCTTGCACTCTGCCAGCCGAATTTCATCATAGGAGGTTAGTGCAGTCCACCTATGAATTCTACTATCCAAATATGGTGGCCAGACAATTAGGATGTGGCCAACTGCCCCCAAGACTCCTCTTCTCAACAATCATAAAGTCAAGGGAAGTAATAACAGAAAGAATGGAAGCCAAGAAAATCTTTGAATTAGGATGGACTTCTGTAAATAAACTTGTCTTTGGGAAGAATACTTATTTCTTTGATTCTTTTCGGTAAAATTCTACCTGCGACTGTCAGAAAAATGCTGAAAACACCCCGGTCTTGCATAAACATTCCTGTGCTAGAGGCGATGCAAACTGCATCGGCTATCTTGTGCTAAAGGCGATATGAACAATATCGGCTATTCTCAGTTTTATTCTTTAGGCTAAAGGCGATTTCCCTTTTATCGGCTTTTCTGATCTACGTTCATGAACCAACCTCAACACTGGGGTAATATTTCTTAAGAAATCTTCCATTGATAGCTTTGGTAAACTCTTCCCCAAATAAAGTCTTCAATATGTATGCATTGCCAGGTACACATTCTACTATTCGGAAAGGACCTTCCCAATTTGGAGACCATTTGCCGAACGCTCTATCCTTTGTTTCAACTGGCAATATAGTTTTCCAAACCAAGTCTCCTTCTGCGAATTGCTTCAGCCTAACCCTTTTGTTATAATACTTGGCAACGTGTATTTTATTTTTCTCAATATTTTCCAATGCCTTGAGACGAATCAAATGTAAATATTCCAATTCATCCATCATCAGATTCTTATAATCTTCTTCTACCAATTCTTTCTGTAACACAACTCGCCTTGAACCTGACCATAATTCCCATGGTAATACAGCATGATGCCCATAAACCAGTTCATAGGGAGACGTTTGAGTGGACCCATGACAAGCCATTCGGTAAGCCCACAATGCTTCATTAAGAACCAAGTGCCATCTCCTTGGTTTTTCATCAATCTTCTTCTAGATGATTTTAATCATAATCTTATTTGATGCTTCTGCCTGACCATTAGCTTGTGCATAATAAGGAGAAGAATTATACAACTTAATCCCCATTTCTTTGGCAAAATCACAGAATTCTGAAGAAGTAAACTGAGTTCCTTGATCAGTTGTTATAGTTTGAGGAATCCCGAATCTGTGAATTATATGTTCCTTAACAAAACTGATCATATTTTCTGACGTTACCTTCTTCAAAGGGATAGCTTCAACCCACTTGGTAAAATAATCCGTGGCCAAAAGTACAAATTTGTGTCCCTTACTAGAAGGAGGATTGATCTGACCAATTAAATCTATACCCCATCCTCTGAACGGCCAAGGCTTGATTATGGGATTCATAGCAGACGCTGGAACTTTTTGAATATTGCTGAATTTTTTACAATTGTGACACCCTTTGTAATATTCAAAACAATCCTCCAACATAGTCGGCCAAAAATAACCAGTTCTCCTAATTATCCACTTCATCCGATAAGCTGACTGGTGTGCACCACATAATCCTTCGTGAACCTCATACATCACTTTCTTGGCCTCTTCTTGACTTAAACATTTGAGCAATACTCCATCGATGGACTTGTAATATAACTGATCATCAAGGAACACAAATTTGAGAGCTTTGTACCTGAGTTTTCAGGAAACTTTTTGAGATGGACCTTTCAGATAATTGGTAATTTTGTATCTCCAATCACCATCTACTTGATCAGTATTTAAAACACCTTCTTCTATAGCAAAAACTTCCCGACTCTCTCGATATCCAGAAGCAGCTTGAGCTAACTTATTTGCTTCTTCATTGTACTCTCTAGGGATATGATGCAAGGTTACTACCAAAAAATTCTTCAAAAGTTCTCTACACTCCTCATAATATTCTCTTAACACATTGTTCTTGTATTCATACTGACCACTCAGTTGATTAATCACCAACTCAAAATCCCCAAAGATTTCAACAGCAACGGCATTTACTTCTATAAGAAGCCGAAGCCCTCTAAGCAACGCTTCATACTCTGCCTGATTATTAGTAACATGAAATCCAATAGGAACCGCATACTCAAAAGTTTTTTCCTTGTGGGGAAATCAAGAGAATACCAGCACCACCACCTTTGTTACAAGATGATCCATCGAAGAACAAGGCCCAAGGCACAATGCTTATCGCCTCAACAGAAAGATCCCGATGTTGGGTAATAAAATCGGCAATAATTTAACCTTTTACCGCCTTTGCCGATTCGTACCTTAAATTAAATTCTGACAATGCTAAAATCCATTTGCCAACTCTTCCATTCAAAATTGGCATTGATAGCATATGTTTGATTACATCAAAACTAGAAACTACCACGCATTCGGCATTCAACAAATAGTGCCAAAATTTGGTACATGAGTAATACACACACAAGCAAAGTCTTTCTGTAGCCGAATACCTTGTTTTCGGGTCTAGCAGCTTTCGGCTAAGATAAGCTATGACTCTTTCTTTTCCTTCAAATTCTTGCATAAGGGCCGATCCTATCGTTAGGCTATCGGCCGCCACATACAACTTAAAAGGCTTGTCAAGTTGTGGAGGTACCAGCACAGGTGGTGCCTTCATATATTGCTTGATCTCATCAAAAGCCTTTTGTTGTATGTCACCCCATACAAATTTTTGATCCTTCTTGAGCTTTAATAAAGGAGAAAAGGGTAAAACTCTCTCTGATAGATTGGATATGAATCTTCTTACAAAGTTGATTTTACCTAACAATGATTGTAATTCTGTGAGATTGGTTGGCGGCACAACTTTGTCTATTGCTTCCATGCTCTTTTTCCCAACTTCAATTCCTCCTTTATGAACTAAAAATCCCAAAAACTCACCAGCCGAAACTCCAAAGGCACATTTGTTTGGATTCATCTTCAAGCCATGCTTTCTTGTGCACTCCAGAGTCTTTCTTAAATTGGCTAAATGTCCTTCATGATTTCTAGACTTGACCACTACATCATCGATGTAGATCTCTACAATCTTGCCGATCAGCTCGTGAAAAACATAATTCATAGCTCTTTGATAAGTTGCACCGGCATTCTTTAACCCAAATGTCATGTCTATCCATTCAAACAAACCAATATGACCAGGACATCTGAAGGCCGTTTTTGAAACATCTTCCATTGCCATAAAAATTTGATTATAGCCAGCATTACCATCCATAAAACTAATGACTTCATAACCTGCTGCTGCATCTACTAGTAAATCAGCAACTGGCATTGGGTAACCATCCATGGGAGTGGCCTTATTAAGATTTCTGAAATCTATGCAAACCCTCATTTTTCCATTTTTCTTGTATACCGGTACTATATTTGAAATCCACTCTGCATACTTGCATGGCCGAATGAAGTTTGCTTCTATTAATCTTTCAACCTCCTTCTTCACATCGGCCAATACCTCCTCTTTGTATATCTTCCGTGGAGGTTGTTTGTAAGGACGAAATCCAGGTTTAATGGGTAATCGATGCTCAACAATGGAACGATCCAATCCAGGCATTTTCGTGTAATCCCAAGCAAAACAATCTTTAAACTCTTTCAATAGATCTATCAACTTTGATTTATATTCTGGGTCTAACTTTGCACTAATATACATCGGCCTTGGCTTAGAACCATCACCAACATCAATTTCTTCCAACTTATCAGCCGACATAAAACCACGTCCCAACTTTCTTTTGTTGCCATCGATAGGATTTCCCATTAAAAATTACTATGAGAGCCGACTGCTTGGATCGGCTGTTGGCCCTCGCTAAAAATATTTACAGGACCTCCTTTCCACACCTTTCCAGAGAAACAATCGACGCCTTCATATTCCCAGTAGGTAGATTCTGTGGCAGCAACACTTACTGAATCATCAGCATGTACAACTTCAACGTCATCTCCAATCCATTGAATGAGAATTTGATGCATGGTTGAAGGAATGCAGCAATTAGCATGGATCCAATCTCTACCCAAGAGTAGACTATATGCCCCTTTGCCATCAATGACAAAAAAGGTAGTAATCAGAGTTTTCGACCCAATAGTCAGCTCGACATGGATAGCACCTCGGGTATCGGAAGGGTTGCCAGCAAAGTCTCTAAGCACCATGTCAGTTTTCAACAATTCTTCATTAGTCATCCCAAGCTTTCTGAAGGTAGTATAAGGCATGATATTGATAGCAGCCCCTCCATCAACAAACATCTTAGTTAAAGGCTTGCCATTGACATATCCCTTTAAATAGAGTGGTCTCAAGTGACGATTCTTGATTGGTTTGTCAAAAATAGCCTGCTGTGTTAATACAAGTTGAGCCATCAAATCCTGACATTCACTTTCATCAAAATCATAGTACACCTCTTCTTGGACATCTTGGCTTTCGGGAGCTATAAACTCTGATGGGAGGAAGAAAGCCATGCAAGCATCAGCCGAAGGACCACATCCATCAGGCTTCTTCTTAGGGCGCCATATTTGCTTTGTTTGGTAACTTCTGTTTCAACTCCCTATTCCTCAACCGTTGAACTCTTCTCTTCGACTTTTCCTCGGGCACGGAGGACACCACTTGTCCTTTTGCCATACGTATCTATAGGAATCGACTTCTTCATCATGCACCCTATCATGAATCCAACCTTGACACAAAATCTTTTCCTTTGTTGATTCCCAAAATCATCTATTTTTAAGCGCCCGATCATCTTCAGAACCTTCGTTCCAAGTCTTTCATAGACGGACGGGCGGTTGACTCGAGATTGCCTATACTCAAGTCTTGAGCACTACACTCCGGACAATTATTTCTAGCGAGCAACCTCAAGCCTTCATTCCAACAATGCCTAAAGAATGAACAACCCCAATGAGACCTGCTCTGCTTACATCATGTATTCTTCTTGCTCCCTTCGGTATACCTCTTCCTTATACCTCCGGTATTCTTCCATAAACCATTGCTTCTTATAGTATTCCTTCTCTTGCTCTCTCTGCCACTTGCTTAGCAAAATACGTGATGTAACTCTGGGTTTGGAAGTTTGACCTTTCTCGGTTCGGCTATTCTGAAACCGAACTCGTTGCTGCAGCTCTCTACTGGTGACTTGCCGATCTGGGTCAACAGCACCACTTTTCTTTGCTCTATCAGAAGTCAACACCTTCATCTTGCCTTTACCTTTGAGATCATTGGCAGAGACCATATTCACAGAGAAAGAAATCATATTTTGTGGAAAAGGCTAATCATCAATTCTCATCTTGCCATCAAACTTCAAATGTCCCTCTTGGATAGCTTTCTAGATTCATATTCTGAACACTCGGCAATCATTGATAGAGTGAGAATTAGTGTTATGGAAGCCACAATACTTTTTGTCTTTCACTCCTTCAGGACGTAGCATGGGATGTCCTTCCGGCGACTTGATGCGTCCTTCCTTCATCAATAATGCAAAAAGCACATGCGCCTTAGTAACATCAAAATAATAGGTTCCCTTTTGTTGTTTCAACCAAATATTGACTAATTTGAGTAGGCTCCTTTGCCCAATTCAACTCAAATTTGCACTATCTCATCTTCATTAATATACTCGATCGCTTTCTCTCGTAAAACCTTGATACACCTCATTAGTGGCATTGTTCTTACGAAAGCGATTATCTCTCCTGAATCCTTGGGCCCGATTACTCATAGTCGCTAAATCTTTGTGCAAGTTGGCCAAGATCATCAAACTCCATGCCGAACAACTTCTCCCTAATATTTGGCAACATTCACGCTATAGCTATTCCGGGTAGTTGATCATCTGGTAAATTCAGAGAATAACACATATTCTTGGTCTCCCTAAATCTGCGAAGATATTCCAATGGTGTTTCATTTGTTCTCATCCTTAGACTCATGAGATCGACCAACTTCTTCTCATTAGTACCCATGTAGAAATATGAATGAAACTTACGCTCTAGCTCTGCCTTACGTACCAATGGAATGAGTTTGGTAAAGATGTGAACCACGTGAAAGCTTGGTCTGTAAGAGACAAAGGAAAATATCGAATCCTCCAAGCTTCATCTCAAGCGGCTTCTCCAAAAGTTGCATTAAGTACCGGTGACGTGCTCTATGGTACTAGTATTATCTTGACCGAAAAAACTTGGTCAAATCATTGGAGGCTTCACCCTTGGAGGTAACACCACTCTGTTGTACCACTCGGATAAGGAGACTTGTATGAATAGGATTGATTTTTTGGCTTCAAGCCGAACCGATTCTCGCATCATATCGGCCATCCTGCATCAAAACATCAATGCACAATCTCGATTTCCTTGTACTTGCACTCTAGAAGGCAATCCTAAAACACTCCTATACCTGGATTTGGCACAAAGATTGATAGCATTGTAATCGATAAATTCTTGATACCCATCTCCATACATATTCTTCTCGCAATCTGTTTGATCTTTGGAGAAACTCTATAAAATTGAAGGTGGCACTTCTCTGTGGTACCAAATGTCACTGCCATAGGTGGGATGTGATTGCTTTTCGGTGTGAGTCAATCCACCTATATTTGAAGTCGATGCTCCTTCTTTTCCAACAGCTTCTCTTGATGCTTTGGAACATTGAAAAGTGTCGGTCCACCGAGTGGGCCAACATTTTCTTCAAAGTATTTATCAACCATTGGACCAAAAGTCTTGATCATGATTGCCCGAAAAGGTATTCGGAAAAGTTGTGTGATGGTTTGTCATGGTTTCTCCCATAGCTTTATAAACCGTAAGAACTGCCATCTTCCGAGCATCCTCCTCTTGATGTAATCAGTTTGATGTGGAAGAAGAACCCTTGGCATTGATCGCTTTTGAAACACTTTGTTGCTCTTGTTTTTGGAAAAAGACATCAAACACTTCCGTTGGTATTGCTCACATGCTTGTAGCACTAAATCCCTGTAATTATCTGGCAATTCTGTCATGCTCACATCCAGAACATGATCATTGTTGATCTCAGATGCCATCTTGAACTAACAGACGGTCCCACCGGGCATGCCAAAAAGTGTGTTGACACAAAATGTGATGCCTTCATGCTCTCACACACACAAGCGGAAAAGCGTGGCTTCAATCGGTGCCCGGGTGCTTCGTGATCCGAAAACGCGTGCCGGTCGGTTTGACTGAAAAAAAACTAACAAGGGATAAAACGATTTAAATGCCAAACCGGAACATGTCGGGTGAGACCAGACAGTTCCCATATATATACGACCACAAGAAGCCACTTACAATGACATACGACTATAGGAAGTTGTGCGCCAACAAGTTTATAAACCATTCGACTAATCGTAAGATGAACACACGTAAAGATCCGATTGCCGAATGCCTGTGCATGGGGAAGACATGTTTGAACAAGTGAAATTAATTATGCGTTAATGCATATCCAAGCTCAAATGATCCAAATAGAGTTGGGGTCCATGAAGAAGGAACGTGCAAATAAACACGATTAAGCTAATCTAAAACACGCATCCGCCGCATACGACACCTAGTTTCGTCAAAGCTTAAACGTAATTAACATGCATGAACCCACAACATGTGACAATCTAGATTAAAATAATTCAGCCATTATGAGCATGTTATCTATTTGCAAAGGTAATATGAAAGTAATGATCATTGAAGCACGAATAAAACCATAGGAGAGGACCGAACAATATCAATCTAGATTGGGTAGAAGTGTGTTACAAATATATATAAAATATTTAAAACATGCAACACAAGATAACTTGATGAATCTATTTAGATTTTGCCGTATCTAATAGAGCCGATAACTGTCTTGCTTTCACTAAGCATATTGAGCAAACGCCTGCCGCACGGTATCTACTCATAAACAAAGCATAAGCAAAGACTTCTTGATTGTCAAGCAAAGATCCGCCGCACGATCATTGAAAACAAACAAGACTACTTGCATCACGTCTAAATCTACCGCATGATACTAAACATGATAACAAGGTTGTCGAAACTTACGAAGGTCGATGGATCGATGACTCCTCTCGAAGAACTCGACGACACGACAAAAGGACTCGAAAGTAGGCACGGGGCCGGTTGTATTGATTTGGTTGTGAACGCCTATTACAATGGTCGAGGGTCAATATTTATACCCTAGACAAAACATGAGTCCTAAAAGACTATGATTTACAAAGGAACTCTTAAACAAACTTGGAAACTACGATTCCTAGCCCTAAACTCTCAGAGTCCTTTATTATTACAACTTTCATCTTTTCGATCGGCTTTGTCTGCCATCTTCTGCTTTCCCGAATGGAGTCACCACCTTCTGAAGTAACCGACTGCACAAGCATTTAGCCGACCGCTCGTTTTGTTTGCCGAATATCCTTCTTCCCGCATGCGGGTCCACCTGTCATCCTCCAAAGTCGACCAAAATCCAGTGTTAACAGGAATATTCTAGTAGAACGTAAGATGTGTCCGGCCCGGTCAAATTTACAATGCTCGGACTTTCTTGCATGTGCTGTAAAATTTGAATAGCTATGTGGCTCCTCCATTAGGCATCACATCGACGTAAGACTTGATCAGATGAATTCTATTATGCATGTTTACCATACTACAAATCAGAAAGAGAACTAGAAAGAAACCTGCATGTAAAACCAACCAATAGGGTCATTTTGCTGTTGAATTTTACTACGAATGAGAGTCTAGCCGTTGTATATTTGATCTCATAGGAGTCCTACAGCACTGACTGTGACTCCAGCGAGGAGGAGAACGATCCGAAGTACTGGCGAGTCGGCGAATCGCAAGAGCGCTAGCCAGGAGGAGGATGTTTTAATTTTTTTCTCTTCTCTAGAAACTCAAAGCACCTTAGAATCCATGACTACTTTTTCCAGGGTGGGAAATCCATGGGGATATCATTTGAATAACCCATTTAGTTTTTTCAGAGGGTTTTCCATCCCTAGGCGTGTCTTCCTCTTGCTTCCTAATTATAGACCTTAGTTCATACAGTCGCAGATGCAATCACACACAAAAAAAATCGCTAGTTGCAGCGCAATAAGCTACAACGAGCAGGTTTCTTTTCTTTTCTTGGTAATTTTTAGGTGTCAAAATCATGGATCTTTTAATTGTTTATTATCATCCTCTTTTAGTTTTATGTTTATTTATATTATCAAAAAACTAAAAAGGCAACAACTAAGGCCGCCCGAAATTTTGGTCTCTGTTGACTAGACAGGGCGGTCTCCCCATCTGAAAATTTGATTTCGCACCGCGCTGAGCAGTCCTGCCAACACGCACCGAAAATTAGATGTCTTCTTTTGCCCTCCGTGCGGAAAATAGGTTTACGACGCCATCGATTTCAGACAAGGGCATTTGTGGTAATGTGATGGCCACATAAAAGCGCTAAGAGTCTTCGTCTCCGCCTCCGTCTCCATTCTCCAGCCGCACCGTCTCTCCTCCAGCTCTAAATCCTAGTCCCATGGCCTCCCTTTCCACTCTCCAGCTGCCCCCTCTGCCACTCCGCTTTGGACCCTAGGCGCCAACGGAACAGCAACTCGACTCCCTCTCCATTCTCTAGCCGCACCCTTTCTCATATATTTCCAAACCCTAGCTAGAGCCGGATCCCCTTCGATTCACCGACAGCAGGTCGATCAGCTGACGGTGGAAGGACTTCATCAACGATGGTACAAGCTAGATCCAGATCCCCTACCTAGCTTGGCACCTATCATGACTTCTGGATCTGATCCCTAGCCGGAGCTAGATCTAGTACCCCTTCGTCAACATCGGTCGTACCAGGTCCGCGACCGCGATGACAGGACGGCGGTGCCGACGACAAAGCAAAGCCAGGGAACACAGAGGAAGAGGTACCCAAATTCCTTTTATGATGTGTGCTCTATTGTAGTGGCTAAACCAAGGATATGTAGATAGCGATGGGGTTACATATTTCCTATAGTTGAGTGTAGCTGACATGTGATTTATTGGATTAATGACTTCCGTATAAGTTGTAGTTACTAGTTAAGCGCTTATTTGCATACTCTTGCTCTGCTGTGTTGATATTCCATAGAAGCTTTAGTTAATAAATGCCTTTGTAATCTAAATGAACTGCCACTAACTGCTTATGAATGAGCACGGGATGCACAAATCGTAAGGAATCATAGAAAGATGGAAGAACTTAGAATACGACGTGTGGGCCCAAAACATATGTCTCCAAAGATAAAAAAAAAGTCAAGCACAAAGGGTAGATACGGTGAAAATTTGGAATATATCCCTTAACCAGGGGAGGTAGTTGAGGGATTTGATGATATAGATTAAACAGATTCAGATTTAGAAGATGAGCCGGTGCCCCTATCAATTGATGAGGTGCTTGTTCTATCTTGTATTTAGTTCAGAGGGGGAGGGGGCCATAGGGGCTAGGTAGCCATGCAATGCTTTACTATTTAGATATCAATGGAATTTGTACATGCTTGCTGCTTAAGTTTGTATCTCCAATTTCTGGGTCAAAGAAGACATAGAGGAGGCTCTGCCAGCAGGACAAAAGGCAGCGCTCCCATGAGTCCTGGGCGAAGGCTCTCCAAGCAAGTGAGGTCAACACCACCAGAAGAGGCTACTCATGGATTTTGTACTCGGAGGTCTTCCGCTGGCAAAAGGGTGGAGGTAGCAGCAGTAGGTGAACATAATTCTCCATCACGACCGACACCCGAACCCAGGGATCAATTCCAAGTTCATCAATTAACTGGAGACATTGGTTGGGATGGCACCCTACCTAGCCCTGAGAGAGACTCATCATGGCTAGATGATGATAACCCTGCTGAAGCGGAGCCCTCTCAGCAAACTCCCGTCTCCCCCCACCCACAGAACGATGAAAGTTGCCTAGGTTGGTATTACCTTACAAATGTCTATCAATCAATTTACACTAGCTATTTGATATACATGTAACTTTTCTAACAATCTGAATGTATGAAAATTGTGTAGTACCATTGTTGGGAAGAGCGAGGAAGCCAAGGCCTTGAACTCGTGGAATTATGCTTGACAAAATGAGCAAATCCCTAGGAGGAGCGAGGATGTGCATCTCTGTTGCCGAGGGGAACAGAAGGCTACATGATCCAGTGCAAGCTGCCAAGTTTGCCTCAGAGGCAGGTGTAGTAGTCAAGAAGGAAGTACCAATTTTGATGCATTGGAAAGAATACAAGGGGGAGAAGCCCGGTGCCGTCTATTGCACAAGATTTGTGGAAAGGCTAAATGTATGTATGGGTATCCCCTCTTGACATTCAACTCTACTTTGAGCAACTTTAATGGATTTACTTTTCATTCACACTACTGTGTGCAGGGAAGGCTATGCGTTAATAGTGCTCACTCACCAACAAAAAAGCTTGCCAAAATGTAATACAGTTTGTGGTACGGCATGAATGCTACAAGTTGAAGAGAACATACTTCAATGACATCCCTGCTAATCAAATCCGTATGACCTCTCCTGTCTCATCCATGAACGATGCACAGTAGTGTGAATTTGTCAAGATTTGGTCTAGTGCTAAGAACAAGGTGTGTGAACACATAGATTTTCTATCTAGTCTTGTTATGGTCTACTTGTGCTGTAGTCTAACATAAATGAAGCTATAGGAAACATCTGAGAAGAACAAGTGAAATCATACAAAAGTGAAGTACCACCGGGCTACAAGGTCTCGCTCCTATATTGTCCAGATGCAAAAATTTGTAAGTGATGATTATATTTTATTGTTACTCTTGCCTTTGTATAAATATAAACCGAAACTCATTTGCAATGTGAACAGAAGGAGAACAAGAGGAATACAGCAGAATAACATCAAGTACTTGAAGAAGAAAATGGTACACCTGATGAAGATCTTAATGCTGTGGAAGTCTTCAGGGACTTCCATACCGGTACAAAAAATGGCCTGAGCGATGCTGCCAGAGTAGCAGTTGTAAGCACCTTCTTTTGCTTCCCTTAAAATCTACTAAAGCCATTGCCATAAAAGAAGGAAACATAGCAGGAGCCTAGTGTTATGGAAATCTACTAAAATCTACTGAAGCTTATGTAATCTCTATCAGTAGTAAGCTGAGGAAGACATATGCATTACTTGTTATGACTCAATTTCTTGGGTTTTCAATTGAAGTCCTCTTACAGTATCTATAACCTAATGTTTTACTGATTGAATTTCGCAGGAAGCTATGAAAACTATGTAAGCAGAACCAGTTGTTCATGGGAAGCAACTAATTACTAGTGCCGATGTTGTTTGTAAGGTCCTCTGCGTCCACCAGGGCAAGGCCCCCTCCCAGGGAAGCGGCAACAACTTTTTTTTAAAGAATGCTGGTATCCAGACAAGCTCCACCAGAACAGAGACATCGACGGAGAGAATGCTACGGGAACAGCTTGCTGCTGAATAGGAAAGTTCTGCTGCCCTTGTCGATCAAGTGGATGAACTGAAGAGGAAGACATAAAAGACTGAAAGGGAGCTTGAGGAATACAAGAAATGACAAAGGAGTACAACAATCTTCGTGAGCTATGCACGCGCTTCAGCTCTTCTAGTAACTCTCAGTCTTCAACTCCTGTAGCTTGATGCAGTGAATATTTGTGGTTTGATGTGTGGGCTCATGTGCCGGTTTGATGTGTGGACTCGTATGCCGGTTTAATATGGTGATACTCTGTCAGTGGTTCGCTGCTGATGTGTGAAATGTAAATTGTTGTTATTTGATAGCTAGGCTAAATATTTATGTAGTCAGTCTGTGCAGTAGTGACGATCTCGAATTACTTCTATGACAAATTGATTGTACTCCACGCGGTAGAACTAGGACAAGCCATGTGATCAAATAAAAATACGACACGTGGACGAACCAGTGCACAACATGTGAATTGGCCATCTGACTTTTGGGACTCGACGGCTTATGTGTCACGTGTACATGTGGGACTCTCCAACTTGCTAACCACAAAGTGTATAACTTGTGTACACGTGTGTTAGCATTTTTCAAAGCATTTTACAAGGGACAAAATTAGCACACTAGGTTCCTAAATGCATATGCAAAAACAATGTCACCTAGTGGCACTCGATAACCGTTTAGCCAAAGATTTTTCCTCTTTATAGTACGGCTATCAATCCTAAACGTGATCACACTCTCTATAGTGTCTTGATCACCAAAAACAAAGCATATCTTATATCTTTGCCTTGATCTCCTTGGTTTTATTTTTGTCTTTCTTCTTTTCTAAGTTGGAGCTTGATCATCTTCATTTCAAGTCCATCTTCAACTCCATGGACCTCATCTTGCTCCATCACTTGGATTGGACCACCTTGTCTAATTCACACACTTAGATCAAAGGTTAGTCCTAGGTTTCATCAATTATCCAAAACTAAACTAGGGCTTTCAGTTACATAGGGAAAAGGCCAGCATCTAGCTCATACTTTTTGATGTGAAGTAGGCAAAATGCCTTTCACATACCTTGGGTTGCCTCTAGGCACAACCAAACCTACTATCCAGGACTTCTCACACTTGGTTTCAAAATTTGAAAACAGGTTGAATGGGATCAGTAGATTTCTCTCTTACTAAGGTAGATTAATTTTGGTCAATGTTTTCTGCACTCCCTACTTTTTACACATGTAGTCTTGAACTTCCACCAACAGTTTTGTGCCAAATTGACAAGTATAGAAAGCATTGCATGTGGAGTGGGAGATATATCAACAGAAAGAGTGGCTGTCTAGCTGCCTGGGATTTAACTGCCGAACTAAAGAGGAAGGAGGTTTAGGCATCATTAACATGAAAAATCTGAACACAACTCTTCTCCTCAAGTTTTTGGATAAATTTTATAACCAAGCTGACATTCCTTGGTTCAAATTCACTTGGGGCAAATTGTACAATAATAATGACACTCTAGCTCATGTTAGAAGGCCCATAGGCTTCTTCTGGTGGAAGGATATCTCAAAATTGATAGATAAATTCTTGCAGATGACACATTGTCAACCCAACAGAGGCAATTCATTAATGTTCTGGGCAGACAACTGGCTGCCTGCAACCCTCCAGAACACATACCCTCAGCTCTACTCATATGCAAAAAGGCAAAAGTGCTCCATCAGGTACTTTCTTGAACATGATTTAAGCAGACTTTTCCATCTTCCTCTCTCCATACAGGCATCTAGTCAACTGGTCGATTTGCAAACTCTTCTAGAAGAAAGACTGGAACATAGAGAAAAATGATAAATGGCTTTATAAATGGGGTTCGGGCAACTTCAGCAACAAAAAGGTCTATAGCTTCCTGCAGGTACAATAGATGCCTCTCCCCCTTTTTCCTTGGCTATGGTCTTCTAGCAATCTTGGAAAGCATAAGTTCTTTTGGCTGCTCCTGAGCTGTTGGCAAGCTATCTCTCTATTGTCGGGATCTGCAGCTCCCTCCTATAAACATGATCATTGAAGCTCGAAATGCCTTTGGCAGTCACATTTCCAAAGAAAATGTAATAAAGTCTTGTTGGATCATATGGACAACCAGAAATAGGGCTATTTTTGACAATGCAAGCTTTTCACTCATTAGATGGGTAGAAGATTTCAAGGAGCTTGGCCTCAGAGCTGTCCTTAGAATTGTGGCTAGAGAGTATCCCTTAGCTGCTTTCCTCTTTTTATTCTTGGGCTTTGAAAGCTTCGTAACTTGTACAGTTATTTATAATCAAAAAATTATGTAGGGGCCTCGCCTGGTGTTCCCTCAAAAAAAAATGTGAACTAGTTTTTTAGCCAAGTCTTCAATTAATTGTTAGCCAACTAGCTAGCCAATCTCAATTAAATTAAGCTAATTTTTAGCCCAATTAACAACTAGTCCTAGCTTATTCAAACAGCCGTAAAAATAGTTATCCAAACAGGTGTGCTAATAGGTAAGCTAATTTTCAACTACCTAGTCAATCTTAGTTAATTTAGACTAATTTTTAGCCCAGTTAGCAACTAGCCCTAGCTTATCCAAACAGCCCTAAAAATAGCCACATCACAGATGATTCGGTATACAAGGAAAAGCGGTGTATTTACGTCCTTCAAATATTTCCAAAGCCATGCCACCGTGCAGGTTTTGAAATTATTCTAAGTTGTTTGACATGATCGAATGAGCAGACAAAATACAGACCAGAGTAGCAACTCATTTTCCCCGAGGTCCAGACCTCGGAGATTTGCTATACAAACAGAAGCTGACAGCAAAACAAACTCAATTCCTGCAAAATCCAAATCCGCATTAGTGCATTGCATAGACCATGAGACCGCAGCCTGTTACAGTTCTTATTTCTAACGGGTAACTGACAGTGCAAGTTAATGAAAACGAAAACAGTATCTCCTGCAAAAACTACCATCCTCCAAACTAATTCCAAAATTCGAATGCCTTGCTCAGACCTGCGGGTCCGAGTACTACTCCGGTTCAAACCAAACTGCACAGCTGAAATGTGCTCATGTGGATAAAGTAGGGCTGTCAAGTGCAAGTCCCATTGTGTTGAGACCATTGTCAACGTAAATAGTTGAACCAGTGATTGCTGATGCCAAAGGAGACGCGAGGAATGCTGCCGTGTTCCCCACTTCATCTGTTGATATGTTATGCAAGCCGTTTTCAGAGAAAGTAAAGAAGAAATCCCTTCTTTTCCTTTTCAGGCAGGCAAAATAGATATAAAGGAAAGAAGGAAATTTAACCTGCCAATAGTTCCTTTTGCAGTGGTGCATTGACATAAGAATAATCTATCATCTTCTCGATAAATCCAATGGCTTTTGCTGCTCGGCTTCCCAATGGACCTAAGGAGATAGATGCAATGCATGACATACAACAATGCAAGTGCTAGTAATAAATATTTAAGCCTTAGACAAACTGTAAACTACATTTATCTTCTAATTTTGTATATAAGTGATGTTCCCAAATGTAAATTCTGTTCAGCAAGATTTCCTGAAGTGGGCTTGTTTACTTTCTTGGGAAAGGAAAAGAAGAAGAAATAGTTACCTGCTGATATGGTGTTCACTCTGATTTTGCCTTTTCGACCTGCTTCATAAGCAAGAACCTGAACAGAAAAAAAGGCTTGTAAGTAACTATATGCATGGGGAAGCACCATTGGACTCTCAAGAAAAGTGTGTAATCTTGTATCACTCTCAAGTGCTGCTTTTGCTGAACTCATACCACCACCATATCTACAAAGCAATCACCAAAACAATCATAAGTAATGAGCGCTGATGGCTTAGATGTGAAATCAATAGAGAAATATTTACCCAGGAATTGTCCTTTCAGAAGCTATGTAGGTCAAAGAGATACTAGCACCTCCTGCAAATTATTTTCAAAAGTGAAACATTGTCAAAGAAAGGTAAACACATCAAAACAAATAAATTCTTATCTGACGAGAATAAGAAATACTTTTTATTAAACAAGCATGTTAGAGTGCAATTTAACCACACCAAGGCACATACAATGCTACGGTGGCCTCATTTTATGGTAAGTCTGTCATAGTGTATTGTTACCAATGTAAAGCTATGTTTGGCAACTTCACATGCCTGGTGCTTGGCTTAACAGTGATTGCTGGTTCCTTAATTTATCCCGTGTGGCGAGCCTTAAGAGCTGACAAACATTGTCTTTTGCTCTTTGGTATGTTTATACGAGTAGAAAAATGTGGCAAGGGGCTACCTCATGGAAGGATTCGTTGCACACCAGTGCGGCAGGAAACAAACACTGACTACACTGGTGCATGGGCTAAATGTGAGTATGTCAGATTACAACACCAATCTATGAGGGCTCATAATTCACATAGCACAAGGTAAAGTAAGTATGCTGCTGGAATATTCAACATTTTCCAACGTGCATGTACACCAGTTAAACATAGTACTAAAACCTTGCTCACTTTAAATACAATGATACCTTGAGCAGATGAGTAATTGCCCAAAAATAAAGTCCTAAGCCAATATCATAGTGTTGACAGCAAAAAGGGGATCACCAAATCGGAGTCAACACATAGGAGCATAAGAGAAAATCGGCACAGCATATCAGTATGGAATATTACCTGGATTCATTATGGGAAGAAAGTGTTGAAGTAAAGAAACATAAGAATAACTAGATGCTGAAATTGCAGCAAGGTATCCTCTCCTTGATGTCTCCATCAGTGGCTTTGTTACCTTTGTGATGACAAAAGAAAAGGTCAACTAAATGCTCCTGATGGTGGCAATGAAACAAAAAATATAAAGTTTTTGATGGCAAACTAACCTCAGGACCATTGGCGAGAGAATGTACAAGGATGTCAATGCTACCAAAATCATTCTTTATAGTCTCAGCAACTTCCTACCAGATTTTAAAAACATAGGAATCAAGCACTGGATAAGAAAAAGTTCATAGCACGGCAATGATGCTGCTTGATGGGTGCAAAGGCACATTGCATTTGCAACTAACCTTAACGGTCCAGTTTGAAGCTCCAGCATATCTTTTGTTTGCTTTAACCTGCAACATGGACAAAAGGTTCATAAAGCATGAAAGAAAAATGATAACGGAACCATCATAAATGATGAGCATTACATCTTCAGGAACATCCTCAGGGGTGTCATAAACTGCGTCCAGTGGATATACTTTAGCAATCTCCATAAGAGATCCATCAGGTAGCCTGAATCAAATACTTGTAAAGTCAAAAAGATAACAACAGTTCCATCAAGAAACACTGAAGTAGAATAAAGAAAACTTCAATTATGCTCAAAGCCTCAAGCTACTGTTAATTAGATGCACACACTTCCGTGATTCATCAAACTTTCCACGTCTCAAGCTTGTCTCAAATATGTTCAACGCCTGCAAAATTTTGATAACTCCAGTATAATTTCACACTAGAACATCCAGTCTGATAAATTTCACAAATGAGATCAACTTACAGGCACCCATGTACCGACAAGAATCTCAGCACCAGCGGCAGCAAGAACCTTAGCAATTGCCCAACCATAACCATTATCATCAGCAACTCCAGCAATAAATGCTCTTTTACCTGAAAACTTGCAAGATAATTGACAACTGAAAACTTGCAGTGATCGAAGAGGTGCATTAGTTCAGATCCCATAGATAAAAAAAGGATTGCCAGATCATGTACATCAACACAGAAAAAATGTGATACTCATGATTACATACAATTTTTACAGAAGCACAAATGTGCATAAGCAAAGACATGAACCATTAGAACTATACCACTAACGATCTGCATTTCTGGATGGATATCTTAGTTCAGCTTACCTGTAAGATCAATGGGAAGTCCTTGGGCACCTCTCTGCGACATTGCCCTCACAACCCTCTTGCAATTTGAAGAAACCAGTGGTCCTGCTGATGTGGCTTTAGAAGAGCTGGCAAAGCCAGTTCTGGTACAAATTGCCCTTCCAAATGCAGATAGTGCTGATGTCGACCCAAGCATTTGCCTGCAGGCTGGGATGCAAGGGCGCTGTGCCATCATCTGCATACCAGTCATCGCATATGCTCCCATCTTCCTTTATGTACAAAAAGGAGTAAAACTGCAAAAAGAATGAGTTGGAAACAGTATCATGGACTACACTTACGGACATATCATCAGGATGTCTATTTATTGATTGAATTGTTTTCACTGTTACAGTCAAGCACAGGCAAACACCATAAATCGAAAACCAACCCAGGGTTTTCCAAGAAAAAACACATATATCATCTCTGTGCAAGGATCCATGTGTTAATTTATTAGATCTGTGTGCACGCCTTGGTGACTAAAGTAGGTGATAAGACCAAGCCTCTGAATTTTACCCAACAGCGGCAAAATCAAGTTCGCGTCTCGTGAGTCGTCATTCAGAAAGAAACCCATAGCGAGAGCACAACATATAATATTTCAGCTCCACACCAACCATATTCATGTTGAACAGAGGCAACAAATTGAGCCAGTTCAGGGCACGCCTGAACTAAATCCAAGATTCACACCTCGCATCCAGATCCAAATATGACAAATAACAAGACCCGGAAGCGGTATCCGCGCAAGACCCCATTACTACCATGGACTAGCATTTCGCATTACGACATTAATAGCCTTGGCGGCGGCACCAATTGACCCAATCCCTGTTAGCAGGGTGGGCATTCGGTCAGACCGAGAAATCCGGTTCGGTTCTTCGGTCATCAGAAACCTCAAGAACGATCGGTTCGTAATAACAAAACTAAAGACCGAGCATTTCGGTTCGGTTTCGGTCATCTCCACCACAACAAAAATAAAAGCAGTGAATCCCCAAATCGGATTTCCCTTTGAGATATTTTTGACGGATAAAAATTTTAAATCACGCGTCTTCACAACAGCTTAGTCTTTCATGGTATTGCAACAGAAATCACAAGGCCAAAACATCAAAAGTAGAAGTAGCTAGCAGGCAGTAGGCGCCAACGCACCATGTACTTGCACACGCAGTACAGAAAAGCAAAAGAAACATCAACTCAGTATTTAGTTCTTGGAGATAGCAGTCTGAAATTCTTGCGGGAGGAGTCATCTGATAGCCAGAGCAAGTGGGCAGCAGCAGCCGCAGCGCCGCCAGTCGGCGCCTGGCAGTATTGTTGGAGCGGAGAGCGGAGGGAGAGAGATGCGAAGAGCGGCGGGGGATGGGGTGGCGGCCGTCCGTCCGAGGGGGGGCATGATATGGTAGGGTTTAGTAAATGGGCTTGAGCAGCTGGGCTAGAAACTCCTGTTGGGCCTAAACTTCGGTTTACATCGGGTATTTCGGTTAAGACTATCTCCAACATGACCCAAATAGGAGGCCCAACCGAAAAAATGCGTGGCGCTGTAGCAAAAAGGTCACTACCTATTTTTGTGTTTTTCAACAGGGGACGCAAAAGAAGACCCCCATGCATGCACGCGTGACCGGGCAGCAGGAGTTTGAGCGGTGTGGGGGCGGAGCTAGACGCAGCATGCAGCTTTGGCTAGGGATGCGAGCATACGTATATTTGGGTTGCATCTAGCCTCTCACGCAAAATGCCTCATTGGTATGCCTACCCTGTTGGAGGCTGTTTTTTTGCGCTAAAGTAACATGCAACATGTATTTTGTGATTAGGTATGGTTATACGTCACATGTTGGAGATAGTCTAACAGAGGACTGAAAACCGAATAACCTTAATAAATTCGGCTAGTTGAAACCAGAGACCGAATTTGTGACCGAATTCGGTTTCTATGTCGGATATTTTCGTTCGGTCTTAGCTCATCGGTTAATTATACTCATTCGTGTCTATAGGTCCATCCCCAAGAACAACAAGAAGAAGCATGCGACTGTTACCTAGGTTGGTATGGAGATGGGATCCAAGGCCGAGGGACAGGGTGAGGGGCGCGCGTTGCCGCATTGGATTCAGAGGTGGAGGCGAGTGAAAGGTGAGGGTTCGGACTCCAGAGGATGATGGGGAAGGTGTTGGGTTTCGTTCCGATGAGGCTGGGTGGGAACCGAAAAAGCATTTTGGCTAGCTGAACCACCGAGTAACATGGTGGGCCGGTAGCTGCCAGGCCTAGGTCGGCACCTACGTG
The DNA here is from genome assembly GCA_904845875.1 of Miscanthus lutarioriparius. Classification (NCBI taxonomy): domain Eukaryota; kingdom Viridiplantae; phylum Streptophyta; class Magnoliopsida; order Poales; family Poaceae; genus Miscanthus; species Miscanthus lutarioriparius. The sequence continues at coordinate 140,965,928 of CAJGYO010000002.1, forward strand.
ATTTAGAAAATGTCCCAACCCACCCTGGTTGTGGGCTGTGGGTTGTGGCACTGTCTTTAACATTTTATGGCAATGTTATAAATAGCAAGCTAGGGTTATTTTATTTACTAAATTTTTAAAAAACTTGAAAAATCTTAAGTAATTATGCACGAAAACATTTAAGTAAGAAAAAATTATGAACACAGATACAAAAATACATATAAAGATTCGATTATGCTATCTTCTCCATTTCAGTGTAGAACTTTTTGGGACCCTCGAGTGTTTCTGAGACAAAATAAATTGGGAGTTGTTTTTGCTGGTGTTCCTCTTTTGTTTCCTTTACCAGGACTGCGCTGACTTCATGAGGTGAGGCTGATACATAGAGGAGGAGTGGCTCGCCGAGCGATGGGCTGGCGAGGGTTGTGAGGCTGAGGAGGTATTTTTTAAGGTCATGAAATGCTTTCTGTTGTGCTGGTTCCCAGTTGCATGGTTCAGTATTTCTTAGTACCTCGAAGAAGGGTAACCCTCGCTCCGCTGACCTTGAAATGAATTTGTTAAGAGCTGCGAGCCTGTCAGCGAGTCTCTGTTGTTAGCATACTACATGTTTACATTAGTACCCCAAAGGTTGTAATCCTTTTATTTCAGTTTCATACCTCTTCATATCACCATGTAATCTCTATATATACCTTCAAATGATTAATGGAAAGTGAGTTGAGTTATTTGTAACAACATCGGTGTTACACTGTAAATCATTTACTAAAATATGTCATGAGCATCATGTTTATGTGTTAATGCATGTAGTAAAGAGTGTAGATCAATTTCTGTAACTCAAAACTATCAATAGAAATGCGTAACGAAAGTTGATTTGATAGTTATGTTATATCACTTAGGGTTTAAAACTAATTTTTATCGAACAAAAAAAATATAGAACATATATGCAACACTTTAATAAAGTTGAAAGTACAAACTTTGCATATGACAATGAAATACTCGGTGTTGATAAATAATGTTGCTAGCTTATATTTCTAAGGGTTTGGAAATGCAACTAGAAATAGAAAGTCGTTCAACACTTAGAAGATTTCATGAACTTTTGGTGAGCTAGACACTGCGATGTTTTGTAATTTTTGTACGGCAATCTGCTTAAGAAATAGGGTAGAGTTACGGGTTGTTTTGGTGGCATGATGTACCCTCTAAAGTATGGTGAAGGTGGTTTGGGTGTTTGGCCAACCGATTAGTTGATTTGCACGCTTTAAAAAGCGTGCATGGCACGTCCTAGGTCGGTTTCCTCGCGTAGGCGCGATCACTGCGTCCTTGACCACGACGTCGCCGTGTCGGCCGCCCCGCTGAAAGGTCCTTATGTTGTTTTGGTAATTGAGTGACAACCTAGGTGGACTAATTGTGTTTATGTGAGATACACAGGTGATTAGTCCACAGGTACATGTGTGTGAGCAACATATGCCATGAAGGTGAAAAAGGCTTGGAGATGTTGCAAAGCTCACACATGTGATGATGAAGGAGCTTATTGCAAATGAGACATGACATTGAGTCATGTGATCAAGGTGAAGAAGATCAAGACAAGACTTGGCTTGATGGACCGGTTGCAAGCATGAAGGGTAAGTCGGAGGCTTTGGAGCGATGGACCGCGTGGCGATGAAGCTTGAGCAAGACTTGGCGCCGATGGACAAAAGCAATGGTGAAAAGCAAGTGAAGTCAAGATCGATGAACCAATATGATCACGTGATGATATAAAGTGGATCATATCATTATTGATTGAAAGGATCAAGATGCCCAAGAGGGGGGTGAATTGGGCTAATTCAAAATTTCTTCGCAATAAACAAATTCTACGGTTAGCCCAATTAACCCCTTATGCCTAGAAAAGTGTTTCTATTGATGTAAAGCACAAAAGACTTCCAACCTAGTTCCAATCCTACTCTAGCATAGCAATTCTAGGAATGTAAATAACAAGTATTGAATTGCTCAAAGTAAATGCTCAAAGTAAAGAGAGGAGAGGAAACGCGGCGATGTTTTGCCGAGGTATCGGAGAGTCGCCACTCCCCACTAGTCCTCGTTGGAGCACCCGCGCAAGGGTGTAGCCCCCCCTTGATCCGCGCAAGGATCAAGTGCTCTCTACGGGTTGATTCTTCGACACTCCATCATGGCGAATCAGCCAAAGCCGCTCACAACTTGAGTCGGGTCACCCACAAGCTCTCCGGATGATCACCGAGCTCCCAATCACCACCAAGCCGTCTAGGTGATGGCAATCACCAAGAGTAACAAGCATGAACTCTCACTTGACCACGCGAAGCCTAATGAGAAGGATGGATGCACACTTTGCTACTCTTGATTCACTAATGAGGGCTCTCTCTCTTGGATTCTCAAATCACAAACACCTCACTAGGACCTTACTCTTCTTGGCACTCACAAACTAGTTTTTCAGCTGATGGAATGAGCAAAAGTTCCCCCACACATGAGTGGAGGTTCTATTCATAAGGCAGCTTGAAAAACGAACCGTTATGTGCCTCTGCGGGGTGACCGGACGCTCCGGTCATGTTGACCGGACGCTCGGTCAGTTCATCCCGCGAACCAGTTTTTAAGTGATGACCGGACGCTGGCAGGGTCCGGTCAGCACTGACTGGATGTGTCCGGTCGCTCTTGGAACCTTACTGTACTCGACCAGACGCTGGATACTCAGGGTCCGGTTAGTATTGACCGGACGCGTCCGGTCACACTTTCTCAAGTCTAGACCCTTACTGGAGTCGACCGGACGCTGGCCCTCAGCGTCCGGTCACACCAGACTTGTTCTCCTCGGTCAAATGTATTGACCGGACCCTACGGCCAGAGTCCAGTCACACCGGATCCAGCGTCCGATCGGTATTTGACCCTGCATTCACTTCCAACTATCGATCATACGTGAACGAAGATTGCTCCAATGGATCAAAGGGCTTTGTAGGAGCTACCTAGTGCTAGAATTAACAAGTGTGCACCACACCTAACTCAATAGACTCACCTAGGTCAAGCTACCCGTCCATACCCCCCTTAATAGTACGGCCAAAGGAAAAACAAAGTCCTAAACTACTCTAAGTGTCTCTCCAACTCCAGTCGACACTTAGAACTAGTCATCCTTAACCTTGTCGTCCATCCTTTGCAAACCGAAACGATTTCCATCGTAGGGGCATGACACCATGATCGCCCAATCGATCTCCATTACCATGACCTAACTTATTTGCCTCTACAAAACACACGTTAGTCATAGTAATCTTATATTGTCATTAATCATCAAAATCCAATCTAGGGGCCTAGATGCTTTCAATCTCCCCCTTTTTGGTGATTGATGACAATACCACCTCGAGTATGTAAAAGAGTTGAGGTTTTTAACATGCTTGGATCATATAAGCTTTTGTCAATAAGAACAAAAGTGTTAGTTAAGCTTATATGACCCAAGCCATCATTATGTACTCAAAAGATATGAAATAAGCATGAGTACAAATCATAAGGCTCATTTGCAATAGAGTAAAGCACGGAAGCAAATCAAATGAGCATCAAGGTGATATGATATATAGAGAATTCAAAGTAGAGAGCACACATGTCATATATCACAAACACGTAGATAGCACTATTACATAGATATAAATGTATGCATGAAAGTAAACACACGAATGCATAAAGGTAATAGTGTATCACACAAATAAAACTCCAACTGTATATAAGCTAATAATATAACTAAGCTCCCCCTTAATGTCGCTCCCCCTGAGTCTACATACTCGTCCCTCTCTCCCTTTGGTGTCAAACACCAAAAACTAAGGGTCGGTCGGTAGGGCTGCAGCGAACGAGTCGGGCGCTAAAGTACGTGGAGCAAGATGGAACTAGGCGCCATCATCATCTGACCCGGAGCTCTAAACTGACTGACCCTCTGTCGCTGGAAGTGTCACTGAAACAGTCTAGGTCTGAGCTGGGGCTGGAGCTGCCTGTGACGCTGCTGGTACATCTGTAGGATCTAAAGATGCAACTGATGATGGAAGCCTTTGTGTCGTCACTGCAACAGGAGCTATAGAGGGACCTGGAGCATGCATATACGGTGGTGTAGGCATCCCTGTCAACTCACTAAAAGACGCTCCAAGACTCCTGGAGACTGACGTGTTAGGCACAAATAGCGATGATGACTGGTCTGGAGTAAAGCCCGTCTGGAAAGGAGTGAACTACGGGGCTACCACGGGTGAAGCTAACCACTGGGACACCTGAACTGGAGGTGAAGCAAACTGCACTGGAGGCTGTCTCTGACTCTGAAGCCCACTAGGCTGTACTGCTGGAGTTGTCAAAGTGGTAGCAGGCGGACCAAGAGGCGTAGACTGTGGCTGTGGAGCCCCAATGGCTGTCACTACATGCTGCATAAAACCCAGAAGCTGCTGCTGTATAAGTAACTGCTGCTGATGCATCTGCTGCTGCTGCTGCATGACCTACTGCTGCCTCTGGAACTTGTCCTGACGAGCCTAAAACTGGGCAAAAGTGGCAGCTGTCTCCTGTGCCTGTCTATCCTGTGTCTGTTGCATCCGCTCAAGAATAGCAATGAGAGCGGGGTCTGTCTGCAGGGCAGGTGGAGCGATACTGGAGCTATCGGCCTCATGATCGTGTCTACGTGGAGGCATCTGAGGAATAGGCTGGTAGTCGTCATCAGAGCTGTCACTATACTCGCTCACCTCCTGCTGTGCCTCTAGCTCCTCTTCCTCAGTGGCTGCAATCCCTCTAATAATCTTGTCCTGCTGAGCTGCGGACTCTGGCACGTCGAGATGATGACTAGGCTGTTTGGGTGCCTGAGGGTGTTGTGCCTGATCCTCTGTGACATGTTGTACGCTGGGAACTCTGTGGTGGCACCTGTATACTCATCCATCATACCTGGGGGCTTATCAAGCACTACTCTGTGGATCAAGAAGGTGATCCAGTGAGCATAGGGAAGCTGCCTATGTCCCTTGAATCCCTTAGCTATAGTATCCTCCATCTCTGATAGAAGGAGGTCCCAGATGTCGAACACTGTCTGTTGCATTAGTGCGTTGAGGAGCCAAAGCTGGAGGCGAGTCAATCCCTCTTTGTATCCAATCCTGGGAAGAAGTGTCCTCCTCATAATAGCCTCTACCACACGAGCCGTGGGTGTAAGGTCACTGGGGTTCCTCCTTGACCCCTCTCCGAAAGGCTCCTTGAAGCAATGGCGCACTAGATCTATCGGAGGCACCAAACCACCATGAGGACGCCTGGGAGGCTCCTGCTGTCCATAGCACACCTCATGCAACTTGATAGGCTGCTCCTGTAACCTCAATATCTCCCTGGCCCTCTGAGTCATCACTCTGTAGTTTCTGCCTCTGAAAGCAAAGTGTATAAATCTGTGATGTGGATTAATGAAGAGTGAAGCATAAAATTGACGAACCCAAGATGATACATATACTCCATTCCGTCCAATCAAATCTGTCAACCCCGGCAGATATGCAAGGTAGGGTTGGATGTGCTCTCCAGCTGCTGCGACTATATCTCCAATGCTGTAGACTTGTTGAGACCTAAACACTGCACCACTGTTGAGATATGCATTATAGAAGTCCTCGTGGAGCGGTGTATAGAATCCCTCAGCAGCTCTCTCATCCCTCCTCGGAGGAAACCACACCTCAAACTCAACAAATCTGAGCTACTGCACCTATTTGGCCGTAGCAGCCCTCAAGTCAAGATGGGTCACTAGGGGAGGACCCTATGGTCTAGGCGGTGCATGTGAACCTCTCCGCTGAGTAGGTGGCCTCGGTGAGACTAGAACTCTAGTACGACCTGAGCGGCGAAGCTGTGGCTGTGGTGCCTGCTCGGTCTCCTCTGCCTCCTGGGCCTGCTCACCCTCCTGAGGCTACTATGAGGACTGTGGCTCCTGCTCTGCTGACTGCTCCTGAGGCTGACCCTCCTCAATGTCAACACGTCGTCCTGCAAACATGGTAGTCCTAGCTGGACTACCGTGATGACGCTCAACCTCCTCAAGTGCAGCTCTTAGTGCTGGTGCTACCGGCTGATCTACAATGACAACTCCACTGCGGGCACCACCTCTCTCGGCACGGTCTGTTGCCTCTGCAACTGCTGTGGCTCTGGCTGTCTCTGCATCAGGATACTTCCTCTTCTTAGATGCAGTCTTCTTGGTCGCCTTGCCTCTTGTATCTGCAGGCAGGCGAGGCGAGGGACTCCGATCATCATCTCCTGGACCACCTCCGATGTTCTTGGTGGGAGCCATCTGATCTGACAAGAGGATGAACTGTCACTGACCAAGATCAACTATCAAACTACTGCTTTCGAGGCTTGGACTCGATCCATACTCGCGAGCTTGGCCCCGAGTTAACTGACAACAGCCACACGAATCACAACGACACCGACTCGCTGCACGATAGAATAGATAGATATACAAATAAATACAATATATCTAATATATACGAAACCCTAATAGAGAAAGCATTGTAGGTACGAAATTGAATCGAGTGGCTTTCTACCTGATGATCGGCGATCGAAGAAAAGACGAGATGTCACGCGGGGAACCTCAGAACCGGGTTAGGGTTTGCGGAGCGCTTGGATGAATCAATGGCCCTGGATGTGACTTGACATCAATGATGGAAATCAATCTAGGTCAGGGACGCACAATGTAGGTGCTAGGGCATGGCCTTACCGACAAAATTGACGGTGAGGAAGTCTCTGCTGCGGTGGATCGGTGACCCAGTGAAGCTAGGGTACGGTGAAGGTAGGGAGGTGCTTGGGTACACCGGCGCGGTGAGATGGGGCGAGGACTGGTGGTGGCGGATCTACTGCTGTGGTGCGAGCGTGGGCACGGTGGCTTGGGCTCGCGGGGAGGCGCGGTGCTGTGTACGGCAGTTGAGCACGGCCGGTGGCGTGGGAGGCTCGCGGAGGTGGTGGCTAGGGCTGGCGCTTGGCGGCGTCAGCGAGAGGCGACGCAGGCAGGGGCATAGCGGCTCGGCAAGGTGGGCTGTGGCGCTGGCTAGGGCTAGATGAGGAAGCAGGTACGGCCGAATCAATTATAAAAGTACCCCGACGCGACAAAGAAGGAAACAGAAAAAGAGTCCTGAAGCCGCGTGAGATCCACTAACCGGACGCTCCGGTGGTAGCGACCGGACGCTACCACCCAGCGTCCGGTCGATTCCAGAGAGGTCCAGTTCCTCTGGAATCGCGACCGGACGCGTCCGGTGGTCCATGACCGGACGCAGGCAGGGTCCGGTCAAGTCATCCTTTGACTTCTTCAATCGACCGGACGCTGAAGGTCCTCCTGACCGGACGCTGAAGCGCAGGGTCTGGTCACTCCTTCGGCTTGAGTTCACCTCTTGTGAACTGACCGGACGCTGGACATCAGAGTCCGGTCACTCTTTTCCAGCAAATCTTCAATTTTGCTTCGCGCTGCCTGTTCCCAATCAAGTCCTAACTTGAATAAGATCCAAATAAACACCAATTGGGACTGATATGAGTGACCTCTCTTAAACCCTCAAGTTTTTTTTAAAATATTTTGCCTTAGGCTATAATTCTTTTTAAGAAAATAGACAATAAGAGGGCAAATGGAACAAAACGACAAAACAACATTCATGCATATGAAGTACTTGTAAGTAAATATAGTTGCTTGTCAAGTTTGATCCAAGGTTAAGCTTCTTCACTCACTTTTCGGCGGTTATCTTAACCATGTTAGACAAGCCCTATGTTCATTGACATGAAATAAACATGTTATATATTACAATGAATGCAAGGGACAACACAAGCTCATCTTTTATATATCACCAAGAGTAATAAGCACGAAATCTCACTTGACCACGCGAAGCCTAATGAGAAGGATGGATGCACACTTTGCTACTCTTGATTCACTAATGAGGGCTCTCTCTCTCTCTTGGATTCTCAAATCACAGACACCTCACTAGAACCTTGCTCTTCTTGGCACTCACAAACTAGTTTTTCAGCTGATGGAATGAGCAAAAGTTCCCCCACACACGAGTGGAGGTTCTATTTATAAGGCAGCTTGAAAAACGAACCGTTATGTGCCTCTACGGGGTGACCGGACGCTCCGGTCAGTTCATCCCGCGAACCCGTTTTTAAGTGATGACCGGACGCTGGCAGGGTCCGATCAGCACTGACCAGACGCGTCCGGTCGCTCTTGGAATCATACTGTACTCGACCGGACGCTGGATACTCAGGGTCCGGTCAGTATTGACCGGACGCGTCCGATCATACTTTCTCAAGTCTGGACCCTTACTGGAGTCGACCGGACGCTGGCCCTCAGCGTCCGGTCACACCAGACTTGTTCTCCTCGGTCAAATGTATTGACCGGACCCTGCGACCAGAGTCCGGTCACACCGGATCCAGCGTCCGGTCAGTATTTGACCCTCCATTCACTTCCAACTTTTGATCATACGTGAACGAAGATTGCTCCAATGGATCAAAGGGCTTTGTAGGAGCTACCTAGTGCTAGAATTAACAAGTGTGCACCACACCTAACTGAATAGACTCACCTAGGTCAAGCTACCCGTCCATACCCCCCTTAATAGTATAGCCAAAGGAAAAACAAAGTCCTAAACTACTCTAAGTGTCTCTCCAACTCTAGTCGACACTTAGAACTAGTCATCCTTAACCTTGTCGTCCATCCTTTGCAAACCAAAATGATTTCCATCATAGGGGCATGACTCCATGATCGCCCAATCGATCTCCATTACCATGACCTAACTTATTTGCCTCTACAAAACACACGTTAGTCATAGTAATCTTATATTGTCATTAATCATCGAAATCCAATCTAGGGGCCTAGATGCTTTCATTGATCATGTTGGTGCATGTGTTGCATCGACATTAGAGGAGATGAAATGGAATGCGCAAGGCAAAGGTATAACCTAGGGCATTTCATTTCACCGGTCATAGGTGTGTAGAGAAGTTTATGACCAGGTTTAGAATATATGGCCGTACTATCAAGAGGGGCAAACTTGTTTGCATATCGGTCATCTAGTGCCACTCGAGTGATCTAACTTTGCATCATCGCTAGGATTGAGTGGCATGGCAAGTTGAGTGGCTAATCCTTTGGAAAAATGATTGTGAAAAGCTAACACACATTCACATGGTGGTGTACACTTGGTGGTGTTGGCACATTTACAAAGGAGATGAAGTTGGAGTTGATGTGGATCAACTCGGTGATGAAACGGAGGTGAGAAAGGTCCCACAGAGTGGACCGGATGCTGGCGCTGCGAGTGATCGGACACTAGATGGCTGCGTCCTATCAGGGTGATGTACGGTGACGCAGAAGTTGGAGAGTGACCAGACGCTGGTGCTGCGTCCGATCGCGTTCGACCGGACGCGTCCGGTTATGTCCGGTACCTTACTGGAAACGACCGGACGATGAGGGTCCAGCGTCCGGTCAGTTCAAGCTGCTGCGTCCGGTCACAACTTGACCGTTGAGATCGGGCGATCAACATTTGAAGCAGGGGACACGTGGTGTGCATCGCACGACCGGACGCTGAGGTCTAGCGTCCGGTCGATCTGACCGGAGCGTCCGGTCATCCTGAGTTTTGCCCAGTGAAGGGGTAACGGCTCTATTTGTTCATGGGGTTATAAATAGAAGCCATGGTCGGCCTTTGGCCGTATGCTTGGTAGTGCTGAGCACACTAGAGCCTTGGTGGCTTGTGTGGTAGTGCTTGGGAGCCCTCCATCTCACATATGCTTGGTAGTGATCATCTGATTGTGTGAGAGAGCGATTCTAGTGCGATTGCATCGTGAGGTTCCATCGAGTGGCACTAGGTGATTGAGTTATAAGTCGGTGGTGCTTGTTACTCTTGGAGGTTGCCACCTCCTAGATGGCTTGGTGGTGGTCTCCATCGAAGCCCGCAAGAAGCTTGTGCGGTGCTCTGGAGAAGAGCTTTGTGAGGGGCATTGTGCTCGCCCCGCGGGAGCCGCGGAGAGCAACTTTAGTAAAACGTGTCATTGAGCTACCATCACCTTCAGGGTTGGTTTTTGCAGTGCCCGACATGCGGGCTTGCTGGGTGATGCCAATTAGCTACCGAACCACCAAGTGAGCGGTCGACACAACAGGGACTAGCGTGTTGGCAAGCACGTGAACCTCAGGAGAAAAATCATCGTGTCAACCTTGTTCTTCCCATTGGTTTGCATCCTCATTACACAAGCTTGTAATTACTTTCATATACATAGTGCTTGTGTAGTTGCTCTTGTAAGTAGTTAGCTTGTGTAGCTCACTAGTTACCTTCTTGCTTGTGTAGCATAGAAGTAGCTCCCTTGCGTGGCTAATTTGGCTTATGTAACCTTGTTAGTCACATTGCTTAGTTTGTGTAGCTAAGTAATTACGCTCTCTAATTTGGCATTGATTGCCTTGTTATTGAGCATTGCTAGTGAGCTTAGGTGGCTTTGTGCTTTTGCTTACTAGCATGTGTAGGAGCTCCCTTGTTGCTTAAAGTACTAGTGGCATAGGTTTGTGTGACCTTGCTCCTAGAATTGGTTAGGTGAGCTCTAGTTAGCCCGGCACCTTTGTTGCTTAATTAGTATCTTTATAAGGTGCTAGAGAACATAGATAGAGGGGTGTAGTCTTGGCTAGACCGATAGTTTTAATTCCGCACTTGTTTCGGTTAGCCGACGCGATTAATTTTAGAAAGGACTATTCACCCCCCCTCTAGTCCGCCATCTTGACCCTACAAGTGGTATCAGAGCTAGGTCTCTCATTTGTGGTCTTTACCGACCTGAGAGGATGGCGAACTTTGGGCTAGAAGTTGTTTGTGACTCACACATTTTTGATGGCACACACTATGAACGGTGGAAACATCATGTTCTTGATCATTTCCGTGAATTGGGCCCCAAGGCATGGTGGATCATTATTGTCGGTTTTTCTCGTGATGCTTTGGATAAGAACAACCTAACCCAAGCACAAGAGGATTTATTATAACTTGATCATCGTGCTCTTTATTATCTAACGTGTGCTTTACAAGATGATGTTTTTAGACATGTGTGGGACTTGGAGAGTGCTCATGATATGTGGATGGCACTCCAAGCCTTCTATGGTGACTTCTCCACAAGTGATGATGGAAAATTCAAGAAGGAGGATGATCACAAGGTGGAGACACATGAGTGTGTTGAGCATAACCACAATTTGGTGATTGTGGAAGATTGCTCCACCTCATGGTCAAGTGATGATGATGATGATCGATCCACTACTAGCTCACTTGACAAGGTTGATGATGATGCCACAAGTGTTGCACATGAAGATTCTACCTCAAGCACACTTGATGGTGATCTTGATGATGATGGTTCATCCTCGGGCCATGATTGTGATTCTTCTACAAGCTCTTCTACATCACCACATTGCTTCATGTCACAAGGTGACACCAAATTATCAAATGATAATGTGGTTGATCATGTTGATTCATATGATGAGTTTGTTAGTAGACTTGCTAGCATAACCACATCTTTAGAAAATGAGAAAGCTAAAACATTAAAATTAAAAAATGAAAACTCATTTCTAAAGAACTCTTGTGAAGAACATAAGAAATTACTTGATGCTTTCAAATCTTCACATGATGAGCTAAAATTGAATCATGAGACACTACTTGCATCTCATGATAAATTATTAGAACAACATGCTACTCTCATTAAAATCTTTACAAAGAAACTTAAAAATAATGAGAGCTTATCACATGGATCAAATGATAAATTGCAAAATGTTGCTAACCCTTGTGATGTAGACAAGAAGCATGTATCCACCTCTTGTGATGATTTATTAGATATGCCATGCTCTTCACAAATAGATGCTTATTCTACTTCTATGTCTTGTGAGACTAACATTTTGAAGGAGAACATTGAGCTCAAAAGTGAAGTGAAGAAATTGAGCAACAAGTTAGAGAGGTGCTACAACTCAAAAGTCACCTTTGAGCATATGTTGAAGACTCAAAAAAACTATGGTGACAAGTGTGGCCTTGGCTTCAAGAAGAAGATGACAAAGGGAAAAATAAAGAGAGAAAGAAAGATGAAGAAGCTACAACAAAGAAAGCTCTCTCATACCATGTGCTACCGATGTCATGAAGTGGGACACCTTGCAAATGGTTGCCCTAACATTAAGAAGCTCAAGAAGACAAAAGAAGAAGAGAGGCTCAAACATGTTAAGTGCTTCAAGTGCCGCACTTGGGGTCACCTTACCTCAATGTGCCCAACCAAGCAATTGGTGAAGCAACTAGAAGAGCCTCAATCAAAGCCACAAGTTGAGCAAGAGAAGACACCCCAAGAGCAAATCAAGATCAACCATGAAGATGATGGTGATTTGATGATAAAGAAGAAGAAAACAAAAGGGGTGGAAAGGCAAGGCATCCAATGCAAACTCAAGATGCCAAGATGATGAGCAAGAATGAAGATGAGAAGAAAGTCTATTCTCACATCAAGTGCTTTAAGTGTGGGAGTACGGGACACTTTGCCTCTAAGTGTCCTACCAAGCTTGAGAAGAAGGCTCAATCAATCCATGAGAGGCAAGGCAATGAGAAGCACAACATGAACAAGGAAGAAAAGGCTCAAGCAAAGAGAAAGTGCTACTCATGCCAGAAAAAGGGACACATGGCACAATCATATCCCCTAGGTAACACTCCTAAGCCTATTTCAATTAATGATGATTCTATGCTTAGGAAAGATGGTAATGGTACCTCTATGGTTGCTATTGCAAAACATCCCGCTGCTCATACTAAGGCGTTGCCTAAGTATGTTGCTCCTAACTTGAGAGGACCCAAACTTGTTTGGGTACCATTAAAAAATGGATGATTGTTTATAGGTACCATCGACATTGGAGACTTGATTCAATCGATCTCACATTGTTCATCATATGTTGAATCAAGTTATGAGTGCACATCCAAACCCAATGCCAAGTGAAAATTAAGTGAAGTCCAAGTGCTATCAACATACAAGTGCTATAATTCAAGTTGTTGGTGATTCATTGGATATATTTGATGACTTGCAAATAATTGAGTTGAAGCTTGCTAGTTGGATGATCATGAGCAAACCAAAGTATATTTCTTGTTGATCATTTCATTTGGGTGCATATGAGTTGATTGAATTGGACAAATATGCAAAGTTGCTTGCTATAAGTTGATTGAATGGATAATTGATTAGTAATCAAGTTTGGATTGATTTATATTGGATAAATTCATGAGATAACTTTTAGTAAGTGGTTTGAATGGATTTATGTCTTGTGAAAGTATTCAATTGAGTTAGTTTCAAGTTTGATTCATATTTGATGAAGTATAACTCAAGTGATTGCAATCTGTCCTATATTGAAAATCTGAGTAAGCTGTGATCTTAGCCATGTTTGAGTAATCAAAACTTATTGGATTGGTATGAAAATTGGTGTACATGCTCTAGACTTATGGTATGAAATGCTGTATAAAGTTCATGAAACTTGGATAAGAAATGCTTCGGTTTTGGAGTGGTTCTTGTCAGCTATAGTGCAGCAGTTTTCAGCATGTAGCAGTGGTGGAAGAATTGAAATCTGGTAGCAATCTGGAAGTCAAATGAATCTCAAATTTTTACAGCTACTACATAACTTAGTAATGCACACCTCCACCAAATTTCGTGGTATTTGTATTTGTACTTTGGGAAATATGCTTATTCCTTTGAAGGGTACAGAATCTGTTAGAAAAGTGACAAATGTTGGATTGATCTAGAGTCACTTTGATTGAAAGGTCCTCAAGATGGAAACATGTTTACAAGTGATTGAGGTACCTAAGTTTGGTTTTGAGATGATCTAAAAGCATGAAAAGCAAAGAGTACAAGGCCATTTGATTAAGGAGTGTATTTTGTATACTTTTGGTACTCAAGGTGAAGATCAAGATCAAACTCAAAGTTGAAGATGAAGTTTAAGTTCTAGTGAATATTGGAAATCATTTGGTAGAATGAAAAGGACTTAAATAAGTAGAAAGAAAAGAACTTAAAGAAGGAATCAAGGTTACTCATTAAGTTAAGTCCATCACTTGGATCAATCAATCAAGTTATTTCAAGTGAGTATCAAGAATGGTTCTTTGGAGAAAGGTCACTTCTCCCTAGTGTAGGGGCTTGCTGCCTATGAGTAGGTAAACCAAGTGTGGTACTTGGAAGGCTAACATAGAAGTGGTGATCCGAGGGACATTTGAGATGCTTAGTTGAAGCAATCAAAAGGATTGATCAAGAAAAGCAAGCAACACCCAAAAGAGAGCTAGTCATGATATTTCAAGTGGTATATCAAAATAGTGCTCTCATGCAACCATTGATCAAAAGATGAAGCAAGCCAACCACAACAAGAAAGTGCACTTGATCATAAGTGGTATTTATTTCATATGGGTGAAGAATGGAATTCAAAATGGTATCTATTGGTCTTCACCAAGCCTATAATTGGACTTCACATTGCTATTGGAGTAATGAATTGGAATCTATGTGACTATCCTCTACTCTAACATATCAAAGGTATCATTGTAATGTGCATGATCATTTCATCCCTTACTAGTATGCGGTTAGTGCATATAGTTCATACTTCATAGGATCATGCATAACAAATGAAATGTTTAAATTCATAGCCTACCACTATTGCTTGAATGATTAATTGATCTAGTGGTTAGTATATGAATTTGTTCATGAGCTAAGTAAACCCAAGTACTTGATTTAATTTGAATTGCTAACAAGTGACAAGTACAATATTGGCAAGATAACCCTTGCAAGAGGTGTGAAGAAGCTTGTCATTGGTTCAAACCGGACTTGGAAGCTTAGGCAAATCAATTTAGATCAAGTCAACTTAGAAGCTCATGATAAGTAACAAGAGTACAAGCATAAGACAACAATGCAAATGGATATCTAGATTGTTTGTTTCAAGTGGTATCTAGACTCAAATATTTCATCAAGAATTCATAAGTGATGTCTAGATCAACTCACAAGTGATATCCTATAAGTGGTACTCATAAGGATGACAAAGGTTCTAGAAATGATTTTTATTGATAAATCCAACGAGTGGTTCCATACTAGAAAACTCTTTCAAGTGGTATCACATCTACATGTGGTATCAATCATGCAAGACGATGGTTCCACAAGTGATCCTCAACTTTAAGTGATCATCAAATGAAGAATGCATCCCTCATCTAAAAGAGCTCAAGTGTATCTGTTAACACTGGATTTTGGTCAATTCTGGAAGATGACAGGTGGACCCACATGCAGGAAGAAGAGTGTTCGGCAAACAACGCAAGCGGTCGGCTAAATGCTTGTGCGGTCGGTTATTCTGGAAGGCGGTAACTCCATTCGGGAAAGCAGAAGATGGCAAGCAAAGCCGATCGAAAAGATGAAAGTTGTAATAATAAAGGACTCTGAGAGTTTGGGGCAAGGAATCGTAGTTTCCAAGTTTATTTAAGAGTTCCTTTGTAAATCGTAGTCTTTTAGGACTCGTGTTTTGTCTAGGGTATAAATATTGACCCTCGACCATTGTAATAGGCGTTCACAACCAAATCAATACAACCGGCCCCGTGCCAACTTTCGAGTCCTTTTGTCGTGTCGTCGAGTTCTTCGAGAGGAGTCATCGATCCGTCGACCTCCGTAAGTTCCGACAACCTTGTTATCATGTTTAGTATCATGCGGTGGATTTAGACGTGATGCAAGTAGTCTTGTTTGTTTTCAATGATCGTATGGGCGGATCTTTGCTTGACAATCAAGAAGTCTTTGCTTATACTTTGTTTATGAGTAGATACCGTATGCGGCGTTTTGCTCAATATGCTTAGTGGAAGCAAGACAGGTTATCGGCTCTATTAGATTACGGCAAAATCTAAATAGATTCATCAAGTTATCCTGTGTTGCATGTTTTAAATATTTTATATATTTGTAACACACTTTTGCCCAATCTAGATTGATATTGTTCGGCCCTCTTCTATGGTTTTATTCGAGCTTCAATGATCATTACTTTCATAATACCTTTGCAAATAGATAACATGCTCGTAATGGCTGAATTATTTTAATCTAGATTGTCACATGTTGTGGGTTCATGTATGTTAATCACGTTTAAGTTTTTGACGAAACTAGGTGTCGTCTGCGCGCGGAGCGTAGGTTTTAGATTGGCTTAATCGTGTTTATCTACACGTTCCTTCTTCATGGACCCCAACTCAATTTGGATTGTTTGAGCTTTGATATGCATTAACACATAATCAATTTCACTTGTTCAAACATGTCTTCCCATGCATATGCATTCGGCAATCGATCTTTACGTATGTCCATCCTACGATTAGCCAATGATTTATAAACTTGTTGGCGAGCGACTTCCTATAGTCGTATGTCGTTGTAAGTGGCTTCAGGGCGTATATACGGGCTATCGCTGGTCTCACCCGACATGTTCCGGTTTGACATTTAATCGTTTTATCCCTTGTCGGTTTTTTCAGTCAAAGCGACCGGCACGCGTTCCGGATCACGAAGCACCCGGGCACCCGATTGAAGCTACGCTTTTAAACTTGTCGTGTGTGCGCACAATCGTCACATTTTGTGTCAACACACTTTTGGCACGCTTGTGGGACAATCTGCTAGTTCAAGATGGCATCTAAGATCAACAATGATCATGTTCGGATGTAAGCATGGCGTAATTGCGAGATAATTACAAGGATTTAGTGCTACAAGCGTGTGAGCAATACCAACGGAAGTGCTTGATGTCTTTTTCCAAAAACAAGAGCAATAAAGTATTTCAAAAGCGGTCAATGCCAAGGGTTCTTCTTCCGCATCAAACTGATTACATCAAGAAGAGGAGGATGCTCGGAAGATGGCAGCCCTGGTTTATAAAGCTATGGGAGAAACCATGACAAACCATCACACGACTTTTTCCGAATACCTTTCGGGCAATCATGATCGATTACTTTTGGCCCAATGGTTGATAAATACTTGAGGAAAATGTTGGACCACTTAGTGGGCCGACGCTTTCAATGTTCCAAAGCATCAAGAGAAGCTGTTGGAAAGGAAGTAGCGTCGCCTTCAAATATAGGTGGATTGACTCACACCGAAAAGCAATCACATCCCACCTATGGCGGATGACATTTGGTACCACAGAGAAGTGCCACTTTCACTTATAGAGTTTCTCCCAAGCATCAAATAGATTACGAGAAGAATATGTATGGAGATGGATATCAAGAATTTACGATTACGATGCTATCAATGCTTTGTGCCAAACCCGTGGTATAGAAGTGTTTCAGGATTGCCTTACGGAGTGCAAGTACAAGGAAACCGGGATCCGAGCATTGATGTTTTGATGCACAGATGGCTGATATGATGCAAAATCGGTTCGACTTGAAGCCAAAGAATCAATCCTATTCATACAAATCTCCTTATCCGAATGGTACAACAGAGTGGCATTGCCTCCAAGGGTGAAGCCTCCAACAGATTTGACCAAGTTTTACGGTCAAGATGATACTAGTACCATAGAGCACATCGGTCGGTACTTAATGCGACTTGGAGAAGCTGCTTCGGATGAAGCATGGAGGATTCGATATTTTCCTTTGTCTCTTACAGACCGGCTTTCACATGGTTCACGTCTCTACCACTCATTCCATTGGTACGCAAGGCGAAACTAGAGCGTAAGTTTCATTCATATTTCTATCTGGGTACCAATGAGAAGAAATTGGTTGATCTCATGAGTCCGAGGATGAGAACAAATGAAACACCATTGGAGTATCTTCGCAGATTTAGGGAGACCAAGAATATGTGTTATTCTCTAAATTTACCGGATGATCAACTACCCGGAATTGCTATAGTAGGAATGTTGCGAATATCGTGGAGAAGTTGTTCGGTTTAGAGTTTGATGATCTTGGTCAACTTGCACGTTAAGCTTAGCGACTATGAGTAATCAAGCCCAAGGATTCGTGGAGAGATAATCGCTTTCGGAAGAACAATGCCACTAATGAGGTGTATCGGGGCTTTACGGACAAAGCGACCGGAGTATATTGATGAGGATGAGATAGTCTGCAAATTGAGTTAAATTGGGACAAGGAACCCACTCAAGTTAGTCAACGCTGGTTGAAACAACAAAAGGAACCTATGATTTTGATGTTACTAAAAGCGCATGGACTTTTTGCATTGTTGATAAAGGAAGGACGCATCAAGTTACCGTAAGGACATCCTATGTTACGTCCGAAGGAGTGAAAGACAAAAATATTGTGGCTTTCATAACACTAATTCTCATTCTATTAATGATTGCCGAGTGTTCGAATGCGAATCCGTAAAGCTATCCAAGAGGGACATTTGAGGTTTGATGGCAAGATGAAAATTGATGATCGGCCTTTTCCACAAAATATGATTTCTTTCTCTCTGAATGTGGTATCTCGCCAATGATCTCAAAGGTAAAGGCAAGGTGAAAGTGTTGACTTCGATAGAGCAAAGGAGAGTGGTGCTTTGTTGACCCGGATCGGCAAATCACCGATGAGAGAGTCTGCGACATCGAGTTCGGTTTCGAAATAGCCGAACCGAGAAAGGTCAAACTTCCAAACCCGAGTTACATCACGTATTTTGCTAAACAAGTGGCGAGAGAGAACAAGAGAAGGAATACAGTAAGAAACAATGGTTTATGGAAGAATGCTGGGAGGTATGGAGGAAGAAGTATACCAAGGGAGCAAGAAG
The DNA here is from genome assembly GCA_904845875.1 of Miscanthus lutarioriparius. Classification (NCBI taxonomy): domain Eukaryota; kingdom Viridiplantae; phylum Streptophyta; class Magnoliopsida; order Poales; family Poaceae; genus Miscanthus; species Miscanthus lutarioriparius. Next base: position 140,984,540 of record CAJGYO010000002.1, read on the forward strand.
AATACATGATAGAACAGAGCAGCGATCTCATTGGGGTTGTTCGTTCTTTAGGCATTGTTGGAATGAAGGTTTGAGGTTGCTGCAAGAAATAATTGTCCGGAGTGTAGTGCTCAATTACTCGAGTATAGGCAATCTCGAGTCAACCGCCGTCCCCATCTATGAAAGACTTGGAACGAAGGTTCTGAAGATGATCGGCGCTTAAAATAGGTGGCTTTGAGAATCGAGCAAAGGAAAAGAGTTGCGAGTTTCAAAGTTGGATTCATGATAGAGTGCATAATGAAGAAGTTGACTTTTGTAAATACGTATGGCAAAAAGGACAAGTGGTGTCCTCCGTGCCTAAGGAGAAGCCGTAAAAAAGAGTACAACGATTGAGGAATAGGGAGTTGGAACAAGAAGTTGCGAAACAAAGCAAATTTGGCGTCTTAAAAAGAAGCCCGATGGATGTGGTCCTTCGCTAATGCTTGCATGGCTTTCTTCCTCCCATCGAGTTTATAGCTCCCGAAAGCCAAGATTTCCAAGAAGAGGTGTACTCGATTTTGATGAAAGTGAATGTCGAGATTTGATGGCTCAACTTGTATTAACACAAAGAAGTTGTTTTTGATAAACCAATCAAGAATCGTCACTTGAGGCCACTCTATTTAAAGGGATATGTCAATGGCAAGCCTTTAACTAAGATGTTTGTCGATGGAGGGCTGCTATCAATATCATGCCTTATACTACCTTCGAAAACTTGGGATGACTAATGAAGAATTACTGAAAACCGACATGGTGCTTAGGGATTTTCTTGGCAATCCTTCCGATACCCGAGGTGCTATCCATGTCGAAATGACTATTGGGTCAAAAACTCGATTACTACCTTTTTTGTCATTGATGGCAAGGGGCATATAGTCTACTCTTGGGCGAGATTGGATCCATGCTAATTGTTGCATTCCTTCAACTATGCATCAAATTCTCATTCAATGGATTGGAGATGATGTTGAAGTTGTACATGCTTGATAATTCGGTAAGTGTTGCTTGCCACGGAATCTACCTATTGGGAATATGAGGGCGTCGATTGTTTCTCCGGAAAAGTGTGGAAAGAAGGTCCCAGAAATGTTTTTAGCGGAGGCCAACAAATTGATCCAAGCAATCGCTCTCATAGCAATTTTAATGGGAAATCCGTCGATGGCAACAAAGGAAAGTTGGGGCGTGGTTTTATGTCACCGATAAGTTGGAGGAAATCAATGTTGGTGATGGTTCTAAGCCAAGGCCGATGTATATTAGTGCAAAGTTAGACCCGAATATAAGTCAAAGTTGATAGATTTGTTGAAAGAGTTTAAAGACTGCTTTTGCTTGGGATTACACGGAAATGCCTGGATTGGATTGTTCCATTGTTGAGCATCGATTACCCATTAAACCTGGGTTTCGTCCTTATAAACAACCTCCAAGGAAGATATACAAAGAAGAGGTATTGGCCGATGTGAAGAAGGAGGTTGAAAGATTAATAGAAGCAAACTTTATTCGGCCATGCAAGTATGCAGAGTGGATTTCAAATATAGTACCAGTATACAAGAAAAATGGAAAAATGAGAGTTTGCATAGATTTTAGAAATCTTAATAAGGCTACTCCCATGGATGGTTACCCAATGCCGATTCTTGGAATTTGTTTGGTAGATGCAAAGAAGAAGTTATGAAGTCATTAGTTTTATGGATGGTAATCTTTGGCTATAACCAAATTTTTATGGCGATAGAAGACATTTCGAAAAACAAATTTTCGATGTCCCGGTCATATTGGTTTGTTCGAATGGATAGTCATGACGTTTGGGTTAAAGAATGCTGGTGCAACTTATCAGAGAGCTATGAATTATATTTTTCACGAGTTGATCGGCAAGATTGTAGAAATCTACATCGATGATGTAGTAGTCAAGTCTAAAAATCATGAAAGACATTTAGCCGATTTAAGAAAGACTCTGGAGTGCACAAGAAAGCATGGCTTGAAGATGAATCCAAACAAATGTGCCTTTGGAGTTTCGGCTGGTGAGTTTTTGGGATTTTTAGTTCATAAAGGAGGAATTGAAGTTGGGAAAAAGAGCATGGAAGCAATAGACAAAGTTGTGCCGCCAACTAATCTCACAGAATTGCAATCATTGTTAGGCAAAATCAACTTTGTAAGAAGATTCATATCCAATTTATCAGAAAGAGTTTTACCCTTTTCCCCTTTATTGAAGCTCAAGAAAGATCAAAAATTTGTATGGGGTGACATACAACAAAAGGCTTTTGATGAGATCAAACAATATATGAAAGCACCACCTGTGCTGGTACCTCCACAACTTGAAAAGCCTTTTAAGTTGTATGTGGCGGCCGATAGCCTAACGATAGGATCGGCCCTTATGCAAGAGTTTGAAGGAAAAGAAAGAGTCATAGCTTATTTTAGCCGAAAATTTCATTAGACCCGGAAACAAGGTATTTACGCCTCTGAGAAACTTTGCTTGTGTGTATATTACTCCTGTGCAAATCACGGCACTATTTGTTGAATTCAATGCGTGGTGGTTTCTAGTTTTGATGTAATCAAACATATGTTATCAATGCCGATTTTGAATGGAAGAATTGGCAAATGGATTTTAGCATTGTCGAAATTTAATTTAAGGTATGAATCGGCAAAGGCGGTAAAGGGTCAAATTATTGCTGATTTTATTACCCAACATCGGGATCTTTCTGTTGAGGCGATAAACATTGTGCCTTGGGCCTTGTTCTTCGATGGATCATCTTGCAACAAAAGGTGGTGGTGCTGGTATTCTTTTGATTTCCCCACAAGGAAAAGCTTTTGAGTATGCAAATTCCTATTGAATTTCATGTTACTAACAATCAAGCAGTAGTATGAAGCATTGCTTAGAGGGCTTCACTTCTTATAGAAGTAAAGGCCGTTCTTTGTTGAAATCTTTGGGGATTCTCGAGTTGGTGATTAATCAACCTGAATGGTCAATATGAATGCAAGAATAATGTGTTAAGAGAATATTATGAGGAGTGTAGAGAACTTTTGAAGAATTTTCTCGATAGTAACCTTGCATCATATCCCTAGAGAGTACAATGAAGAAGCAAATAAGTTAGCTCAAGTCGCTACGGATATCGAGAGAATCGGGAAGTTTTTACTATAGAGGAAGATGTTTTAAATATCGATCCAATAGATGGTGATTGGAGATACGAAGTTACCAATTATCCAAAAATCCATCTCAAAGGGTTTCCGAAAACTTAGGTACAAAGCTCTCAAGTTTGTGTTTCTTGATGATCGGTTATATTACAAGTCCATCGATGGAGTATTGCTCAAATGCTTGAGTCGGGAAGAGGCCAAGAAAGTGATGTATGAGGTTCACGAAGGGTTGTGTGGTGCACATCGATTGACTTATCGGATGAAGTGGATAATTAGGAGAACTGGTTATTTTTGGCCAACTATGTTGGAAGATTGTTTTGAATATTACAAAGGGTGTCACAATTGTCGAAATTCGGCAATATTCAAAAAGTTCCAAATATTCTGCTATGAATCCTATAATCAAGCCTTGGCCGCTCGAGAGGATGGGGTATAGATTTAATTGGTCGATCAATCCTCCTTCTAGTAAGGGACACAAATTTGTACTTTTGGCCACGGATTATTTCACCAAGTGGGTTGAGGCTATCCCTTTGAAGAAAGTAACGTCGAAAAATATGATCGGTTTTGTTAAGGAACATATAGTTCATGATTTGGGATTCCTCGACTATAACAACCGATCGGGGACTCAATTTACTTCTTCGAATTTTGTGACTTTGCCAAAAGTATGGGGATTAAGTTATATAATTCTTCTCCTTATTATGCACAAGCTAATGGTCGTGCGAAGCATCAAATAAGATTATGATTAAAATTATCCGAAGAAGATTGATGAAAAACCAAGGAAATGGCACTTGGTTCTTAATGAAGCAATCGTGGGCTTACCGAATGGCTTGTCATGGATCCACTCAAACGTCTCCCTATGAACTGGTTTATGGGCATCATGTTTGTACTACCATGGGAGTTACGGTTAGATTCAAGGCGAATTGTGTTACGAGAAAAGAATTGGCAAAAGAAGATTATAAGAGTCGATGATGGATGAATTGGAAGATTTACATTTGATTCGTCTCAAGGCATTGGAAAATATTGAGAAAAATAAAATACGCTGCTTGCGGTATTATAACAAAAAAGGTTAAGGTTGAAACAATTCGCGAGAAGGAGATTTGGTTTGGAAAAGCTGATTGCCGTTTGGGACAAAAGATAGAGCGTTAAATAAATGGTCTCCAAATTGGGAAGGTCCTTTCCAAATTGTAGAATGTGTGCACTGGCAATGCATACATATTAAAGACTTTATTCGAGGAGAGTTTACGAGCTATTAATGGAAGATTTCTTAAGAAATACTACCCCAAAGTTGAGGTTGGTTCGTGAATATAGATCGGAAAAACCGATGAAGGAAAATCGCCTTTGGCCTAGAAGATCGGATCTGAGGACTAAAAAATAGCCGATATTGTTCATATCGCCTTTAGCCTAAAAAATCGAATACGAGATTGGAAATAGCCGATATCGTCTATATCGCCTTTAGCACACAAAATAGCCGATGTAGTTTGCATCGCCTCTAGCACAAGAATGTTTATCCAAATCGGGTTGTTTTCAAAGATTTTTACGGCAATCGCAATCGGGATTCTACCAAGAGAATCAAAGAAGTAAATGTCATTCCAAAGGATGAGATTATTTATAAAGTTCATCCTAATACAAACTACTCTTCAAATAACTTGTTGAGGATGGATTGGGGTTTGTGATTTCGGCAAGGGCGTGACATGATGATCGTGAGGCCTCCAGGGCGCTCATCGATGTCGCCAACTTCGTCAGGCGTCCTCCAACAAAGCCAACCGGTTGGGAGGAGTAGTCTTCGTTGGTTTGGGAGGTCATTGCCGCCACCCCGAGAAAGCGCCGAGGTGCACACCTTGGATGACGGCCTCGATCAATGCGGCCGTCCACGACATCAAGGCGTGCCTCGGATGTCTCCCCTTGAGCATTCACCTTGTCGGCAATCTTGTTCGCCGCCGTCTTCAAGCGGTCATTCTCCGCGGAAAGAGTCAAGGCGAAAAAGAAGAAATGGGTCGACAAGCAAAGGAAGTCGGTGACAAAACTAAAATGAAAATATCAAACCGGTGATGGCGTCGCAGAAATTGTTTCATTGGTTCTCCCATTCGGCTTGATCAATGCCGAACTTCTTGGAGACGTCGCCTAGCTCCTCCCGGGCTTCGTCCCTCTCTGGCGAAACTTGAGCGCCTCCTCGTGAGTATGTATGGATGGTGTCGTCTGCTGGCTCTCACGAACCCCAAGGATTGGAGTGGTAGGAGCTTGAGGAGCTGGAAGACCCGGAGGAGCCGGATGATGGAGTTCCCGTTGAGCCGCCACATCTTGGAGGAAGGAGATGGTATTGGTGGGGCCGATGACCCTTATCCCGATGAATGAGAAAGAGGAAATCGAAATTAAGAGATGAACAAGGAAGTTGCAAAGGGGCAAAAGCCGAATCATACCCACGACGCCGCAAGAAATATGATGCCTGCTTCCTTCTTGACTTCCCGTCGGCGGGGCGCTTGCCACACGGTTGCCACTGTTCGTCATTTGCTTTGATGGAGGTTAGGGTTTCCTTACGGGTGAATCGGATGAAAGAAGTGGAAGAGACGGATGTGAGAACGCCGAGGCGAAGATAGTGATGAAGGCCAACGGAAAAGTCTATTTATAAGCCGGCGAGGATCGTGGCGAGTTCCACGGGGTTGTGGGGCGAGAATCCCGAACGGCGGAGTAGGTTTTCTCCTTTTGATGGACCGTTCTTTGGGTCGGGCGAGCTGAGTTAAGTCGAACGTCGCTTGAATATCTCCATGATTTATTGAAGCCAACATTGTTCGCTATACCTTCACAAGATTTGGATTGGATTCGTTCGGTTATCGGAAGAATGGAGACAATCGGCTATATTCTAATCGAGTAATTTAAGGAAAATGGCCGATTGCTTTTTTCCGAACGAATGAAAATAAGTGAACATAAAGTTGTTTAATCAAGGAAAAAGGGTATCACACTTAAAGTTTATTACAAGCCTAATGTCTCTTGGTTCGAAGATGATTGATTGCTTCTATGGCTTCATCTGATTATTTCGGCTAACATTATCTAGCACTTTTTGATCTTCATCTTCGTAACTCGGATCTTTGGACAATTTATTTTTGATCTCTTTGGTCTTCTTTGATGGTCGAAGCTATCTTTAGTGAAGTTGCTTCTATGTTCTTCGGCAGATTGGCTATGTGGGCCCTGTGAGACTGAATTTTGGCATTCAGTTCGGCTAGTTGAGCTTCTAGTCTGATTTTTTCATCCTCCATGGATCTCAGTTCAGGCTCCAAGGTTGCCAAAGAATTTCTCGTAGTCTGGATATGAGAGTGAAGATCTTTAATCTCCAGCTTTTTCAAAGATCTATCCTTCTGCAAAGCGGCCCCTCGAATATGTTCTTGGTTGCCCTTCTCACCATAGCAAAGTGATCATCAAGATGGGCTGCAGATTCTAGGGGAGCCTTGAGAGCAGAAGGGATATCTTGATCAATGAGTTCAAGGAGGTCTTTTATCCGGTGCATCCCGAACGGTGATCGATGGTATCCTTATTCAAAGAGAATAATCACTTCTTTTAGCCGAGCTTTGATTCTCCAGTGACAAAGTTTGATGAGAAGTGATCTCTTCACCTTTCTCAATAATGTAGTCCTCAATAGAGAAGGAGTAGCTGGTGGTCGGTTTAGTGATGTTCTTCTAGACAAAGAGGAAGAAAGAAGGTGTTAGCCGATTGGGTAATTTTGCTAAAATATAGTATGAGACAAGGCATTACCTGTTGGGCTGATTGGTCATCAGGATGGGTTATACCCTGGCTTGCTGGAGGACTTGATTGAAGGTTCAGAGGAGACGGATCTGGAGATTGATCAGGAGAAGTTTCCCTTGCCAGTTCATCTAAGATCTCATCTATTCTCAGTAAAGTAAGTGATAATGAGCATAAGAGATAGATGTTGTTAAAGAGAAAGGAGAGGAGAATTGGTTGAGCAATGTTACCTATAGTCTCATCAGGTTTATGAGCCTTTGAACCTTCAGCTTCATGGGTCTCTGAAATTTCGCTATCATGGATTTCTTCATCTTCAGTAGAAACTTCAGGGGTTGGTTCTACAGGCGCTGAGGTATTACCCGGTATGGGAATTTCGACTTGTGGTCTGCAGATGGAAGGAATGAATGTAGAGATAGTCGGGCTTCTTGCTAAATGAAATGGTTGACCTGATAAGAAAGAAAATGAAGGTTCATGCCTTAAGGGATAATCTGGCTTTCTTGGTCCTTGGTTTCTTGGGTAAGAGAAAACTTTCGGTGTTTTCCTTTTGCTTTTTCCTCTGGAAGATGCAAAGCACTGAAGTAGCAGGAGTTCTTATGAGTGCCTTTAGAGGTGCTTTGAATCCAAAGTTGCGTGAAGTTTTCATGAATTCCTTTAAGTTTGGAGCATCAAACCCCAGAGCGGGTTTGGGACCAAATGGGATAGTCTTGAATTGCTTTGGCGGGGAAGTAAACTCAAGATCCTGTGCATAACCGGATGTTAAAATAAGAAGTGGATTCAAGAATAAGAAATGATGGGCATAATGAAATTACCTCACTGTCAGAAGCAAAATCGGGTTGCAAGTTTTTGCATAAAGAATGAACTGCTATATTGAAGATATGAGCATGCCATTCTTGCCACCAAGAGACAAAGAGGGATGAGCAAGCATCTATTAGCCCAAATGGAGATGGTTCATATATTGGTAATTCCCATCCTAATTCAAAGACCTTCTTGGCTTCCATTCCTTCATTATTGCTTCCCTTGATTTTATGATTGTTGAGAAGAGGAATTTTGGGGGCAGTTGGCCGCATCCTAATTGTCTGGCTACCATGTTGGGATAATAGAACTCATAGGTGGATTGTACTAATCTCCCATGATGAAATTCGGTTGCAAAGTGCAAGGTTTGATAAAGGAGTTGAAAATCTCTCGTGGATTCTTGGCCCGAACAACCAATTTCATAGCTAAACTTGCGAGGGCAAAGTCGATCTTCATTTTCCCAGAAGGAAACCAGAGCACATTGCGAATCCTTTGAAAAATAGCTTGAAGAGATGACCAATGTCTATATCAATGCTTATAGATCTTCTTTGCTTCCCCATAAGTCGACAAGCTTTAACCTTTCATCGCTTGCCTTGACATAGTTAATCGAGGGGAAAGCTTAGGTTGAAGAGGCTCACAGGGGTTATCTCGATGCATATATAGTTGGAGCCACATTTGAATTAGCCACCGGGGACCATTCACACAAGAAATTTCTCCACCTTGGCACATCCGAAGGGTGATCTGATGCATCATATGATAAGCGGACCCTAAAAGATATTTGCCTAATGGGATCTGGGTGCTGCGCAGCTAAGTCTTCACCATTACCATGTGATTCGTGGTTGGTTCATTGGATTTTCCACAAAAATGAATCTGCATAGCCACATATTCATGAAAGCTTTCAACTCTTTGTCGAGACGGCGCCAGATGCATTCATGTAATTACGAATATGTTTGACCCATCCACATCCGAACTAACGGCTCTTTGATTACTCTTGCTCTTGTACTTATAAGGATATCTTGGCAATGACACATTCAAACCAGGTCATCATGTATACGTCGGCTAGAGTGATGGTCATAATACCATGGCGAAGATAAAGGCATTGGTAGCGTCGGACCAAAAATGAGAAGTCGCTATCGAAGGGAATCATTCTGGGTGTCTCTGCTAAAGATAACTCCGGACAATGACCGATGTCCTCGACTTTCCCGATGGGTCTTTGCTCTTCTCCAACATTCTCCTGTACCGATTCGCCATCCGGTGATTGGGGAAATGGCCAATTCTTGAACGTGTTTGGCCATCGGTTTGGTGAGGTAATTCCGACTTGAAAGGAATTCTTTGAGTTTCCTTCTCAATGATTTCGGAAGGGTCGTCGATTTCCCATTGGGCCAAGGAAATAGGAGTCGGGGTTGGCGTGCGTAAGGGATCAAAATCGGCTCTTGTACTCCTTTAGAAGATGATTGAAATCGAGGGGAATAAGTCAAAGAGGAGCGGAAGGATGGGATGAAAGTTGCGAATAGAAATAAAGTTTACCTCTGGGATTTCATCCAGGTCGCCATTGAAGATTTAAAGGAGGTTCGAAGTTGCGTTGAAAGATTGAAATTTTGGGCGCGGTACGTGGGTTTTGAACGGTGATGACCTAGGAGGATGAAAGAGCTTGTGGTCAATTTCGAGAATAAAACAACTTTTATCCCGAAATTGAGGGGCATGTGTTAACACCGGATTTTGGTCAATTACGGAAGATGACAGGTGGACCCACATGCGGGAAGAAGAGTGTTCGACAAACAACGCATAGCGGTCGGCTAAATGCTTGTGCGGTCGGTTATTCTGGAAGGCGGTAACTCCATTCGGGAAAGCAGAAGATGGCAAGCAAAGCCGATCGAAAAGATGAAAGTTGTAATAATAAAGGACTCTGAGAGTTTGGGGCAAGGAATCGTAGTTTCCAAGTTTATTTAAGAGTTCCTTTGTAAATCGTAGTCTTTTAGGACTCGTGTTTCGTCTAGGGTATAAATATTGACCCTCGACCATTGTAATAGGCGTTCACAACCAAATCAATACAACCGGCCCCGTGCCAACTTTCGAGTCCTTTTGTCGTGTCGCCGAGTTCTTCGAGAGTCATCGATCCGTCGACCTCCGTAAGTTCCGACAACCTTGTTATCATGTTTAGTATCATGCGGTGGATTTAGACGTGATGCAAGTAGTCTTGTTTGTTTTCAATGATCGTATGCGGCGGATCTTTGCTTGACAATCAAGAAGTCTTTGCTTATACTTTGTTTATGAGTAGATACCGTATGCGGCGTTTGCTCAATATGCTTAGTGGAAGCAAGATGGTTATCGGCTCTATTAGATTACGGCAAAATCTAAATAGATTCATCAAGTTATCCTGTGTTGCATGTTTTAAATATTTTATATATTTGTAACACACTTTTGCCCAATCTAGATTGATATTGTTCGGCCCTCTTCTATGGTTTTATTCGAGCTTCAATGATCATTACTTTCATAATACCTTTGCAAATAGATAACATGCTCGTAATGGCTGAATTATTTTAATCTAGATTGTCACATGTTGTGGGTTCATGTATGTTAATCACGTTTAAGTTTTTGACTGAAAACTAGGTGTCGTGCGGCGAGTATTTAGGTTTTAGATTGGCTTAATCGTGTTTATCTACACGTTCCTTCTTCATGGACCCCAACTCGGCGGATTGTTTGAGCTTTGATATGCATTAACGCATAATCAATTTCACTTGTTCAAACATGTCTTCCCATGCATATGCATTCGGCAATCGAGATCTTTACGTATGTCCATCCTACGATTAGCGAATGATTTATAAACTTGTTGGCGCATGACTTCCTATAGTCGTATGTCGTTGTAAGTAACTTCGAGGGCCGTATATACGAACTATCTGGTCTCACCCGACATGTTCCGGTTTGACATTTAACTGCTTTTATCCTTATCGGGTTTTTTGAGTCAAAGCGACCGCACGTTTCCGGATCACGAAGCACCCGGGCACCCGATTGAAGCTACGCTTTTCGGCTTGCTGTGTGTGCGGCACAGTGCGTCACATTAAATGGATGACCCATGCTATCACATAGGGGGAGGTGTCACACACATTGATATTAAAATCAAAGATTCTATGTGTGGTATCTCAACAAGCCCTACACAAGATATAAGTAGTACAAGTTACAAGTGGTATCTACAAGTGGTGTCATTCCAAAAATCAAGTGATGTCCATAAAAAATGCATGATTCAAGCCTCAACCATCTACCCCAAATACATACCTTTGCATCAATGAGAAGCACACCTTTTATGGAAAATTGATGACAAAGGGGGAGAGATTGTACAAAGATATGAAAGTCTTGAGATTAAGATTGTACAAGCAGGAGAGATGAGATATAAGTTGGACATGAACATGGACAAAGAGGGAGCAACATTGGAGAAAAGAAGGATCAAAATTCTTGGACAAGAGAAGCACACAAGTAGGGGGAGCAAGCTTATGAACTTTCATTGATTGCATTTGATATGTGCATATTCATGTGCTTTCTTGCATTGCATAAGTTCTTAAATTTAATATGCATGCTTGTGTGATGTATGCTAGTTGTAGAATTTGATTGATGAAATGATAACTAGCATGCATAGGATGATAGCTAGACACTTTGTATGCTTTACAAGTAATGCTAGTACCTTGCTTTTAATGTTGATCTCACGAGGTATCTAGTGCCTTTTTATTTCCAAGTGTTATCTAGCTAACCATGGTGCCAAGGATGAACTTAAAGGTGCAACTCCGATTGGTATCACGCTTCAAAGGTTTACTCTATACACCTTAGCATCATTCGGTAGTAATTACTCTCCCACAATTTCAATCTATGCATATGTGCGAGCTTCAAACCAAACACTCTAGCACATATGTAGGGGGAGCCAATACTACCATTTCGGGTTTGTGGTACTTGTCCAAAATCATTTTCACATGGTAAAATTGCTTGGGCAAGCAACATGAATCCCCAAAGTGCTTAATTTCCATATCTTTGTAGAGTTGTCATCAATTATCAAAAAGGGAGAGATTGAAAGGTCCTTATGTGATTTTGGTAATTGAGTGACAACCTAGGTGGACTAATTTTGTTTATGTGAGATACATAGGTGATTAGTCCACAGGTACATGTGTGTGAGCAACATATGCCAACATGTCATCCTCCTCATTTTCGGTGCCCTTGTCAACAGCATTCCAGAGCCGTCGGGCTCTGAGCTTGACCTTCATGGTCACTGACCACTCTCCATAGTTGGTGCGAGTCAGCGTCGGCCAACTGGTGCCGCTGACCTCCCGCACCATGCGAACAATGACCTCCGGTTGTGGCTAGGCAGCCACAGCAGTGCCACTGCTGTCGCCCATATCCGAACCACCCGTCATCGCCAGCGGTTAGTCTGGCGACGGCGCTTGTACGGCTCTGATACCACTTGTTGGCCCACAGGATCACCGGCTCAGGTGAGTGAACCACTCACCGGCCTTGCCGAGCACCCGCTAGTGTTGCCGAGCACCCACTAGCCGTGCCGACCACGAACAGGCGTTGTCCGTCCCCACACACTATGGCTAGAGCTTGAAGAAGAAGGGAGAACAGAGCATGCACATATAGTACAAGACACCAGCGTTGGTCGAAGCCCTGTCTGAGAGATGGCAAATCTGAACTCTCTTTACTGAGTTGCCGTGGTAGTCTATTTATACAACTCTATCAATCTAGTCCTATTACAGCTGCCCTGCTGCAACAGTGACTATATAACATACAGGGCTGACTCTGCGCCAGCCACTGCATGTGCCTACAGTGTTATAGATGAGCAGTTTGGCGCCTGCACCTACAGCGACTACAGTATCACAGCAGAGGGCCTTTTCGGCGCCGCCTTCCCCTTGCTATTTTCACACAAGGTAGCAGTAGATTATCTAACAACCTGAACAGTGCACGATGAAGTTACCTGAACGCCATGATCGAACTGATTGCCAGGCCTATCTAATGCCAGGTACTGTATAGGAGATGCTGCATGAGACAAAGAGGAGGACTACGTGTGCACAGGGTGAGCTAAGCAGGTGATTAATTTTGAAAACAATGCATTTTGTTGAGCTCTTCTCCCTTAGTAGCAGCTATTGCAACCAGATCATCAAGAAATGAGTTAGGTCTATGAACACTCCGCTCAGCCAGATCCAAGGCAGTAGACCTAGGCTATGCCTCTCCATCCACAAGCACCCCCTCGCCTCCCCTGATTTTTTTCTCAAGAAAAACTGGAACTAACTCAATCATCACATGTTCAACGACTGCAGGACCAAGGTCGCAGGAGTCCGATTACTAATCAGTTGCATCCCCGGTTGCAAGGACCTGATCAACAACAGCATTTGACCATTCATGAACATGTTCAGGCGTAGCAGGGCAGTTGCCGTGATGATCGAGTTCAGCAATGGGGCTGCCGGGATCGGTGAGACGACACACGTGACTTTGCCTATGCGAAAAACACGAGTTTGCCGACGTCCAGCCAGTCCAGGTGGCTCAAACTAGTAGGACATTGCCAGATCATGAACAGTAGGGAAACAGGGAAAACCTAGATTTCACGATTTGTTGTTGCTACCTCTTCACTATCGCGGCGAGGAGGATCGTCCACACGGCTCGATCGTGTAGGGTCGTGGAGCGCAGTGGCGCATGACGATCGTCTCCGTGCAGCGATGATGGATGTGGATGTGCCGATCGCGCGCGGGTTGGCGGCGTAGATGAACACAAGGGCTCTAGCAATGTCTCTGGCCGAGAAGTTGACTGGGAAGGCATTGGCGATTTGGCCGAATAGGAGGAGGCCGACGCGGATCGAGCGAAGGGGGGTCGTGTTTTATTCTACCGGGCAGAGCGAAGCAAGCGAGGCATGTCGTCCTGCCGGGTAGAGTCTTTGCTTCCTACATTTATGACACAAATCATACAATTGCGCTACAGTGATAAAACTGGAGCAAATGAAAACCCCAACAAACAAGGCCTAGCTAACTAAGTTGGTTTCTTGTAAATGCCGGTGCTAGTCTACTATTGCTAGCCTACAAGAAAAATGTCGAACACCGCACACACAACCTGGAGGAGAGGCCAAGAGGGTGGGGGATGGCGAGAGTATGGAGGAGGCGCCCACGCTCGACTAGCGGTGGTGACGGTGGGGGGCGTTTCACAGTGTAGGGTTACGGAAAAACTGAGGAGTTGAGGTGGGGGGCGCGGGCGAGGGCGCGTGTGGGTGAGGAGGAGTCACGTGCGCGAGTTCTTAGCCACGGGACAGGATGAGTGAGGTATGATCCAATGAACCTCGTCCATTGGATTTGAGTGAGCAAGAGAAAGGAGAGGTTAGAGTGGGATTTCGTCCGTTCTTTTCTAATAATTTTTTACTCGATACAGTTGCCTTGGTGCGTGTAGAAGAGGTCATAACTGCGAAGAACATTTGATGGGTAGTTGTAGTTAAGTTTACAAATTATGCATTTTTAGAGATTTACCACCTCTAGCATGGCGTCACATCAGCAAAAGCACCATAAAACCCGTTCGTGATGCAAAAGTGACCGGTTTTTAGAAGTTGTGAAGGTTAAAAAATAGTCTTGTAGATTAAGAGAGAAAAAAATCAAGCGATAGTTAAGGGAGATTTTGACATAAATTAAGACTTTTCCTAGCTATATTGTCTTTTTTAGCAAACCCAACTATAGTGTCTTCTCTTTAGGCCTAGGCTAATGGCCCCGTAAGACAAAACTAGATGGACTGGCTGGTGAGCTCACATGCCTGCACGGCAAAGCCAAGCCAGAAGGCACACTCTGTCTCTGAGGAAGATTCTCAAATCCATCCTTTTTATGGCGTTTTGTGAATTTGCCACGTCTCCAGTCTCCACTCTCTAGTCTCCAGGGCGCATGCATGTGCCCAAACCCCAAAGAAGAAGGCCTCTCCCTCTCCATCGTCTCTAGGAGTTCAGGGGCGTGGCTCGCCTGCCTAGACCGAGAGACGGCGACGGCGAGATGACGGGCTGCTTTGTCTTCCAGGAGCTCGCCTCTGGGATGTCAAGATCGACAAGCCGCCTCGGCACTCAAGGATCTGCTTCGTCTAGGGCCACTACTTCGGTCATCACCCGTGCTTCGATTTGTAACTGGTTATAGTAGCGACACACGCTGGTTCATGTGCTGGCGTGGTTCATCGAGGAAGAAGAGCAGTTGAAGAAGATGAAATCGCGTGCTGGTTATAGTAGCGACGCGCGCGCGTCAAGGATATCTTGTTATTTTTCTGCATTCCTTGCTAAAATTTCTGGTTTTTCATCTTGTATAACAGGAACAACCCAAGTTTTCATCTTTTGCCCTGCCCTTACTAGGAAGATGGCATCACAACCCTCAGCAATGTCTTTCATGGAGCTAGAGCGGGACTTGTGAAAGCCCTAGTTTAGTTTTGGATAATTGATGAAACCTAGCACTAACCTTTGTCATGAGTTGTGATATGAGCTAGATTGATGCAATCCAAGTATGGAGCATGGTGATGAAGTCCACGAAGATGAAGATGGACATGAGATGATGATGATCAAGCTCAACTTGGAAAAGAAGAAAGAGAAAAACAAAAACGAGAAGATCAAGGCAAAGGTATTAGATAGTTTTTTGTTTTGCACTCAAGACACTATAGAGGGTGTGAGTGACTTAGGATCGATAGCCGTACTATAAAGAGGGAAAATATTTAGCTAAACGGTTTATCGAGTGCCACTAGGTGACATGATTCTTGCATATGTATTTAGGAACCTAGTGTGCTAACTTTGACCCTTGTAAAATGCTTTAAAAAATGCTAACACACGTGCACATAAGTTCTACACTTTGTGGTTAGCAAGTTGAAAAGCAAGGGTGAAGTGGTTGTGGACTTAGAAAAAGAAAAGGAGGAGTTGCACGTCGATCGTACGCTAGACATGTCCTGACCGGACGCTGGCCAGGCGAGTCCGGTCATTTTTAGTAAGGTAGCGTGGCTGGCCGAGAGCAGTAGAGAGTGACCGGATGTAGGTTTTCACGCACCTACACGTCCGGTCATCGTTTGCAGAGGTGGCGCGAGTGGTGATCGAACGCACCGGCCCTATGTCAGGTGAAGCCTGACGTACGGTGATGTCAGCACCGAGAGTGCGCGCATAGGAACAGTGAGTGGACCGAACGCTGGGCCGCGTTAGGTCGGCGCTGACCTGACACGTCCAGTCACGTTTTTGGCGCTCTGGATCATCTCTGGAAATGACCTGACACCAAGACCCCTGAGTTCGGCCATCACAGAGGCACGTCTGATTCTATCTTAACCACGCAAGAGCTAGAATTTGACCGTTGCGATCAAACAGTCGTGGTTGAATTGCGAGGACACATGGTGGCGATCTAGCGACTGGACGCTGAGGAGGCTACGTCCAGTCACACCGACCGGCGCATTCGGTCGCCACGTAGAGGCACCCCTTTGAGCATAACGGCTCTATTTCATTGGGGTGTCTATAAATAGTGTTTGGCCGTCTTGAGGATGTCTCTCTTGGCACTTTGACATACTTGACATCCTTGTGAGCCTAAGCAAACACCTCTCACTCATCTCCATCATTGATTCATCATCATAATGAGATTGAGAGTGATTCCAAGTGTATTTGCTTGAGTGGTTGCATCTAGTGGCACTTGGGGATCGTTGTGGCTGCGAATTTCTTGTTACTCTTGGTGGTTGCCGCCACCTAGATGGCTTAGAGCAGTGGAGGAGCTTCGGCATGTGTTGGTGATTGTTCGTGGCCGGCTTCAGTGATTGTGAGGGGTCTTGTACCTTCCCCAATGGAGAGCCGATAGGTAACTCTAGTGGATTGCTCGTGTTATTGAGTTACCTCACTTGTGGGTAGGTTCTTACGGTGTCCAATTATGTGGACGAGGTTCATACAACACCTCTTAGCCGTTGAACCACCAAGTGTTGATCGACACAACGGGGACGTAGCGTGCCGGCAAGCACGTGAACCTCGGGAGTAAATTGGTTGTCTCTTGCCCTTTGGTATTCTCCCGGTGATTGAATTGATATTTATATTGTGATTGGTTCACTCCTCTACGCGGCAGTATAATCACCCTACTCACTCTTTTATATTCCCGTAAACTAGTTGTAGCAAGCTCTTTAGTGTGGCTAGAATTGAGAGCTTACTTTGTAGCTCAAGTTCATCTAGTGGAGCTCTTTAGTTTAGCAAGTGTGAGAGCTCTTAGTGAGTAGTGACTTAGCAAATTATGTGCCTAGTGATCATAGTAACTACAATTATTGGATAGGTGGCTTGCAACACTTGTAGAGCTAGAGCAAGTTTGTATTTCGCTATTTGTCATACTAATCAAATTGCTCTAGTGATCTTATAGATTTTTAAATAGGCTATTCACCCCCTCTAGCCATATTAGGACCTTTTAACTTGGGCCATGCCATTTGAGGACGGGTCATGGCATGGACTTTTGGCACAATCCAAAGCACGACACAACACGAAATATTTTGGGCCATGCCGGCACGACATGAACATGAGGGCCGTGCTGTGCCCAGGATCTCGGCACGGCGGACTACACGGCCCGACCCGCATCTTGGGCCGTGCTTGGGCCAGCACAGCACGAAAATGGCACGTAGACACTTCTACAACCATACAATGCAATTTTCTAGCAATTACTATACTACCACTTATCTAATTCTTGAATAGATTATGAAAATCATTGAACTGTCATTAAAATAGTACACACAAGATATATATATATATACTTCATATCACGAGTGGAAAAAGAAAACTAGCAAAGATATTTTGAGGGCCATGCTTGGGCCTGCACGACCCAAAGGTGTGCCGACGTGCCACGGGCCGTGCTTGGGCCGAAGAAATGTTTCACCGTGCCATATCGTCATGGCCCAACGTGCCTCTCGTGCCTAGTGGGCATGACTCGAAGTGGCACGAAGCACGAGAGGACCGTCCCACCTCTACATGGAGCTGCAATCCATCTTGGCACAGCGCTTCCCAGCAGTAGCCATGGGCTTCATGGCCGTGTAAGCAGCTGCCTTTTCTTATCCTCTCAAATCAATTCTTCATTACGAAATTCCGTTACTAAAGCCTCTTTTGACATGTGAGTTGATGAAGTCTGTGAGAAAAAAAGGCATCATTGAAGTTCTTGTCATGCCTCCCTCAGGCAGGTGGTGGCATTGGAACCCTCAGTGATCTTCTCCGAGGTGCTATTGTTCATCCAGGCATGGTGGTTTCCAGCAACCGTGAGATCCTCAGTGTCTATGTAAGTTGCCGCTCAAATTTCTATGGACTTATGTATGCTTTAATATGGTAGTGTTGAATGTTGAGTGTTGACAACACGTGCAAGGGTTGTGACCACAGAGGGGTGCGTAAATTGTTGTCAGAAAGGCAAGCTTCAACCTGTTTTTAAGTCTCGGTTTGAGTTATATCTCAAACTTGACTATTATCTTTGCAATCTATATGAAGAAGTATGCTTGTTGCTTCACTTTCTTCAATTTTTAATCTCATTTTGCACGATTTCGGTTGCTGGTGTGGCAAGATTACTTTAGTGCTCTTCAATCTATATATTATTGGAATGAAACATCTGTTGCAAGTGACACCTGATCCATCCCAACTGCCTAAAATAGGATGCAAGTGTTCACTAGCTATAATCTATTTCTGAGATTTGTCCTGTCCACTCAAAAATTGCTAAAATTTCTACTTTTTTGTTCCTTAATGAGAATAACCCGTGTTTTTTGTTTTTTATTATGAAGGAGATCCCCTTGTTAGATCGTAGATTACCTCTGTGTAACCATAGATCTGGGGTAGGTGTTTCTCCACCATTCGGTCCACGGACACCGATGTCATGGCAGTTCTGGCGTAGTGGTGGAGACGATGTCCAGTGGCCTGGTGGTGACCCTGCAGAGGCGGCGGCGATGTGGTGGAGCTTCCCGTCGCTGGCAGCACTGCTTTAGATCGGTTTAGGTTTTCTCTATAGGTGGGTACGGCGGCTCCGTTGAACCTCGAAGCATGAGCCATGATCCCTACCTCTTTTTTATATGTGCTGTGCGATAGGGGCCCACCAACCATATTAGGGTTGGGCTCCCCCGATCAGGGAGCAGAGACAAGGGCCCAATAGGCCGTTGGGCCTATTGGTGGAGATCAACTAACATTATCCCCCTTGATCTCACTACCATCTTTCAATTTCATTTACTTTTATTCATTCCATTACAGATTAGCGCATAGAGCATGTCTCATCGTCACGATCCATTGCCGATAGACTTAACAGCTATAACACACTACTCTGTTTTGAAATAGATACTTATCTTTGGGCCTTCTTTTGTCCAGGAATTTTAGGCTTTCCCTTAAACCCATGCTAGCTACATGTTCTCTGAACACGTTGGGTGGTAAGCCTTTTGTAAGCGGATCCGCGGGCATCTTTTCTGTACTTATATGCTCAAGACTTATGACTTGATCCTGGACTTTATCTATCACAACATAATACTCTATGTCAATGTGTTTGGCAGCACCACTTGACTTATGTTGTGAGCATACTGTACTGCCAGATTATAATCGCAGTATAACTTAAGTGGTCTATAGATGTCATCAACCACTCAACCACCTTCAAACCGGGAAGGTGAAAAAGGCTTGGAGATGTTGCAAAGCTCACACATGTGATGATGAAGGAGCTTATTGCAAATGAGACATGGCATTGAGTCATGTGATCAAGGTGGAGAAGATCAAGACAAGACTTGGCTTAATGGACTGGTTGCAAGCGTGAAGGGCAAGTCGGAGGCTTTGGAGCGATGGACCGCGTGGCGGTGAAGCTTGAGCAAGACTTGGCGCCGATGAACAAAGGCAATGGTGAAAAGTAAGTGAAGTCAAGATCGATGAACCAATATGATCACGTGATGATATGAAGTGGATCATATCATTGTTGATCATGTCGGTGCATGTGTTGCATCGACATTGGAGGAGATGAAATGGAATGTGCAAGGCAAAGGTATAACCTAGGGCATTTCATTTCACCGGTCATAGGTGTGTAGAGAAGTTTATGACCGAGTTTAGAATAGATGGCCGTACTATCAAGAGGGGCAAAGTTGTTTGCATATTGGTCATCTAGTGCCACTCGAGTGATCTAACTTTGCATCATCGCTAGGATTGAGTGGCGTGGCAAGTTGAGTGGCTAATCCTTTGGAAAATGATTGTGAAAAGCTAACACACATTCACATGGTGGTGTACACTTGGTGCTGTTGGCACATTTACAAAGGAGATGAAGTTGGAGTTGATGTGGATCAACTTGGTGATGAAACGAAGGTGAGAAAGGTCCCACAGAGTGGACCAAACGCTGGCGCTATGAGTGACCGGACGCTGGATGGCTGCGTTCGATCAGGGTTTGTGTAACCTTGTTAGTCACATTGCTTAGTTTGTGTAGCTAAGTAATTGCGCTCTCTAATTTGGCATTGATTGCCTTGTTATTGAGCATTGCTAGTGAGCTTAGGTGGCATAGGTTTGTGTGACCTTGCTCCTAGAATTGGTTAGGTGAGCTCTAGTTAGCCTGGCACCTTTGTTGCTTAATTAGTATCTTTACAAGGTGCTAGAGAACATAGATAGAGGGGTGTAGTCTTGGCTAGACCGATAGTTTTAATTCCATACTTATTTCAGTTAGCCAACGTGATTAATTTTAGAAAGGACTATTCACCCCCCCTCTAGTCCACCATCTCAACCCTACACCCGCGCGCACGCCTTGCCGCGCTTGGCCGGCCATGGCTTCCCTGTCTTGGCCGCTTTGGCTCGACTACATGGAGCCATCGCTGCTGCCGCTCACACAGCGGGGAGGTACTACCCTGCTCCGTGCACTGGCGCACCGCCACCACCTTGTGCCATGCCGTAGTCGCTGCCGCTGTCGTCCCATCCATTGAGCTCATGTCCACGCTGATCTGCTGCACCTCTGTGCGGTTGCCGACCATGTGTGAGTCGCCCTACCACGCGCACATGGGCGAGCCACCGTCGCTATGCCACGCCGATCGGGCACGCACGCCCGTCGGCTAGCGTCAGCACGTGAGTCCCCGGTCCCGCCGCTCGCGTCCCGCCAAGGCGTGGATGAGCTGAGCCCATTGTCGTGTTGTCCCTCTCTTTTCCTCTTTCCCCCTCTATTTCTCTCTGCCGCCGTCGCCTTGCGCTTACGAGTACGCTAGAGATAGGTCACCTCCATTCAATTTGGCTCATCCACACCTCCGCCCTCATGTCTCCTCATCACCTGACCCTCACCGTCTTGATGACGGCCCGGCTAGGTGCCAATTTGGTGTCTTCCCGTCGGTACGCCGTTAAGGCCGCGCCACAGCCATGACCGAGGGCAGACCTGTAACGTCCAGTCCCGACATACATGGCCCCAGCCCACTCTTCCTAGGAGTGGTCCGACCCGCGTAGCAACCCGCTTGAACTTTCGTCCTCGCTTCGTTCAAAACGGTTAACCGAAGGTTACTACGCGTCCCTGGCCCTGGTATTTAAGTCGATCCGACGAATTCAGGATTTCCAGTATGGGACTAAACTCTGGTTGCACAGTGTTTCGCGGTGCTACAGTAACCCGTGAACAGTACCACCGATTTTTCACCGGCCCCTTTCTCGGATGAACAGTGCTCGGTGAACAGTAGCCCGCTTTGGATGCTACAGTACCCGTCCCATGTTCTGCTACAGTACACCGGCCCATTATTTACTGGATTGGGCCCACTTGGCCCATCAGGATGTTACAAGACCTCCCATTCCAACACCCAGACCCAATTGCCCATGTCTGTAGGTGTGCCTGGCCTTCCTCTTCATCATGCGTGCCTTAGCTTAGTCGCTACTAGCTCCACCCCACCGCTGACGCAACCGTGCCACCACGGTGCACCACCACATGGCTCGGCTGCACGTGGCCAGCTCCTCTTTGCCAACGGTCACCGCAGCTAGGCTCACGGTAGCCTGTTAATGCTCACTCGCTAGCTAGTTCACCCCACGGTGGCTTAGGGTAGCTGGCATGGCCATGCCACTGTCACGCATGGCTACGCACCGTGGTCACCTCTTCCACGAGCTTCGCCGCTCCTATAACCTAGGCTAGTGTAGGCGCTAGGGTTGTAGACAGGGGTCGGCCCGTTAGTGGAGCCAACGCGGGTCCCAGCTAGCAGGCGTGGCCTCCCAATGCCATCGTCGCCGCGCCGGTCCGCGCGGGGGTGGCCGGAGGACCGGGCCGTTCTAAAGGAGACAAAGGGGAATGGCTTATTTGCATAGGAGTAGTCTGTAGGAATAGTGTTGCAGACCTCGGGTTGAATTGCTGGTAGCTCAAGGGTGTTTTTGTGAAGATGCCAACACGCGCGGGCTTTCCCGTCGTGGGCTGATTACGCGCCTGTAGGCCGCGCCCGCGTGGGCCACGCTTGCGAGCCACGCGGATGGGCCGCGTGAGAATTGGTTTTTCCTTTTTTTCCAGTCAATTAGCAAATATTTTTCTAATTTAGTTTTGAGCTAATCTTTGGAAAATTATAGTAAATTCTGTACATATCCAAAAATTGTTAAACCAATTTTGTTAGGTTCCTAAAATTATGCTCTATCTGTTGGTATATTTATTTCACACATATCTGTGCTGATGCTAAGGTCTATTAAATTATTTGAGAATGCGTAGTATTATTTAGGATAATATTGTAGGAATTTTTGTGGCTACTTGATAATAGCTTTGGCTCTGAAACTTTTACAGTAGGTTTATTGTATTATTATGTGCTTACTGTAATTTTTGTAGCCTTAGAATATGTTGAAAAATATAGTAGCTAAGTACTCCTTGTTGTAGTATATAGAAAATCGCTAATAAGAGTAAGAATATATTTTAGTTTCTAAGTAGCACTTGTTGGTGAAACCCGGCTGGTTTGATGGGAATGATGATTAGCTTTGTATCTTAGTTATTAGAGTTAGCTTAGTAGCTTGGTAGATGTATTGTTATTTTAAGAGCTGCTGTTGCTAAAATGCTAAGTGTTGCATCATCATTGCATACATGTAGAGAACGCGTTGGTGGAGTTCGTGACCGCTGGAGAGAAGGAGTTCGAGGAGGTGATTGAAGAATATGAGGAGGAGATCCTCGTGCAGAAGAAGGTCCCGGAGCCACCGACGACTGACATAGCTGACCACCCGCCTGCCCAAGGCAAGCCCCGGTGCATAACCCTTATTTTGAATAAGCACTGATTATATATATATATATGATGTGCATTTACGTTACATGCATTTTATGGAAACCACCTACATAAATATATCTGTCCTATGAGTCCTACTAGTATAGGTGCAAGTAGCTGCTATGCTTAGGATTTTTGGTAGCGTGAGTAACCTGTCGTTACTCATAATATGTGATTATTATTATCACTCTTATAATAAAATGGTGCAAGGGAAAATGGAGACCGGACAGGGATATTGTATGGGTATTGGTGGTTGTAAGAGGTTATGTCCTGTGGCCAACGGGGCATAGCTTGGTTACACTGTTTTCCCTGCCCGTGTCGGTTAAGGATCGGCCGTTGCATTGGGTTCTAGGCAAGTCACAGACTTATTATCCTGAGCACATACTTGTTTATGGGAACAGGGAAGGCTCATTGCTCTCTTATCGTGGGTTCTGGCTCTTTTCGGACTGACTGATTGGAGACGGAGATGGTGGAGGTCTAAGCACCATACTAAGTCCAGGACCCAGGTGTGGGGGCTTGGAGTCCAAGTTTGGCCGGGGACCTGGACCCCTTGACAGGAAAGTGGTGGGTTGGTCCTGCTTGTGCCTGGGGTACAAGCGGGGTGTGTGTTTCGGGGTACCCAGCTGGGCACATTGATTCGTGAATCACAGGGTAATCCGGTACGGCTTGTCTACAGTCTACCACCGTAGTAAGAACTGGAAGATGAAAGATGGTGAAATGGATCTGTTTGCTCAACTCTTGCTTGAAAGTAGAATATGTGCTTACCTAGAATGGTTAAATAATGAACTAATCATGACTACTAATAAGAAACTTGCATAAGGATTCACTGCTAGTATTGTTTTCCACAAAAAGGAAACCCAGCAACCCAAAAAGCTTATCATATCCTTTGGAGTCGAAAAATTATTCCCACTAGTCGGGTAAGTCTTGCAAATATATTGTGTACTCAGGGTTTATTTACCCTGTTGCAGGTGCAGCTTGAAGAGTAGCTGTTGTGTGGAGAATTCTTCTGGTGGGCACAGACGGATCCTTGTATTCTACCGTTAGATATTTATTTTAATTCTACTGTTTAAATTTTGCACTCTAAACTTGGTACTGTAATAATGTATTTCTAAGAACTCTAGTTGTATAAAATGGACTAAGTATTGTAAACTCGTTCTCATTATTAGATCCTGGAGGAAAAACGTGGATTATTCGAGTTCTCCCTTGAGGTGTGCTCAACGAAATCTGTAACAGAACCGACCAATTATACGAAATTAAGTAAGAAAATCATCCACCAGAGCAGACGATTGAACAAACTTAAGCCCGTATAACCCGGTAGTCCGTGAAATCACAAAGGATTTCAAACCAACTCGTGTCCCAGCCATGATCGTAATAAGTTTAGCGGTCACCATCACATATTACATAAAAGTTCGCAATCTCAGATACATCAGAGTTTAAACATAGTTATTACAAACCAGTTCGAATAAAAGTAGCGGAAGTCATTTGTTCAAACCACACACACACTCACGCGGAGTTTAAATATAGTGCCAGTGAATGATCATCTCCAACAAAAGCATTAGATGAGACGTAAGGAATGACCATGCCCATGGTCCTAAGCATCACCCATTGCAGGATACAGGCAGTTGATACAGTAGCCATAGTACATCTGCCCATCTGCAACAAGTGGGAATAAAACCCTGAGTACGAGAATGTACTCAGCCAGACTTACCCGACATAACCGAAATTAAATGACACCAAGGATTATGCAGGCATTATAGTAGGGTAGCTGACTCAGTTGCAAAAGAAGCATTTTTAGCATTTCAAGAACCTTTCTAAAAGCATTATTGTCAAGCTAATTATTATTAACCTGTCGACTAGATTTTGCACCTATACTAGAGTAAACATGTGATTAAGCAATTAATGATAACCACTGATCATTAAACAACTTCCATACTGTCATATTCACTATAACTGTCCAAGTGTTCCATAAACATTTACTACGATGAAGTAACTCAAGTCAAGTGCTCACTATCCAGGAGCGATGGCGATTCGAATCGATTCCTAACCAGCTGGTGATTTATTCCTTACACAAATCTCACTCACCCGCTAAAGTGAGATATTGATCACCGAGTCAACTTTCCAGGTATCTCGAGTTTGCCAGGAACCACATGTACCCGGGGGCCGACTCGATCGCACTTTGGTCTTATCATCCCGCCTCGTGTCCTACCACACACGCTTTCAAGACAAAGGCGTTATGGGCAATCTACTCGGCCCGAAAAATCTCCCGCTTCGCGGGTCGGAAGGTACTTTATCCGCCCGACTAAATGTAAGGCATCGCTCAACATGACTCGAGGCCCAACAACGGTCGGTCCTTAATCGACCTGACGGAAACACTACGGTCCAAAACCCCGCAAGTCTCCGCCTTGGTCTCAACTTCATTTAACACTTAGTTATACCATGACTTCATAGCCATCCAAACAGATCCGGTAACCACCTATAGCTCGCAGGTGACAGAAATCACCCGACTTCTATCGGTCTAAGCCAACTAAGCATTGACTCATTGCGGATACCGGGTAACAAGGATATAGTATAACAAAGGTAAACAAGGTATAATGCAAAGAACGGTTGCAAACAACTCCCTGAATGTAATGCATCAATTTCAAGTAAAGCATTTAACGAAATCATTGCAAACCGGGAGAAAGATGCTCGGGGCTTGCCTCTCTCTCGAAGGAGCTCGGACGGTGATCGGGGCACTCCGGAAGTTCTTCAACGTCCTCCTCGTCGTCGGCTTCGGCACTTCTGCTGCCGCACTCGAATCGCTCCTCGGGCTCCTCGGGAATGACGACCGGGTTCTCGGTTTGCGATCCTATATGATGCAATGCGTAAGTGCCTATGCAATCGGTGCATCGAAGGAGATGAATGCAATGGATATGTTGAAAGGCAAGGTAGTCAACATCATCCAAGAAACTATGCTACAAGCACATGTCATCTATCGCATTCTCTTCTACTACCAATATGTTAAGTCAACATATTTTATTAAATGCTTCAAAGATACACCAAAGCTTTACTAATTTCTTAATCACACTTAAGGCAACACTTGCTTAAACCCTAATTAATAATAGGTTTGAATAGCAACATATATTTCTGATGCTCCTAAAAATCTGAGAAAAATACAGTAGCATAATACTACCCTAAACAGACTACCATAAAATGTCATGGCATTTGGATAAGTAAACTATCCTACATAAAATGACAAGCTATAGCATAAAAATGAGCATGAAATTACTTTGTACTATGAAAAGTGTCAAACAACAGATTGAGTATTTTTCCTATGTTCTTTATAGTATATAATCACTGTACAAAAATTGTCACATGCATGTTTTATACAAAATTTGTGCTCTAGCAAAAATAACAAAAATCAGCCATTAAAGGTACTTGAACTACACCTCAAATTTTTCCCACAGCACATGCATGAAACATATTTTTCCTAGGAAGTACATGACATAAGAAGATTAACAAACTTGGAATCATATTTTTCTGAAGCCTATATATTTTTCTACATATTTTTCAAGTTATCAGCAATATTCAAGATTAAATAAAATCCTATAGAAAAGTATCTCAAAAATGACATGCACAATTTTTTCCCAAGTAGATCTGATGATAAGGAACCTAGCAAAATTTGTTTCAACAAATTTGGAGCAAATTTGAGTACCCAAACATTTTTCAAACCATTTCAAATTTCAAATAATAAAGAATAAATGAAAACAATTCCTTTACATAATCTTCGGGCCGGCCCGAAGGATCCGACGGCCCATGACACAACAGCAGCCAAGCTCAGCTCCCACCTTCGGCTCGGCGACCGACGCTGGGACCCGCGTGTCATTGACCTGAAACAGGGAGAGCGGCACACGCAGGCAGCGGCGATGGATTTGAGCTCATTGACGGTGATCTCCCCGACGAATCGACGGCACCGGGCGTGCCCTCACGTGAAGAACCGCGTCTATTGGTACTCTAACCTCGCTCCCTCATCGACCCCTAAGCACCCCAAATGACACGGAGCTCGGCGGCTCGGCCATGGCGCGGCGGCGGTCTGTGGCTGCTCTCCGGCCAGATCAAGCCGACGGGAGGGGCTGTGATCATCATCACACGAGTAACAAATGCACGAGAGAAGACAAGGCGGGAGCTAGGGAAGGAAGAGAGAAGTGTCTTTGTGCTAGCCACGATGAGCTCCAACTCCGGCGAGTTGTGGTGGCGGCGAAACTCAAATGGGGCCACTACCTTGGGTTCTCCGGCTCGACGGCGAGATGGAATAGCTAGGGGAGGTGAAGGCGGAGCTGAGCGCTAACTGGAGGTGGTGATTTCGCGGCGGTGAGCGCGCTGGCGACGGCGCTTGCTCGGCGTCGATGGAGGAGCCGGCGCGCTGCTGCTGCGAGAGAGCGCTGTGGCGAAGGAAATGAAAAATGGGCGGGCGAGCTGGTCTGGCAGTGCTGGTCTTGTGCGGGAGCTTAAGCGAGGCGAAGGGCGGTGGGACCAGAGGCGCCACCCGTGGCGCAAGGCCGTCTGAGACGGTCGCATACGCGGTGGCCATTGCTGAGCCTGGTCGGGGAACACTGGCCAGGCCAGCAGGAGGAGGAGGCCGAGCTAGGCCGGGCCTGCTTATGAATGGGCGGGAAGTGAGGCGCAAGGCCCACGAAGGTAAAACAAGATTTTTCAAATTAATTTGAATTCCTTTTTCATTCAAACGAATTTTTTTGGACTAAATCAAAGCAGTTTCAAACTTTAGACCAAAAATAAAAGTTGCTCAAAATTTTATCCTCTACAACTTTGATTTTAAGACCAACATCCAATTCATTATAGATTTTAAATTATAAAATTAAAGTCAATTTTGACTCGAACCCTAATTTTTTTGGAGGATTATTTTTAAAGCAAAATTTGGCAATAATTCAAATACAAACCTTGCTCCAAAAATTGTGATAAACAATTCTAGATGATTTACAATCATAACCAAACAAGTTCTACTAACCTAGCAAACAAAATCGGGGCAAAACAATTCTAACAAAGGTATGCAACATTCGGGTTTCACAACATGTTTGAGATGTTTCAAGAAATGTTTCAGCTTATTATATGCAAGATTATGCATGCATGATTAGGATGCTTGATGATGCATGATATGCATGATTTGCAATTGCCTAAATGTAGGCATAACACCGGGTGTTATTCAGCCCTCCCCTTATAAAAATCTCGTCCCGAGAGATTGGGGTTACGAACCATTTGTTATAAAATTCTTCATAAGCTTTTTGTAGATACTCTCCTGCTTCCCAAGTTGCATCTCCCTCATCATGATGATCCCAATCAGATCTTGTATGTTTTCACCACACTATTCCGAGTAGCACGTTCCTTGGTGTCTAACACCCTTGACCGGTTGTTCACGATACACCAAATCTGATTTGAGTTGAATACCTCGAGGTTCTATTCTTTCCTCCGGAACACGCAAACATTTCTTGAGATGTGATACATGGAAAACTAGGAAAATCAGTACTCATTGTCTCGTAAACTCTAACTTGTAGGCTACCGGACCTCTTTGTTCCAAGATCTTGTATGGTCCTACGAATCTCATGGCAAGCTTTCTTCGGACTCAAACCTTTTCTTCTTCATTGGCGTGACTTTCGATAAACATAGTCACCAACTTCAAAACTAAGGGTCTCCTTCTTTGTCTCGCATAACTTTTCGACGTGATTGGGCAGCTTTCATATTCTCACTGAATAATATGAACTTTCTTCTCGGCTTCTTCTACAAAGTCAATGCCATAATATCTTCTATCACCGTGCTCGACCCAATTCAATGGTGTTCTACATTTTCGCCATATAAAGCTTCGAATGGGGCCATCTTGATGCTTTCTTGATAACTATTATTATAAGAAAACTCCGCTAATTGGTAACCATGACTCCCATGATCCCTTAGAAGACAATACACGTGCTCTTAACATATCCTCCAAAACAAAGATTCACTCGCTCGGTCGACCATCCATCTGAGGGATGATAAGCGTATCTGCTAAATCAAACTAGTTCCTAAGCCTTTGTGTAAATGTTCCCAAAAATGAGCCGTGAACTGTGAGCCTCTATCAGATATTATGGTCTTTGGTATACCATACAACCTCACAATTTCTGCGATATACTTCTCGGCATATTGAGGTGGTCGATATTCTGTTTTGACAGGCAAGAAATGAGCGGTCTTGGTAAGACGATCCACAATTACCCAAATCGAATCATGTCCTTTTTGAGTAGTGGGCAAACCCGTGATAAAATCCATACTGATATCGTCCCACTTCCAACTCGGGACTGATAAGGGTTGCAACATACCGGCAGGTTTCATATGAATTGCTTTCACTCGACAACATGTGTCACATCTGACAACATATGCTGTAATTTCTTTCTTCATTTTGGTCCACCAATAACGAGATCTTAATTCTTGATACATCTTACTACTTCCAGGATGGATAGATAGCTTAGAAAGGTGAGCTTCATCCATGAGTTTATTTCTAAGCTCTCGATCCTTGGGAACCACAAGACGGTCGTCAAACCACAACACGCCTGCTCATCCACTTTAAAGTGTTGAGACGGCTTTTCTTTTTTATTTCTCTTTCATGTGGAATATCCCTTGTCGGTTTTCTAGCCTTCTATGATCTTACTTTCCAAAGAGCAACTAATCAAATACCATGTAACACAAAGCAGGATGCATTAGATCGAATCCATCTTCAAGTAATGGTGCACATTCAAGTAATGTGACTTTCGCTCAAGGCATCCGCCACTACATTGGCTTTACCAGGATGATATTGCACATTCAAGTTGTAATCCTTGATCAATTCCAACCATCTACGCTGTCTCATGTTTAGCTCTGGTTGGGTAAAGATATACTTAAGACTCTTGTGATCCGTGAAAATATTGCACACATTACCCAGAAGATAATGTCTCCAAATTTTTAGGGCGTGCACAACTGCAGCAAGTTCAAGATCATGTGTTGGATAGTTGACCTCGTGCTTCCTCAATTGACGTGATGCATAAGCAATGACTCTCCTTTCTTGCATAAGAACACATCCTAATCCAGTCTTTGATGCGTCGCAAAACACATCAAATGGTTTCTCGATATCTGGTTGTGCTAGAACAGGAGCAGTGGTCAACAGTTTCCGCAAAGTGTGGAAAGCTGCTTCACACTCTTCTGTCCACACAAACTTATGATCCTTCTGTAGGAGACTCGTCATCGGTTTTGCAATCTTCGAAAAGTCTGGTATAAAGCGACGGTAATAACCCGCTAGTCCTAAGAAACTTCTAATCTCAGGAACTGTGGTCGGTGCTTTCCAATTCATAACTTCTTGCACCTTACTTGGATCGACTGAAACTCCATTCTCTGACAGAATGTGACCAAGGAAAGGAACTTCCTTCAACCAGAATTCGCATTTGCTAAACTTAGCATACAATTGATGATCTCTAAGTCCGGTCAAGACAGCTCTCGAGATGCTCTTCGTGATCTTTCTCATTCTCGAGTACACCGTAATGTCATCGATGAACACTACCACAAACTTATCTAATTCGGCATGAAAACTGTATTCATCGAAAACATAAAGTATGCGTGGAGCATTTGTCAAGCCAAAAGACATGACAAGATACTCATACAACCCGATCCGGTGGAAAATGCAGTTTTGGTATATCCTGTGGCCTTATCTTGATCTCGATGATAACCGGATCTCAAATCTATTTTTGAGAACACCTTGGCCTTGGATAATTGGTCAAATGTAACATCGATATGTGGCAAGGGATATTTATTCTTGACGGTCACAAAGATTGAGTGGCCTCGTAATCTCACGCACATTCTCAACGTGCCCTCTTTCTTCTTTTCACAAACAAAGCGGGACATCCCCACTCGGACTTGCTTGGCCGAATAAACCCCTTTTTGACAAATCTTCTAATTGCTTCTTCACTTTCAAATTAACTCATCTGGAGGCATCCGATAGGGTCTCCTTGAAATCGAAGCCGCTCCGGTACTAGCTCAATTCCAAACTTAATCTCCCTATCCGGTGGAAGACCGTAAACTCATCCGGAATACATCCGGAAATTCACACACTACCGGAATCGATGAATAGGAATGACCGTAGCACATGTAACACTTATAAGGTCTGTTTCTCCCGAGGCAATGGTACTTGGAAAGTACCCTCACCTGTGGGATCCTTAAGGGTAAGTACTCGACTTCCAAAGATCTATGACCGCCCCCCAATCTTTCATCCAATTCATCCCTATAATGACATCCAAGACTAATCCAGCATAACTATCAAGTTCACTCGAACTTTCGCTACCTAATTCAAGGGTTGCCCTCGAACCATCCGGTTAGTCAAAACATCACCCTCGCTTGAACTTATACGGCACCCATACCCCATTTTACGTGCATAGTTGTCCATGTTTACGTGCAAATGCTTGACTCATAAAAAGAATGCGATGATCCGAATCAAATAGAACAACCTGCAGGGTTTTCGTTGATGTGAAACTTACCAAAGTGATGACGGGCTCTCCTCCGGAATTTCATCCACCGTTGTCTTGTGCACTCTAGCATTATAAGTCTGCTTTGCTTCTTCTTGGTAGGTACGGACAAACCTCGAGAAATGACCGGGTTGATCACAGCTTATAGCAGGTCCTTCATCGTCTCGGCGAGATCCCATAGTTCCCTTAGAATTCCCTTGAATCGCCTTGACCGCAGCTATGGGTTGCTTTGTTAATGTATCTTGCCATCTTGTACGGCTTTTGAGGTCCACGGAAATTCGACTTCTTGGTGAGGTGGCTCAACCTAGCGCCAGTGCCGATGGGCGATATGGAGGACGACCTCCCATAGGTGCTCTAGCTTGAGACGGCCCACCTTCAAAGGCTCTCTTGCGTGTCTTGGGCTGCAGATCTTTGGCGTTGTTATTCTTCTCCGCTTGACATACCGATGAAGTCATTGAATCTGACGCGGTTGTTGGTACCGACATGCTTCATCATTTTTGGATTGAGTCCTCTCTTGAAATCGGCTATTCTTTTAGCATCTGTGTCAACCATGTCGAGAGCATAGCGACACAAGTTGTTGAAGCATGCAGTGTATTAAAATCCACGGTTTTGTGCCCTGGTTCAACGCCGTAAACTCTCCCAACTTCATTTCGGTCCACCGGTGGAATATAGACTCCACGAAAAGCCTCAACAAACTCTCTCCAAGAAATCGAGCATTTGGAGGGAAGGTGGTGCGATGGTGCTTCCACCACATTCCCGCCGGTCCCCGCAATTGAAGTGCAAGATACTCCGCTTTTAGAACCTCGGTCATTCTCAACACACACGAATTTATCTTCCATTGTGTTGATCCATTCCTCAGCATCAAGTGGCTCTGTGGCTTCCTTGAATACGGGTGGCCTGGTGTCCATGAAATCTTTGAAGCTGCTATATTGGTTCACTCCCATGCCACCACCTTGATTGTTACCACGTTGAACGTTGTTGGCGATGGTGCGCAAAAATCCTCCATGTTCTTCCTCGGATTGTTCTCGTGTTGCGGCGACTCCCGAAAGCACTGCGAGAAACATCTCGGGGGTAAACGGGGGAGGAGGTGGCAAATGTGGTTCATGGGGAGGTTCATTGTTGTTGCCATGGTTCCCACCATCACCACCACCACCGGTCCCCGCACCGTTAGCACCGGTCTCAGCGGCTTCATACGTGGTTCGGCGAGTGTTTGTCATCTGCATATTTCAGCAACAAGTAACGATTGAGTGAAGCTGTAATGATTGCGAGTGAAGAAAAATTATGCCGTACTGATTTTACTGGAGAGAATAAATTCATGCAATAAAATAGAGGCACAACAATCTCATCCCAATTAAGACAACAACACTAAATCGAATTACTTCAACGGCAAACATCGCATCCATACAGTCACATTGCCAAGATATATATACATCGGACTTTTTATGCGTTCAGATCTCGCATTCGAACATCAAGTTCCAACCACATGCCAAGTCTCATACGTTCGAAACAACATACGATAGGTTACATGCCAACAAAAGAAAGGTCTTCGCGACAGAACCTAGATACTAGCGCAAGGCAACTAGCCTATTCCTCGGGGCCATCGTCGGGATCGGAGACGTCACCATCGCCTCCAGGTGAAACTACAGGCTCGTTCTGGTTGTCGTCGTCGATGTCCATGCCAGCGGCGTTTGCTGGAGCATATGGGCCAACCCCATTGTAGAGCGCGTGAAACTCTTCGTGCAGGTTGCCGTTGTATTCCTCTAGCTCATCGACTCTCTGCAGCAGAAGGTTTCTTGCGTTCCAGGCTTCATTCCTCTCCTGAACCAATTGTCCAATCATGCGGTCTGCATTGTTGTTGGCTTGAGTCAACGTATGCACTCGCTGCATAGCTCTATCACCTCTCTCAACCGCTTGATCTCGCTGTAAGTTCATATCAGCCAACTGCTCCTGCAAGCTAGCTATAGCACGTGCCTGTCTCTTCTTCTGCTTCTTCCCTTTGAGCTTATCCTCACTACGCAAGCCAGTCAAAGTCCAGTAGGTACTCTCGAGACCCTCATACGCTCTAATGGCGGCGAACATAGCACTCATTGCCTGGTTGTCGCTAGCTTTGTCCCTCACCGGACCTCGACCAATGCACTTCCCCGAGGTCAACCCAAATGGCATCACGAGGATCATCCCTAGGAAAAGTACCAAATTTAGAGCTGCCGCAAGCTCACCGGGAAATCTGCTCATAATGTCCCTCGATGACACGGAAGGTCGCTCCCTCTGCACCCTCACCGAGTACGACCCTCAAACTCCAAATGCCAACCATCCCAATCTGGAGCATCACCGAGAGCAGAACCGTGATCTCCACCACTACAAGTCCATCCTCTGCTAACTGGCTCTCATTCCAAGAGTACACCGGCTCTTGACCCTCTGGGTACCCCACATCATGGAGCACTCTCCAAAGCAAAGTTGGCATGCCAAACTCGCTCAAGAAGGTGTCCGTGGTGCGGTGCTCCCTCAGGCCAACGGACGTCGGGGTGCTCTTCCTCCGATGGACTTATGGGCGGTCTGCTTCGTAAGGGGCCATCTCAGAGCAAAAGTTCTTTCATTACCTCGGGAAACATATTTTAGTTGATACTACTTTTATCAAAATGAGAGAACCAATTTATAAGGGGAGGAATGCATGAGATGAATGAAATGCACAAGTAACATGATGTATGCACGCATCAAATGCGTTCTCACAAACTTAGGAATAAATAATTTCTAACGACGAGTTCGGTGGCATACAACGATCTCTCAATACGTAGCTAATACGTTCTACACGATAAGCGTTGTTATGTACTGCAGAAGATTCATTTCAGCCAGCCCCAATGAATGCATAATAGCAAGAAGTTCTATCTACACGCTCTACACGAATCCCCAGATACGTGTACAACGGTAGTAACTACCCGAACCATCGTTCTATTGACGGCATCGCCTCCACAGACGGAAGACCCATACATGAGATACCTTTGTAAAACATGCGTAGAACATGTAATTACTCCAAATCATATAAGCATTCACCCTAGATCGGCGGTGTATCCGATCATGCTCTCACAACTCACACTTACCGAGGCGTGAGGCAAATGATCCATTCATTACCACTCAAACAAGTGGCACTCATACAATAGCACGCCGTATGAGCGACGAAAGATAAATATGATGCAAGAACCCCAAGTCAGTACTTAATTAAGCCACCTAAAGTCCTTAACTGGGCATAAGGAATATGATCACTGGCACACTTTAGATTTTGAAAATCACGTTTTCCAAATGCCTTTTGTTTTAAATACACTTGTGAACAATAACACGCTAAACCATGCTCGATGCCACCGTAATGTAACCGACCAATTATACTGAAATTAAGTAAGAAAATCATCCACCAGAGCGCGCATTTATTGAACAAACTTAAGCCCATATAACCCGGTAGTCCGTGAAATCACAAAGGATTTCAAACCAACTCGTGTCCCACCATGATCGTAATAAGTTTAGCGGTCACCATCACATATTACATAAAAGTTCGCAATCTCGGATACATCGAGTTTAAACATAGTTATTACAAACCAGTTCGAATAAAAGTAGCGGAAGTCATTTGTTCAAACCACACACACACTCACGCGAGTTTAAATATAGTGCCGATGAATGATCATCTCCAACAAAAGCATTAGATGAGACGTAAGGAATGACCATGCCCATGGTCCTAAGCATCACCCATTGCAGGATACAGAGGCGGTTGATCACAGAGCCATAGTACATCCGCCCATCTCGCAACAAGTGGGAATAAAACCACGAGTACGAGAATGTACTCACCGGACTTTCACCCGACATAACCGAAATTAAATGACACCAAGGATTATGCGGGCATTATAGTAGGGTAGGCGACTCGATTGCAAAAAGAAGCATTTTTAGCATTTCAAGAACCTTTCTAAAAGCATTATTGTCAAGCTAATTATTATTAACTTTGTCGACTAGATTTTGCACCTATACTAGAGTAAACATGTGATTAAGCAATTAATGATAACCACCGATCATTAAACAACTTCCATACTTCATCATATTCACTATAACTGTCCAAGTGTTCCATAAACATTTACTACGATGAAGTAACTCAAGTCAAGTGCTCACTATCCGGAGCGATGGCGATTCAATCGATTCCTAACCAAATGGTGATTTATTCCTTACACAAATCTCACTCACCCGCTAAAGTGAGATATTGATCACCGAGTCAACTTTCCGTATCTCGAGTTTGCCAGAACCACATGTACCGGGGCCGACCGATTGCACTTTGGTCTTATCATCCCACCCCGTGTCCTACCACACCGCTTTAAGCACAATCTTGGCTGCATGGGCAATCTACTCGGCCGAAAAATCTCCCGGCTTCAGCGGTCGGAAGGTACTTTATCCGGCCATTAAAATGTAAGGCATCGTTCAACATGACTCGAGGCCCAACAACGGTCGGTCCTTAATCGACATAGACGGAAACACTACAGGTCCAAAACCCCGCAAGTCTCCGCCTTGGCCTCAACTTCATTTAACACTTAGTTATACCATGACTTCATAGCCATCCAAACAGATCCGGTAACCACCTATAGCTCGCAGTGACAGAAATCACCCGACTTCTACCGGTCTAAGCCACCTAAGCATTGACTCATCATGGATACCGTGGTAACAAGGATATAGTATAA
This sequence comes from Miscanthus lutarioriparius, assembly GCA_904845875.1. NCBI lineage: Eukaryota > Viridiplantae > Streptophyta > Magnoliopsida > Poales > Poaceae > Miscanthus > Miscanthus lutarioriparius. Next base: position 141,020,559 of record CAJGYO010000002.1, read on the forward strand.
CAAAGGTAAACAAGGTATAATGCAGCAACGGTTGCAAACAACTCCTGAACGTAATGCATCAATTTCAAGTAAAGCATTTAACGAAATCATTGCAAACCGGGAGAAAGATGCTCCGGGGCTTGCCTCTCTCGAAGGAGCTCGGACGGTGATCGGGGCACTCCGGAAGTTCTTCAACGTCCTCCTCGTCGGCTTCTGGCACTTCCTGCGGCTGCACCTCGAACTGCTCCTCGGGCTCCTCGGGAATGACGACTGGGTTCTCGGTTTGCGATCCTGTATGATGCAATGCGTGTAAGTGCCTATGCAATCGGTGCATCGAAGGAGATGAATGCAATGGATATGTTGAAAGGCAAGGTAGTCAACATCATCCAAGAAACTATGCTACAAGCACATGTCATCTACTGCATTCTCTTCTACTACCAATATGTTAAGTCAACATATTTTATTAAATGCTTCAAAGATACACCAAAGCTTTACTAATTTCTTAATCACACTTAAGGCAACACTTGCTTAAACCCTAATTAATAATAGGTTTGAATAGCAACATATATTTCTGATGCTCCTAAAAATCTGAGAAAAATACAGTAGCATAATACTACCCTAAACAGACTACCATAAAAATGTCATGGCATTTGGATAAGTAAACTATCCTACATAAAAATGACAAGCTATAGCATAAAAATGAGCATGAAATTACTTTGTACTATGAAAAGTGTCAAACAACAGATTGAGTATTTTTCCTATGTTCTTTATAGTATATAATCACTGTACAAAAATTGTCACATGCATGTTTTATACAAAATTTGTGCTCTAGCAAAAATAACAAAAATCAGCCATTAAAGGTACTTGAACTACACCTCAAATTTTTCCCACAGCACATGCATGAAACATATTTTTCCTAGGAAGTACATGACATAAGAAGATTAACAAACTTGGAATCATATTTTTCTGAAGCCTATATATTTTTCTACATATTTTTCAAGTTATCAGCAATATTCAAGATTAAATAAAATCCTATAGAAAAGTATCTCAAAAATGACATGCACAATTTTTCCCAAGTAGATCTGATGATAAGGAACCTAGCAAAATTTGTTTCAACAAATTTGGAGCAAATTTGAGTACCCAAACATTTTTCAAACCATTTCAAATTTCAAATAATAAAGAATAAATGAAAACAATTCCTTTACGCAATACTGGGCCGGCCCGAAGGGATCCGACGGCCCATGACACAGCGCAGCCCAAGCCTGGCTCCCACCTTCGGCTCGGCGACTGACGCTGGGACCATGTGTCATTGACCTGAAACGGGGAGACGGCACACGTCGGCGCCATGCGATGGATTTAGCTTCATCGACGGTGGTGATCCCCGACGAAATCGATGGCACCGGCGTGCCCTCTACGTGAAGAACCGCGTCTATTGGTACTCTAACCTCGCTCCCTCATTTCCTAAGCACCCTAGCCACGGAGCTCGGCGGCTCGGCCATGGCGCCGGCGGTCTGTGGCCGCTGCTCCGGCAGATCAGGCCCGACGGGGCTGTGACATCATCACACGAGTAATAACAACATGCAGCAAGACGGAGAAGACAAGGCGGGAGCTAGGGAAGGAAGAGAGAAGCTGTCTTTGTGCTAGCCACGACGAGCTCCAACTCCGGCGAGTTGTGGTGGCGGCGAAAACTCAAATGGGGCCACTACCTTGGGTTCTCCGGCTCGGGCGGCGAGATGGAATAGCTAGGGAGGTGAAGGCGGAGCTGAGCGCTAATCGGAGGTGGTGATTTGCGGACGGTGGCCTTGGCGGCAAGCGACGGGGCTTGCTTTCTCAAGTCGATGGAGGAGCCGCCAATGCTGCTCTTCGAGAGAGCTGTGGCGCGAAGAAAAATGAAAAAATGGGCGGGCGAGCTGGTCTGGTAGGCGCTGCGGGTCTTGTGAGCTTAAGCGAGGCGAGCGGTGGTGGGACCAGCAGGAGCGCCACCCGTGGCGGCGGCGCCGCTGATGCCACCACGCTGGTGGCCATTGCTCGAGCGCTGGCGGGGTCGGGGTACGCCTTGCAGCTGGAGGAGGCCGAGCTAGGCCGGGCCGGCTTCTGAACTGGGGCGGGAAGTGAGGCGCAAGGCCCACGAAGGTAAAACAAGATTTTCAAATTAATTTGAATTCCTTTTTCATTCAAACGAATTTTTTTGGACTAAATCAAAGCAGTTTCAAACTTTAGACCAAAAATAAAAGTTGCTCAAAATTTTATCCTCTACAACTTTGATTTTAAGACCAACATCCAATTCATTATAGATTTTAAATTATAAAATTAAAGTCAATTTTGACTCGAACCCTAATTTTTTTGGAGGATTATTTTTAAAGCAAAATTTGGCAATAATTCAAATACAAACCTTGCTCCAAAAATTGTGATAAACAATTCTAGATGATTTACAATCATAACCAAACAAGTTCTACTAACCTAGCAAACAAAATCAGGGCAAAACAATTCTAACAAAGGTATGCAACATTCAGGTTTCACAACATGTTTCAGATGTTTCGAAGAAATGTTTCAGTTATTATATGCAAGATTATGCATGCATGATTAGGATGCTTGATGATGCATGATATGCATGATTTGCAGTGCCTAAATGTAGGCATAACACCGGGGTGTTACAAAATCTACCCGATGTAGCTTGCTTTCGGGGGTGCTTAGTGTCTGGTGGAAGACGAGCGCCTCTGAAGGTGTGTTATTTCGGGCGGTTCTACCACATTATTTCACCAATATGGTATCAGAAGGGTCACGATCTCTTCATTTCTGCTCCACCTAAATCCGTTGGACTCCCCTGACGTAGCCCACCCCCACGCGCCGTCATACCAAACATGTTGAGATTGATTTACATTTCGTCCGAGACACGGTTGCTACAGGGAAAATTCGTGTTCTTCATATTCCATCCACTTCCCAATATACGGATGTGTTTACATAGGGCCTTCCTACCTCTCTTTTTACTGAATTTCGTTCAAGTTTGAATGTCTCCACTCCAAGCAGTGTCGGTGCTCCAACTGCGAGGGTGTTAGCATACTACGTGTTTACATTAGTATCGCAAAGGTTGTAATCCTTTTATTTCAGCTTCATACCTCTTCATATCCCATGTAATCTCTATATATACCCTCAAATGATTAATGGAAAGTGAGTTGAGTTATTCCTACAATATCTGTGCTATTTTTCTTGTGGTTGGTGGCTCCATGTTAAGTATTGCATATATTTTCTCTGGTTAACCTCGATTCCTCTAGCGGATACGAGGCAGCCCAGCAGCTTTCTTTTGCTAACCACAAATCCTATCCTACAAGTAAAAAGAACGAAACGTAGAACCAACATTCGTCCATCGTCCTGCCTGCCACCCATACGATCTTTCTCTGCGCACTTATAATATGCATGTGCGATCTTTCTCCGCCGTCTGCCTTTCCACCATACTCTCCACTGCTCCCATCCCGCACCTGTAGCCACGGTCTCACGGACGCGGTCGTGGCTTGCATCTCCTAAGTGTCCGGCAGCGACTCCCAAACCCTAGCGCCGTCCCCGAGTGGTGGGCGGCGGTGACTCTCAAACCCTAGAACCCCGGCGACAGGCAACGGCGACCGCGGCACGGGCTAACTCAGCGGTAGGGTGGCATCGACGGGACCAGCAGCATGCCGCCAGGTCGACAGCACGGCAGCGGCAGGGACCCTTGGCCTCCGGTCGGTACGTTGCGTTGGGCAGAGCCGCGGAGGGCGGTAGGCCGGCAGCACGCATCAGCGAGGCGAGTCCGATTCTGAGCTGAGCCCCGAGTTTGTCTGTTTGTAAGTTCAAATTCAGACATTCAACTCTTGGCTTACCTTCTGAAGTTCCTATTCAATTTGTTAGGAGTAGCAGTTTGTGAATCGCACAATGGACCATTGCATTATTTTCCATTATGCGATTCAAAAATTGCTACTACTAACAAATTGAAAGATGCCATCGGCCTAGAACTGGGCCAAATTTTGTGCACATATGTGGCTTCTCTCAGGATTTGTAGTGTTCAGGAACTTTGGACCATGGTGCTCTGGTGCAACTTCGGGCAAAAAAAATGTGGGTTTATTGTTTGCCATTTTTGTATACCTGGGTAGTTTGGGACAGGAAGAAAGGCACATTTTCAGTGTCTGTTGCACTTTAACGAAACTAGCTGCAATCAATGAATCATAGATCTAAATTCCAAATCATGGGTTAAGGGTTTTAAAGATAGTACAACTTCTGCAATCCTATTTCCTAGAAGTATTTGATAGACCTCTAATTTTTGTATTGTACATTTTCACAGTCCTAGCTCAAAATTCTGCTTGTAACACCTGCCAATCTGAGATGGATATTAAAATCAATCATGATAGAGAAGATCATAAAATCACTTAGCAGTTTTCCAACTGTTGGTGCTTCTGAATTAATTTATAAAGTGAACCTATTTTCTATCAACATACTTACACTTTTGATTCACTTATGAGTTATGGGCTTTAAAAGTTTATAAACGCAGGACTTGCTTCACAGTCCTCTTGTACATGCTTAATGGTCATTCAGATTCAATGTTTCTTGCTATACCTTCCATCACATCTGTCATAATCTGGGGGCTCCTCTTGTTCCCAATTTAGGTGAACAAATTTAATAATCATGATCTGGGAGCTGATGCATCTTTTGTAATTTAGGTGAACAATTTATGAATTTATCATGATTGCAAATGATGTACATGTTGTGGTATATTTCAGTACTGCTCACGCTTCTCTGAAGATGTGGCATTGGTTGGGTGTCCATGTCGTTGTTTTGCTTGTGCTTTGCAAGTGGTTTCATGCTGCATTAGCAATTATAAGCATCATATTAGCATCAGGTTGGGATGTGATTTTTCTAGAGTCAAAACTAATGCATGGGACATCTGTGTTCTAAGTTTCTAGCTAGGATCAGCAATGCTTTTACTGAACTAGGAATACTGCACCTCATGCTTATATGTATTTGCATTCATGTACTACTTTTCACAGACATGATTAATAGTTGACCAATAGTAATTTACATTCTGTATTATAGGAACAATGGATGGAGTGAGTTGAAAAATTACATCTTGCAAAGCTGTTCCAATGTCAGACTGTGAGTAGCTGTTACTCTATTGCAACTTTTTTTTTATTTTTGATGTGAAGATATAGTAGTTGTTACCATGTTGCAACTTTTTTTCATTTTTGAAAAAACACTGTTGAAACATTTTGGAGCTCCTGAGTCTTGATATGAGGCAGAGGACCAGCACAGGCAGGAATGAGGATGATGCCGATGGTGCTTCACGATGCTCGCCATGGCTATGTCATGTGAGACCATTTCTCTACAGCACCTGCACTTTATGACAGCATGTTATTCTGTTGACAGGCAACAACCTGGTCGAATGCCACCTCCGCCTCCACTGTGGAGGGGTGGCGAATGATGAGATAGTGGCAGGGGTGGCGAAGGGCACATTCGGGATATCGCCCTTTACAAAAAAAAAAACATATAGTACAAGCATCCTCCCATTGCAGGCCTTAACTTATTTTGTCATGCGGTGCATGTGCATTGAGTGGGAAACAGAGTAGGTAGTGGATTAAGATGGACCTGCAAGCTATTCTTGAGGCCATATTTTCCTTTTGCAATCTCATTTCTCAAACTGCAACACATTTTTTCAGAGTATCTTTTGGATAAACACATGGAGAACCATGGAATTGTCTTGCCGGTAATTCCCTATTTCGATATCTCTGATATCCTGCGTTCTTCCATAGTTGTACCTCTCCCTGCATGCAACCTTTTCTGATCAAGGATGAGTGTGTTGAGGTGCTAAACTTTACTTAAATGCAAACATTGCAGGTTGCTCAAAGTTTGGATCCAGGTGAAATTAGCACAACATTAGGCAGTACGGATAGGTACTCTAAAAGAATCCAGTTTATACATTGTCACTATAATGACCTGGCATGTTAGTTTGGGTAACATAAGTCGAGAACCACCCCAACATCAAACGGGTGTGTCATGTGCTCTGAGCTGGGGTTGTGTTGTGCTGATGGTTTTTTTTTACAAAGATGCTGAATTCCAAGACTTATCCAACCTCTTGAACTGAAAATTGTGCTATAGGACACTGCTATGATTAACTTTGGTGAATGATCTAATTAACCCGTCCTCTTCTTTAGTTAATGTACTGCTGGAAATACTAAGGAGAGATGTGGAGAAGGGAGGATGCATCTTTAAAATATATTTGTAGTCTGGGCACCTTTTTTCCACTGAACCTTGCTGCTATCAAACTTCCTTGTGTTGATGCAGCTGCAGGCACTTGTCTACTAGGTTGGGTTCCCTTGTGCTGTTTATGGTAAAAATGGCTCTTGTTTCGGTAAGTTCCCTTCTCTTCTTGGCCTTCACACATTAAATGTGCATATATACTTTCTGTTGTGGCATTATGCGAAATTACTAGATTTCAAAACAACATCAAAGAAGTATACTTTCTTGCCTGGGATGCCTCAGCAGGTTTGCGCATTCTAAAGTCTGAACTATGCACTTTCCTGCAGAGACAATTTTGGCTCAACAACTAGGTACATCATCTTTCTGGTGGATCCAGTATAGTTCAGCCGATGTATGTGCCATCCTGTGATGTTCAATCAAGCGAAACTTATGCACAGGTCGCATAGCTTCCACAATAGGCAATGGATCTGGTAGTTCTCTTGAAATGATCTTTGTACTTATAATATGTCTGTAATGTGAAATTTGAACTCGCAAATGGATGTTTGACTTTCATAGGAACCTGTGCAGTCAGACATGAAGCGGGCTGAATGAAATGTACTGCATAGCACCCATCTCAATCATCTCAGGTCTTGAGTTTGCTGCTTCCAAAGAAAAACTGAAAACCACTGGTTGAATTGGTTCAGGGAGTCCAAACATCATTCCAAAAGTATAAATTATTTCTTAGCTTCCACAAATCCCGTAGAGCTACTGAACTGAACATTTTTAAAGCTACATGTTAAAATAAGTAGACAAACAAAAAACAGCAAAACCAGCAAAAAAAAAAGGAGGCTGCAATCAGGAGGATAGGGTTCAAGCATGAACTTGGGCGATAGTGGGTGCAAAGTATCTAACAGCTTTATGCCTTTATCTTTGTCAATATTTTTTATATAAAAAAAAAACTCATATGGATGGTCTTGCTTGTTCGATAAAAAAGGGACTGACATTTAAATGACATAAGTTAATGTCTCTTCTCAATCTTTCTCTCAACTTGTTCACCTTGTAGGTAGAATTTCTTAGGAAAAAATGGTTGAATTAGAGACCACATTAGAGTTTTCTATTAAGGAAATCACGCTGCCCCAAGATCCCAAAGAAAATTCATAATAGTTGTATCCGTGTCAAGAATAGATGCTTATGTTACACAGACAGTGATCATAATTCACAACATGGCTACCAGTGATCCTAAGGTTCAATTCCTCAGAAATTTCAGAATATGCCTAAATGCCAACACAACTTTATTTGTAGAGCTTGAACCAAAGAAATATACAAAAGGATCAACAAGTCAGTGTTAGAAGTTGGATGGGGGATTTTAGTACAGAAGGATCGCAACATGTAAGTGAGTAGCGGAGGAGACAAGCATTAGCTGCATATCTTTTTATGCATCATTATTAACTTAAGGTCCATTCTGGATGCAACTATTGAAACCTTTTATATTCCTCAAAACTTCTAAAGACAAATTCCATCTATTAGATATTAATGAACCAAGGCAACGGGAAGCAATTTTTTCAATTTCACCAATTTACTCCAAACAACTGAATCATCGTTCTTTTCAAGAACCTGGATCATGAATGCATCCCTCATCTCAACAAGAAACCTAATATCCACTCCAAAAAATTGTTGAATAGTATTATATTTATATACATAACCTAATGTCCACCCCTTGATAAGCTCCCTGACATGGCGCGCCGCCAGGTCCTCGCATCTCACGGCCCCCACCACACGGCGCCGGCAGTGAAGTACGCCGCCGCAAGGTCCTCACCAGTGGCGCTGGAGCCTCATGACAAATCAAATGCAATTGATTGAAAAGAAACTGTATGCACGAGTATGAGTCATGTCCACGGCATTTGTTCGTGCTTACCAGGTGAAATTTGAGAATGTATTGTCCATAATAGAACAGAGTAGTGAGGCGTCTGTATGCTTTCATCACCATGAACAACTGGAGAAGACCTCTGTCCTCCTAATACCTTCCGTGAGTGCAAAATTATGAAGAGAAGCCTGTCGTAACATCCCCATTATACAGTACCTAATAAAAAACATAGCTTGTGATCAGAACACTCACTTTGCAGAATAACTGGACTCGTAGATAGAATAACGGGAAACGGAACTGAACGAAGAGTATACAATCCATGTCCAAATAAATGGAATCCAAAGAACATCCTCCAATCTGGTTCAACTTAAGCGAGAGAAAATCCAACACACCAACTAATCCAATCAAATGAAAGACGAATTCAGTCAGCGTACCAAACGCATTCACCCCTGAAACACTTCCATGGATGTGCACCTGCTGAGCTCCCCTTCGTCTTCGGCTTCCTTGCCTACCACCGTCAACACGTGCTCCATTCCACGAGAGATCTTCAGTGGATCCACTCGAATGGAAGACTATGGTCAGACGGATTTGCCACCCGGCGCGGCCGCGCGTCCGTGGAGTGCCGGAGCCCGATGACTTTGACCGGTTGGAGCTTCTGGTCGCCCGGCCGTGAGCACGACGGCGCCCCAGCTCCCCACGCGCGCGGACAGCCGCAGCCAGGACCACGCCTTCCGGAGGCGGGGGTGGGTGTGGCCCTGCCAGGCTCGTTAGGCGGCCAGGCCACAGGGCGGCACCGGCGTAGCGGCGGCGGGGAACCCTAGCCGCGAGTCGCGGATGGGAGGAGCCGATGATGTTTCATTTGTTTTTTCGGGGAAAAAAATACAAAGGATTCGAACCGTGGTGGTGGCCTCCTCCGAGGCTGCAGGCGTCGCTGGGGTGTTAGTTCGTTGTTGACTGCCAATAGCCGCCGGCTGTCGGGTGTCTTGGCCTTGAATTGGGACCTGGGAGCAGCTGCCTTTGGCGACCACCGTCTTTGGCGACCAGCTGCATCGTGGATCCATCTCGCTCTGCACAATAATACTTCAACTCCTGCTAGTGTACGTCATTCCCGTCGCTCTCCTTTCCTCCATTGTTGTGTAGAGAGTGTTGTGGTTGCACTCAAACTCTATAAATGGGCCTACTTCACTCCATTTCTCCTCATTCAACTCATCGCTCTCCTTTCCTCCATTGTTGTCAGCTGCTAGAAACAAATAAGCACGTTAGGCCACCACACCGTACCACCCATGGCCATGGAGACGACGACGACGACGGAGCTGCCGGCCGATAACAACAATAGCGTCATTCCTCTGCTGACCCCCTACAAGATGGGCGAGTTCCAGCTCCAGCACCGGGTGGTGCTGGCGCCGCTGACGCGGCAGCGCTCCTACGGCAACGTGCCGCAGCCGCACGCCGCCGTCTACTACTCGCAGCGCGCCACCCGCGGCGGCCACCTCATCACGGAGGCCACGGGCGTCTCCAACACGGCGCAGGGCTACACCGACACCCCGGGGGTGTGGACACCCCAGCAGGTCCGCGCGTGGCGGCCCATCGTGGACGCCGTCTTCTTCTGCCAGCTCTGGCACGTCGGCCGCGTCTCCACCACCGCGTTCCAGCCCGGCGGCGCCGCACCGGTCTCCAGCACCGACCGCAGGTCAGCCACGACGGGCACGTCGAGGAGTTCTCCCCGCCGCGGCGCCTGCACGCGAGCGAGATCCCGGCCATCGTCGACGACTTCCGCAAGGCCGCGCGCAACGCGATCGACGCGGGCTTCGACGGCGCCAACGGGTACATCATCGAGCAGTTCCTCAAGGACAGCGCCAACAACCGCGACGACGAGTACGGCGGCTCGCTCCCCAACCGCTGCTCGAGGTCGTCCGCGCCGTGGCCGCCGAGGTCGGCGCGGGCCGCGTCGGCGTGCGGCTCTCGCCGTTCACCGACTACATGGACTGCCACGACTCCGACCCGGAGGCCCTGGCGGGGTACCTGGTGGACAGGCTCAGCGACGTCGGCGTGCTCTACTGCCACATGATCGAGCCGAGGATGGCCATCGTCGACGGGCGCAGGCAGATCCCGCACCGCCTTCGGCCGTTTAGGGAGGCGTTCAGGGGAACCTTCATCGCCGCCGGTGGGTACGACCGGGCGGAGGGGAACAAGGTGGTGGAGGAAGGGTACACGGACCTCGTCTCCTACGGCAGGCTGTTCCTCGCCAACCCGGACCTGCCCCGGAGGTTCCGCCTCCCCGACAACCGCACCACCTTCTACACCTCCGACCCCGTCGTCGGGTACACCGACTACCCATTCCTCGACGACGACGCTGCCGACTCCGACGACGCCGGTGCCGACAAATAAATGATCTATCAATGTCGCCGACGCCGCGCCGCCCTCCCCATGCATCCCTCGGTCACATACGCATGTGCTGCCCTTCAATTCCACCTTTTGCTGCCTCCTCGATCGCGTTGTGCTCTGCATATGCTTCCTCCCTGCTGTATTCAGCCAATTTATAGTACATGCCAGTGGCAGGCAGAGAAATAAAATAAAGCTTAACCTGCCCAGTAATTTTCCAAGGGAATTATTAATTATTTCAGGCAGAGAAATAGCATCTCCACCTCAGACTTCTCTGCAGTCTATCGGGCATGTTCGGCTGGTATTAAAGTCGGCTGATAAGCCGGCTGAAACTGATTTGTTGTGAGAGAAAAATACTGTGGATTCTAGCTGATAAGTTCAAGCGAACATGACCTGGCCATGAGAAAAAATGGGAACCAATTCACACTCCTTTTTTTCCCCCTCCAAAGTCCAAACTAGGTGGCCAGTTTTTTCCTCCACCAGCACCAACTCAGTTTTTTTTCCCCAAACAGAACAGGTGTTCGAAGCATCAGGGAACAGAGCAAAATTCGAAAAAACAGAAGAAAAGAAACAAAGAAATCAGCTGAGGGAAATGGGCCACATGGACACACATCTTTTGTCAGTGCTTCTTGGCATGTTCTGGCGATATCAGGCCCAGGACACTAAATGATCTTGCTGATGGCCCAGTCACAAAATGGGCTGGCTACTGGCTAAACAAATTAGGGCCCATTTTCAGCTTTCTTTGTCCACGAAAAATGGTGCCGGCGTTGGGCAATTTGATTGATGATGGATACCATTACACGGCAATCATGATCCAGAGATACTTGAAACCTAGAACAACAAGAAGGGATCGCATATAGTGCTTTCCGACCTTAAAATCTTGTATCAACGAAGAGAAAGATACAAAACTCATAGTGCACTCTTTCAAACCCGTATATTGTGAACTGAGTGTAGCTTAGATGATTGGCTTTCTTGTGTGGTGGAACCTATCCACCCAACTTTAAGTCATGGGTGCTCACACTTTCCTAAATTTGTTTTAGAATTTGGCGACGTTAGTGGTTCTTTTAGCGGTAGATGCCGTGCTTGTCGACAGCAAGGTGTGTGTGTCGGTGGTCTCAGAAGCGTGTGGTCAACATATTATTATTAGGTGTGGACTTTTTATAATGTAGCCCCTATGTATACGTAGCATATCAATTTAGGACTGAATCCACTAACTTATAGCTTGACATGTACCTTGGCTATCTACAACCCAACGCCTCAATGCAAAATCCAGTGCTACCACCATCTTCTCTGCAGGTGCCATCTCTACTAGAACCCTAGGCTAAATCTTTCTAAGCCCATGCACCCCCAAGTACCTACTATCACAACTACACAAATGATTTTACAAGACGGTGCACTTTTATTAATCGAGAGACGGTCATAAAATCCAACCGCCTCGTAAAATACCAAGGGATTTCCGGAGGCGGGCATTTTTATTTATGGAGGCGGTCAGGATTGTCCGCCTCGCAAAATCGATTTATGGAGGCGGTCAAAAAATAACCGCCTCCTAAAATAGATTTACGGAGGCTAGCCTTTTAAGGAGGCCTTTAAAAATGGTGGCCATTTTCGGAGGCAGACCATAACACCCTAGGTGTTATGAAATTAATAAAACCCTAATCGTGATCATCATTATGCATAATCATCAAGCATTGCGTCATATAAGCATTTCATGTTTCAATTTTAGCCTCCATTTGTTGCATATGTCTTGTTATGAGAGAGCATGAAATGTTATCAACATCATCAATTAAGGTACTTTATGATTTTATGGTTTGAAATTTTCTTAAATAACTAAAGTTGTGCCAATGTAAACTTTGTAGTACAAAATATGTACTTTCAAATAGAATCAAAGATGAGTTATGTTTCCAAATCAAATATGCTTAAATTAGAGCCCAAAGATTGGATTTGAGGCTGATTTTCAAACTTAGTCAATTTTTGTCTAAATCCCTGATAATGTGTAATTAGTTGTGTTGGTTGAACTGTATTGAGCCTCTAATTAATTGTCCAAAGTTGCTTAACTGAAACAATTTCAAAAACCTTAACTGAATTTTAGTTTTTAGTTTGAAGTACCTGTTTTCAAAATTCAAAATCTTCAAAACCATCGATCTTTAGAGGATGATTCTTTAAGCAAAGATGGAGATCAGAGATGGATGAATAACTTTTGTTAAAGTAGATGACCACGTTTCCACATCCAATCGAGAGAACAAGTGAGCTGAATTTGGGGTTTCAGGCTGTGAACAGTAAAACCGGCAGCAGCAGCTCGCCTGCCTCGTCACCGCCATGCGGCGTTTGGCCGCGCCTTCGCGGCATTTCCCACGCGGACGCCTGCGTGGCCAAGCTCGCGAAGATGTAGACGTGCTGGAGTTCGCCCCCTCATCGTTTAAAGCCCGACGTCGGCCGCTCTCTCTTTTCTTCCTCTCTCTGCTTCGCCGCCGGCGAACTCGACGCGCCGGCGAAATTTGCCATGGCTGCTCTGCCTCCGCCCTATAGCTCTCTCCTGCAGCTTCTTATTTCCCTAGCGTTGACCAGATCGCGCCGCTCCTCGCTGCCGAATTCGGCCGTGCACGCCGTGTCCCTCGCGGCGGTCCAACATGGCTGCCGTGGACTGCTCCATTGTGTCCAGCCTTCTCCGATGCGTCTCTTGCTCCCTCATTTGCTGATTTAGTTCTCTTATGACCTCGCGATGCTCATATGCCTCTCTGTTTTATCAGCCGCGTGCCGGAGCCGCCGGAGCACCGCCACCGACCATGTCCGCCTTGGACGGCCACCGAGCTCCTATGGTCACCGCCCGTCCTCGTCTCTGTAGGCCGACTCGACTCGAAACAGCGCTGCCTACATCTTCCCCACCTCGCGCCGCTCCTCCCTAGCTCCTTTCCCCTGCGCCTCCCTCACCGTTGCGACCTCGCCATGGAGGCCGCTGCCGCCGGTGCCGTTGTCCGCGCAGCCATACCTCCTCGGGCCATCGTGGGGCAAGCCGTGGATACCATCGGGTGCGCACAGGCCCAAGCATGCCCCAGCACCTCTCCCTCTCCGACGACGAGCATCAACCGGCCGGAACCGAGCCTCGCCGTGCGTCTCCTCTGCTCAAATCGCGACCAGGGACTTCGCGCGCAAATAGAAGCTCTTCCAGGGTGTTTTCTCCAGAAGCCGTGACTCATACGAACGGTACGCTATAGGGTTTTTCTTTTTCTTTTTATATTTTCAGCTAAAAATTGTGAATTTCATAACTAATTTTAGAAGTGTGATAAAATCATGAAACTTTTTGTGTAGCCTCTTAATGATGTGCTCTATGTAGTAAAAATATGAAACCATGAAAAACAATAGTTTTTAGATGTTAGCTCTTTTAATTAATAAATGCTTGTTCCATGATTTTTGTAGGCTAAAATAAATATCCTTTAGTTGTGAAACTTTTTGTGTAACTGTTTTATGCTAAGATCAACCTATACAAAAAGTTTGGGATTAATTTGATGATGTTTAATTATATCCTTAATTATATGCTTAGTTAATTAGTTAATAAATATTAAAATGATTAGCATAAATCATGAAATGATTTGGGTGAATTTTTGGAGTTGATTGTGGACCTTGGAACACTAACCCCTTTGATGTTCCTTGGTAGCTTAATCACTTTCTTGTTATGATCATAATCAACTTAGTGATAATGATAATAATAACTAAAACTGCTTTGTGCTAATCAACTTAATAGTGCCGTGAATGAAAGTTATATTCAAGTTAATTAAGTTTGGTATGCTGTCACCAAGGCATTGTCATGCATCATCTCAAGCACTTCTTTTATGTTGAGCATGCATCATTATCTACGTGTAGTGACCGAAGGAGAGGAGGTTGCCGTCGATCAAATCCCAGCGGAAGAACAACCATCGGTGGAAATTAGGTTCGACATTTGTGGTTCACCAGAAGAACCTAACACCTCTACTAACTAAGGCAAGCCCCGGATCATAAACCCTCTCTTAGTTTTATAAATCTTTATTACACTTTAAGTCTTGTGAGATGTGCATTAAGTAATTAGGAGTTGATCAGATACCGTTGCTGCATGATTACCTTAATTTTTAGGTATCCGTAGTTCTTCCCTGTTAGTATGAATAAGTCGATATCTCTGATACTTAGTAATGCTTAGACTTCGATAGAAGTCGAATGATGGTTTCATCGTTCGAGACAAACATGTTTACCTTGCTCTTCTCGGCTCTGCTATTGGGTCATGGTAATACCATGATAAGGTTAATGTTAAATTGAGACCGGACGAGACATGGGTTATGTCTCTGGTGGTTAAGCCGATAGGGTTGCCTGGTCGAGCTTGTCTCGTTTGTGTCGATCAAGGACCGTCTGTTGCAGACATGTCGTGTTCGAGACCTTGCAGTACTGGCCACATACTCCGGTAAGCCTAAGATCTTGGCTATTCCATTATTAGAAAGGACAACCATGCACTGGGAGTGGAGAGATGGTGAGAGTACCGTGTACCCACCCTACTAGAATAGGGTAGGGCGGTGGAGTACTGTGCTCTCGAGTGGTGTGAACCCGTTCTGGTTTTGGAGGATCCGAGTGAAGGTTGATATATGTGGGTCTAGGACCTGCATATGTCGTGTGGTAAGGAAACCCCAGCTGGGCCTAATTGATTCGAATCGTCGTGCTCCTCGGTTATGGAGACTCGATCCCCCAATATACATCGTAGTTAATCAATGGAACATGGTTACTTATGAATAAGAGATGAATATGAGATGAGATGGTTAATGAAGTGATTGGTTTAGACTAGATGCAAATCGGATACTGATAATGACTCAATACATAGCTAAAATATTGAAAGTAAGGATCCACTCATAGTAAGCTTTTCTGCAAAAGTTATTCTTGCTTCTACCTTACCTTTAAGCCTGCATGCCCTTGAAGTCTTTTCTTTTAGTCGGGTAAGTCTTGTTGAGTACCCTCAAGTACTCAGGGTTTGTTAACCCCTGTTGTAGGTTTTGAATTGTGCTGCTAATCAAGGTCATGTCAGTGGGCTTGACATGATCTGGATGTCTCCTCTACCTTAGGTGCTTCTCCTAATTTGCTTCCACTGTCCTATTCACCATTTGGATCTAAAGTTAAGTTTTACTTTAACATGTTTTGTAACCTAATATTGTAAATCTTCCGTAACTCCAATATAAGTTATTTTTGTACCAAATGTTGTAATGTTGTGGTAACTCCATTGTTGATCCTGTATGAGTTGTAAAATGTGGATGATTCGAGGTTCCCCAAGAACACCCGACAGACTACCGGATTATGTGGCTTTCGTGTACATCAGTCAAAGGTCTTTAGGACAATGACGGGTACACGTGGGCCAACATAATTTGGGTGGTTCTGCCACACAGACTCCTTATGAGGCACGCCTTCATTAATATTCCTGAGGCCCAGCAAAAAGCCCAGGTCCAATTTCTACCGGGCTTATATAAATTGGATGACTTAGGTCACAGCCCTCACTCTCTCATAGCTCTCTCCCCCGAGCCCCTCCCTCCCTAGCGACAGCACACACCGCGCGCGCCCTGTCTCTCCCCCGAGCCCCACCCTCCTAGTGACGGTGCCAGGACCACGCCCCTCTCCCTCCCCCACACCCCTCCCTCCCTCCCACCCACCTGACCGCGCCCCTCCCTATCCCCCACGTGGCGGTGCGGCAGCCTCCCTGACCCCCATGCGACGGTGCACGGCGAAACCCAGTTCCTTGTAACACCCTCGGTGTTACACTGCAAGTTTTCTACTAATAACACTTCATGAGCATCATGATTATGTGTTAGTGCATGTGAGAATGAGCAAATATAAATTTCTTGGCATGAAAAATGATTAACACAAATGATACATAAAGAGAATTCAATAGTAATGTTATATCACTTAAGGTTGGAAACAAAATTTTATTAAGCAAAAGTGTTATAAAACATATATGTGACACCTTAATAAAGTTTGAAGTACACATTTTGTAGAAGATAGTGTAACTTTTGTTTTGACAAGATAGTAACGCTAGATAACATTTCTAATAGCTTGGAAATTGAATTTGAAGCAAATCCAACTCAAGACTTAGTCAATTTCTTAAGTCTGAAAACAGATTGACAAAGCTATGTTTGATAATTTTTGTAGAGAAATTGGGTTAAGGAGTGGTGTTGTATTATGGCTTGTTTTAGTAGCCGAATATACCCTCTAAGGTATAGCAAAGGTGGTTTGGGAATTGGATCAACGGTTTAGGTTTCTCGAGCGCTTTAAAATCCGTGCTTGGCGTGTTCTCGGGCTGTTTTCTCGGTTGAGCGCGATCACCAGCACCGGGGGCATGACGCCGCCACGTTGGGCGTTCTGCACGCGCGCGCGTTGGCGTGCTCGGCTGTCCACCACGGGCTGGTAGGCTTGGCTATGTAGTGCTGCTGTCACGCAGGCCCGACGTCCTGGCCATCGTTGCCGCCCAACCGCGTAGAGCCATGGCTGCCCGACTCGTCCTATCGCGCTGCCCCACCGTCTGCTGTCGTTGCCACGCGTTGCTGCTGCTCACACAACCGAGCGCCGTGGCCACCTACCCCACGCGCTGCTCCCACCGCACGTTGCGACGCTGCCGCTGCTGTCGCGTCACCGTCTCGCTCTCGCCTGCCGTTGCACCGCGCTGCGCCACTGGTCCACCTGGGCGTTATGCGTGCGAGGTCAGACCGCCATCGCCATGCCATTTATGGCACTACGGCACGCGGGCCACGCCGACCTTGAGCGCATGCCGTCGGCTAGCGCCGGCCATCAGCCGTACTGGTTGCGCCAACAACATCATGCCAAGGTGCACTCGCCAGCTACCGACCACGTCCTCACCGCCTCCCATCCTCTCGCTTCTCCCCTGCCTGCCTCTGTGCGTCCGACCGCCTCTCTTTCCACTGTCACGTCGCGGCCACGGTGAGCTAGGGCGCAGGCACTTGCCTTCAATTTCGCATGCCTGTGTATGCGCCTTGACATCCGCGTGCCAACCGTCCCCACCCCGCCTTGAATCGAACCACGATGAACTCTAATTTGGAAGTTCACCCTCCACCATGCCATTAAGGCCGGGACCAGCCGTGGCCGAGGGCAGCCACCCACCGCTCCAGCCCTCGTCAATCCATCTACATCACAAACTCCGCCTCCACCTCCACTCAAACCTACGCACCTCACTTGCACCTCTACCGCCTCACCATAGCCACTGACGTGGCCGCGCCGTCTCGGAGCGTCGCCGCATCCCATCACCCGCACATGGCTAGCCCTGTTCAGGGAACCTCTGGCCAAACCATCACCGCAGCCACAACCAGGGTACGATAGTGATGCTATAACGCTAGCTAGTTCACCCCGCGGTGGCTTAGGGTGGCTGGCATGGTCGCACCCCTGTCGCGCATGGCCACGCGCCGTGGTCACCACTTTCGCGAGCTCCGCCGCTCTTGTAACCTAGGCTAGTGTAGGTGTTTGGGTTGTAGACGGGGGTCGGCCCGTTAGTGGAGCTAGGGCAGGTCCCAGCTGGCCGGCGTGGCCGTCCAATGCCATCGCTTCCATGCCGGCGTGCGCGTGGGTGGCCGAGGACCATGTCGTTGTAAAGGAGGGAGTTTGCGAGGGTTTTGCTACATAGTTGCTCTCTCTAGGAATAGTGGCATGGACTGCGGGTTAGTTTGCCTAGAGTTTAGGGGCATTTTTGCATATGTGTCACGCGCACGGGCCTCCCCGTTGTGGGCCGCCTCGCATTGGGCCACGTCCACGAGGGCCGCGCAGTGGTGGGCCGTGGGTGGAATTCGTTTTTTCCTTTTTCTTAAGGAATTAGAAATAGCTTTATATTTTAATTTCTGAGCTGAACTTTGAAAATTAATATCAATTCGCATAGGTGTCCAAAAATCGTGAAACAAATTTTTTTAGGTTCCTAAAATTGTGCTCTATTTGTTGGTGTATTTATTTCGTACATATCTATGCTGATGCTAAGGTCTATTAAATCATTTGAGAAGTGCTTAATATTACTAGATTAATTATTGTAGGAATTTTTATGGGAAAATAGTAATAGCTTTAGCTTTGAAATTTTTACAGCAGCTTCATTGTATTATTATGTGCCCACTGTAATTTTTGTAGCCTTAGAATATGTTTGAGAAATATGGTAGCTAAGTACTACTTGTTTTAGTATATATGAAATCGCAAATAAAGTAAGAAATGCATTTTGTTGCTAAGATAATACTTGAATGTTTCATACCTGTTTAGTGGAAAGGATAGGTAGCTTAGCACCTTAGTCATTAGAGTTAGCTTAGTAGCTTAGTGGATGTATTCTTATTTTAAGAATTGTTGTTGTCGTTTTACTAAGTGTTGCATCATCATTTCATGCATATAGATAATGAGTTGGTAGAGTTCATGACCGCTGGAGAGCAGGAATACGAGGAGGTAATTGAGGAGTACGAGGAGGAGATCTTCGTATAGGAGGAAGCCTTAGAGCCACCGATGACTGACATAGCTGACCACCCGCCTGTCCAAGGCAAGCCCCAGTGCATAACACTTATATGTGATGTGCATTTACGTTACAGGCTTATTGTTAAAAACTACATGCATAAATATATCTACCTATGAGTCCTACTAGCATAGGTCGCGTAGCTGCTATGCTTATGTTTTTCGATAGCGTGAGTAACCTGCTGTTACTCACAGTAGGTGATTATTATTACTGCTCTCATAATAAAATGGTGAAAGAGAAATGGAGACCGGGCAGAGATATGGTATGGGTATTGATGGGTGTAATAGGTTGTGTCCCGCGGCCAACGGGACATAGCTTGATTACACTGTTTTCCCTGTCCGTGTCGGTTAAGGATCGTCCGTTGCTGTAGATGGTAGTCAGGTCATAGACTTATTATCCTGAGCACATACTTGCTTATGAGAGCAGAAAGACTTGTCACTTTCTTGTCATGGGTTCTGGCTTTTTTCGGACCGACTGATTGGAGGCGGGGATAGTGGAGGTCTAAGCACCACACTGAGTCTAGGACTCAGGAGCGAAGGCTTGGAGTCCAAGTTTGGACGGGGATCTGGACCCCGTGATAGGAGAGTGGTAGATTGGTCTTGCTTGTGCCTAGGGTACAAGCGGGGCATGTGTTTCGGGGTACCCAGCTGGGATACATTGGTTCGTGAATCACCACGTGATGCGGTACGACATGGCTATGATCTGGCATCGTAGTAAGAACTAGAAGATGAAAGGCCAAGAATGGCTCTGATTGCTCAACTCATGCTTGAAAGTAGAATATGTGCTTACCTAGAAGAGTTAGTTAATGTACTAATCTGGACTGCTAATAAGATGAACACATAAGGATTCACGATTAGTAATGCTTTCCACTAAAAGAAAACCAACAAGCCATAAAGCCTATCATATCCTTTGGAGTCGGGAAACTATTCCCACTAGTCGGATATGTCTTGCGAGTATATTGTGTACTCAGGGTTTATTTATCCCTATTGCAGGTGCAGCTTAAGGATGACTTTTGTGTGGAGGATTCTTCTGGTGGGCACAGATGGATCCTTGTATCTTATCGTTAGATGTTTAATTCAATTCCGCTATTTAAATTCCACACTCTGAACTTGGTATTGTAATAATTTATTTCTAAGAACTCCTGTTGTATGAAATGGATTAAGTATTGTAAGCTCGTTCTTATTATTGGATCCTGGATGAAAAATGTGGATTATTCGGGTTCTCCTTTAGGTGTGTTCGACGGAACTGTTTGATGCAGCTCACTTTTAGGGTGCTTAGTGTCTAATGGAAGACGAGCGCCTCCGTAAGTGTGCTCTTTCGGGCGGTTCTGCCACATTCCTCCTCCAGCGACAGCGCCGCGCGGGGCCCGGCTCCTCCTCCAATGGCGGTGGCGCATGCGGAGGCCAGATCCAGTGGCGGCGAGGCCGGATCTGGCTCAGCTTCCTCTTCTCCTTCCTTGACAGGCGTGGATCCAGCGACGGCGGCACATGGGGAGGTTGGATCTGGCGAGGCCGAGTCCAGATCTGGCTCAGCTGCCTCTTCTCCCTCCCTGAGCGGCGCGGATCCGGCGGTGTCAGTCGTGGGGAGGCCGGATCCAGTGGTGGCGACGCGTGGGGAGGCCAGATCCGGCGGTGGCTCCCTCTTCTCCCTCCCAAACGGCGTGGATCCGGCTGTGGCTCGACGGTGGAGGACGCGCCCTGGCAGCGGGTCTAGCAAGTGGCAGCGGCGGCGCGTGGATGGGCTCGGTGGGCCCGTGGATGGGCTCGCTGGGCTTGTCTACGGGTTTCTCCTTTTTGTTTTTTATTTGATTTACCGAGACGGGCATTTGAACTGCCCTAGGAAAGATTTGATTTACCGTGACCTTTGATTGGAGGCGGTTCTGATGCCCGCCTCCATTAATCCAATTTGCCCGCTTCCAAAAAAGTTTATGTAGTAGTGTGTGATGTCGGCCATGAGTCCTTGTTCCTTGCGCCCACTTGCGTCACCTCCATTTTGGATCCACCGAGGTTCTCAAGTATGGGATGATAAGTAGGCTACCCCTTGTCCCTTGTATAAATGCTGCGGCGACGAGGTCATTAAGCTCACATGCGGTACGTAGTTCCTCTCAAGTTCGAGGACATATTTTCTTCAAGTGCCGCCTCCACGAGAGAAATGTAAGTCTTCTTCAATTAATGTCACATTTTTTTTGCAGAGTATGTGTGCCGCACACAGATGAACCACAGCAACTTGGGCTGGCTGGTCTTTGCTAGCATTAAAAAATGATTAGTTTCAATGATTACTTCATTTTAGGTGGCACGAACTTGCCCTTTGTGACAAGTATCAAAAGTGGCTACTGCAAAGTGGGTACATTGGATATTTAGTTAGAAGGATGGACCTTGCTGTTTCTGAGATTCCAGCTCGAGGAATCGACCAACAAATTAGCCGAGGAGGCTCATTGCTGCTTCACGTTGGCCGCCGCCTCCTTTATCGCGCATCCGACAACCGATGATCACCGCTAACGATCTCTGTGCCCGTCGACCCCTCCTCTTTCCCACGGGCAACACACTCAAAGGGGATACGGGAATGGTTGTGTTAGGGGAGGGTACAAGGACCTTTCTGCAATTTGTACGTTTCCCAAATACACCTTGACCCCATGCCCCTAACACTACCGGACTCCTTGAGTTTGTCGAGTGCCCGAAACACTCGGCAAAAGACATAAAACACTCGGCAAATGGTCAACACTCGCCAAAAACAGTGACGACAAAGCCAACTTTGCCGAGTGTCTTTTATCGGGCACTCGGCAAAGCCTTTGCTGAGTGCCCGATACTCGGCAAAGTTGAAACCGAAAAAAACCCGAAAAAAATGAGAATTTTTACCAAAAAAAATGAAATTTTTTTTTATCAATGGAGGCCCCCACCGGCCAGCGCCCACCCATCTACGACATTTTTCGCGTGAATTTCATGGCTACGCGGCCGACGCGATTCGAACCCGAAACCTCCCGCTGTGCACGTACCTCCTCTATCACTACACCACACTCTCACTTGTGTCTGGATTCCGTTTTAGTTCCCAATATATTATACTAAACCGAGTGTAAATTGCATGTTTGAGGCCCTAAACGAATTCAAATAAAAAAGTTGTAAACTACAAAGTTTCATAACTTTTTGAGATCTACACTTTTAGTTTAGGAAGCTTTTCCATACGAGGTCGTTTACAAAATTTGAATTTTAAAATTTTAAAATTCAAACACAGTTTTGCATGACAAGATGTTTTCAAATCAAAAAGTTGTTAACTACAAAGTTTCATAACTTTTCGAGATCTACACTTTTAGTTTAGTAAGTTTTTCCATCCGAGGTCGTTTACAAAATTTGAATTTTAAAATTTTGAAATTCAAACACAGTTTTGCATGACAAGATGTTTTCAAATCAAAAAGTTGTCAACTACGATGTTTCATAACTTTTCGAGATCTACAGAGTTTATTTTGGTTGTTTTTTCATCCGAGGTCGTTTGAAAAGTTCAAATTTTAAAATTTTGAAATTCAAACGCAGTTTTGCATGACAAGATGTTTTCAAATCAAAAAATTGCCAATTACAAAGTTTCATAACTTTTCGAGATCTACAAAGTTTATTTTAGTTGTTTGGTCATCTGTTCATCCGACATGGTCGTTCTAACATTGTTCACAAATCTTATATATCTCTCTTGTAGTTTCATAAACTACAAGAGAGATATGTTAGATTTGTGAACAAATTTATTTTTACTTTGTCGTATGAAGAAAAGACCAAAACAAACATTGTACATCTTGATGAGCTATACAACTTTGTAGTTGAAAACTTTTTCATTTGAATTAATTTACTGCTTCAAAATATGCTTTGAAATTTTCTTTGCCGAGTGTAAAAAAAACACTCGGCAAAGAAGCTTTTTGCCGAGTGTCAAAAAAAACACTCGGCAAAGAGGCTTTTTGCCGAGTGTAAAAAAAAACACTCGATAAAGACGTCTTTGCCGAGTGCCCGAAAAACAACACTCGGCAAACCGCAAAAAGCCGGTCTCCGGTAGTGTAATAAGGCGGCATCCTTCCACGGTGGCAGCTCCCTGTATGCGGCAGAGTCCTCGGTGACAACAATATGGCCGGATGGCAGCTATGGCACCGGTATATATATATATCCTCGATCAGATGTGCAAAAAAAAAAGTTGATGGACCAAATTGAGAAGATGAAAAAAGTTTAAGAATGCACACCACAATTTACTCAAAAATAAATTTGCCGGAGCGTGTATCAGATGGCTTCAACAAAACTTGCATGCATTGTACCCCTGGTACTGATGAATAGGTATCTGGTAGTAGCAGGTACAGTGCGAATTAGGTTTTTTTTAGGGGACACGGTGCGAATTAGGTGAAGCAGGAAGTTGCGACAAGTGTTCCAGTAAAATGTTGTGCTGCTTATATTATTAATTATTGCGGTCTTGCGGGGGTAGAAAATTAAGACATGCGCGTACTATAATATGCCTGTGAACGAAGAGAGAGACAGTAACATCACATGTGATGTGTTGCTCAAATCAAATGATCGATATGTTGGCCGGGCCCTACATGCATGCTATGTGAACCACGTGGACAAGCAGAAAAGATAATAAGGGCGACCTTGACCCGGCCCGGCCACTAGCTTGCGCGCGCGCGCGCGACAGGAAAGATATATGTAATGTAATGTAAAGACAGCAACAAATAACAAGAAGCACAGTCAGTGGGTCCCTATATAAAAACCCAACTTGCATGCAACACGCATTATTGATGAACATAACATACATACGAGAGGAGTAATTATATATCAGTGTGCTCAACGACCGCGGAAACGTTCTTTATTTGCGTTTGATAAGTTGACTAAAACTATTTTATTCTAGCTAATAAGTTAGCTGATAAATTTAAACCAACATACCGGTTGCTAATTATTATATATTGGAAATAAATATATGAATATACATGACGAGAGGTAGCACAAAGGTCGTCGTCGACCATGTCTGCCCCCCGTCTATAAAAGTCACCAGCCATATGCAGCACCGGCGGGGAAGCAAATAAGGCAAGGCTAGGTACGACGACGACCTTTAGATATATATAGCTACCTAGCCGGCCGGCCTCGATCGTCCATCCTAAACCGACGGGCGGCGCTATATATCCACACCACACGGTGATCTCTATCGATCGATCGATCAAAGAGACGGTCCATGGGCAGCGTGGGCGTGGCGGCGGATGACATGAGCAGCGTCGTCGTCAAGGAGTTCCTGCAGCGGTGCGAGCCCTCCGCCGACGCCGCCTACGGCGAGCTCAGGGCGCTGCTGGCGCGCCTCCACGACCCCGCCACCAGGCGCGACGCCCGCGTCTTCCTTGCCGCGCTCCGCCGGCAGCAGCAGCAGAGCTCATCGGCCGGCGGCGGCGGCGACCGAACACATGAGAACTTCTTCCGGCGCTTCGGCTTCCGCATCCAGGAGCTGCTCCTCCAGGATCCCACCACCACCGACATCACCGCCGCCACCTTCCTCTCCACCAACGCCGCAGGTATATATATATAGAAACGTATATTAATTATAGTATAAATAAACTCGCTTTTGTTTCCTTTTCTTGTTTTGGATATATATATATATATATATATATATATATATATATATTATACTATAGCTGGCTATAAAAAATAACTTATTCTATAGCCAGTTTGAGTTACGATAATTACTATATTAATTTACGAGATTATAGTAACTCCTTAGTAAGTGGTTTACTGTAACGTTATGGTAAATATCTTCATGTATTATAGTAACCCAACTATCGTAAATATGTATTGACATTATCGTAAATTAGTATATAAAATTATCGTAAATGGAGGTGGCAACAGAATAACTTATTTTGTAGCTGGCTACTGAATATACTCTCTCTATATATATATATATATATATATATATATACACAATATATATAATAAGAGGACACAAACTAATTAAGGAAGCCGTCAATATAATGCTGCTAATAAGTACAGTAGTAGGAACTAAATAATTAATCGTCGTCGTGCAATGTCCGTAGTAGCCGACACCGACACATTATTATCATCATATATCAGTTGCTTTCATTCACTGACAAAAACATAAACTTAATTACTACTACTACTACTACTACTAACACACACAACAATGAGATATTTGGATAAGTACATACAGTTTCCACATAGGATATATTATATGATAATGCATCACACAGTGCACTGTATTGCAATTGCAACACACACACAATAATGCAAGTACATGCATACAGTGGTTGAGAGAGATGGTGACAACCCACGATCCATCATATCGTTAAATAATGTACTTTCCACTGTAGCACCGCCATACAAAATTCAAGTGTGTCTCTGCACTTGGCACATCACATTTTCACTCTGTACTCGATCTTCTTGTTTGATTATTGCATGTGGGGGCGGTGCTTTGCTTGCTTGTACCAACCTGCAGATTTTTCTGTATATAACTATGAGCTAGTAGTAAAACCACCGCTATCGGCTTTGCCTCCTTCCCACTCTATACCGAGGACATAAAAGGTCGTTTGGACGGAGCCATGCCGATCGAGCAAAGCTTATACATAGCTGCAAAAGCCCTTGCATGAAACACCCTATATATTGAAAGAGAAAGTTATAGCTAGTTAAGTGGGATCCGATCCAATAATCTAAGGTTGCTTGTCTCTTCAATTCTGGTCATTATCCATGCATGCATTACCACTTGCATTGGTCCTTCCCGCTCCACCCGTCAACGTATAGACACCGTCACTGTCACAAAGAAAAGAAACACAGAAGCAGGCATATGATCATCAACGTACCGTCACCGTCACCGCCACAAAGAAAAGAAACACAGAAAGTTAAACATATATATTTGACAAGGCTGAATGAAGCATGATAGTCCACACTTGAATAGTAAGATAGTTCCATTAAGATCAAGACTTCCAAATAAAGCTACAGATTGTTGAATGGACACCGCACCATCACCATTTATACCTCACAAGTCACGACCCCTTCCATGGTGATGGAGCGAGATGGAACATTTCCGGCGATAAATTAAAGAAAAAACAAGTCCAAATTAAAGCCATTATTCGAATATCCTACTCTGATCCCTCGGTCTTCGAATGGCAAGGGCGAAAAGGACACCTGTGTCCCTACTCTTTTTTATTCTTCACGTGTATTGGTTGGACTTGGACAAAAGCAAACGATTCGCATCGAACATCTATATATAATAACATACTTTTTTAAGATACTACACCTATTCATAATTAAGCTAGAGTTGTATTTTTGAGACAACATATGGGTGCTCCAGTGCTAGAATTACAATCTTCTCCGGAAGGAGTATAATCATTTTACCAAAACCTACCTAATAGGGAAAAATAAACATGCATGCTGCCCCTAATAAACTGACAAAGGTAATAATAAGCTTTAGCACACGCTAGCGAAAAGTAAGAGTGCATTTCTATTGATGGCCGGCCGGATTGTCTTTTTTTTTTCTTTTCGGTTTTGCATCGATTGGCTAAAAAAGAAGAAGAATATTATTTGTTTCAATTCAACAACAACAGAAAGGTAGATCCATATCGGACCTGGATCTGTGAAAAGGATCGGAAAGCTGCCTAGTTGCCCTCCCTACTCACCTAACGCACGCCACGTACGTACGCCAATGAGACGAGCCTGACTCTCCTTTTCTTTCGAAAAAAAAAATTGTGGACCACAGGATTTTAAATTTTTTAGGCAACGAGAAGTAGAGAGGAGTATTTTTTAGAATATAAAAAGTATAAATTTACAGGCAATTATTAGAAGTTTTTTTATAAAAAAATACCACGTCTCTTAAAAAATTTAATTATATTCAAGTTTTTTTCTAAAATAAAAGGCACCTCAATTCTATAGCATTTCTTTCGCAGGGCACAACACGACGCACACACTTCACACTCACACCACACGCGCACACACGCGCATAAGTCCATACACATGCAAATAAAGTGACTTGGAGGTTTTAGCTCCTGTGGGTGGGAAACACACAAGCGTGCGTATACCCTACCTTTCTTTGGAAATTTTTTTTAGAAAACACTTTGCTACATCAGGTTCAAATACTAGTGGGTAGCGCTTCTCAATGGACAGTCCTACCACGCGACCAAAGGACCTTTTACCAATTCTATAGCATTCGATGTACTTTGTGGGACTTGTTTCTTGTGTTCAAAGGCGATAGGAAGGGAGATGCAACCAATTTTATAATTTGCTCCGTTCGTCCCGTAATATAGTCCATTCTAAAAATTCTAAGACAACTTAAGGGAACACTCAAATGACGCATATACCCATGAATTATACCCCATTAAAGAGTTTCTCCACAAATTATGGTTTTCCTTTTTATTTTTTTTACCAAATCTAGGTATAGTCATCATATAGAATGCACTATATTTTAGTATAAATTTTAGAAGTCACAATGCACTATATTATAGAACGGAGGGAGTATGGCTTAAATTATATTCAACCTAGTGCTAACAAAAAATATATATACTAGGATGCTATATGATTGTCTTCGAGCCCCCCCCCCCCCGTTCGTTCTTAATTAATGAAAATATCCTTGACAAATTCTTTCACAGTTGTTCATCTTTCATAAACCTAAGAATTTCACCCCTAACTATAAAATACGAATGCCCCCCTGGCTGTCACTATCAATCATTACTCTAACGATTCGGAGGCTGACATAATAGGAACGGAATCCTACGATGTTATCCCATGCTAATGTATCCAAAGGGATGGCTTGCTTTGAGCACTCTAATTTCTTGAAAGTAACAGCGCCGGAGGCACAACCTGGACAATTAAGGCCAAGAGCGCATTGCCGACAGAAGGTTGAGTAAGTCGGTTCTCACCGTGAGGCGGACCACCCGACACGACCCAAGGTCCAATTATGAGCGTTTTAATTGCAACAACTTAAATATATGCTATTGGAGATGGAATTACCACGGCTACCGGCACCAGAGACTTGCCCTCCAACGGATCCTCGTTAAGGGATTAGATTGTACCCATTCCAATTACCCGACACTAACACCCCTGATATTATTATTTATTATCACTACCTCCTCGTGTCATGATTGGGTAATTTGCGCGCCTGTTGCATTCTTTGGATGTGATAGTCATTTCTCAGGCTCCCCCTTTGGAATCGAACCTTAATTCTCGGTCACCTGTCACCACCGGTGGTAGGCACCTATCCTACCATCGAAGTTGCTAGGGTAGAAATTAGAATGATGCGCCGCCATCACGAGGATCGTGCGACCCGCCAAGTTATCATGAATCATCGGATCAACGAGTAAAGCCCATGTAAGCCTTTTATCTAAAAATGTGTCCTCCCGGAAGTCAGGGGTTTTTATTGCACAGCTCTAGAATTACTACGGTTATCCGAGTAGTATGTACCATCAAACAAACTATAACTGATTTAATGAGTCATTCACAGTTTCGTAGTTTGAATTAGTTTATACTTGCATATGTATGGCTTAACCTATAAGGCAAGCATAGCTCTAACACTCATTCTATAATATATATATATATATATATATATATGCCTACACATTATTTGTAGCTATAAAGTACTTATAATTTTCAATAGAAACTAGTTATAACTATGTGGTATAAAAAATTACCAGCCTGTTCGGCTGGGGCTGAAACGATCGTATACGATCGTGAATTATTACTGCTGGCTGGTTTGGTGTGAGAGAAAAATACTGTTCTGACTGAAAATTTACGATCGTTTACGACCAAGCGAACAGGCCGGTCGTGGCGAGGGACTATTGTTTATTACCATCACAAAGTAAGCACAAAACTCAAGACAAATACTCCCTCTATCCCAAATTATAAGTTATCCAAACTTTCTTGAAAAATCAAAGCATCTCAAGTTTGATCAAATTTATATAATAAAATGATAACATTTATGATATCAAATAAATATTATTAGATTCTTTATTAATTATATTTTTATAGTATGCTTATTTGAAATTTGGTCAAACTTTAGATGCTTTGACTCTCAAGAAAGTTAAAATAACTTATAATTTAGAGGGAGTATTAGACATAAAAAAAAAATCAAAATCCGGTTAACCTGCTGTAAGGTAAAAACAGATAAAATCATTTTACTTGTTTACCCCTGTGTCCCTATTGTCCCCCCACCGACCCCCGTGCCCTCGTCGTCGACGGCGGCGTCGCCTCGTCGGCCCGGCCCACCACCGCCGATAAAGGCCCCTTCCCCGCCATTTTCTTTCCACCTCACTCTCCGTCTCCTTCCTCTCACCTCGCACTCTCCTCGAACCATCCAACCATCTCCCCCACCCGCGGTCTCCAGACCAATCCGATGGCGGCCCCGGCGGGCGAGGACAAGGACGTCGACGCCTTCCTCGCGGACTGCACGCCCTCTGGCGACGCCGCGTACGGCGCCGCCAAGGCCGTGCTCGAGCGCCTCCACGCCCCCGCCACCCGCCCCGCCGCGCGCCGCCTCCTGGGCGCCGTCCGCCGACGCTTCGCCGCCTCCCGCGCCGCGGGGGAGGAGTGCTTCCGCACCTTCCACTTCCGCATCCACGACGTCGTCCTCGACCCACACGTACAAGGTCCTGCTGCCTCTACTACATCCACTGCTTCTACATCTCTCATCCGCCACGCCACAGCCACAGATTTGTTGTCGTTTTCGTCAGTTTTGGTTGTATTTGGACTGCACTCCGCGATCTGCTTTTCATCAAATCAAATCTTGCGCCCACGTGATTTTCCATGCACATTTTTTACGGCCTGTCAAGTAATCCGTGGTAAAATCTGCCCATAATTTTCATTTTCATTGTAAAAAAAGAAGAATCTTGTGATATCTCCACTACCCGCTACTTTTGTTGTAACTAGTTTCAGTACCGGACCCATGTTTTTTCATTGAAAACAATTATCTTTATATACGAAAAAGAGCGGAATTATGCCTACAGTACAGTACCCATAGGATCTTCCGGAACCATGTGGCCGACGCATAATAATAATTCTATCGGACCATGTGGCCGATGCATAATGCTATCGTTTGCTACAGGGATTTATGTGTACACTTCTGTAAAGCTCTGGTTTCCATGCTCGTTATCCAGGGAACAATATGCTTTGGTTGTTGAGATTATCTGTTTGTCTACTGCACGTAAAAGGCAACTCTTTCCTTCATCTGTCTTCTAGTCTTTTTTTTTTTTTTTTTTTGGGGGTAAATTATTTACTTTATTAAATGGCATCAGCCTTGTCTTCAGAATTTTCCATTATATAAATATGTGCCCCTCGTGCAAGGCATGTTGTCAGGATGATTCACTCTGACTACATTGTGAATTAGAAATGTCAGTTGAGTATCTCTTGGCATTCCCACCGGACAAGCTTGCATTTTAACGGCAGCATATCTTTTACTTGTTTTTTTTTATGTTGCATTGAGAAGGGAGTTGTTGCATTGGAATGATTATAATTTATTAGATTGTAACACTATCTATAGTCCATTACCTGATAGGAGGTATATTGTTGTCATTTGGGTGTATAAACTGTTGTCTCTTGTTGGCTTTGGCCCAGTGACAAAAGCTTCCAGTATATCAGCACACAAATTCTACCAAGGATCTAGCACACCTGGTTTTATTATAACAAATTTATAAACTGCTTCTAGGTTTCCAACAAAGGAAGAAGCTGACAATGATGGAGATACCAAGCATCTTCATTCCTGAAGATTGGTCCTTCACTTTCTACGAGGGCCTCAACCGTCATCCAGACTCCATTTTCAGGGACAAGACAGTAGCAGAGCTGGGATGTGGCAACGGTTGGATATCCATTGCTCTTGCAGAAAAGTGGTGCCCTTCAAAGGTTGACCTTTCTTTTCCTATGCACATTTTTTTGTACCCTTAATTCCCCATTGGTAGCATAAGCTGATCTGGGAGCACTTTTACACTTGGGCATTTGTTCATGTTACAAGATGGGTTATGAGCTTTTGACTCGCCTAGTGCACCTGAGGAAACAACATCCAGTTTTATTTGCATTCAGCTTGACATGAGCCTCTCATTTTAATCATTTGTCTGGGCAATTTTTTTTTTTTTGGAATCCAAACTAACTATTTTTTTAACAAAAAATATTTGAAGGTCTATGGTCTGGATATAAACCCAAGAGCTGTGAAGATTGCATGGATAAACCTGTACTTGAACGCATTAGATGACGATGGTCTCCCAATATATGATGGGGAGGGGAAAACATTGCTCGATAGAGTTGAATTCTATGAATCAGATCTCCTTTGTTACTGTAGAGACAACAAGATAGAGCTTGATCGCATTGTTGGATGCATACCACAGGTACAATCAAGAGTCAATTGTTCCCATGCTTGGTGAGAAGAAATGAAAGAAGAAAAATATTTACTTCCACTATATCTTTATTTCAGATTCTCAACCCAAATCCAGAGGCGATGTCAAAGATTGTAACAGAGAATTCAAGTGAGGAGTTCTTGTACTCCTTGAGTAACTACTGTGCTCTTCAGGTTGGTTGGAGGATGTCTTTCATATATTCGTCTCTCGATCAAAACAAATGCAGTCAGATGCATGAAACCTAAGCCATGCTATTTAATTAAAGTGATTTCTCTTCAAGTTATATGTTGATCTGGAGTTTTGGATCAGAGTAAATATATTTATGCACTATTTACTTTGTAGCTACATTTTTGGCTGTGTGCATTTAAACAATAGACGTCTAAACACCATGTTAAGTGTATGGCATGTTGTTTCTCGAAATGGTGTATGTGAAATTTATTGATAAAGTAGTAGCAACTGCAGCAATGCTATTTATTTGTGTTGTGGTTCTAAGATCCATGCAAGTTGAATATCTTGTAACAATTTTGGATGTATTGAATCCTCTATCAGAGTTGAAGTTAATAGTGTTTTCTAAAAATGTTAGGACAAAATGCTGCACGTAGGTTTCCTCAAGTCAATATTTACTATTATTCTAATTTCCTTGTTTGCTGACATTGATATCTTTCTGCATCCAGGGTTTCGTCGAGGACCAATTTGGCCTTGGGTTGATTGCACGGGCAGTGGAAGAAGGGATATCTGTCATAAAGCCTTCAGGTATTATGGTATTCAACATGGGAGGTCGACCAGGACAGGGTGTCTGTGAACGTCTATTTCGACGGCGTGGATTTCGCATCACTAAGCTCTGGCAAACCAAAATTATTCAGGTAGTAAGGCTGTGGTACACTAGAATATTTTCCGTGTCTGTAGTATGTTCTGGCTATTTCTTGATGCTTTATTTTGTTTAGCATCGTTACTAATTAATTGGTTTGCTTGCAGGCTGCTGACACAGATATATCAGCTTTGGTTGCAATTGAGAAAAATAGCAGACATCGCTTTGAGTTCTTCATGGATCTTGTTGGGGATCAGCCTATCTGTGCTCGCACAGCCTGGGCATACTTGAAATCTGGTGGCCGCATTTCACATGCTTTGTCTGTGTATAGCTGTCAACTTCGCCAGCCCAACCAGGTTACTTTGTGTTCCCTAATGATTTCTAAGAGTAATAATGTGGCAGTTGGAATAGTACTCTGATTATTGAACTTTCAGGTGAAGAAAATATTTGAGTTTCTTAAAGATGGATTCCATGAAGTCAGCAGTTCCCTTGATTTATCCTTTGACGATGATTCTGTAGCTGACGAAAAAATTCCCTTCCTAGCATACCTTGCTAGTTTTCTGAAAGAGAATAAGTCAAATCCCTGTGAGCCACCAGCTGGATGTCTAAACTTTCGGAAACTTGTCGCTGGATTTATGAAGAGCTACCATCACATTCCTCTAACTCCTGATGTAAGATTTGTCTAAATTTGTCTTATAATCTACCAGTTCTATGTTTCTTGCCTATGATTCACATGATACTCATTTTTCTCCTGTCACTAGAATGTCGTTGTGTTCCCTTCTCGCGCTGTGGCAATAGAGAATGCTCTTCAATTGTTCTCACCGGCGCTTGCAATTGTTGATGAACATTTGACCAGACACTTGCCCAAGCAATGGTTAACATCCTTAGCAATTGAGGTACCTTGCTTACTCTGTTATACCGAGTGAATGGTCATGGGTCTGGATGTTCCGCAATACACACAATTTTTTATGAAATTTCAGGGAAGAGCAGATTGTAATCACGCCGATGGTACAGTCACTGTAATTGAGGCACCACGCCAATCAGATTTACTGATTGAGTTGATCAGGAAGCTGAAGCCTCAGGTGGTTGTTACTGGCATGGCTCAATTTGAGGCTATCACCAGTGCTGCTTTTGAGAACTTACTAAACGTAACAAAAGATGTTGGCTCCCGGTTGTTCCTGGATATTTCTGAGCATTTGGAGTTGTCTAGTCTGCCAAGCTCTAATGGCGTATTGAAATATCTTGCTGGAAAGACATTACCATCGCATGCAGCTATACTGTGTGGTTTAGTAAAGAATCAGGTGCCTACAACTTTAGCACATCAATTGATTTCCATTGGTGCACTGGACTGGCATGCTGTTATCTTTTCCATTTGTAATCACTTTATCTGATTTTGTGGATTAAACTTGTAGGTGTATTCTGATCTGGAAGTTGCTTTTGCCATTTCTGAAGATGCAGCTGTATATAAAGCGTTATCACAAACTATTGAGCTATTGGAAGGCCACACTTCTCTGATCAGCCAGCACTATTACGGCTGCCTTTTCCATGAGCTTCTGGCATTTCAAATTGCTGACCGGCATCCACAGCAAGAGGTAAAGGGTTTACCTCATCCATAAACCATGCTTACCATTAACTTTCATGTTCAACAGTTTCCCTTTGTAACGATTAATGAACCTTCCCCTTAGCATAAGTCAGGTAGTCCTTATCTTCACCTAGTTGGATAGTAGCTACTCCCTCCATTCCAAATTATAAGTCGCTTTGACTTTTTAGGTTCATCCATTTTGCTATGTATTTGGACATATTATTATATCTAGATGCGTAGCAAAATGAATGTACCAAAAAAGTCAAAGCGACTTATAATTTGGAACGGAGGGAGTACTCAAAATGAACAGCTAAATGTGTAGTAGGATGACCTATTTTGTTTTTCAGACCTTAATAATGTTATCCTTTTATTGTTGCATTATTTATCCTTGCTCTTTTTCAGAGACAACCTGCAGAAGGAATACCTCAGCAGATGATAGGATTTTCTGATCCAGCTATGTCTACCCTAAAGGCTGCTGAATTTTTCGTTCCTGATTCAGCTGAATCCAGCATTATTCATATGGATTTAGATCGCAGCTTTCTGCCAGTACCTTCTGCAGTGAATGCCTCTGTTTTTGAAAGTTTTGTCAGGCAGAACATCACTGATTCTGAAACTGATGTCCATTCCAGCATCCAACAGCTGGTGAAAGATAGCTATGGTTTATCTGCAGATGGTTGTTCAGAAATTATCTATGGCAACACCTCCCTAGCACTCTTCAACAAGCTTGTTCTTTGTTGCATGCAAGAACAGGGCACCTTGCTTTTCCCTTTGGGCACCAATGGCCATTACGTCTCTGCAGCAAAGTTTGTGAACGCAAACACCTTGACTATACCGACAAATTTTGATACAGGATTCAGGATTGAACCAAAGGTTCTAGCTGACACTCTTAAGAATGTATCTCGGCCATGGGTGTATATTTCTGGCCCCACGATCAACCCTACTGGTTTTCTGTACAGTGACAATGATATTCAAGAACTGCTCTCTGTATGCGCTGAATATGGAGCTAGGGTAGTGATAGATACCTCCTTCTCTGGCCTGGAGTACCAAACTGATGGCCGGAGTCAGTGGAATCTGGAAGGATGCCTTTCCTCTTTGAAACGTTCAAAGCCATCATTCTCTGTGGTCCTGCTTGGAGAGCTGTCCTTTGAGTTGACTGCAGCAGGGCATGACTTTGGGTTTGTGATATTGAGCGACTCATCATTGGCTGAGACGTTTCATAGTTTCCCCAGCTTGAGTCGGCCGCACATCACATTGAAGTACACTTTCAAAAAACTACTGGGCCTTAAGAACCAGAAGGATCAGCATTTCTCCAATCTAATGGTGGAGCAGAAGGAGGAACTGAAGAATCGTGCCAACCACTTGATAAAGGTTAGCCCATCATACACTCTGAAACTCTTGTCTGATTCCATCTATGATCTATCCTTTTTCACACTTGTGCCCCGTTGAAGTAAGATCAACTGAACGTAGCTGATTATACCCATTTCATTTCACTACATTTAAATATCTGGCTGCGACTTGATAAACACATCTGGCTATGAACTGAATGTTATATTGGTCAGTCATCCTCATTTTGTCATTGTACAATGAACAGACACTGGAGAGCTGTGGCTGGGATGTTGCCATTGGTTGCGGTGGCATCTCAATGCTGGCGAAGCCCACTGCCTACATCGGGAAGCCCTTCAAAGCCGATGGTTTTGAGGGCAAGCTGGATGCGAGCAACATCAGGGAAGCCATCCTCAGGACCACTGGGCTCTGCATAAACAGCAGCTCCTGGACGGGGATCCCTGAGTACTGCCGGTTCAGCTTTGCTCTGGAGAGCGGCGAATTCGAGCGTGCAATGGGATGCATAACTCGGTTCAAGGAGTTGGTTCTGGGAGGCAGTGGCCAGGCTCAGATGAATGGTGTCTGATGGAGTAGGCTGATACGCTTTTGGGAGGCAATCCATCTTTGTTTGGAAACCTTATACGCACCTTAGCGCTTTGTACTAGTGGTAATATTGTTCCGGGTGATGGAGATATCAAACATGTGAATTGAATGTGCACGGAGAATAATGAAGCAAAGGAGAATGCCGCGCCCATTCTGTCTTCGAATTTCTGTGCTGTGCACGGGCAATAAACATATAAGTCCCTTTTCGCTTCTCTTATAATCCTTACTTTTTAGCTTGTTTTTTAGCCGGAACAGTATTTTTCTCTCACAGCAAATCAGTTGGAACAGTGTTTCAGCTTGTTTTTTCAGCGAATGTGGTCTCTGGTGCTCAACTGGAGAGGCCTTAGCAGATTGCTATCCTCACATGCTGCTCTCCTGCGTCGTTTGAGAAAAAAAACATATATTGCTAAGATATATTGGAGTTGAATAACCTATGGAGGTCACGGAGCTTTTACTGTTTCCATTTCTAGTTTTTCTACTAACACATATACCACCACCCCATATCTCTTCCACTTGTCCCAAGCACCAATAATAAACAAACACTGGAAAGTTATTTCAGGCCATTGATCAATTTTTTTCATTAAAATACACGAATTTTGTAATGTAAACTGATGCCATTATATTGTACAACTACACATTAAGTTCAAACGGAGGGAGAAGAAGCTGGTGAGAATTGGTTTCCAATCATCTATAGTATATTATTAATTATTTTTTTAAAGCTATTAATCAATTATTATTTTTACAAAACCTCCTAGGCATCTTGTACCTGAATTATATTAAAGACAACAATAACATGTAAAGGAGAGATCACGCTGGAAAAAATATAATGAAATTTGATGAAGTCTTTACCTCACCATATCCATAGCAACCATGGCAACATTATATTGTCTCACATGGCGAATGAAAGACAAACAGCTAGCTGAGTGCCCGATGGCTTTTCAAGACCACAACAATAGTCTGTCTGAAGAGTTAATTTGTAGAACTACTAATGATCTGTTTGGAAAGACAGAAAAAATTTCACGCATTCCAAGCAAGTCCTAAAGAAGATTGGCGAGACATTGTCATGAGCCCAAAGTCAGATCTACTTATAGCCACAACCAATCAATACAACCAACAAACCTCACAAAACCTGTGTCACTAGTGAGGTGGAGAGAGATGTAGAAGACCATTATTCCAAAGAACATCATCAGATCTACTTATATGCCACCACCTGTCAATGCAACCAAGGCCACGTTTAGTTGGTCACCAAGTTGGCTCCGACTGATTTCGCGAAGCACTGTAGCTACAGTAATTTGTTCGTTTTTATTTGATAATAATTGTCAAACATTGACTAATTAGGCTTAAAACGTTCGTTTCGTAAAGTACAACCAAACTGTACAATTAGTTTTTTATTTCGTCAACATTTAGTACTCCATGCATGTACCACAAGTTTAATGTGACGGGAAATCTTCTTTTTGCATAGTGTCAAAGTTGATATTTTGGATGAACTAAACAGGGCCCAACAAACCTCACACAACCTGTGTCACTAGTGAGGTGGAGAGAGATGCATAAGACCATTATTCCAAAGAACATCGTCAGAGCATCTCCAATAGTCCAAAAAAAAGAATGATAAATCAATAAGTATTCCAAGCAGCTAAAAAAAGTTTAAAGTATATTTATTGGGTTCTTTCAACAGTTTTTTAAATCTCACTCCTAAAATATAAAATACAATTTTGCATCAAGAACTCTAGACTATATTCAAAATCACCTTAACCACTTCTATACTTTCTTTATCTCTTATACATTTGCAGTGGGTTTCTACTCGTTATTCTTCCCCACGTCCTTCTACCTCCAGATTGGCCGATCGATATGCGCGCCTCTATTTCCGCGCAATTGGGTCGATTTTCCCAAGTACAAAAATATTAGGAGTTGAGATATGGAGTTGTTGGAGAAAAAATATTTTTAATATTGCCAAAAAATAAAGATTGTGAGTGTTTTTTTGGAAACTCTTGGAGACGCTCTCACATCTATTTATTGCAAGTAACCCACACTAATAAATAAGTTGCTAATTAAAAGGAATGCATGGAGATGCAGTTTGCCATCTCAAGCTAATATGATTCCAAACTAGGGTCAAAGAGCTAAAAACATCATGTTTTTTTTTTTCAAATGTTGAATCATAAAAATGGTTTTCTAGAGGGAGAATTGATTAAACAAGCAAAGAGAAAATAGCAAAAAGAAACAAAAAAAACATCTTTTTTTTTGAGGGGAACAAAAAAAAAAACATCTACTACATCAAAGAAAACAGGTGTGCCTTAAGTAGCAGGCAGCAGCCCAGAGCCCAGTAAAGATGGCATCTCCCATCCTTTCCTTGCGCAACCCCGCCCCGCCTCCGTCGCCGCCGACCTGCGCGGGTGCGCCACCGCCCACCGCAACCGCCGCTCCGGTGCCCGCAGCCCGCTTGCTTCGCACTTCGTCTCAGGCCGTCAACTCGTACTCCGCATCTCAGGCCGTGCTGTGCAGCATCCAGCAGGGTATTTGTGCTTTATTTCGTATTGTGAATCTTTAGTTCTTCATTCATCCCTGTTTCATGTATTGTTAACGCCCAGTACCAATGCTCAAGAATTCTAGGTCAGCCATTGCTTGCTGGTACGCCCCAGCCCCACCTCATCCTGTCCTCCTGTGATTCCATGGTGATTTGGAGTTGCTCTTCTTGTCTCCGTGGATTCATTCCCAGAGCGGCATGGAGGAGGCACTACCCACTCTTGTCTCCCAGGCCTACTGCATCGCCGCCTATCCACCACTTCTTCTCCTCCTCCGCTCGACGGTCCACCAAGAAATCTGCCGCAAAGGCGCTAATAAACTCTTCCATTCTTGCCGCGAAGGCGCCAATGGAGAAATCTGCCGCAAAGGCGCCAATGGACTCTTCCAGAGAGTCCTTCTATGTCATCCGCAAAGGGGATGTCATTGGCATCTACAAGACCCTCAGTGATTGTCAAGCCCAAGTCAGCAATTCGGTGAGGACGATAGACTGACACATCATGACTTTACCTTCTCTTACCACGCGCGAGGATTGCTATTGCTTGATTTCTTGCTTATGATATGAAATATATCCTGCTCCGACCTAGGTATGCGACCCTCCAGTCACGGTCTACAAAGGCTATTCTCTGCGTAAAGAAACTGAGGAATATCTTGCTGCACGTGGGTTAAGAAACGTTGTCTATTCCATTGATGCAGCAGATGCAAGGGACAAATTGTTTGGCGATTTGGTTCCCTGCCCTTTTCAGGTAAACAATGCAGTGCTCTATGTCTCCATCACTGGCCAGTGTTTTACACTACAGATTAATCCGATTTCTAGACATGGTATCCATTCATATAGTAATATATAAAGCCACACATTATTATCACGAAAATAGTTTTGTGTCTATACATTATATAGTAGTATCTATATCAACGTCGCTAGGCAACTGCCCCTGATTCTCAGGGCCTTACTTTGTTTCACACAACTTGAGTGTTAAGCGAATCTTTTAAAAGTCATATCTTCAGGTGGTTGTGTTGCTACTTGATTTTGTATTTTTTTTCCATGACATTTATTTTACAGTACTGATTTATGCAAGTTTCATTTCAGCAACCTTATGAAACCAAACAATCTACTTTGAAAATGTCACAGGAGATGGTAAGATATTTTTTTCTTCATGATAAGTGTGAATGTATGATCTCTTCAAAAGTGCTCCCTACAATACTTATGAATTTGTTATTGTCTTGTTTACTCACACTGACTATCATTTTCTGAAGGAAACCAGACCATCAGAGCATCCCAAAGCTGCTGATCTGGAAACATTACCTGATAGTGAAGTGAGTATATGAATGAAATATGCTTACTTCTGGCTTCTTGCCTGATTTGTTCTATACTTATGTAGTTATGGGTTGATGTATACTTATGTAGTTATGGGTTGATGTCTGCATGTATATTTGTGATGTACCTTCACTGTTTTGGGAATCTTGAGCTCTTCCCACCAGTGCACTCTATCTTTTACAGCTCTCTTGTATTCTTGAATTTGATGGTGCTTGTAAAGGAAATCCTGGGAAATCAGGTGCTGGAGTCATAATTTGGCGGTTAGATGGATCTGTGGTATGTACACCAGTCTTAGCTAAGCTGTTTTTTCTTTTCTTCAATTATCATGCCGAGCTATTTATTGTGTTCCCCCCTTCTACTGAAGATTGCTCTACTACGTGAGGATTTGGGTATTATGACCAACAACGCTGCTGAGTATCGTGCATTGATCATGGGGCTAAGTTATGCTTCCAAGAAGGGATTCAAGTATATTCGTTGTCAAGGTGAATCTAAGCTTGTCTGTAACCAGGTGAGTTGCTATTTCTCGGCTTTTGTAACGAGTGCTGCAGTTCATTCTAAGTCTTCAAATTCCACTAAAACA
This sequence comes from Miscanthus lutarioriparius, assembly GCA_904845875.1. NCBI lineage: Eukaryota > Viridiplantae > Streptophyta > Magnoliopsida > Poales > Poaceae > Miscanthus > Miscanthus lutarioriparius. The sequence goes on from CAJGYO010000002.1 coordinate 141,060,526, forward strand.
CTAAGTGTGTGGAGGGCTGGCAATTTTAAATGGTTTTTCCTCATGGACTTTGATCTGAAAGTCATATTCTGCAGTTTTTCTTCACCAAAGGAATCTTTTTATTCCAATCACTTAAAATACATGGCCCAAAGTACATGCCACAATGATAGAATCAGGTCTCATTTATATTAACGGGCCTTCATTTCTACAGCATATGAAGTCTGGTGAGCCTAGATGCTAGAGCACTTGGAATAGCTTGTCTAGCTGCGAGCAGCTCTAGCAACATTCAACTATTTGCAAGCTGCTCTAGCAACATTCAACTATTTCATAACAAGAGTAACAGTTATGATTTCTGGAGCAGGTTCGAGGTGACTGGCGTGCTAGGAGTGATAATATGGCTGTCTTGTGCGATATAGCCAAGGAACTAAAGGAAACATTTCTTACATTTCAAATCAACCATGTTTTGAGGGTAGGTCTCACATTTCCATTGTCATTTGGCCTTGTTCACATTTACTGCTAGATTCGTGGTACAACACGTGTTAGCTAGACATTAGCATAGCATTAGTTCAGAATGGATGGAGTGGCAAATGATGTTCAAGGCTGTTGCTTCCAGTTATCCCAATGTCAGGTGCTAGTTAACATATTTATTCCAGAATTTCATCAATCTTTATGACCTGAAAACATCTAGGTTGACAGCTCTATAGATTTGAAAGAGTTTCCTAGTTTGATTTAGCAGTCAAGACAAGGTGGTGATTTTCAGCAGCCCTCTGAATACCTCTCGAGTAGGAACTCGAAATTTGATCTGATTGCATGGCAGGCACATATATAAATTCTACTAGATTTCAATCGCACTTGGAGTTTTCTCCATGGCAACTAATCCTTGAAAACATTGTTACTAAAATTTGTTTGTTACACAGGAATTCAACTCGGATGCTGACGTTCAAGCTAAGTTTGGAGCCCAACTTGCTGGTATGAGGCTGCTGTGATTACCTGACCTTTGAATTGCTAGCTACAAAACAGATATCTGATTTGATCTCTTCCTTTGTACAGTTGATGAAGTTCAAGAGCTGTCCGTTTGTTGAGTTGCCATTGGCAGAGAAAACAAGACTTGGGACTTGAGAGCATAGACTATTAATACTAATTGACCCAGGGGATTACATCACAGGGTGTAGTTGATATTAGATATTCACATCTGTGTAGTGCCAATCCACTGTATTTTGGAAGTCAAGGCAGAAGTTAAAGTGTTGCTGGGGAAATTTTCTTCTCTTGTGCCCTGCCCTGCCTTGCCCTCCGTTTTTTTACATGGTGTATTAGGTTTGACCTAAGTCAGATTTCTAAAAATCCATGTAGTTTCACAACATGTGAACTATATATTATGAAAATATTTATTGTAATGAATCTAAAAACATAATATTTTGTTTTTAACCTATACATTTTTTTAAAAAAAATTATGGTCAAAGATAAAAATATTTGACTTATGACAAAACTAATCTATAAATATATAAACGGAGAGAGAGAGAGTATACGTATGACCATTGTTGTAGCAAACTAGTATGGCGGCGCGCGCATTCGCGCGCCCGTGGCCTCATACTGTTTTATTTATGGGCCGGATACCTTTTTTTTTGGGTTTGTTATATCACTGTGTCTGCACGTCTGTTGGCTGGTACCGTGTGTTATCTGGGCCTAAGATGTATCAATCAGGGCGCCGTGGCTTGGATAATCGAGGCTCGATGATATGTGAGAGCACAATCCTTTTTCTTTTTTTCTTGGCTCTGTGCGGTGTGCTAAAGGGGGGGCGCCAAAGGGTGTCAGCAGGAAGTGGTTAGGAGGCTATGGATTTTGCTGTATATTTGTGGGAACTGCTTTTTAGTGTTGGGACCTACTGTCTTATCGGGTTTATTTTGTAACATAGATCTCTTTTTTTTATATTTGCGAGGTTTGTGTATACTTAAATTTCGTTGGCTGGATATCACCTGGTGGTACATAGATTCTCTGTGGAGCATGGTAATGCTAAGAAAGCGGAGTTGTGCCAGTAGTCTGACGATATTTTAGTAGGATTTATCTAGGATTTACAAAAGGCAAATATAGTTTCATATACAACTGGAACGACATGATTTCATAGCGACAGTTCGAACTGATACATCCATAGTATGTGGTAGTCTTAGCGGAGTCTATAGCAGGAAAAGTCGTTAGCAGGATGTATCTAGGTTCCATACACATCGAATATGTTCCCATAGCTATGTCTATATCACAGACATGACAAATACTACATAGAAGTTGATGCATCATAGCCTGATGCATGTACCACAGAAGTCGATGCATCGTACTCTGATAATTTACATATAGGTTTTATTTCTTCGAACGGCAGTTCTTCGTAGGACGCAAAAGCTTGTTATATGTCGGCAATAGTGCGGCAGCACCTATATGGAACAATAAAGGAAGAATGTTTAGTATTTGAAACTAACTGGTGTGAGACAATGTATTGTGTATGTCTCTGTCCAGAACTAAGTCAGTTATGTGATAAGAGTTGGCAAGGAAGACCTTATGTTTTTGGTTGTTTATTGGTACATATCAGTCACATGCTGTTTGGAGAATGTTACCTCTTGCGTACCAGAGACGCTGCTTCACTTATGTGAGTCGCTACCTGCATCATCTTCCTGGTTTATTTTTTTCTGCCTAGGAAAAAACCAGTCAGCACTATACTCGGTTTCTATGTTTAGAGGTTGTATGTCAACATGTTTGGACATAAAAAGATGGTAAGTTAAAATTCTTGAAAGTATACTTCTTTGATTTTGACTCCGAAGAGGATGCACGCGGTTCTTTGGCACGATGTTCTTCTTCTGTCTCTGTAGTTTCGTCCGAATCGGCGTGGCCGAAGAGGTTCTTGCGAGCACTTGTCCGTGTTGTTGGTGACCTTACATAAATTGGAATTGTGCACTGATTACGTACACTGCTTGTAAGCACTATATATGTATTTATCTATTACGGAGTTTCAATGTAGAATGGTGGATTATTATGTACCTATCGACATCATGTTTGGAGGCTTCATGGTCTAGTTCGCTACCAGGTGCTGGAGTCTGTAACACGAAAAATTTGTTGAGTGGACTACAGCTAAATAAGCTGGAATGGTGTTGCCAAACAAGCTGTAAAATCTGCTTACAGATTGTGCAGCGGCCTCAATCAGAAGTAGATCGGCCGAATGCTCTGGACTCTTAATGATTGGTGTTGAGCTTGTTGTGTGAGGTGGGTGATACAGAGATGTTGCCATGATCTGCAGCGAAGGCTGCTTCGGTGGCTTGTCTAGAACTGCTTTGACTTGGTACTGCCTTTTTTTCATACTTTTGCACGATCCGCTGGTAAGATCAACTGACAACACATATGTCTTGTTAAGTATGTTGTGCATTGCCTGAGGCAATCCTTCTTTTATATGCAATGGGTTCACCAATGCCTGGCAGTCTTTTTGAATTATTTTGCTCGCTTCATCATCATATGCAAAGAACCGTGCTTCATCTGTGTCATCTTTTGCAATAAATGATAATAGGTACCTGCACAAGTTATAAACAATGAAAGGTGTAGATACGTTGAAAAATATTCAGTTCATGTATGGATTGGAAATGGTATTAAGCTAATGAAAAGGTACCTAGGAACTGTGGTTGTGCCTCCACACTTTGGGCATCTGTAGGTACCATCTAGTTGTTGATCGACTCTTTTTTTGCATGGCTTGCAAGACATGTACCACCGCTTAGTAGTGTTTGTAATAGACACAATCGTTCTCGCAACTTTATATGGTCCTGCTTTCTCGCACCGCAGAGAAATAATTCGAAGTTTTTACATTATGACCGGTCTGGTTAAGCTAACAAATTTGATAAACAAATTTGATATGGCATTGGTGAAAGAGCTATAAAATCCATCTGGAACATATGTAATAGGAGGCTGTTTAGGAGGATGAGTTTACAGCTTTATCTTGTTTACTATGTCATCAAAGGGATCAACATGGTTCAGGTCAGCTATAGTTTTTTCTGGTAGTTGAATGTCTTCGACCGAAGCTGGAACCGCCTCTTCTTCTGGCGCAGGTCGGTCGATGTAGACTGGCATATTTTTGAACCTGGTGATACAAAGCATATTAGTACAAACGTTCAGCCATCTTTCTCTCTCTGTCTTCTTTTATTTTTGTTTGGGTTGACCTCCATGTGGCTATACCTAGAGTGATAAGCACGGGCGTCTAGAATGGTAGGGTTGAAATAGTAAGCGCAAGCTGAGCTTCCAGTTAGACATGTTTTATCTGCAATAGTAAGGAATAAAATGGTTTGTAGCGCGTGTATCTTAAAGCTATGTTAGTCCCCAATGCATATGTAAATATATTCAGAAATGTTGAGACCAATCTGGAAAAGAAGGCTCTACCATTGTTTTTGAAATCTTCACGCAGTATGCAACCAACGACAAGGCAAACAATAAGATTACCAGTTGTAGCATCGTATATGTTGTCGATACTAAAATTTGTGGCATGCTCACCCCATAGGGTAATCTTCATAACATTTTCACTGCATAAAAGTATATTTTGAGGCAGTAGGACAGAACCACTGTTATGTAAGTTATCGTAGGGGCAAGTGATACATACCCTAAATCCTTAATGTAGATTTCTCTGAGTGTTTTAGCCTTTTCCATGTTCTTTGGAACAAATGTGTGAGCTGCCTCATACTTAATGAGATATCCAAGGACATCTTGTAAAAAGATCGATGCAACTTTGTCAGTTAGCAGATTTATATAGCACGTACAAGGTAAATCTATCTAGAAATGATATTTGAAAAAATAGCTCACCTGTCAGGTTGAAGACGACTCGTGCTGGTCTAATGGCTCGTAATGGAGTGATTCTATAAATGTACTCTGGAATTGAGCGTGGAGGATTCTGAACAAGCTCAACTGTTGTGTAGTCTGTAATGTCTATCATGAGGTTCTTGTCAATTGCTCTGTAGCTCTTTTTGGCATTCTGGACGACAAATTTCTTAACAACATAAACTTTCCCAACATCGAAAAGATAGGCTTTGTCATCCATGAGGTCATATGAAATTTCAGCATATATGGCATTTCCCTGTTATTGTAGGTATTAAGCTGATTAGATTGCATGTCAATGTGTATGAAGTACTGTTTCTGTTGATTGTAAATATGTGATCCTTATGGTTAACACAAAGATAGTATTATTATCTTTTTTAAAGAACTAGTACCAGTACCTTTGCGTCTGCCACAACCATCCCAACGTACTGAGGTGGACCCTGTCCATTGTTTTCGTAGTGAACCCACTTCCTTACGACTCGAACAACAATGCCATGCGAGTGGCGTCCTTTTTCTAGCTTGTCAAGAAACGTTGGTTCCTGCATGATGGACCTGGCACACACACAGCAGCAATTCATAAAGCTATTTATGCGTACATATAGTTTGAGGAGAACCCAAATACATTGAGGTACAGTGACGAAAGATGTAGAACCAGTAATGCAAATCATGAGTACCAAAAGTAACAATTTCATTGCCTGGTGTTTACATAGAGAGGTACAATTACATTGCCCCACTGTACATTGATGCGGCCACTACCAAAATATTTGGCTAGAAGGAAACCCAAAATGTTGTACGCATATGGTCAGTGCTGAGTAAGACAAAGCACATAGGCATGGTTTTTCAAACTGAACACATATATGTACACTGGTCTACAACTTTATTTGTGTACTACATGAGACTATACAACCAAATATTAGCAGCACCAAATGTGGGGTCATTGATGACATGTAGCCATGAAGGCCATTTTAGGTACTAAGTAATTATAGAATGGCCCTGCATTTAGCAGCTAAGATAGATGGTGGAGAACTTCTTTGTACACAATGTTTCTTGTCTCATTGGAGGGATTGCCATCATCATCTTCTATGTAGATTTTGAGACCTTGTTTTGTTGTTACTCGCGAAACAACTACATAGAGTTGACCATGTGTGAAGACTGGTTTTTGGAGGTAGATGCCAATAGTTAATAATGTTTGTCCCTGACTTTTATTGATTGTCATGGCATAGCAAACTCTTATAGGATATTGGCGTCGTTGTAGAACAAATGGCCACTTGTTTCTTTTGAGAGACAGAGTTATGCGTGGAATTGTAAATGTTTGATTTGCATGGCGCCCATTCATATTTTTTGCCTCAATTGTCCATTCTCCTATAGAGGTTACAGTCAGCCTTGTACCATTGCAAAGGCCTGCTCTTTGATTGAGATTACGCAACAGCATTATAGGAACTCCTCGTTTGAGCACAATTCGATGCTGCGGGAAGTTATTACCACTAATTGAGTTAAGGAAATCAATAGGATATAGAAGATCATATGCCTCATGTTGAGCAGTGGCCTTGGCGATAGTATCCGAACTGAGATATTCCTTTTCTCTGCCATGAACTAAGGGAACCATGTACTCATTTATTGTATCTGTGAGTTCATTTGTTGGAGCTAGTATGGCCCTTTGAGAAAGGTACAGAGGGTCTCTGTACCTGGTTTCAAAGTTAGGATATACCGATTGCACAATGGCTGCAAGTTTATCCTCACCAGGCACTATGAGCAATTCTTCAGGTATTGTAATCCAGCTCGGTTCATCTTTTCCATCCTTTGCAAAGGAGGGTGCCTTACCTTCGCCAATATCTAATATCCATCTGCTGAACACGGTGACCTCCTGTTGTTGGCAAGCATCATTCGGCGAACATACTAATCGCATGTTCTGATTTAAGCTGAGCACCTCTACATGAGCCCACAAGCGTGAGGTGATTATAGCAGCACTGATGACGTCTTGTTTGGTACCTCCTTCAACCACAGGTAAGATCTGCCTGAGGTCCCCTCCCAGCACGATAACCTTACCACCAAATGGAATATCTGCAGCCTCAGGGTTTTTTACTTTTTCTATGCCACGGAATGTGCGGTCTAATGCTTCAAAACATTTTCTATTAGCCATAAGGGCTTCGTCCCAAATAATATGGCTTGTAAGTTCAATAAGCTCTGAAAGCATGGTGCCCCTGCTAACATCACAGATCATATCATCCTCTACTTCGTAAGGTATTTTGAATCTTGAATGAGCAGTCCGTCCCCCTGGTAAGAGTAGCGCTGCTACCCCGGAAGATGCCATAGTAAGAACAATTTTGTTGTGTCCTCTGAGATAGCCTACTATTTGATTCCATAAATATGTTTTACCAGTTCCCCCATATCCTGATACAAAAAAAGCCGGGCTCGTTCTGTTGCACTCTGTGGACTATTTTATAGAAGGCGTTTCTTTGATCTTCATTAAGGAAAGCAGTTGGATTGTTCATGTCAATCAATGGATCAGTAGGATATGATAGCTCTTCTTCGATAAGCCAATTGTGTTGAATAGGATATTCAGCATGTGTCTTTGGAGGTAAGTTGAAATCAGCTATGTTCCTACCACTATGAGAAAAAAGAGTGGAAAGTTCATCCAGAAGGTAATCCCTAGCTACTGAATCAAGCAACACATAATTAGGATCACCAATCATATCTCTGTACTGGTAGATGATATCGTCGGCTAGATGGCGCCAAATTTTCTCGAAGAAAGTGTTTTCATCACCAACTTCGCAGAACAGTATCATTGTTACAAATAAGCTACGAAGCTGCGGTGAAGTAGCCCAAGCTGCTGCCTCATCGAAAGCGTTGTACCACTCCTGATCATCACCAAGAAGGCCGTGGGACTTGCATGCCTCTTTGAATGTACAATGATATGTTCGGTTGTGGAATTTGAGATGTTCATAGCTTGTTGCACCCTTAACTGTTAGCAGCAACATGCGAAGGTAGTACCGATCCCCAGCTGATGGGTGTACATAGTGAAGACGGCCTATCTTACCATGCTGCTGTTTCCGCTTTGTCCACCTTCTATCTCTTTGATCCCATATCCATTTCGAAGGAAACTCAGGATAGGTCAATGCTCTAGCTTCAGGAAAAAGCTCGTTGCAGACAAACCACTGAGTTAACATCGTTCTTTTCAAAAACTCGGTAGATACTAACTTATCCATCTTTGCTCTAGCACTAAAAGTTATGAAATTCTCGTTTGGAAGATGCATAGGCATTCTTTCTACTGCTGGATAGTGTCTATGAATATCATATCCAAACATTCTCCAACATGCATCTTGCTCACAGATATATCTACAATCAAGATATTCTTTTACCTCATTTATAGTCTGTGTTTCATCATCATACGGCGCCTGCTGGCCTCTCTTAACTCTCTGTAGATAAGCCTTGCTACAATCTGCTCCTTTAGTTACATACTTGAAGAGGTACTTGATGAATGTAGTTTTATTGCACCACTCAACATTGATGTGTGCCTGATATTTTGTAAGGAGGAACATGTTATATGGAACAACCCATCTGTTATCCATTTGGAGGCTTCCTTTGCAAACAAAGAGATTGTTCTCTGGTCACCTGTACACAGCAAAGCTAATAGAATTAACTGTAGTTTCAGGCTGGTATGGTTTGGGAAAATGCTTGGAACACTTATTGTTCTTCATGCATGGACACATAGGATTGTTTTTACCGTAGGGTCCATGTATCATGTGCTCTGCAACAAGAGCATAGCCTAGCGGATCATTTCTTGGATCAGGCACTTCTGCAGACACATATTTGTCTATCATTGTAGAAGTTGGATCAGATGTATCTCTTGAAGTCTAAAGGATTATGTGTGCATGTGGAAGTCCGCGTTTCTAGAACTCTATAGTGTGGAGCACTGCATTTTAATAGGAAATATTTAGGATCTGGAAGAGATAGTAGACAAATGGACATAGATAGAAAGGATGGTTTTGATGTATGTAGATGAATATACCTGCGTTGCAAGGTCCAAAGGGTGTACCACATCTAATATCATGCAGAAGTTCTTCTAACTTGATGTTGAACACTCTGACAATTATATCATTCCTATCACTTGGCCTCTGTCTAGGCTCAAAGATAGCCTCAGAAATCTCTAACCATTTAGGATTACATGTAAATGTAACGAATAAATCAGGGGGGCCGTATTCTCGGCAGATAGCTATACCATCATGATAATTTTGTATCATATAACGTCTACCGCCTGTATATGATGCCGGTAACACAGTCATTTTCCCAACCTCACTTCCTTCTTGGGAACCTCTGCTAATAGCATCACAGATTCCTTGAATACTTTCCATCCTGATATAAGCCTGATGATCCACTATATATTTCAGTCTGTTTTCATCGACGCAGGCCCGGGCATCAACCTTGGCCTGACTTGACAATGGCCCATAACATAAATAAGGATTGGGCTCATTTTTTCGATAGTGGAACATGTAGCAGTAGTAATCTTGCATGGTTAGCTTTACATGAGCATTCTGTGCTGACTGAGTGGCATCAGTGTATAAAATACCAGCCTGCCAACCACGTTCAGCATACGGAAATAGCAGAGGATACTGAAGCGCCATGAAAGCAGGATGCAAAGCAGAGATTTGATCTAGATCTCCTGTCTGTTTCTACACAATAATGTCCCGCTCAAATTCTTCACAGCTAAAATCACCAACCACAAGCATGGCCAATTGATCTGTAGTTGGTAAACTGTACTGAGGCGGATCTCCATCTTTTGGACCAACAATGCGAATGACAAAATCTTCAGCCTCATTGTCTGCTAATCTGTCCCTGGCCATTCTAAACTGCTTTGCAAACAAATTATGTTCATCCAACATATTAACCAAAGATTGTACAATAGTAGGATCTAGATCTGATGCTGTTGTGTCTTCATGGTCTAATGAGGCAATTCTGTTCTCAACCTCGGCTGATGTATCATACACATATAGCTGAATAAATTTTGGAGGGCGACCATCTGGAGGTATCAAAGAGCCGATGCGGTGATGAATCTGTCCACAAATTTTAAAAACCGGAGGACCCTTGCCATCATTCATGGTTCGATCTATATTGGCTCCCATAGAGGTGAATGCAAAAAGACAATTGTAGCGTCTTATATTCTTCATAAACTTGTTAGAGACCGATCCTCCATCAAATCTTGCCAAAGACGCTAAGGGTTCAGGCCTAGGAAGGAAGGGAGGAATAACAACTCTGCCTCCTTTACAACACTTGTTGTAAATAAGTGATCCAGAAGAGGTGCGTGCTTCTTTGCCAACACTTTCAGCATTCCAGAAAATGGCGTGGCAGTTGGAACACTGCTGTGCAGGTGGTCCATGGTATGATCTCCCAGGATAAGAAACTGGTTTATGCACATGTAAGAGAGAGTTAAACATGGATGAGGTAGATACCCGTAGGTAGGCCTGGTGATGATGGAAAAGATAGATGCAACATACGAAGGTACGACCTTTACCTTTAAGAGCCTCTACGAAATCATCATCGAACTGAGCACACTCTAAGCTAGCACTATACGCTGAAGCTGCACCTATACATAGGGTATAGGATTGAACCATATTGTAGCCCAAAGGCATGAAAACATCATTTGCTATAGAATCTGCTGCAGTACCTCCCCAAACAAGACGATGCTGCTTTAGGAGCTTTCTCCTCTTCTGTCTACACTGCGCTGGATCATGACTTTGAATGCGACATGAGGAGTTATTTCCTGGTCGAAGGACAGAATAGATAAGAAGAAGATTCATGCAATATTCTTGCCTCATATGGGACTATACACAGTAGGCTACATACATGGTCTTGCACGGCGGGACCTCGCTGTGGCAGCAGCAGAGGTGCCTATATCCACCGAAGTATCCACTGAGTAATATAGGTAGGCACTGTTAGATATCATAATACAGCAAAATAGTGAGGCCACTGAATATAGCAGCGGTCACTGAAAACATAGATATGTAAGCAAAATAGAGCACAGTTTACATACGTGGTTGCTGAGCAGCCATACCAGATTGGTATTCCATAGACGACGAAGGCTGTGCATCTTACCATGGACATAAAACAATGAAACCATTTTTTGGGGAAAAAACATTTGGAAAAAATAGCATATGGTGTTTATGGACCGTTAACATACATTGGATAACCCAGAATAACAGCGTACAAACAATCTGATAATAGCAGAGAACTGCTATAACGCATTCTTTGATGCACCTTTTGTTTGTGCTGTACCTGATTCTATAACAGTCTAATGTACCGAATACGATACGTATGAGTCTGTTAACATGCACTGGATAATCTAGAAAAAACAGCACACAAACAAGCTGATAGTACCAGAGAGCTGGCGTAATGGATTCCGTGACGTGCATTTTGGCTCTGTTCTAGTTGGTTCTATAAGAGCGTAATGTAGCAAATATGATAGGCATGAGTAATGGAGAAGGCAAAACATTAATATATGAAACAGGCAAGTGCAGGCACAGGCACAAATCTAGATATATAGGCAGGGTGGATTCATGCAGTAAGAGCGGTAGAAGTACGATAAGAGCAAAAACGACTATATGAAGAGGAAATCTGAAATCGGAGTGTACAGTGCAGAAAGAACCAAAAACAATTACATGAAGATGAGAAGTAAAATATGGATGTATAAACAGACCGATGCTGAATGAGGTGTAACTGAAGTCACCTCATGTAACATTTTTATAATTAATGGTGCGATGCGTACAATGAAAGGAGGAAAAATACATAAAGCCGAAAAAGAAATTGTAACCCTACAAACATGCTGACACTCAATCGCGCGACAGCACGATGAGTTCATCTAACACCAGTTGCGCGAATGCTGTAACAGCCGACAACGGTCTAACATCGTCGCTGGGCGCTGCAACGACCAACCTAGCAAGCTGAGCTCCTCTATTTGCAATGCAGAATAGATGGCGAGCTAGATCCCTATATAATTGAAGCCCATGGACACTATAATCAAGAAGAACAAATCCATATATCCCCTGTAGAACTACAAGAGCCTGCAATGCTGTTACTTCGTAGGCCACGGCAGGATCCACAGCAGGTTCAGCCCAGAAAAAGAGTGTTGTTGAGGCTCCCTGGACCATACCGGGGGTCAATTCAACCTCTATACCGTATATATCTTTCCCATCCTGTACCACCTCATGTATATAGGATACATAAGGTAGGCAGCACCGGTGAGCAACCTCTTGCAACATAGCTACGTAGGACAAATTGATAAAAAACATATCTACCACGCCGAGCGAAAGTAGCAGTCCAAATCTGGGCACACTTTTTTGGTTGCCGCCTCTGTCTGCAAGGCACAAATATGTAGGGCCGTTTAAAACCAGAAGATAATTTTAAAATCAGTTTGCAAGACCCTTTTTTTTGCAAATAAAAGACAACAGCCGATCTTCGAACAGTTCCAACAACCATACGCGTCCTTTGAATGATTTTGCAAACGGCAAAGAAGAGCAAAGGAATATCAGTTTCATAACATAGCACAAACAATGAGAAAACAAAGCAACATATATACTGAACAAAGCATCTAGTACCTGGAAGCGAAGATAGTCCAATAAGATCGTATCTCAGTTAGGAAGATATCCAATTGAGCACCAGGAACGACAATCGCAGCAATGTTCGGCCAACGACACCTTTGAACAACAACGATGCGAACCTGCGTCAAACAGTTTTGAGACCAAGCCATCAGAACCAGGGAAAGCAACAGATCTATCTATAAGCAAACATAGCAGAACAGATATAAACAACCCGCATTAGGCTAGAGGGGATCGAGTGTGACAGAGGCGAGAACCTACGCACGAAATTAGGCAAGACCAGCGTAGCAGCCGAGGTAGGAGCAAACAGCGGCGTTGTCCCTGAGAGCGTCCACCTTTCCCCTTTCCCCCCTTTCCAACCCCTCGTCCCCCCTCCCCCCCCCGAATCCGCCACGAGCGGCGCACCCGGAGGAGGAACGCGAGCAGGAACCCCGGCGCAGACAGGAGGTGCGACGCGAAACCCTAGGAAGAACAAAGACGAAGAAGAAGACCTCCGCCGGCGCAGACAGGAGGCGTGACGCGAAACCCTAGGAAGAACAAAGACGAAGAAGAAGACCTCCGGCGACGACGGTGGCAACAGAGGAGCGGGCCGGCGAGGAAGAAGTAGGAGAAAAAGAGCGACGAAGGTCGTCGGGCTGACAAGGACGAGGAATGACCCTGCAGCTTGAGGACAGCAGAAAATTAAAGGGAAGAAACCCGATTGGGGAGAAACCGATGCACTTCACAATGGAGCCCGAGGACATCATAAGGTAATGGATTCTTACCAACCCGTGGTAAGAAGCTGGAAACAAAGAGGTAAAGTAAAAGCTAAAGCTGATTAACGAAATCATGACCCTACAGGCCGCGATCGCACGGTAGAAAACAATTTCACCGACGTGGATGGTGTTTCTGCCGGAGGAGCATGGCGGCCTTGTCTAGGTAAACTGAGCATTTTGGTAGCCGACGTGGATGTCAACTGCCACGTTTTTGCCACAAGCAGATATGGCCAAGTACCATACCTGCAATATTTTGCTCTTGAGCAAAGACAGGCCCTACAGGTTTGAATGTCTGATCACGTTTGGCGTACATTGGTTTTGTGCTGTCATGAGGACCCTGATTCTTTGTATATGGAACTAGCAAAATATGCCCTTACGTTGCTACAGTTGAATACCAAATTATACGTCGATATGTATATTTTATCACTTTTTTTCAATTAAAGGTGTAAAAAGATTCGATATGTATATTTATGCCACTTTTTTTTTCAATTGTGCGTTGCTAGGTTGTTTTGGATGAACAATATCGTGCTATGACGATCACATCATAGATTAGTACAATTCATATATGTATCTTAACTACTACTATCGGTTAAGTGAAATTAATTTAAACTTGTCTCCTATCAGCTATTAATTTAAACTAACTATAGTTTTTGAAGCCACTTTTTATTGTAAAGATCAGTTTTTGTATGTGTGAGATCACTTCATAAAAAAAAGCACCAGATGCATAAAACTCACCGCACAGAGTCTTTTGTCCATCCACTTTCATGGTGACTCTTATCCACACGTGACACACCTCTAGGCTCGAGCTGTCCAGCCTCACGCGTCTGTGCAGGGGCATGTTCAACCCACATACAGTGAGTTGTCTGTAAGTTCTTGGAATATGAACACAGACAGTAAAACAGATAGCTCGTATAATGGATTGTCTATTTGACAGTCTCCATGTTACTTAATGCATGCACACGACTATGATCAGGGATGAAGATCTTTGTACATTATTTTGTCGCTTCTTGATTCTTGATACAAAAGAGATCACATATAAATAAGATGAAAATAATTACAATATTTCTTAAGAGTCATGAATATAATAAAATACATATATATATATATATATATATATCCTAGCTGCATAGATATATTATAATTTAATAACTCACACAAAAATATAGACCACTATAAAATTTGCAAGGCCTCTACTCTCACCAAAGTACAAGTTCTATCACTAAAGAAATATTAAAAATAGTGGGAAGATAAAAGTAGATGAATAAACCAGACACCCCGCAAAAAAATCGTTCCTTATCTCTTCTGGTCATGTGGAAAGACGCCAACGATCATAGTTCCTGTCAGACACGACAAGATGGGCGAGGGTTCTTGCTATTCTGAGGAGGCAGATTTTGACGCAGATTAATCATGCGATAGGGGACGATTTGACAGAGATTAAAAGGTGGAGCGGCGGATGGCGTTTGAATCCCCTCGTCAAGGCATCTTGGTCCGCTCATTGAACCGATTTAATTTCAGCATTGATGTCCATATCGATGTAGAGTTGGAATTGAAATTGGCCGGAATTTGATTTCAGCATTGATATCCATATCCATTGATTCTCTGATAGCCGGACACGTATTACTCCAATTATTTCCTCTGGACTCTGGTCATCACGCTGTGTGCACGTCTCTTCTTTTCCTTCAATCTTTAGCTTTTCTTGCTTCTTTCCTATTTACGCGTTGCACACCTGGGCTTTATGTGGTTCCTAGTAATATCTCCTAATCGGCAACGGAGACCGATTTTCTCCTAATCAGCAATGGAGAGCGATTTGGCTTAGCTCGTGTAGCAGTTGGACTCAACAATCCTTTTCCTGTTTGCTTGAGCACCTGCCTAAAATACTACGCATGGATCCTTAATAGTTTAGAAAAAATACCACGCAAGCATGCGAAAACAATGCTGCACGGTACATCCGAGTGGACATGCATAGGGAGAGAAATTTTATATATGTATATTCTTTTTTATGTGGAACAGGATTAGGAATAGGATTCTTATTTAGTTTACCTAGAATAGGAGTGATCTATTCGGATTAGGATTCCTAACTATTCACCTATTCCTATTCATTTTATTCAGGTTTGGAGAGATCTATTTGTCCTAACGGATCATATAAGTCTAGATGGAAGAAACTCTCGACTACCGGTAGTTAGGAGGAGGTGGACAAAAAAAAAAGATGGATAAAACAAAATGATCAGAAATTTTGTCTCTTTATTATTAGGTATAGGTATAGGTATATATAGATTATGAATTGAATCGAAGTACTACTTAAATGATGGTTACAGAAAAACTATTCAATAATGGGTGCCGTATGCCCGTATCCTTAAAAACGCAACGTTGTACGTCCACAATCATGGTCCAAAAAGAATCTAATTCTAGATTTGAACTAAAATCTAACTAAATTAATAGAAAAAATAATGTCAATATTTATGCCTCCAAATAGGTTCACTATTTTTTTTGATTTAACAAATAGATTTACTTTGAAAATCTTATTCTACAATAATCTAATAATACTTATACTTATTCGGTATTATAATGTTAGTATTTTTTATATATTAATTAAAGTTAACCTTAAAATTGTTTAACTCCTTATTAATGCAAGGTTTTTTCTTTTGAACAGATTGAGTATTTAAAGAAGTTAGTTACCACATCTTTCCTTGTTTGATTGAAGACGTTAGTTACCACATCTTCACACTTGTTTGGCGTCACTTCCCTTCTCTTCCCTGCTGCTGTCTGTCCGGACTCCGGAGGGGAAGCCACCAAAGCCATGGCGGCGGGCGGGGACGGCGTGGCTCACCAGGCGGAGCTCCGCCGGATCGAGGGCAACGTCTGCTTCAAGAAGGCCCGCCTCGGCGCCGCCATCGACTGCTACACCGAGGCAAGACACCTCCCGGTGGCCGGTGCCCTCTTCCCTGACTTCCCCAAAATTCCCCCGTGCCCTCCCACTCTCGCGAGTTGGCTGTGGCCTGAGCTCAGAGATTCCTTCCTATTTCAGAATGCGCTCCGTCGTCCTCCTGTCCTTTGATCCCCTGCAGGTCTTCTTATTCTCTTTAGTTCCGTGCCGTGTGTTACACGAACCCTGTTTCTGTGGTTCGGGGAGCGATTCCGAAAGATTTTTCTTCTTCTCATTGGTTGGTTGTTTCTTGATGAAACTTGACTGCCTAATCTGTGTTTCGTCGCCAGGCAATTGCGCTCTGCCCCGACGTCGCCGTCTACTGGATGAATCGGGCCCTATGCCATTTCAAGCTCAAGTGAGTGAGTTTACTGTTTGCTAGTAATTGCTACCTCCTCCCCCTCCCTTTTTTTTGGCAAGACAGAAACGAATATCTGAAATCTTGTGCACAGGGAGTGGGCCAAGGTCGAAGAGGACATCAGGAAGGCTCTCGCGCTTGATCACACTTTAGTCAAGGTCACATTCTTATTTCTTCTTTCCTCTCAAAACTAATGTGCCAACTTCAACTAACCACTATATGTAATCACTGTCCTTAACTAACCGTTCGATGATAAATAAAGACACAAAAGTCACTAGTGAGGCCACGCGATTGCTCTGTTCCTTGTGTGATGTAGGGGCACTATCTGCTGGGGTGTGCACTGCTCGAGAAGGAAGAGTCTGCTCTTGCTATCAAGGAATTCGAAAAGGTTCCTCATTTGTCCCTTGTACGCATTATGTGAATTCTCAAGGAGTTTCCTTGTGTAGGAGTAATTAGATTCACCGCATATGGAGCCATTTTTGCCTGTCTTGTCATGATTACATCTTGCCCCTGAAACACCAACTAGATGCACTAACTTCCATATTTAATTTAAGATGCACTAACTTCCATTTATGATAAATAAAACATCCCAATATGTACTACCATAGCAGATGTGAAATGGCGCTGACCTCTGAGGAACAATTACCATAATAGTTAACTTGAAAGTTTTTTTTTTGTTTTTTTTTTTTGGTTTTGTGAATTGCTTGCCTTCCATTACCATCAACCGGCCGAGGCCTCAAAGAGTATCAGGTCGAGCACACACGCCGGAGTTACATGCCACATCTCCGTGCGATGAGTGCTCGATACTTGTTTAGCTAAAACATGTGCTACTTTATTATAAGATCTACTAATAATATAAGAAAAAGAGAAATCTTGAAAGGCAAGCCTGAGGTCATCAATCTCCTTTAAAACTGGATCAACAATGGATCGCTGGTCGTCCTTCTTCTTCCACAGGTTGACAAGCTCCAAACAATCGGTTTCCAGCCATACATGCTGTATACCCTGTTGCTTCACCAACACTAACCCGTCTCGGCACGCTAATGCTTCCATTAGACAAGCATCAAAACCACGATCATACCAGCGCGTCTGTGCAGCTCTGAAATACCCCCTGTGATCCCGAATTATGCTGGCCGTCGCCCCACTGTGCTTGTTCAAACATGTGGTTGTTTCATGCATCTAAGTTGTACTTACCTTGTTAGTTGTTAATCTAAAGTTGTTTTCTTCACCTTGTAATGCAATTCCGACATATCTATACCTGTTTCCATTTACTCAAACCTTTCAATACCAGTGGTCGATAGTACTCAACTATAATTTATAATCGCATAATATTATCTTGATATTCTGTTTCCTCTGTTCTGTGGTGGATGTATTGTTCCTTGTCGGTACTTTACTTTTGAGAAGTAGAAGCACAGTGATGTAATAAATGTGTAAAAATTAGTATATTCCTGGGCGCCTCTCCCTGCCAACTGTGAAGTGCCACTGAGTTAAGAGTTGTAATAACAACCTACTCCGTATATACTACTAGTAACTAGTGACATGCTAAGGCTATGGGGATGCCTGGTTCCTTTGCTAAGGACTGGGTCACTACACACTACAACTATGTATTGACATCCTTGTTTAGTACCTTGTTTTGACTCCGGCTACTGATGTCTTGTCCTGTCACATTATTTCTAAGCTCTTGCTCGTCTTATCATGGGAAACAGGCTCTGATTCTCTTGAAGTCCGCGAATTCAACAGATGAAATGGCCGAGGAAATTTGGCAGGTCCTTGCGAAGGCAAAATACTTAGATTGGGAGAAGCATTCCACCGAACGGCTATGGAGGATGCAAAGTCTGAAGTATGTTAGATATTAAACCTAAAACAACATAGCGCTATCATTTTGCTTTAGATCAAGCACTTCTTATCTTGATATGGCTGATCAGTTGAAGTTTCTGGCTGTTAAAGTCTGTTAACAGAAGCGTATCCCGTGGACATGCAGGGAAGCTTGTGAAAGTGCTCTGCAGGAGCATCATTTTCTTACTGGTACACTTGAGGAAGACTCCAATGGGTCAAGCAATGAGTATTCAGAGCAAATCAAACTGCTATCAGAGGTCTTCAGCCAAGCGACAATTGCCGATACACCAGTGGATGTATGAGCAATGCTCAGAATAAACTTTTGTTTTTGTTAACCCTTCGGTTTCTATAACTGTGATCTGAAACTGCTGCTGCCATGCTGAATCCCTAGGTGCCTGATTACCTTTGCTGTCAGATAACTTTCGAGATTTTTCGAGATCCAGTGATCACACCAAGTGGTCTAACATATGAGAGGGCTACACTTGTTGAACATCTCCACAAGGTGTGCCCTTTCGCTAACTTGTGAACTTATTTACTTTTTGTATGTACACAATTACAGATGTGGTTACCATTAGCCTAATCTAACCTAACCATTGCCTTGCTGTTTCAGGTTGGCAATTTCGACCCCGTGACGCGAGAGCCTTTGAAAGAGCATCAGCTGGTTCCGAATCTAGCCATCAAGGAAGCAGTGCAGGCCTACCTGAAGGAGCACAGCTGGGCTTACAAGCTGAACTGATGGATGTCGAGTGCTTTGCTGACTGCAGATGCTGATGAATGGGGGTTGCCTTTATTAGAGTTTGATTTTCTGATGCGTTGGGATCATGAGATTGATTAGATAGCTCGATTCATCATTCTTAGTATTGATTGGGCAACTTGACTTATAACTGCAAACACTGATTGGATGGATGTAATGGAGCAAGTGTACATAAAACATTGGAGGTTAGAATGGAGATTTGCATAAGTTGTTGACTTACCAACTGCTCGGTTGGTTTAGTTCACTGCGTGTGTGATTGCAGCAATGTATATATATATGGTGCACTAGAAATTTGCTTCTGGTTGTTAATGAAAGATAGGCTCAGCACTAGAAATTTGCTGAGAAGGAAACATATGCATCTGGATGACTTTAATTGTGCCGTTTGCAGCCTAACATCAGAAGAAACTCGGTTGCATCTCTTTCTTGATTTTCAGTTTGCAGTGGAGTGTTGGAGTACTCTAGGCCTTGTCATTCATAACTCTGCTGATCCTTTTGATACAATCACTTCATTCAGAGTTCAGCTTGGTGTTCCTTTCTCCATGGAGATAACTATTTCAATGAGTTGGGCTATCTGGTCAGTTAGGAATGATGCAATTTTCAGGAATGTGCAGCCACAAATCAGTAATGCCGAGTGTCATTTCAGGAGAGATTTTGCTCGGGTTATTCTTAGAGCAAAGAAAGCTTATGTACCCTCAATTAGTCAATGGCTAGAAGCATGTGTAATAGCTTTAATTTTCTTTCTTACTTTCTTTGTATCATAAACTTTGTTGTAAACACTTGTTCAAATATAATAAAAGCACAGTAGGGGCTTGCACCCTCCTGTTTTCCTCAAAAAATCATCTTGACACCACCAGACCTGATCACAGTTCCCTTCACAGTGAAACTCAGCTTTTAAGAAAGCATCAAGGTACATGAAACGCTGGGGATACCAGCAGCAATACAACTCCACCCAACGAACCCAACTAAAGTTCAGACATAACAGAATTCATAAAAGACACAGAACATCTGCAACTAAGCAAGCTAAATTTCAATAACATCCGTAGCCATCGAAGTTCAGCTACACACTTGGGGTAGTCAATCCATCAAGGTACATGAAACGCTGGGGATACCAGCAGCAATACAACTACACCCAACGAACCCAACTAAAGTTCAGACATAACAGATTCAGAAAAGACAGAACATCTGCAACTAAGCAAGCTAAATTTCAATAACATCCGTAGCCATTGAAGTTCAGCTACACACACTAGGGGTAGTCAATCCATTCCATGTAGGGGTAAATGCTATCCAGAAGGATGCCGCACATACCCAAGGAATCTTCTGTATCGCGGTTGATGTTGCGTTGCATCCGCATGTAGCCGTTCTCGCCCCAACCTTCTCCATAGCTGTTCTTGACGATCCAGTAATCGTAATCCCAGTCGTCGGTGGTGCCGTACCCAACGAGAAGCATCTCGTGGTTCAGCGAGTGACCACACGGTCCTCGGTACACGCCGCCGGCGTAGTTCTTGAAGGAATCGTCGGAGCCGTCCACGGCAACCACCACAGGAACGAACTTCACTGCAAACATCAGATCGAACTCCAAGAACGCCGCGACCCGGTTGAACCCGGCCATGGCCACGAGGGGGGAGTTGGCGGCGGCCTGGCATGTGTCGCGCCATCCCCTGTACGGGTAGGCGGCTTCGGACGCGAGGCCGCCGTTGCTGATGATGTAATTGAACGCCTTGAAAGCGAAGCCGCCTCTGCAGCCAGCGTTGCCGGTGTCGCAGTCCACCAGCTGCTGCGCCGACAGGTCCACCAGACTGTCGTTGCGCTGTATGGCGTGCACGCTCT
This sequence comes from Miscanthus lutarioriparius, assembly GCA_904845875.1. Classification (NCBI taxonomy): domain Eukaryota; kingdom Viridiplantae; phylum Streptophyta; class Magnoliopsida; order Poales; family Poaceae; genus Miscanthus; species Miscanthus lutarioriparius. The sequence goes on from CAJGYO010000002.1 coordinate 141,081,374, forward strand.
CTAGCGCCGCGGCTGCTGCCATGGCCCAGCAGCATCCGCAGTAAGCCTGGTCCTTCACCTTGGTCACGCACGGGTGGCCATTGCAGTCGGCTGTGCGCCAGTCGATGCTATCCAGCAGTGCCGCCTTTTCTTCCGCCGCTGGCAACAGTGATATATATTATTAGATTCACTAGGAAAAGTTTGTTATTTTTTTAACCTGGTTGGTTTTCTTTGAAAGAACTGGCATCTTTCCATTTCCACAGAAACTATTGTTCGAATCTTCACCTTGTAGACTGTTGATTTCCTAAACGGCATGTATTTTGAACCGGGGGATAGTGTGTCCTGCCTGTGTTTCATTGTAAAACTGTTGTATGATTTGTTAGTTAGTTATTCGGTGTCTATGGTTTAAGTTCAGGTTCAGGTTTTTGACCATGATGATCATCACTATCTGAGAGTGAGAGGCATGCAGAGTAGCCTCTGTTTGGTTGCTGCCTTGCCAATGAGCATGGTGGATCGAGAAAGTGGAGTGCAGGAACGAACGCGGCTGATGACCAGCTCAACTGGCCAGGAACAGAGGAGGAGGGTAGCTAGCTATTTCCAACTCTTTAACTCTCAAGAGGAGTCGACGCATCATCATGCTGAAACGGGAACGTTTGAACGATATATACAGTAGCCTATGTTTTGACTGCCTTGGCCAATGAGCATGGCGGATCATCGAGAAAAAGAAGGAACGTGGCTGATCTGCTCGACTGGCCAAGAACAGGAGGGTAGGGGTAGCTAGCTATTTCCAACTCTTCAACTCCCAAGAGGAGCCGACGCATCACGCTGAAACGGGAACGTCGCGTGAACGGTCACCGGCCACCGGCCACGCGACCCAGAATCACCACAACAGCATGGTATAGAGGCGAAGCAAAGAAATAATGCACCACCTTAACAGGCAGGCAGGCAGGCAGGCTCAAATGTCAAGCAACACAAATCCCAACAGTGGCCTCCCTCCCTCTGTTGCCGCACCCCAGCAGCATCACAACGACGTTTGTCTGCAGTTCTTACCGAAAACAAGAAATACCAAGATTGACACCTTCAGTTGGCGACCATGCAACTGACTCGTTCAACTTAACAGCGTCCTAAACAGCTTCAACTTCAACAAACTCCACAAAAGCAAACCGGCTGGCAAGACAGACATTTTTGTCAGTCAGGATTGGCACTCTGTTAACAGTTCCGCAAGAATTCAAGTGCTGCTGAACTTCATCTGGAGTGCACTGCAGGCATAGTCAAGCTGCAGTTGCGATTACACCAGAAGCAAACCGGCTGGCAAGACAGACATTTTTTTAGACCAAAGGCACTTTGGCCCTGCTTATATTAAAAGCAAAGGTAGTGCTGGGGATACCAGCTTACAATAAAAGTTCGAAACAACAGAGTTCCAAAGATCAACCTCTCCAACTCTCAAACAACAAAATACCAGATAAGGGAGCCTGTCACGCTCGCCAAGTTTGAAGCATCGTCTTCAGTAGCTCTTGATCACCGCGCTCGAAGACCCTCCTGGAGCTTCAGCAGCGCGTCCTCCAACACCTTCTGGTCCTTCGTCTTGAGCATCTTCTTCCACTGTTTCATCAGAGCCAACACTTTATAAGCAACGGACTTGGGAGATTTGATTAGCTTGTTATTGAACACCCAATCGTTTCTGGTTTTCCAGATACTCCAAGCAACACTAGCTAGAACGAAGATGTTAAAACTCTTATGTCTCTCAAGCTCTCCCGAGTTAAGCATATCTTGGAAGGTAGTCAACGAAATAGGTCTCTGTCCCCATCTTAGGCTAACCCAAACCCAGACCCATATAAGTTGAGAGATATGACAATTAAAGAACAAATGGTCTCTAGTCTCCAACCGTCCACAGTACTTGCAGAATTCTGAGTGTTTGCTTTTCCTGATCTTCAACTGTTCTCCTGTTTGGACCCTGTCATGCCACAACATCCATAAGAAAACTTTGATTTTCAACGGCATTTTCACTTCCCACATATCCCTCATTCTTGTGTCCACCTCACCAGGGTTAACCATCAGTCTGTACAAGGATTTGCTTGAGAATTTTCCTGAAGGTTCTAATGCCCACACTAATTTATCATCGTCTTCTGTGATCTGTACCACCTCTAGCACGTCTTGCATCTCACTCAGTTCTGCTAATTCCTCAGGGCCCAGATTTCTCCTGAGATCCAATTCCCAGTCCACCTCAAACATCTCTGCCACAGACATGCCTGTTGATCCTGTAAAGCTTAGGGAACCTGATCTTCAGAGGACAACTATCCACCCAAACATAATGCCAAAATCTCTCTCTGGAGCCATTTCCCACTGACCATTTGGTTTCTCTTTCATACCACTCCTTAGCATTCATAAGCCCTTGCCAAAACTGAGAACCACCTCTAACCTTACTCTGACATACACTCTGCCCTTGAAGGTACTTGTTCCTCAGAACTTGCATGGCAAGATTATCATCACCTCTATCCAATTTATAACACCATTTGGCCAGGAGGACAATATTCATAGATCTTGTGTCAACAAAGCCAAGGCCTCCAAAATCCTTGGGAGTGGCCAAAGCCTCCCATTTCACCATGTGATATTTTTTCCTATTACCAGCCCCCTCCCAACAGAACCTACCTCTAGCAGAGTCAAACCTCTTCTGTGTGCCCTCATGTAACCAGTAGAAGCCCATAGTATACATAGGGATACTAGTGAGGCTGGAGTTGATCAGGATGGACCTACCTCCATGAGACAGTAAAACTTTGAATCTAACTTTGAATCCAACTTTTGCAGACAATTAATGCATGTCTCCGCACACATAGAAAATAGTACAGGAGTCACGAGTCAGTCCGTGGCCTACCCCAACTTGCTTGGGACTGAAAGGCTACGTTGTCGTTGTTGTTGTTGTTGAGTCACGAGTCAGTCCGTTGTTCCAAATATCATATGAGAGTTGCACCAGAACTAACTAAAATTTCTCAAGATATTACTTCGGTACTTAAATACCATTTCTAAAGTTCTCCATTGGTGTGTAGTTTAGTGACAAAAAAAAAATTGATGTTCAAGCTTAGTTTGATTATGCCTACTTAAGTACCTAAAGTGCTTAAATGATGCTCTAAGGTGGGTACAAAAGTTAGTTAACAAAATGAATCCACCGCAATGTAAACACAATGCAAAGCAAATTCGCAGATATCAATATTACTGATCAAATTTAAGGGCATCATGTCACAGTCAATGCAACTATTTTAACTAAGGTGGAGACCATCTACTTTGTATCTTCTAGAATACAGTATATAGTTGAACTAAATGAATGAACGCGATTTGCTAGAACATAGATCATCTACTTTGTATCTTCTAGCATACAGTATATAGTTGAACTAAATGAATGAACGCGATTTGCTAGAACATAGATCATCTACTTTGTATCTTCTAGCATACAGTATATAGTTGAACTAAATGAATGAACGCGATTTGCCAGAAACATACGTATGATGTTTCACCTGGAAAAAGAAACGTGTATTTACGCGATACCAGGTGATTCACCAATAACATATATGATATGATGAAGGCCATGAGAATGATAAGCCTAGATTGTACATGCACAAAACAAACTGAACTACAAACCCCCTGTTACATATATCCACACGCCGATAAACATTTTACATAACGACTACAAAGACAAAACAGTCTATTACTAGCACCAGTCTCTAGTAGTACATATATATCGATATGAATGTCTTGTTTATCTTCTCTAATGCATGATGGTTTTTATGACGTCAACAGAAGTTCCAATTGGTCAAATTATGAAACCTTCAACCACAAATCAAGATAAGTTTTCAATTTTCATCAGGGCTGCATGTCATATGAACTTGGTTGGGGTAGATGGGATAATAGGAAGAACAAGGGCAAGATAAACCAATTTGCCCCTCCCTTGGAGGCCCTGAACTATTTAGGGTTCATATTCTTGTTTGCCTAACCTATAACTCATTGGCTGCCTTTATAGACCAGGAGTATACTAACAAAATTTTATTCAAATAACTGATCAATCCTATCTGCTAGCAAACCCGAACAAACTAACAAACCTTATCCCTAAGTAGCTGCTGCCGAACTGGTGGCTGGGCCGACGCACTTGCCATGACAGCATGACATACATAGATCTATCATGAAGCAACAGGACTTTAGCTCATTGATATGATTTGGCACTCTGCTATGTTTACTTTTTTATACTATGACATGCAGTCATATAGACATGCCAAGACAACAGGGTATATTTGGATTGTAGAACAGTGTTGGCAGACTAATAGATAGACTTTTGACTTTTTTTATCCAAATGGACAGAGAGGTACCCAAAAAGATCCAGAGTGAAAGAGGAGAAAACAACGGTATAAAATTGCAAAAGAAACATCAAGAGTAAGATCCCCACAAGCAAAACAACATAAGCACAATTGTTACAGTACACTCAGCATAAATGTTAGGACAGGCTTACAAGTCATGCCTATGAACTGTGCCAGTAAATCGCTAATGATATCAGCATATCACGCCTCACCAGTACCAGGATGTGCCTGACGCATTCTCTGCTGGCTACCTTGGGAGATAACTCTCTCTCTCTCCCCCTCCCTCCTTTTTTCTATACTTTTTTTTTTACTTTTTTCAAATATTTTTTTCTATTTCTTTTTTTTCAAGAACTTCTTTCTGGGATTTTTCCTCCCTTTTTTCATCCCCACATAGCTAACACTAGAAATTGTGCTGAGATTCAAGCAAATGCCAAAACTTTGATAGAAAGGCTTGATGACAGCCGACTAATCTGCGACCAGTGCCATTGCTCATTCAATGGAAAAGAGGAAAAAACAGGAAAATAAGTAAAGATATGAGATACAGCTTATGTTTTGTATCATTAGTTGACATTGGCAATAAGACCATCAGTCCTGTTGTTCAACGAAATGGAACTTTGCAGCAGGAACTAAAAATAATACAATCCTCACATTGAAATAATATTTTTAATGGAGCCCAACCAAAGAGACATACTATCTACTGAAAGTGAAAAAAAAAACATCACAAAAGTAATACAAATCATTATAAAAACCCCAAATATTATCTGTAAACAGTCAGTAAATGAATATCAATTTCATATCTTTAGTTCGAAAAGCATATTCTGGTAACAAGGACCAAAACAGATTAATCATCAGATATATACATAGCCATAAGGTATAAAATAGTATTGAACTGTGCACAGTCCTCTTAATATATATAAAGTGGAGAGATAAAGCTTACATTTCCAACGAACACTGATTGAGCATCCATACTGCACTTTTCATTTCATCTTCTGGAAATGCATACATTCTCATCTCAAATTTACCATATTACCATAGTTGTTAAGGCGTCGCTATACCGACGCCATATCGTCGCCATATCGCCGTGGCGTTTTTCTGGCTCTCGCCACGGCGACGCCATGGCTCCGGCGTGTATGGCGTCCGCCATAGCGCCGTGGCGTCCCCGTGGCGCCGATTTGGCGTCCTGTGGCACCTTTGTGCGCTGTGGCGGGCGCAATAGACGGTGAGGGTGAGGGTGAGGCCGTGAGGGTACCTGTATAGGCCGAGTGGCCGATTGGAGCCCTCCGAGACCGAGCCTGAGACGCTGCTCGCCGGGCTCTGGCCAAAGGGCCCAGCAGCAGCTCGGGCCGCTTCGGCGGCGCCGCTCACTCATTGGGAGCGCGCCACCAGCGAGGGGGCCAGCGATGGCGCCGAGTCGTCTGCTCGCTCACGCTCGCTCTCACTCGGGCTCCGCGCGACTGAGAGAGAGAAGGGGAGGAGTAGAATGGGAATTAGGGTTTCGGCTAACGCGGCCGGGCGAGCCTTTTTGTTCGGGCGAGATGGCCGGGCGACCGTCGGATGCGATCCGACGGCGGAGAGCGGCCGGGCCGTTTTGCGGCCCAGGCGGGCACGCGCGGCCGCGGCACTTTGCCGGCCCAGGCCCACGTTGCGGCCTGGGTGTGGCGGGGCGCCACGCAGAGGTGTGGGCCGAGCCGAATTGCCGGTTTTGGGCCCAGTAACAGTAAAGAATGAGCCCGGTTTGAGAGATGAGAGAGTTCTATGTCTTTTGTGCTACATTTACATTGCTATTTTGATTTGCTAATATTGTAGACTATACCTTTTAAGCTACATTTGCATTACCATTTGTCAATATAATTTCCTAATATCCTAGACTATAATGTATGTATTCGCCACGCCGATGTGTGTATGGCGTCGCCGCGCACCATAGACGCTGTAAAGGTGTGAAGGTGGTGGGTCGCCACGCCTCGCCACGCCGCCATAAAAACTATGCATATTACATTAGCAACATTTTTATTCTAAAATTCTCCGGAAACAAACAGAAGTGACATATTCAGATCCACATGTGCTTCATCTCTAGGAATGACGCTACCTCTGGACTTTGTTTCAGTTCCGTGGCAATGCACCGGCAGATCTATAACAAGTAAGTAAAAAGTAACGAATGAGAATGCAGAGGATGCGCGCTGCTACCAATAGGATTGAGAACCATCCACATGAGACTTAAATGTAAGATGTTTCCAAGACCAAGAGGCTATTGAGCATCATGTCAAATGACAGAAGCTGGAAAAGACAGCAGATGATGAGATGGTCCATCAGAGAAACAACTTATGGATCCACCAGGTTATCAACCATTAGAATCACTATGGATTTTAACCCTCTTCAGCTAAGCTTATCTCAGTCCAAATGCTGCGAAACTTAATGTCCATGTTTGATGAACCTACTTGAAAAATATGTTTTTCTATAACACTCTGTTGACAACCAAACTTGACATCTTTTTATATGCAAACTATGCTTCTGTCTGAGATATTAAGTTTGCCTAATAAGGAGTTATAATACTTCAGATTCACCCACATGCGCTAACTAGAAATCGTGGGGCACCGATGTGCTCATACTAGAAATCGTGGGGCACGGTGTTTCCGCGCCATCGTTGATCCAGCGAGTCATGATTGTGTGTGGGATATCCAACAGCTTTTGTGTGTAATGGAGAACTGTCAATGATTTCTAAAGAAAAAGATTTCAACCAAATTGCAGTGCCTTATCTATATCTTTGTATTTATTTGTTGTTGCATATAGCAGCAATGTATTTATTTGTTGTTGCATATAGATATAGCAGCAATTAATCATTCATGTAGCTCGCACTCAGTCGGCCTCTTTTAGTAGCACTATTGTAGATAATTGCTCCAGAGTTTAGGATTTACAGGTTTCTGCAACATAACAAAAAGCAATATGATTTAGACCAGACCTACACATTAAGCAAGTAGGGGATTGACCACATGGCCGACGAACAGCACCACACCAGTCGTGTCTTCTCGGATCAAGAAGAGGAAAGGGTGATCCGCGATGAAATAATCTGGGTGTATTCTCCTAAGTGAAGTACCCCTCGTCACTATAGCAGATGCTGCAGCAGCCTCGGTTCCTTCCTCGTTAACTTCCACAAATGACTTGTGAAGAATGGACGAGACAGATAATTTCAGTGGCACGGGTGAATCAACAAACTCTGACAGATCTGCTTCTGGGCTAAACGGCAGCTGGAGCCCCAAACCTTTCAGCAACTCGGATGCTTCGAATCCAAAGGATATCTTGAACTTGGGGACCTTGATCTGCCCAACTGGAATCTTCCTCGTTGGGATATGCCTGTCCAGGAACTCAGGTTCAGAACTCAACTTTTGAGCCAAGCTCCAGAGGCCATCTTGTGCTTCTGGAAGAAGTATGTACATGGAGAACTGCCTCTTGTCACCACCTTGCTCGTACGGAAGCCTGAGCACCTTCAAGTCGCCGTAAGATGCCATATATTGGTCGTCTCTGCTGGACATGAAAGGTGCTTCAACTGAACTCCCGTTGAGAAGGTGGAACTCACCGTCTCTTGTTTCAGATGCATCGAACTTGTTAGTCCAAGCTCCTTTGAAATAGAGTGCATTGCCAAGAACCAGCCTAGTGGATTCATCAACAGAGCCCGGTGGCAGAAGCTCTTCGATTGTACCTGAGGTGACTTTCTCTACCCATGTGTTCACTTGACCAGCAACTTCTGCAGCCTGACAAAAAAGACAACATATATAGGAGTACATGAGCCCTCCACGCAAATAAGTCGTAATAATAGAAAAGCTATGCGCATGGTTTCCAAATTGATTGAACGGATAAGATCGTGTAAAGAATTAGCAATATATTTGCTTAATTTTTTTATTTTTTATTTTTTTTTTTAAAAAACGGACGGCAAGAGCTTGCTCTGCCGAAATTTTATTAAATTAAATAATAACAAGATCGATCCATCAGAGAAACAAGGAACACTACTAGCTCACAACTGGCGCTGGGGGGATCTATCGCACCACAACAAATAACAATGGCTACTACTAACTAACCATGCTAGAGCTAGATGTTTGCAAGCAAGCAAGCAAGGGGATCATATTATATCATATCAGACCTGTTTCTGGAAGTCGACGGAGTGGGTGTAGGCCTTGTACTTTCCCACGGCGAGCTCCTGGAAGGCCGGCTTCAGCTTCCACGACGCGTCCGCGAAGACGGCGTCCGCGAAGGCGATCCGTGGGCCTCCCGCCTCGGACCCGTCGGCCATCACGATCCGTGCCACCTGGTCGGCGAGCGCGTGCAGGCTATCGGCTGCGTCCGGGCCATGGCCTCCGCCGAGTGCGGCGAGCAGCTGGTCGCGCGTGGCGCCGCCCGAGCCGGCGGCGAGGAGGCTGAGCGCGACGTGGAGTGACAGCGGGGAGAAGACGGCGTTGGTGTTGCTGACAGGGAGAGCGGGAGAGGAGGGGGAGGAGAAGGCAGCGGCGAGGCAGAGCGCGAAGCGGGTCTGGTGCGCGATGGAGAGGAGCGTGGCGGCGGTGGCCATGGTCCGTGTCGGTGTCGGTGATCCGAGCCGTTCGATTCCTGGGACTTGGATTTTCATTGGTAGTATATATATATTAGCAGCAGCAGAGGTGTTTGTTTGGCTAAAAATCTGGATCTAGATTCAGTTTTGGTAATCTAGAGCAAATTAACATGCCCTGCCCATAGAATAGAATAGATTCACAGTTCCTTTCCTTGCTCGGAGTCGCCTCAGCCTTCATCTGCGCAAAGGAAACACAAGAGAGGTGCAATTTCGAACAGTCCCGGGGTGTTTTCAGTTACTATATATTTTGTTGGACTACAGGTCACGAAGACGCGTCCTCCGTTGTTGTTGTTGTAATTAATAATATAAGATATAAGAAAAACACGTTAGACTAGACGCGGGGAGTCAGATCGGGTATGCATGCTTAGTCACAAGCAAGAGTTATAGATGGGCAACGGGCCAGCCCGGCATGGGCCCGTGCCAAGCACGGCCCGACAAGGCCCGGCACGACAGGGCCCAGCGTGCCACCGGGACGTGCCTCCCTGGGCTTCGTGCTTGACCGACGGCCTAGGCACGGCCCTATGGCCGCTTTCCGTGCCGGGCTGGCCCGCAAAGCATGCCCTGTGAAGCCTATCAGGCCGGTCCGAGGCCCGCTTGCCAGGGGAAGGGGAGGGAAGGCGGAGGAGAAGCCGAGCATGTTGAGGCCGTCGCCCTTGTAGTCGTCCTGTGGCGAGGCGGATCCGGACGTAGGCAGCCACGGGAGGTGGCAGCGGCCGCCGGCATGCTCGCTCGCGAGGCGGATCCAGGCGTAGGTGGTGGCCGCGCACCCAGGGAGGGAAGAGGAGGGCGGCGCGAGCATCTCCATCTTGAGAACGAGGAGGAGCAGAGGGCGCCATGACTCGGATGCGGCGCTGGGGAAAGAGGACAACGGGAATGGGAGGAGCGGAGGGTGGCTAGGCGTCGCGACTCGTGAAGTGCGTGTGCGGACCGCGGACGGCACTGGGAGAGAGGGGGCATGAGCGGCTGAGTGCGGCGTGGGGGATGGATCGGGCATCGGGGAAAGGAAATTAGGGTTAGAGGGTGTCAGCGCGAAAACGTGGTAGCCGCGTCGGGTGGACACACAGCAAGCCGAAACGATGTGGAGATCTACCTGGCTTCAACGCAGGACCAGTCGATTCTATGAATTCCCAAGGACGTGCCAGTAAATTTGACCTACAATTGATAAGGAGGAAAAGTGTATCAGTAATTTAGGGTGGAACATGCTGGTTTTACCCAGATAGTTCCAAGTGTGCCGCTTTGGGAGCAGCCAGACGGGAAAATCGACTAAATAGCCGATACGAGAAGAAATCGACTGTTAAGGACTGTAACGCTCGCGGGTCATGATTGATTTTATAGTAATGAATACAATGCGTCCAGTTTTAATGATTCTTTTCTTTAAGCTATTAACATATATGCGTCAAAGATACATCACTAACTAAATTAGATTTAATCAATACGTGCTGTAGAGCCAATGAATCCGGTGAAAAAGGATTTACCACACAAACAATCGACTGTTTGATATAGATAGATCTACGAACCGTCCAGATCTAATCTATTACCGTCAACAGTGAGGCTCGATCGGATTGATGCAGCTATGATGATGATGATAGTCTATAACCAGAAAATCCATAGAACCGACCATACTTCAACAGGTTCATGAAAGCGTGCCATATCTGTGAAAGCACAGGCGAATCGGCTAAAATAGGCGATTTAGGTAGAAAAGGGATTACAACATGTGAACAATCGACTGTTTAATATGGACAGATCTATAAACTCATCAAATCTAACCTATTATCCTTAACAGTTAAAAGGTCCTAATGGCTAGAGGGGGGGGTGAATAGCCTAATAAAATTCTACAACAACACTTAACAAAATGTGTTAGACAATTTTGCGGCGAAGCGAGTGTTGCGCTAGCCTACTAAAATGCAAGCCACCTACCACAATTCTATTTCGAATAGTGTATGTCCACACAATAGCTATGACACTTAGCTAAATTAGTGTGCTCTCAAAGACTAACTAAAGAGCAACACTAATCAAACAAACAAGCTCTCACAACTAGCTACACTAAAGAGCTTGATAACTAGTTTACGGTAATGTAAGAGTGAGCAAGAGAGTTATACCGCCATGTAGTGGTAGGAACCAATCAATCACAATAATAAATACCAATATAGACCAATCACCTCGGAATCAAATGATGAACACAATGATTTTTACCGAGGTTCACTTGCTTGCCGGCAAGCTAGTCCTCGTTGTGGCGATTCACTCACTTGGAGGTTCACGCGCTGATTAGCATCACTCGCCAAACCCTCAATAGGGTGCCGCACAACCAACACAAGATGAGGATCACACAAGCCACAAACAATTTACTAGAGTACCTTTTGACGCTCCGCCGGGGAAAGGTCAAGAACCCCTCACAATCACCACGATCGGAGTCGGAGACAATCACCTCCTCCACTCAACGATCCTTGCTGCTCCAAGCCGTCTAGGTGGCGGCAACCACCAAGAGTAACAAGCGAAATTCGCAGCGAAACACAATCACCAAGTGTCTCTAGATGCAATCACTCAAGCAATGCACTTGGATTCACTTCCAATCTCACTATGATGATGAATCAATGATGTAGATGAGTGGGAGGGCTTTGGCTAAGCTCACAAGTATGCTATGTCAGTAGAAATGGCCAAGAGAGTGAGCTTGAGCCGGCCATGGGGCTATAAATAGAGCCCCAGTCAAATAGAGCCGTTATACCCCTTCACTGGGCAAAACGCGCTCTGACCGGACGCTCCGGTCATACTGACCGGACGCTGGCCCTCAGCGTCCGGTCGCCCGATGGACGCCACGCGTCACCAGCTTCAAACGTTGTTCGTTAGATTTCAACGGCTGTGAAGCTGACCGGACGCTCTGGTAAAACTGACCAGACGTTGAAGCCCCAGCGTCCGGTCGTTTCCAGTAAGCTCCCCGAGGCATGTTTTTTCGACCGGACGCGTCCGGTCCACCTTGACCGGACGCAGCCAGCGTCCGGTGCTCAACCCTAGCCACTGTGCCGTCTGACATCTCGACCGGACGTAGCCTTTCAGCGTCCGGTCGCTGAGTGACCCAGCGTCCGGTCAGTAGACCGACGCCAGCATCATTTCGATCAACTCCATTTTAACTCTTACTTCTTCACCCTTGCTTAAGTGTGCCAACCACCAAGAATTTTGCATCCGGCGCAATAGAAAATAGACATATCATTTTCCCGAAAGCGTCGAATCCCGCCTCGCAAGCATGTGGTAGCATATTTACACAAATATTATCAAGGGTGTTAGCACTCCACTAGATCCCAAATGCATATGCAATGAGTTAGAGCATCTAGTGGCACTTTGATAACCGCATTCCGATACGAGTTTCACCCCTCTTAATAGTACGGCTATCAAATCTAAATGTGATCACACTCTCTAAGTGTCTTGATCACCAAAATAAAATAGCTCCTACAAATTATACCTTTGCCTTGAGCTTTTTGTTTTTCTCTTTCTTCACTTCAAGTTTAAGCCCTTGATCATCTCCATGCTATCACCATTGTTATGTTATGATCTTCATTTGCTTCTTTACTTGAAGTGTGCTACCTATCTCATGATCACTTGATGAACTAGGTTAGCACTTAGGGTTTCATCAATTTACCAAAACCAAACTAGAGCTTTCAACAGTGGGGTTCGACCGGATCGATGACAGCCATGATAAAGATAACAGATCAAACCTTTAAAGTAAACAGAACTATTCACATAACAGAATCATGAAGACACACTATAAGCTTTAAAATATGGGCAATCGGCTATTTAGCCGATGCAGGCATAGCAAACAACCAAGGTCACGCCTGGTCAAAAGCAAATCTACCAACTAACATACTCTGATTTAAAGTGCCAACAGTGTGGATCGATCGGATCGTTACTGCCATAATAGCGAGCTATAGACCAGATTCAAGTAGCTAGTAAACCTTCTCAAGATTAGACATACCTTAGCCACGTACTATACACGATCAAGATCGAAGTAGAACGGTCGATAAAACATAATCCATCGTTTAAAGTAAGAACCATCACAATGTGACAAAATAAACGATAGACTAAAAGAATATGAGGCCGATCTAGATCGATCTCGATTGGGCAGGTTGATATTGCTGAAACTAATGACAACAAGAACATCAACAAGATCGGTAACTTAATGAATCTACACTAAGGATGCCACCCTTAGGTAGAACCGATAACTTGACCTTAATCTAATTCGAGCAGTGGAGGTCGAACTTAACCGATGCAGCCGTACTTGAACTAGATAAGGATAGATAACTAACTTATACTAGAGCTCGTAAGAGGTCGGCCGGACCGATGCAGCCTTACAAACAAAAGTATAAGCCATGACGGTACTTACAGATAAGCCGAAAGTCGACCGGATCGATGCAGCCCTGCTTGTTGAAGAATTCGTCGAGATCTACAATACTCCTACTCCTATGGGTTGACATAAAACCAAAAAAGTAATTGGTATTGATTGATTGGATGTTTCTTACAATAGTCGGGGTCCAATATTTATACCCAGAACTTAAACATGAATCCTACTCAAACTGACTTATTGCAATCTTTGAAATAAAAGAAAACATTCCTAATTTAAGATAACTTGGATTCCAATCCTTTTCCCTTTTATAGAGTCCGATATTTTTCTCCCTGACGCCATCCGTACGTAGTCTGTCGATGTTGTCTGCTGACATCATCTATAAAATAGTCGATTCCGACACTGCATCAAAACCAGCTGATATCAATTCATATCTGATCGATCCCTTGATGATACAATCTTAGGAGCTTCGAGTTCTCGCGTTCTTCTTTCCCAAATTTTGGTGTAAACACATGGCCCCAATTTTGGGATAAAAGTAATTTTATTCTAAAATTTACCACGCCTGTACCCTCGATGGGTCCGTGGTCACGGGTAGAGAACCTTGACCTAGGGCCTACTATCTGTCACCTTCACCAACGTCTTTGCCTGCTTATGAGCCCACACTTTAAAGCTTTATGAGAGCACTATTACTTCACGGGCGCTTGGATTCAATCTTCCAGACCGACTATAAATGCTTATCCGACCTTGGCGAGAGGAGCCCAACGACTCAGTTATGTTTCCCTTCTGCTTGCTTCCTCGAGTGCCCTTGGCTCTGCTAGACCCTCTATGATCTAATTCCTTACTATGAGGGTCTTGAGTGGTTAGAAGAATTCTTGTGCATAGGACGATTGTGTCGCTCATTTCAGCGCCTTGTTGAGCAAGAGGATCAGTTGCTGCGGTTAGAAGAATTCTTGTGATGTCACCTGAGTTTTCTCACCATCAGCGCAGAGCTGTTCTAGTGTTTGTAAGGGTTCAAATGTGTGGACACCTTCCCCTTGTTCACTCTATCAAGTGCTCGTATCGAGAAATCGGTTGGATATAACAACAAGATCAAAATTCATAAGAATCATCATGTCGGTGACATGGGTTGCAATAATTAGATCTACCATATTTAACAAAAAAGGCTTCAACTAAATACATATTAAACTAAATACATATTAAAGACACATATAGGTGCCATGTAGAGCTGTTGATGTGGTGGATGGTAAAAACATATTGAGAAGTTGATAATAAGTTCATAACAGCTGAAATAGAGATAACGAAACGTCTCTATGGTTATTTTGGACAAAAAAAATGAATAAAAAGAGAAGTGAGCAAAGATGAGTAAGGCCCTGTTTGCTGGGAGAAATTTGGAGAAATCTGGATGAATCTGTGGGAGAGTGAACAGTGTTTTTTCATCCGCGCATAGTAAAATCCGGTTGGTTTTTCAACCAGCCGAACGAGCCCTAATTCTAGCTATTTGTATATATGCAGATTCTAAAAATGGACTTCTTTTTGAGCCCAGCCCTGGAATCGACTCTTTTTCGGCTAGAGCGCATTTCCACCTGTAGGAATGGAAGCAGAGAATATGAAATTGGCTCTCCTCCCAGGCCTTGGATAAGATTCTAGCTGGTGCTCCTAGTTTTATTAATGAAGAAGCGTTTGATGAATATGTCCGGTGCCATTATTCTCACTTTCATTTTTGAAATCAGAACTGTGGTTCGTTTACGAGAAATTTCTCCATGCAAAAACAGAGAAAAATGGTTTATTTAATTTCGTTTATTAAAAAATATTAAGAGTCAGTACAACTGAGATATCTGTTCTGATGAACGACTGATACACATAGTAGATCACTTGTTGCATGTCGTCGGCAGCGGAGGTCCACACAAGCACTTGTTGTGCTGGTAGTTGTAGGCATCGAACCTCGCCATGTTGCCGCCGGTGGGCACGCCGCCGCAGAGCCGGTTGTAGCTGACGTTGAAGAACTGCAGGTTGGTCAGGTTCGCCACCTGCGCCGGGATGCCGCCGTAGATGGCGTTGTGGCTCACGTCCACGAAGTAGAGCTGCTCCGGCAGCTCCACGCCGGAGAGGTTGAAGCTCAGCGCGTTGCGCGACAGGTCCAGGTACTGCAGTTCCTTTGCCCCGCCGAACAGGCCCGACGCGTCGCCGCCGGTGAGTGTGTTACGCGACAGGTCGAGGTGCGCGAAGTTGACGGCGGCGAACTCGGCTGGGATGCCGCCGGACAGGTTGTTGTGCGACAGCACGAGGTAGGCCTGGTCGGGGGACCTGCTGAGGAGCAGCGGAGGGATGGCGCCGGTGAGGCGGTTGCGGCTGAGGTCGATCCCGGAGAGGTACGGGAGGGCGGCGAGCGACGCCGGGATGGCGCCCGTGAGGGAGTTGAATGGCAGCTCGAGCAAGGTGAGCGCGGTGAGCTTGCCCAGGAATGACGGCACGGGGCCGGAGACGCCGGTGTAGGAGATGATGAGCATGGAGAGGTTGGAGAGCCTGGCGATGGCGGGCGGGATGGGGCCCGAGATGCCGGGGAGGTGGTGCAGCATGAGGTTCCGGAGGTGGACGAGGCCGCCGATGGCGTCGGGGATGGTGCCGGTGAGGTTGGCGTCCTGGAAGATGGAGAGGCCGACGACGCGGCCGGTGAAGGGGTCGCAGTCGACTCCGTACCAGTCGCAGCACGAGGAGTCGGGCGTCCAGGACGCGAAGTGGTAGGGGGTGCCGAACGCCGCGTCAATGGCCAACAGCGCTTTCTTGTCGTCGGAATGGCAGCGGTCCTTGCTTGAGGCGGCGGCGGCGGCCGAAGCCGCAGCGAGGAGGAGGACGAGGACGAGGGAGGTGCGCATCGCCGTCGTCGTCGTCTTCATCTTGGACGTGCACGGGGGGTCGCTGCAGCTTGCAGCTGGCTATGGATATATATTCCCTGCTGGGCTAGCTTTGCCAAGAAATGCAACAGAGACTTGCTGGCAAGTGCCAAACTGCCGACTCATGGATGAGCGCCGACAACAAGATAGCCGCCGCCGCGTTTGGCACTTTGGCAGGAGCAGGACAGGCCACTCATGGAAGCGAAAGGGATAGATGGTCAAATATCTCAAGCTACACTCTGACTTGGATAAGACTAGGAGCAGCATGCAGTGTGGATCACTGTGGTCTCTGGACTGGAGAAGGACTATCCAGCTGTTATCTATCGGCAATGCTTGTATCCCTGCGTCCGGCCCGAGACTCTCGTCTGAACGAGCCTCATCCACTTATTTACAGAACCAGCCCGCATCGCACGCCCTTTCTACACTGCGCGCCCCCGCTTGCCCGTGCCGCCTCCGCCGTCCGGACTCGCACCTCTCGTCGTGGCCGCACTCCATTCGCCTGCCACGGCCACTGTCGAGGTCCATACCGCCAATGAGCTCCGCACCGATGACCTCCAAGCACTCCGTGGCATCGAACTCCGCGATAGCGTCGAGCTCCACAAGGACGAGCTCCATTCGTCTAAGCATGAAAGGATCTAAACAATACCTAGAGGGGGGTGAATAGGCGTATCTAAAAATTTCTACGTAATCTCAAAGTCAAATGTCAGTGATAGTCAGAAGTCCCGACAGTTTGGGCCGGAACTTCCGGTATCTCGCACTAAAAGTTCATTTTAGCACTTGTAGTTAAATTCTCGTAGGTGCCGAAACTCCCGGCTGTTTGCGTCGGAACTTTCGGCTGCCGGAAGTTCCGACGCAAACAGCCGGGAGTTTCGGCACCTACGAGAATTTAACTACAAGTGCTAAAATGGTCTTTGAGTGCGAGATATCTTACAACCCCACTTTCTAGTGGTAAGATGAAGTGTTGGGGCTGCTCCTTTGACGCCGGAAGGTCACCATTCCGTAGATCGAGTCCAAACCCTAAGAGGAAAGTTGGGGAGGAAGACAAACCAACAAAAACAAATATGATAGCACAAATCTCAACAACAACAAGCACGCGGGACACAAGGATTTATCCCGAGGTTCGACAACCCCACAAAGGAGCTCCTACGTCCTCGTTGTTGAGGTGACCACAAAGGTCGGAGTCTCTTCCACCTCCTTGCCTCTCTCAAAGCAACCACAAAGATCACTCGAGCTTTTCACTAAGAAAATGAGGGTAATACAAACTTTTTAAAGCTCTTCCACAAGATGGAAGCTCTTGGGCGATGTCTAGCCGGCTAGGAGCAAAGCTCCAAGAGTAAAAGATGCAAATCCAACCGGCTTGATGAAAAAATCGAGTACTCATGCTTGTCAAAGTGATTCTCTCACTCAATCCACTCTCCTTTCACTCAAAACCCTAAGGGAATCGAAGATTGGAGCAATGGGGAGAGGAGGGGGCGCCTTGAATGCTTGAGAGCTGTTTTAGACGAAGGTTGATGAGCAATGAATGAGTGGGTGACGGTTAGAAGAGAGGAGACAGCTATTTATACTCATAGGCAAAACCAACCGTTCAGATCTGAGTTGGAAGTTCCGACACAGATCGTCGGGACTTCCGGCCCTTCTACAAAACACTGTTCACTAGGCGCAGACCAAAGGGCTAGCTCGGCTGGAGTCGGAACTCTCGGCGTCTGTCGGGACTTCTAGCAGTCGGGACTTCCGACAGCCAGCCGATCCTGGCGCCTAAGTCCAAGAGCGCCGGGGCTTTCGGCTACCAAAAGTCCACCGGCTGCATCTAAGTGTTCGTGAGGTGATTTAGTGTCTCTCTTTTGATTTTATTTATTTGCTTGAGCACTCTATCTTCCTCAGACCACCAAAACTTGCATCCCTCTTTATAGTACGGCGGAACCTAAACTCAAAACAAAAGATAAAACTTTGGAGAGCGCTTTGAGTTTATCCATCTTTTCAATTTCAAGAATTGAGGGATACAATTTCATCTTGGATCAACATTTTAAAACTTTCATGGGACTAAAGCTGCAATATATCTCATTAAGATCTCATTAGTCCCTAAATTGGATGTTATCAATACACCAAAACCCACATAGGGGGTAAATGCACTTTCAATCTCTCTCTTTTTGGTAATTGATGACAACCAACTTAGGCTTTTATAAGAATGAAATAACTTAAAACTTTTGAACCCCAAAATCTATGGATAGCTCCCCCTTAATATATGCAATGAATTTGAATTTCAATGATGATCATAAACACATCACTTGCATGTATTAAGATAGAAGCTCCCCCTAAATTTTACAATCCATGGGGTGCACCAAATATATGTGAACAAGTGAATATCCGTGAAAAAGAAGATGCAATATGACATGTTATATTCACACAAGTAAAAGAAAATATGATGGCCAAGATCTTAAAGTAACAACTTGAAACAACACATGGCCATCCAAAATAACATCCACCATTCACATGTAGAGACTAATAGATATGTAGATAAACATTACTTGTCCTACAATCATCCATCACACACACAAATATAGTTGTCCATCACATAGTGTCACCACACGACATAGTTCATACAAGCTAAAAGTTTTAAAGTCTCACAAGCCAACTAACTTATTACAAGATAGATCAAAGCCTAACACTCCCCTTTGTCAACAAGTGCCAAAAGGGGTAGGCTGCGTGAAAGAAACGACTACTCATCCTTGTAGTCCTCATCGTCATCATGGTCACCATCATCACCACCATCGTCGTCATCATCATCATCCTCGATGTACTCCTCATCCTCGGCACCGGCTTGTTGCTTGCCATGGCGACGGGGCTGATCGGACGACTCACCATAGGAGTCCTTCAAGCCTCATCATAAAGCTCAAAAGGATCACGAAGAGGCTCCAAGTCATGAGGCGGTGTAGAGTGACTGTCCAACTTCTGCTCAATCCAATGCATCCTCACAAGCAACTCTTGCTCACACTCCGTGCTAGCACAAGAAGCTCCAAACATATACTTCATGAAGAACTTGAACTTGCTGGGGGGCTTACCACCGGAGGAAGAGGAGGACTAAGGCTCCTCACTATGAGCACGGCGAGAGCGTGAAGCACGTGGTGGAGAAGCATGTGAGGAGGAACCTGTGGCACCTTTGCCTTTTCCTTTGCCCTTGGCGGCCTCCTCTAACTCTCTCTTCGCCTGAAGGGAGAGCATGTTGGAAAGTTTGAGCTTCTTGTGAGGATTGTCTGTAGGGAAGTGAATGCCAGACACATGCTCAATGATATGCATGATATATGGTGCATAGGGGTAGTGCTTCACCACATCTTCACTAGCATCAAAAATCTTCGTCCAAATATACCGGCTAATAGAGAACTTGGTAAACTCATCGCCAAAACAGTCAAGAACCACCTGAGAGTCATCACGAAGATGAGTAGAGTCACCACGCTTGGGATACAAGATCTGGCGAAGAATGTTGTTGAGCACATAGTAGTAGGGCTTCAACCAAACTGTTTGCCCATCAGCAGGATGACCATCCAAATACATGTACTGATACTCATCCATAGCAAGAGGGGAAACCTCAGCAATAGTTGTTGAGCGGCGATCCCGACGATCCTAACTAAGAAGGCGAGCAAAGGTAGGAAAGTCAATCTTGTAGTGCTTCCCTTTAGTGGTCCAATGAATGACATGAGTAGCTTCACGAGTGTCCAAATGATAGGAGGCATAGAACTGACAGATAATCTCATTATTCCACGGCTTATGGAACTCCATCAGCTGCTTTAACCCCATCCTCTTCAAGTCAGTGATCATTTGCTTAAGCACCAAACCAGGCAACTTACCAAGTTCATAGGTGTCAATGGACTTCATCTGAACCACTGGAGCCTCCTGCTTGTTGATGAAGCGGAGATAAACCAAATGATGATAGAAGTCAAAATGAAATGGTTGCCAGAACCTATACACAATCCTCAAATCCTTGGGCTCATCATAGAGAGGTTGGGCATGCCGACGACGAATTTTAGCCACATGGCGATGATAATCCACCATCAAGTGCGGGGTGTAGCCACTAGCGGGATTGGGGGTGCGCTAAGGCTCCTGGATGGATGGAGTAGGACCGGCGAACGGAACCAACCGGCTAACCCCAAAATAGCCCAGCCCAGAAGGCGGGGTCATGGTGCACACATCCTCAGCAATAGTCCTTCCTTCTTGATCAAGGGCTTCCTCAGCAGGATCAACAATGGGCATATCACTAATGCTAGGAACAAACTCCTGAGCAGCAGCACCGACAAGTAGAGGAGGACCGGCTGGAGCTTGAGCTTGAGCACCTCAAGCGCGAGAGGCGTGGCCACGACCATGAGAACCAGCATCATCACGAGGGCATGACGCCTTAGTGTGTCTAGTCGGCCGAGAGGACTCAGCGGGGTCGTAGTTCTTCTTAGACCTCTTCTCGTGATGCCGAGGAGGACTATCATCACTACCGAACGCCATGACTACGCAGACAACAAAACGAGATTAAGAAACACGACAAAGAAGGACGAACAAGCATCGAGAAATGAAGAAACATGAATGGAGTAGCAACTGCAGAGTCAGGAGTTCCGACGTTAGTCGAGAGTCCCAGCAGTCAGGAGTTCCAGCAGGGAGCCGAGACTTCTGATGGTCGGGACTTTCGGTAGGGGCCGAGACTTTTGACGCACAAAGATGCAAATCCATTCACATGGCTTCACATCTAGACACACAACCAGACAAGGAAGATGGAGGAGAAGAAGGGAAGAAGAATAGAAGCAAAAATGCAAGGTACATTGCAGCTAGGGTTAGAGCAAAATGATTGTACCTCAAGGGAGAAAGAAGAAGAGATTGAGGATGAAATCCGTAGCACAGGCACCGAGCACAACATCCTTGAATCAAATCCACGGGCAGATCGACAAAAAACATGCACCACACCTTAACGGAGGAGGAGGGCCGGGGAGGAGGACTGGAGGCCTCGGTGGAGGTCAGGGATCTCAGGACGATAGAGCTGGAGCTCCCGGTGGCCGGGGAGGTGAACCGGAGCACCGGCGGCCGAGCGACGGAGCGGGGCGACGCGGAGGCGGAGGGGTGGCTGCAGGGCGGCGCGGGGGAGGGAAAGGAGAGAGTGAGGGTAGTAATTGGGGCAGGCCATGGTGAAAAGAGTTAACCCTAGGTCAAACGGGCGTGGTAAAAACACGGTTAAAGAGGCGCTGTCCAGATCTACGTCGAAACTTCCAGCGCAGAGTCGGGAGTTTCGGCGGTCGAGAGTTCCGGTCGGAGCTGGTACTTTCGGCTCGAGCCAAGACTTCCGATGCAGGAAGACTAAAAAACGTCCTAACTTGCACTCACAACACCATGTGGGGAAAAAATATGATACACACTAACATTTTGACATGTGACTAGATTTCAATCATACACCACAAGGCAATAGTCACATGTGAAAATTATAAAATAGATTTTGAAAGTGTCACACAAAGCTTTTAGCAAATCTTTTCTCCTTTCTAGATCATACAAATTATGTACAAGACATCAAGCCACGTTATGAGAATCAACGATATTTAGCTCACTCCTCAAAGCACAAAATCTTGACTCATCTAGGGGCTTTGTGAAGATATCGGCTAGTTGCTTTTCGGTGCTCACATGATGAAATGTGATATCTCCTTTGGCTTTATGGTCTCTCAAAAAGTGATGCCGGATGTCTATGTGCTTTGTTCGAGAGTGGTTTATAGGGTTGTTCACTAACTTAATGGCACTCTCATTGTCACACAAAAGGGGAATCTTGGTTAGATCACAACTAAAGTCTTTGAGAGTTTGATTCATCCAAAGTAGTTGGGCACAGCATGCACCGGCCACCACATACTCAGCTTCGGTAGTGGACAAAGCAATGGAGTTTTGCTTCTTAGAGCTCCAAGACACCAAAGATCTGCCAATAAATTAATAAGTCCCGGTGGTACTCTTTCGGTTTACTTTGCAACCGGCATAATCCGAATCAGAATAGCCAAGTAACTCAAAAGTGGAGCCTTTAGGATACTACAAGCCAAGATTTGGAATGTGCACTAAATATTGAAAAATTCTCTTAACGGCCATCAAATGACAATCTTTCGGATTAGCTTGAAATCTTGCACACATGCACACACTAAGCATAATATCAGCCCTAGATGCACAAAGGTAAAGGAGAGATCCAATCATGGAGCGATATACCTTTTAATCGATGTCCTTTCCTCCTTGATCAAGGTCAAGATGTCCATTGGTTGGCATAGGTGTCTTGATGGGCTTGGCCTTGTCCATGTCAAACTTCTTCAACATGTCAAACCTGACCCCTCAGGAGCGGCTCCCAACGGATGCCCGTACCGCCGCCAACCACTACGGGCCAGAAGGTACAACCCAAGGTTAAAATTTTGGCACCGTGCAGGGAGTGGCACGTCTTGATGTGACCCATGGCCACGACATGTCACTCTAGGGAATTCACATCGCCAACAGTGACAGACGCGTGGTCACTATGCTGCCTACTCCCCGTACGGCCGCTGACCAGCACGCCGGTTCGCCGCGTCGTCCACCGGGACAGGATGGGACGCCATGACCTGCTGATGACACAAGGGCGTGGCATCAGCGGTAAATAGGAGCCCAGCATGGAGCCATCCCTGTCGCCATCTACAATGTCGACGAGACCCGCATAAAGGAGAAGAAAGACCCGACAGTCCTGGAAGCCTTCTTCTCCTTGACTTTTCTCCCTCTTTCTCTCTGTAACCTGCTCTTCCCCTTCGTCGATAAAAGGGGAAGCAGGACGCCCCATGAAGGGCACGGCTGTATATGACTAAACATGGCTCGATATGCTCGAGACGCCTAAGACATCAGAAAACATCTACACGCCTTAGCAGCACACGCGCACACCAGAGACTTGGGACCCTTTCCCTCTCTCGCCTGTTTGTAACCCCTACTACAAACTTTCAGTGCCGATAACATGAGCAGCAGTGAACTGGACGTAGGGACATTCTGCCCAAACCAGTATAAATCCTTATGTCTTTTGAGCACACCAACCGAGCTAGACGCGCAATCTAGAAACTTACTAGTTGGTGACTCAAAACATCGACAGGTGTCATCTCATCATAACTGGGCCTTTCCATGATCACGGACGCTAGCATGTTATTCTTGGCTCTATAGGTTCTCAACATCTTCCTAGCAACCTTGTTGTCATCCCATTCGGTGCTTCCAAGAGCTCTTATACGGTTGACCAATGCCATAAGCCTATCAAATATAGATTGGGTTGTTTCATCTTGCAAGAACACAAATCTTTTCAATACACCATGAAGTAACTCAATGTTGCCTTTCCTCACACTCTTATCTCCTTCAAATGACACTTCAAAGTGTCCCATATTTGCTTTGCACTTTCCATTCCATTCATCTTTCTAAACTCATCCGAGCCTAGGCTTGACACAAGCAATGCTACGGCTTGTGCGTTTTGATGGAGATTGTGCATTTCTTCTAGAGTTATCTCTCTATCTTTATCGGTAGGAATCATCACAACAACATCCATAACTTCCTAAAGTCTTGCGGCAATGAGATGCATCTTCATCTTGTAAGACCAATCGTTGTGTCTTGTTCCATCAAAGTGAGGTGGCTTGCCAAGGTTGACGGAAGGAGAATGTAGAGGTGGACCTTTGATGAGTTGTCCATAATTGAATCCCATGTTTGAATACATTCCTTTTCCATGAGCATGCTTGCCTGCTCCAACATCACTTGCATTGTCTTTGGTTGCTTCATTCTTGCCACTTATAGCATCTTCAACCTTCTTGCTCAACTCTTCCTTCATATTGCTCATATCATCTTGCATCTTCTTCATTTCATCTTGGAATAGCTTTGCTTGCTTAGCCATCAACTCTTTTGCAATTTGCTTGGCCATCTCGGTCGCATCGGCTTTCATCTTTTTAGGGTCCAACATTATTTCTTCTTACACGGTGAAGTGCTTAAAGAAGACCTTGCTCTGATACCAATTGAAAGGATCTAAACAATTCCTAGAGGGGGGTGAATAGGCATTTCTAAAAATTCCTGTGTAATCTCAAAGTCAAATGTCAATGACAGTCGGAACTCCTGATAGTTTGGGCTAGAACTTCCGATAGTCGAAAGTTCCGACGCAAATAGCCGGGAGTTCCGGCACTTACGAGAATTTCACTACAAGTGCTAAAATGAACTTTGAGTACGCGGGACACAAGGATTTATTCCGAGATTCGGCAATCCCACAAAGGAGCTCCTACGTCCACGTTGTTGAGGTGACCACAAAGGTCAGAGTCTCTTCCACCTCCTTGCCTCTCTCAAAGCAACCACAAAGATCGCTCGAGCTTTCCTCTAAGAAAACGGGGGTAATACAAACTTTCTAAGGCTCTTCCACAAGATGGAAGCTTTTGGGCGATGCCTAGCCGGCTAGGAGCAAAGCTCCAAGAGTAAAATACGCAAATCCAACCGGCTTGACGAAGAAATTGAGTGCTCAAGCTTGCCAAAGTGATTCTCTCACTCAATCCACTCTTCTTTCACTCAAAACCCTAAGGGAATCGAAGATTGAAGCAAAGGAGAGAGGTGGGGGGCGCCTTGAATGCTTGGGAGCTGTTTTGGACGAAGGTTGGTGAGCAATGAATGAGTGGGTGATGGTTAGAACAAAGAAGAGAGCTATTTATACTCATAGGCAAAACCAACCGTTCATATATGAGTCGAAAGTTCCGACATAGATCGCCAGGACTTCAGGTCCTTCTACAAAACACTGTTCACTAGGCGTAGACCAAAGGGCTGGCTCGGCTGGAGTTGGAACTCCCAGCAGCTACCGGGACTTCCGGCTTGAGCCGAGACTTCCAACAGCCAGCCAATCCTAGCGGCTAAGTCCAAGAGCGCTAGGATTTCTGGTTCACGCCGGGACTTCCGGCTACCAAAAGTCCTCCGGCTACATCTAGGTGTTCGTGAGGTGATTTAGTGTCTCTCTTCTGCTTTTATTTATATGGTTGAGCACTCTATCTTCCTCCGACCACCTAAACTTGCATCCCACTTTATAGTACGGCGAAACCTAAACTCAAAATAAAAGATAAAACTTTGGAGAGCGCTTTGAGTTCCTCCGCCTTTTCAATTTCAAGAATTAAGGGATATCATTTCATCTTGGATCAACATTTTAAAACTTTCATGTGACTAAAGCTACAATATATCTCATTAAAATCTCATTAGTCCATAAATTGAATGTCATCAATACACCAAGACCCACATAGGGGGCAAATACTGTAACACCCCTGGTGTTACGAGATCGTTTAGCACCGAGGATTACACCAAAGAGGAGTTACCGTAACGATTTTTTTTAGATTTTAAAATTTAAAATATTGGAGCTTATGTTTAAAATGCCTTTTGTGGTGAACTATATTGAGCAAAGTAATTACATAGTGCTTAACTATTTTGTCTCTATAGGTTAGTGCGAAGCATGAACTTTAGTGTGAAATAATTATTGGTGGAGGTTAATCGGGTTGCCCTGCCGGTCATGTTGTGCCAGTCCGCGTTGTCCCTGTGTAATAAAAGTTGGCCGTACCCCCAATACACCTGTTGTCTGCGCCACTGTGTTTCTCTGTCTCACTGCCAGTCGGTCGCTTCCTCCCTACAGCACCATCATGTCCTCTGCTCGTCCTTGCCTTGCCTCTCTCTGCTGTCTATCGGTGCCTGTGCTGTGCGGTCTTTTTCGCAGTCGCGTCGCGCTTGTGATGAGGCAAGCCGTGCCAAACATGTCCCTCTCTCCCTCCCTTTTTCTCCTGCCTTCCGTGTACGCCGAGGCCGAGCTACTGTCTGCCTCTGCTTGTCCTTGCTACTCGGTGGAACTTTCTGATGTTTCCTCCTTTCTTCTTCTTTCTCTGTTGGCCGTGTCGAGACTCACGCCGCATCGTGCGAACGTCACGCCACCAGCTACGGCCTTGGCCTCATCCTTCCTTGTCTCAGTCCATCCTCTGGCGTGCGTAGGACGTTTCCTCCTCCCTTTCCTTTTCTGCCGCCGAAGGGATGCGACCTAGCTCCTGCTCGCTTGCTCTCTCGCTTGGCCTTCTCCTCTGCTTGTGCGTGTTAGTGCCGGTGCTGTGGCGCCATGATGCGCGTTCCCCGTGGCTGCACCGCTCCTGTAGTTTTCCTACCCCGCGTTGCCTCATAGCGCCCTACCATGGCCGTTCCGCTGCCATCGAGCAGCGCCAAAGCCGAAGCCCCATCACCGCCGTTGCCCGAGCCACGTCGTCGGTTCATCCATCCTCCTCGCTCGCAGCGCTGCTGGCTGTCGTGCACCCACGGTGGCAGCACCCATCGCCGCCGGTCATCGTGTGCGTGCGCATGCTCGAGTTCCCACGGCCCGCGCTGGACCGCTCCACCTCCGGTTCACCCTCCCCGCAGCGCCCGCCGGGGCCACGCCGTGCTGGTGCCGTGCCGCAGTAGGTGTCCTCCCTGGCGCCATCGCCACCCCACCGTCATCCGCGCGGCCCGCCTACTATCGTGGCCGGTGATGCGCCCCATCGCCGCAACAGCCCACACCTACGGCCGTGACAGCCACAACACCTGTCCGCCTCCACGACCCTCGTCGGCTAGACGCCGCCGGTGATGGTTCCCCGTGACTCCCTCGTGCCCGCGTGCTGGTGCCTCTGCCACCGTGGGGCTTCGCCTCCAGTGCCTGGTCCGCCCGGTGCCGATGGGCTGCCCTCGCTCGCTGTCGTGCTGCAGTCACCCGTCGGTGCGCCGTGTCTGCCCTCGCTGCCCTGCGCACCATCTCCATCACCGGCGTGCCACCACAGCGGCCGGCGCTCTGTTTTCCTCCGTGCTCTGCTTCGAGACTGATAAAAAGGTCGAAAAGGACTCAAGCGTAAAAAGCACTTTTTACCGGGTTCATTTTGTAAAAGCGCTAGACTCGTAACTTTACAAGAAGAGCTTAGTTAATTCGGGGAAAGCCCAAGGGTCTTAGTGCAAGAGCTCCACCACACCTGGGTAGGCCACGCTAGGCCAGTTCGCCGCCGTCGTGCCAGGCCGGTTTGATTGGGCCACTGGCCGCGTGCCTCGCCTGGGCCGCTGGCTGTTTGTGGACGCGGGGCATGGCCTAGTTACACTGCTTTCCCTGTCTATGTCGGTTAAGGACCGATCATTGCATAAGGCATCATGGGCAAGTCACAGATTTATTATCCCGAGCACATACTTGTGTATGGGCGCGTGAAAGACTTGTTGCTCTCTTGTCGTGGGTACCGACTCTTTCTGGACCGACTGTCAGGGTTTTGTTTTGGTGGAGGAGGTCCTTGCACCGCACTGAGTCCGGAACTCAGGGGCGGGGGCTTGGAGTCCCAGTTTGGACAGGGACCTAGGACCCTCGGACAGGAGGGTGATGGGTTGGTCCTGCTTGTGCCCGGGGTACAAGCGGGGCGTGTGTTTTCGGGGTACCCAGCTGGTGGCATTGATTCACGAATCACCGGACGATCCGGTACGGCTTGTTTCGTGTCTAGCACCGTATTTGGAATTAAAAGATGAAAGATGGAAAAAGGAACTCTGATTGCTTACCACCTGCTTGAAAGTAGCACAGGTGCTTACATAGAATGGTTAGTTAATGAATCAATGCGGCTATTAAAAAAATTTGAATATAAGGATGCACGCTTAGTGATGCTTCCTGTAAATACAATAAACCCACAAGCCAGATAGCCTTGCATATCCTTAGAGTCTTTTCTTTCCTCCTGTCGGGTAAGTCTTGCTGAGTACAATTGAGTACTCAGGGTTTTATTCCCCTGTTGCAGGTGACAGGTGGATGCTAGAGCTGACTCTTGTGTGTGGATCCCTCCTGGTGGGCTCAGAGAGGATTTCCTTTACGCTGCGATCATAGTTTTTCTTTATAACTCTCACCAAATGTTTCATAAATGAAAGTTTCATAATTTGTTGTCGTAGTTTCTATATCAAAACTTCATCATGTCATGATTAGATATTTATTTCCGCTGTAACTCTGATCATATGTTTATATTTCGCTGTTCAATTACATTGTTTATAACTCTGATAATATGATTACATTCCGCTATTATAACAATAAATATTATACTCTGATGTTGTATTAAAAGTGATGTAAGAAATGGTTAAGAATGTTGTAAGCTTTATTCTCTCATTTATGATCCTAATGGTAAAAATGTGGATTTTTGGGTTCTCCCCTAGGGTGTGCCCGATGGAACCGAGTAATTTAGTGTTCTCCCTTGGGTGCTTAGTGTCTAATGGAAGACGAGCACTCCTGGGAGGCATTAGATTAGGCGGTTCTGCCACAAATACACTTTCACAGCAGCAAGGTGACATTGCGCTGAAAGCACGTGTTGCAAGCGTATATTTCAAGTGTTTTAGTTGTTTTAGAGGTATGCTGCAAGGGTTTCGTATGGATGTTGCAAAAGTAGATCGAGATGTTATATATGTTGCAATGGTTGCATACTTATGTTGCAAATGTATCTCCCAATGTTTCATGTGTTTTTTCATACGTATGTTGCAAGTGTGTTTATCTGGAAGTGCATATGTTTCACGCATATGTTGTGAATATTTTTATCTAGATGTTGCAAAGGTTTTCAAGTGTTTCATGTGTTTTTTTGCAAGTGTTTTAGATGCATGTTTCAAATGTCTCATATGTATTCAGACGTATGTTGCAAATGTTTGATCTGGATATTTTAAAAGTAGATCGAGTGTTGCACATCTTGCAATGGCACCAGTGGCTGGCGGACAGTGACCTATCGCAGGGCTTCAGCTCCTACCTTGCGCCTTCCTCGCACGGTGAGCCTCGCCTTCTCCTCTCCCTCCCCTCTCTTTCCTTTCCTCCATCTCGCCGCGGTAGTTCGAGCTCGATGGAAAACCCTACCCAATGAGCATGCAAACACGACGAATGTGGTGGTCCTGAGTGGGCCGATGGTGGAGCGATGCTCGCGTAGTGGCCCCGGAGCAAGCTGAAGTCCACGTCGTCCGTTCGCTACACGAGGGAAACAAGCAGCCGCGGGCGTCTGTCCGGACATCCAGGCGCTAGTAGTGCTCGTTATCTATACGAAGCACCCACCATAATACTGTAGGTTTTTTTAGCAACACCATAAAATTGTAGAGGGTTATGGTGGCTGTGTCTGGATCCAGGGGTTAAAGTTTAGTCGTGTCACATCAGATGTTCGGATGCTAACTAAGAGGACCAAACATGAGCTAATTATAAAACTAATTGCACATGAGTAAACTAATTAGTGAGACGAATCTACTAAGCCTAATTAATCCACTGTCGGGTTCATAAACCTAGGGTCCCTCGGAGACCGGCTTCGACACCCGGGCTCGGCCCAGGAGAACAGCCTGTAGCTCATGGGCCAACCCAAAAAGTCTAACAAACAACGGGCCAGAGGGACAGACCGGTCGTCGGTCGGAAGGTCCACCGAAAGAACGAACGCCCGCTCGACAACTTCTTCAGCCCACCCCTCCGACCGGAGCGCTCGCCTCGGGCGCCGGCCGCCTCCGGGCGGACTCTCTGATCGGAAGGCCTGACCCAAAATGCTGCTTCCTACTCCGACCCCACGTCTTCGATCGGAGACTCGTAGGAAGCCTGCTTACCGCTCTTCTCCGACTGGCACGGCTAGTACCGACTGGAGCCATCCGACCGGGGATTCCCGCTCGGAAGGGACCAGGGGCGAACGGAGAAAGCAGTGCACAAAGTCAAAACACGGTACTAGGACCATACCCTGTACGCCTGCGGGAATAGTGCTCCACAAACAGTATGGGAGGTACCGACATTTGTGTCTACAGTATTTGTAGGCGCCGACATTTATGTCTACAGTATTGTAGGCACCATTGGGGCTCCCGTACGGCAAAAAGGCCCCCACATGCCTCTAGGCATCGATAGTGGGCACTAGGATTCACCATACCTGGTACACGTGGTGGGGTTCTGTAACAACCCAAAAATTTCCAGAAAACAAAAAAAAAATCACAACTACAAATTTTTTTCAAAAAAATAGCCAATGGTTGGTGAATGTCTTGTAGGAAAACTACCCTAGTTGCATAAGTAGTACCTATTGTAGATGTTTATATCCTTGTATTTAATTAAATTTGCATGAGTTGCTTCTTATGTTCTTTTGTATTGATTAATAAAAGCAACAACATTTATTTAAATATTTAAATAAATGTGTGTGTTGTTGCCAACCCTTGGATGAACCCTAAATGACCTCTAGTGGACCCCACTAGGGCATACATGTGTAGGCAACACATGTGTATGCATGTAGGAACTATGGAGTAGCTAGAAAAATGAAGACATAACATAGAAGAGCTAATTCAATTAAGCTAAAATGGAGAAACCCCTTTTGGCCCTAGAGCTCAAGCCAGCCTGGCTCCACAGCCCGTGAACGGACTCCAGCCCAGCAGGCCACGCACCGGCACCCGCGGGCCAACCCAACCCCCAACTGGCCTAGCCTTTCAGCTGCCTCACTCCCACCGTAACGGGCCATGGATTCGGCACGGCCCAACAATGCCGAGACGGCCCAGCTGGGAGCCCGTTCTTTGTTCGCGTTATACAGGAGCCGCTCTTCCCTTTTTCTCGGTCACCGCCAGCTAGGACCCCGTTGTCATCGTCCTCCTCGTGCCTTCACCCCCTTTTCGTGCCCGAGTCAGGACAGGGAGGGGGAATCTCCATCGCCAGCCGTTCTCTTAACGTCGGTTGACAACGAACGCGTGGATGCGACGCCACATCGCCTATCCACACTGCTACCATCCCCAGCTAGAGCCATCCGTGCCATGACGCCATCGCTATGGCCCGCGCCCTTACAACCGCCCCTGGCACCATCGTACAAAGCCTGAGTAGGTTGTTGCGCCAAAACGGAGGTGCCAAGGCAACCCGCGACCGCGCCATGACCTTAACCCTAGCCTAAGCGCACCGATCACCTCCACGTGGCCCTAAGCCCCCTTCCCGTTGTTCACCTCGCCATGATCACCACCTCCCTATAAGAAGGCACCACCGAGGTGCCCTAGCCGTTTCCCATCACCTCGCCGCCGCCCTGGTGGCCACCACTCCCCGTCGCGACCAAGAGAAGGAGGGGAAGGAGGGAGAAGGAGGGGTAGAGAAGAGAGGGTTCTACCGGAGCCACCGAAGAGGAGCCACTGGAACGGAAGGCGATGACCCGATCGGCTACAGCAGAGTAGCTGCTCGGCACGGCACGGCCTCTCCCCGACACTGCCTCGACTCGCCCTACATCGATATCCCTTCGCCATCACCACCTACGGTGAGCCCCAGCACCCTCCCGGCTCTCTACCATAGTGTTTGCGGGCATCACTTCGTTGTCTCCATACCGGGAACGAGCAAGAGGAGGCCCTGACCCCTGTACCCTACCTACACACACGCACGCACACCCGCCGCCCCAACCACGGACCGCACTGCGCACCGAGGGCCTAGAAACGCTGGAGGGGCGACGCGTTGCGGAGCATGCCCGCCATGGCTAGAGCTCACCATGGCGAGGTTCCGTTCTTGCCGCGTCAGGCCAGTAGAAGCGAGGGAAGGAGGGCTATCTGTTTCGCCTTGGCAAGGGACGCGTCGCGCGCAGCAAGATGGAGGAAAAGAGACACATGAGGGAGCTGCTCGTGTTTACCTTGTCGGTGGAGCCGTGCTACAGAGCGTCGTCGTGCCGAGAGCATTCCCAATCGCACCGGCCACCTCACAGGACATGGGCGGGCCGAGAAGTCTTCGGTTGAGCCTAAAAACGCTGCCGAGGAGCCGTCGTGGCTAGAGAACGGCTGCTCGCCGCCGGCGGGCGCGCCACCACGCGGGGAAGAAGGGGAGGGGCCGGGATAGTAGTTCGGTGCACCATGTGCACCATGAACCAAGAGGAAGAAAGAAAAGGTGAACGTGGTCCACCGTAGATCCCACGTGCACCCGTGAACCGCTCGGTCATGCCCACCATGAGCCACGCCTACAAAGACTGGAGCCCATTTCGAATCCACAGCGCAACATGGCATCACGGGGAGTTGCCACGTGTCTGGGCCGGCTCGGCCCAGTCAAAGTTGACCGTTGACCGTTGACCAGTCAACGGACCCGCCTGTCAGTGACTCACTCCATCCTAGCCAATCGGGTGCTGCCACGTGTCACTGCCTGGAATTTCCAATTCTTTTTCTTTTTTAGAAATTCATTTAATCTTTGAAAATTCATAACTAATTCATTTTAACTCAGAAAAATACCAAACCAGTGTTCAAAATTTTCTAAAAAGGAGCTCTATGTCATAGGTTTGTGTTTGAGTGCATTTGGATCTTTCGAATTTCTGTTGCTTCTTTGTGCACCTTTATAGGAGTCGCTCACGCGACCATATGTTACGTTTAACAGAGCCGAAGGACCTGCCGACTGAGGAGTACAACCCTGACTACAGCGAGGACTTGGGAGACGACCTGCCAGGTGCCACGCCCCACCCAATCTCGTAGATCCTATTACGCATGCTATAACTAGAATTGCTAGCGCTTTATCTTTTATGCAATAATATGATGTTAGGTTGCAGGGTAGTTTTACTTGAGCCTTATACCTTGATGCAACCTTACTCCTGCACACCTGCTGATAGGCTAGATGCTCGCTTGTTACATACTTACTGCTTTACTCTTACTCGCATTATATCTGTGATGTGATGCTGGTGAGGGAGAGACGTATGTGCGTAAGGTACGAGGTGCCGTAAAATTGGTAAAACTGGATAATGAACATGGGGAGATCTTGGCGTGTGTTTTGGGTGTGTGGTGAGGGTTGAGTCGATCGGATAGGATCTTACGACGAGTCTTTGGGGGCAAGTCTTGCCGAAGGGGTGTGACCTGGGCATCCCTTGCGAGAGTTACCTGTGGCGGGTATACGTGAGAGGTGGACCGGGGTGTTGGTTATCCCTGGTGAGGTGCTGTCGTGGCACGGGGAGTTGGTGACCCCCTTTTGAGAAGATATCATGTCCAGTCCCCCTAAGGACTGGTATGTCTTGTGAACCGGAACCATAGGACCTTCATGCACACCACTCGCTCCCGATGGGCGGGGGACGATTACCCGACTGACTAGGGCGGTACCACTACTACTAGGTTGGAAGGTGATAGTGTAGGGAGGTACGGGCATGGGGACCCACACCCTCCTAAGACAGCGTAGTGACCTTGGGGGGCCGGTACTACGTCTCACAGTCTTAGCATTTCGGTGGACTCCGGGGTGGCCCAGGGCTGTGGTAGGGTGGTATTGTACCGGTTGGGAGGCAGTCGGAATCAGCCTAGACGAGCCGGATCATCGAGGATGGCGATCTTGTGGATTACCAGGTGTACACGCTCTGCAGAGTTGATCGATCTATACGTATAGCCGCGTCCGCGGATATGGACATTCCCGTGACCTACGCTTCACTTGATTAGAGAGAGGAGTCCTTCTCTACCTTTCCCCCGGGTTTCGTGTTGGATTCCGGCTTTGGCCGTTGAGGCGAGATCTGAGCAGGAGTCGATCTCGTCGCCTAGAGAGAGAGTGAGATGAGATGTGATGTGAGTGATGGGTGGGGAGAACGTGTGAATAAGATGGGTTAAAAACCTGATGAACATATTATTATTAAAATGTTAACTACTTGCATAGGAAACCCATAGCCTAAATAGGTCTCGTCCTACTTCCCCAATGCATTCCACTCTCCACAAAGCAATGCAAGCATAGGGTGGGCGATGCGTGGCCAGTACCAAGTGTACTGATAGATTTTTGGCAGGTTCCAAGCCCGAGTACGACTACGAGGGCGATGACTGGGAGGACTAGAGGGTCTGTTCTGCGCTCGAGCTGGTTCCAGGAGATCGTTTTCCGCTGCTATCCTCATCAGATGCTGTTCAGGATGCTATGTGTGAGTGTGTTCCGCCCTGCATGGCGAAGAGAATAATTTATGTAAAACTCTTTATTGTACTCTGATAATCGTGTATGGCTTGGTGTATCACTGAGATTTGGGTAAATTGGCGGATCGTTTCGTCATTTTACACTCCGTTTCTATGGATTTCCCATCATGGAAATCAAGGACGTTTCAGGCTCCTCATATACTAACAGCATTTCGCAGGTACCGACGTCCACCCTTCCTGAAGAAGCCAATGCAACCCCCCATGTGCACCTGACATTCTACAGCGACATCAACAGTGTTATGCGTGCCAACCATCATCACTACCCTCATTCGGCGTGGGCAACAAGACTTAGAAATATCCGTACTCTCTCTCTCTCTCACTGTAAAGCCATCCCCTTTATCTATAAAAGGGGATGCGCTCTCTCCAACAAAGGAGATCGATTTTCCACAGGTCCACTTCTTCAAGCTCAGGCTCACTAGATCAATAGCTCAGAAATCCCTCAAGCGCACGCTTGAACACCTAGCACATAGCGGAGTTCCGGTCGCCCTCGGCCCTTCCGATCGGACCCGACCGGGCCTCTCATACACCCCTCTTTTCTCCTTCTCGTTTGTAACCCCACTACATACTTCGAGCACCTGGGCTCAGGAATAGAGTCATCAACAGACCCACACTGGACGTAGGGTACGTTGCCTGAACCAGTCTAAATCATGTGTCATTGAGTGTTAGGCCACCACCGATCACAACGTACAGCAAAACTATAAATATTCACTAGTTGGTCGTTTTCTGTACCGACAACCACATTGTCAAATCATGAACTAATTAGACTTCATAGATTCGTCTCGTAAATTAGCCTCAACATGTGTAATTAATTTTATAATTAGCCTATGTTTAATACTCCTAATTGGTATCCCAAGATTCGATGTGATAGGACTAAACTTTTGCCCGAGGGAAACAAACGCAGCCCAGTTCAGACATGGTCCGATAAAGATTGGGCCCTATTAGCAAATTATGTGGTGCCGTATTTGTTCTTGGGCTCCAGTCTGGACTCAGGCACGGCATGTCTCTGGCTTGGTTTGGTCGGGCTGATCTAGAGGCCCAATAAACCCATCGTGCTTAAGTTGCTCCGCCGCTGTCGCGTGCCGGCCATCCCTGCCTCCCTGTCCCTGGTCACCGCGGGGCCATGCTGCTCCGCTGCCGCGCACCTCACCATCGCCTCAGCTGTGGTTGCAAGAAGAGAGGAAAAGAAGGCAGAGGCTGCGTGCGTGAGAGGAGGCAGACGCTGTGCCAGGCATGGCCCTAGAATAGCATGATGGCCATCATGCCAAACCCATGTTGACAGGCCACGAGCCTTATGATCATCTATCTATATCCACAATGTTAGGAAAAGTGATGCTCCATAAAGTGAGAGAAGAAAATTCATCTATGCCTGAACGCTGCAAGGTTCGATGCTTGCAACAAATATGTTGACCTGGATGCTTCTACTAGCCTTGATGCCACAAACTAAAATTAGGGATATAAGACGGATTGTCCGCGAACCTATAAATAAACTTATTTTTTGCGGATTTACAAGTAATAATTCATAAAAGTTAAGCTTGTTTACGGGTTTATGTACAATTGTCTTGCATCCCTAATTAAAATACTGTTTCTCTGTTGAATCAAGTCGCAAGAATAGTTGAAATACGGTGACTCAGCCAATCAAAACAATGCCAGAACACTTTTTGTCATTCAGGTAGAACACGTACTGCAATCTAAAGCCTGAAATTGATTTAAATTTTGATGTGACATTTCACTGTCCACGCTGCGGGTGCTCTACCACTTCAGTCCACCACCTCTCGAATTTGGCGTGATGACTGTTCACAAGAATAGGCAAGTCGAGATAAAATTTGCTTTTCAAGTACGATAGAATTTTTATGCTTTATTGCAAGATAAGATGATCGTGTGTTAGTCACATGCCATAGCACCTCTTGCTGAGTTAAAGCGTAAAGTTTTTGTAAATTTCATAGTCCTTACTCTCATGTCAGTACCAGAAAACAAAAAAATTATGAGAGGATGAAACACACGTTATGAAATATGTTTTTGCTCTCACGAAAATAACGTGTGATCAGTGGCGGAGGGTAGTGGAGGCGACCCCCTTGCCCTGGTCCTCGATCTCCTCACATAGATACGTATCCCCTGGCTGCTGTAACTTTTCTTGTACTGCCAAAGACTGGAGTCAGAGAAGATAGATTAGAATACGTGTAGACAGTGCCAACAAGTATCACGGCAGGAGCAGATGGCAACATAGTGTAGAGTCATGTTGGATACCATGGCCAGTTGTTAGGTAGCTAATTTTTAGCTCAAATTAGTTCTATTGCATATTTAAACATGAAAGCTAGTAGACGGGTTAATTTTTTAGACAAGACTTTAACTAGGGTTTTTTTCGAGACCCAGTTACAGACGCAGACGCTCACACATACACGAGCTCACACTCAAGCCAATAGCTAACCAACCATAACTAAACTGGACTAATTTTTAGCCCTAACTAATAACTAGCCATGTGTATCAAACTAATAACAACTTTAGCGATATCATGTTTTTTTGAAACTACAGAATTTGTTGCGTCCAATGCAAAAACATATACATTGTTTTTTCCCTCAAAAGTCAAAACCAAAGCATTTTACAAAGCCATGACCAAAATGTTGATCCCATTTATTCCATGGCACAAAAAAGGTTGTTGACGCGGAGCTAGCAACTCTAAATTTTGACGATGCAATAATTCGTCCAGTTTGGGTATATCTTTGGAATGCAAAGAAAAAGGAATGGAGTTAGACTTCTAAGAGTAGATGCAGTGTCGGAGCGTGGACAGAAAACAAGGAGGGTGTAAGAAAAATTCAATGACAATTATAGGAGGTAGCAGCAATATGATGTACTATTAGGCTCTTCTATCATTTTTTTATTTGTTCCCTACAGTCTAGGCTTCTCTTTTTTCATGCATAGCTTCACAGCTTGACAGAACAGTTTTTACATCGATAATGATTAGAATAGGGCATCCGTCTGCCCCGTCCGCCTGGACTCACCCGTTGACCCACTCATGTCCGCTCGTTCAGAAGGCCTTATCCACCGTGCTATCAAAATTCTGCATCTGACTCCACCACGCCGCCCCGCCCCTGCTCACCTTCTCCAGCGCAGGGTCACTCGCCGTACGCACCGCATGCGCTCGCGCGGGTAGCACTGTCGCCTCCATCGCAGGGGCTCCTCGCCGAGGTACCCGCAGGCAGCGCATGTGCTCGCCGCGGGCAGCGCTGCCGCCTCCACCACAGGGGCGCCTTGCCCTGGGGGCCGCACCCGCCCGCCCTATCGCTGGAGCCGCGTAGCGGCTCACCGGGGCTACGCAGCTGCCCGCTGGCATCCCCCCTCGCCACTCTGCGGCATCGAGCTCCACGTCGACGAGTCTCCATTTCGTCCAAGCAGCAAGTAGATGTTGTGCTTGAAAGCGCATATTGCAAGCATATGTTTCAAGTGTTTCAAATGTTTCATATGTATGCTACAACTGTTTCATACGGATGTTCCAAAAATGGATCGGGATGTTACATATGTTGCAATGGTTGTACACGTATGTTGCAAGCTTCTGTTCCCAATGTTTCACCTGTTTTTTCAGACCTACGTTGCAAGTGTGTTTATCTAGATGTTGTATATGTTTCACACATATGTTTGCCAGTGTTTTTATCTGGATGTTGCGTATGTTTA
This sequence comes from Miscanthus lutarioriparius, assembly GCA_904845875.1. Classification (NCBI taxonomy): domain Eukaryota; kingdom Viridiplantae; phylum Streptophyta; class Magnoliopsida; order Poales; family Poaceae; genus Miscanthus; species Miscanthus lutarioriparius. The sequence continues at coordinate 141,119,066 of CAJGYO010000002.1, forward strand.
CAATGGTTTCAATTGTTTTTCAGGTGTGTTTTTGCAAGTGTTTCAGACGTATACTTCAAGAGTTTCATCTGTCACCCCACGTATGTTGCAAGTGTTGCATCTAGATGTTTCAAAAGTAAATTGGGTGTTGCATCTTCCTCCTCGCCTTCTGCTGCCTCGTCTCAGTGTGTCCTCCCGGCGCCGGCTGGGCATCCATACAACGTCACGGCCAGGTCCTTTCGAACTAGAGGCGCCGCCCCTCCCCCTCTTGTCGCTCGAGCGACGCGGGCCCCACGTGAAGCGCGCGAAACGAAATGCAGGCACGGGTCGGGCGCTACCACTGTCGTTTTTACATATGTAGCAATTTTTCTCGAACAAGCAGGAGAGCCGCATATCTTTGTATTACGCGGGCTCCTTTAGTGACGAAAGCTGATCGTCATAGAAGTGGATATTCCAGGTAGTGCTAGGACCAAGGTAAGAGGGGGTAAAACGAAACAAACCAGAAAAATCCTTTCTAAGATTACAATTAATCGAACCGACTATGCAATTGCCCTGTACCTATAACCCAAGACGCCCGAGTTCCAGGTTCTGGAGGTTTCTTGCCCCAGCCAGAACCCAGAGATGGCCCTCCAGCTGCAAGTTTCTCACATAGGTTGAGACACTTGGCGAATTTCCATCAAACACACAGGCGTTACATAGCAATTGGATGAGAGAAATACTATATGCATTGACAAAACATGCAACCAGGGGGCAAGAGACCAGGTTCACCTCCACGAGGCTCCGCCAGTGGCAGATGCTCACCCTAGCTATGGCGTTGCTCATAGACTGTGTCGTCAGATCAACACAGGAGGGTTGAGAGGTCAACAAGGTATGTAGCCACGTCATCAGAGGGGTGTGGGCTGAGGTGACGTGGCTCAATCTCAGCCCTCCAGTGTCGATCTTATGGCTGGCGGTGAGGTCGAGCATCAACAGAATATAAATGTTCTGTTGAGGGGAGCCAACACATTGAAATGCATCTTCTGATTTACATATTGATGGATATGGATGGTTTAGATCCACAGGAACATCATCAGTTTTTGTGCTATGACATCAGCATTCATAAATGGAAACATTTTATGCCAACTGCTGGAAGCATTGTGAAGCAACAATATTATATTGTTGGTAGTTCAAAGGAGAGACTCATATACATTAATTATGCATTGAGCTTGTTAATATGTCTCTACCTAGTCAGACACACAAACCCAAACACACAAGTTGTGTGACACAACCATTACACTAGCTAGTATATATATAGTACAGATTTTTGTAGTTGCTCTCGATCCATGCATCCTGGGATCCATGAACTAACCTTAACAGTTGATTCCAGGATACAATTATTACATGCATATATGTTTTATTTAATTTGTTGGTACCTGTAGGTACCTTGCTTCACTTTCATTATATATAGCACTCTTGGTTTAGTATTGTACTACGTACGTACTATATATTTCACTACTCTTGCTTCTTCTTACGTGCGAGCTTCTTCTTACGTGGTTTAGCACTCTAGCTATGAGCTTCTTTGTCATACGTGTAGAGCTTCCTCCTCCTCTCATCGATCGATCGATGGAAACGGTGGCCGACCACTCTACTTACCTTGCTCCGAGGATCGATCCTCAGTACAAAATCAGTAGAAACGGTGGCCGCAGGAAGGCAGCGGCGTGCCGCAGAGGCACTTGTTGTGCTGGTAGCTGTAGGCGTTGAACTTGGCCATGTTCCCTCCCGTCGGCACCACGCCGCACATCTTGTTGTAGCTGACGTTGAAGAGCTGCAGCCCGGCGAGGTCCGCCACCTGCGCCGGGATGCGGCCGCGGATGGCGTTGTGGCTCAGGTCGATGTAGCTCAGCTGCTCCGGCAGCTCCACGGCCGTGAGGCTGAAGGCCAAGCCGTTGCGGGACAGGTCCAGGTGCTGCAGCGGCTTCCCCTTGCCGAAGACGCCCGACGCGTCGCCGGTGAAGGCGTTGCGCGACAGGTCCAGGTGCGCGAAGCTGACGGCGGCGAACCCGGCGGGGATGGCGCCGGAGAAGTTGTTGTGCGACAGCCGGAGGTACGCCTGGTCGGTGCACTTGCTGAGGAGCAGCGACGGGACGGGGCCCGAGAGGCGGTTGCGGCTGAGGTCGATGCTGGAGAGGCTGGGCAGGTCGGCGAGCGACGCCGGGATGCTGCCCTCGAAAAAGTTGAAGGAGAGGTCGATCAGGGTGAGCTCCGTGAGCTGGGACAGGAACGACGGCACCGGGCCGGAGACGCCCGTGGAGGAGATGGTGAGCTGGGAGAGGTTGGACAGCAGCGCGAGCGAGTCCGGGATGTTCCCGGTGAGGCCCGGGAGGTGGTGCAGGACCAGCGTGCGGAGGTTGGTGAGGTTGGCGATGGCGTCCGGGATGGCGCCCGTCAGGTTGCCGTCGCCGAAGACGGTGAGGCCGACGACGCGGCCCGTGGTGTTGTCGCAGTCCACGTCGTACCAGTCGCAGCAGAAGGTGTCGGGCGTCCACGACGCGAAGTGGTACGGGCTGCCCAGCGCCGAGTTCACCGCCAGCAGCGCCTCCTGGTCCTCCTCGTGGCACTGCATCTGCATCGACGACGACGACGAGCTGGCGGCGCCGACGAGGCACAACGCCAGAAGCGCGGCCACGAGTAGCAGGTGCGGGAATTGCTGTGAGGAAGCGGCGGCCATCGTCGACGATAGATCACCTCTTGCTCTGCTTGTCTTGTGATCAGCTATCTAGCTAGCTGCAGTGAGACTGTGATAGTGATGAGATGATACTGCTTGTGTCGTTGTAGCTAGACTACTCGATCGCTGGCTGTGAGTGTGAGATGCCATGGCCGTGCCATGCATGCATATTTATAGGCTTGCAAAAGTGCGAGTTGGGAGCACCTGCACTAGCAAAGCAAGGCTCCACTGGAATTAAACATTGCAAAAGTGAAGGGCAGTGGAGGACAGGGATGAAGACATGCACATCGATCGATCATGTATGCATTTGCATACACCACTGCACCTCAGCTCGTGCGAGAGATCGAATTGATGAGATGTGTCATGTCTCATGTGTGTGCTGGCCGACCTGCTGGGCAGGCAGCGACGGTCACTTGTGCATGCACATTACATTGCTCATGCTGCATCATCATCTATCAGATATTTCCTTCATGCTACTACCAAGGAGTAGCAGCAGCTACTAGCTAGGCTAGCGAGAAATAAAGGAGTGTAGCATTACAGTGTGTAACCTAACTTATGACGACATGGATCAGCACTATTTTAATATAATATAGGCAATTTGCTAGCTAACGATGAGTGGGTTCTGGCATGCCTCTGCTCCATCTCCTGCTGCTCCCCTCGCTTTAATCTGGCCTTTCCGTTGATGTATGGACATGAGACACTGACGGGCCAATTTCTCCATTCATGTACGGCTTCGCTTTTCCGAGGTAGGCGTCAGGTCAGGTCAGGAGCGCCTTCCTTCTCCAATAATAATATCCACTTCATCGATGCATGATCATCGCATCCATCAAATGAACTAGTGCTTGCATTTTTATTTCTTCTTGCAAAGCCTAGAAATAAGTTCAATCTCCATTTGCCAAGTCTCTTACGGCTTATGCGAGAAACCGCGTAAATTGTATATCATCCATATTAATAAATCGACCGAGTTTTCTTCCATTGATCCACCTGATTTAAGCAAAACAATCCCAATATTCCATGGGATATGTCTCAATCCATACCTGCCCGAGACCAACAAATTAAAAACACCTCAGAAGCACAAGAACATCACAATAAACCATGTTTTATACATGCATACCATACGCGATCGTCACAACACATGCATTAACATTCAAGTTTCCCAAAACCATATCCAAGTTTACATCACATTTCATCGATTTCTTAGTGCAAAGATTTCAGCGCTCTCTCATAGCATTAGAGTACATAAGCAAACTACATAGAATCGGTTCCACTCCTCGTCCGTATCTCCATCGATCATGTAGAATGAGAAGTAACCGAAAATGGCCCTGTCATCACCTACATCAACTTAAAGGCAGGATTGTGTAATATATATCAGGTGGGTTGGCGATTAGACTAGCCTAAGGAAGGGTACAAGGTTATAGAACAAGGAAAGTTCTAGACCCATGGGTCAGTTAGATCAACAAAGGACCACGGCCAGCCCAGACTTGGGGTTTAGAAGGACTAGCACCACTTATTGTGGTTGTACTAGGGTGACTACCAGCCGGCCTTACCATGTCCCATGGCAATTGGACCGACCCAATACAAGGAGTAGCCTAACCACCACCACCAACAACACACCCCCAACCCCCTAGGATCTTTGATACAATTCATGGCAAGGTTTGATTCTAAACCTTCCAGGTGATGTGCGAAGTGAATTTTGCTAATCAGGTTTGACATGCATCGAGGTTTTAAGGCAATGCAATACAATGGCAATGTCGTCCATGTTATCCTTGGTTGCGACGGCCATGATTGTGAGGAGAAAAGGGGGCAGAGGTGAGGCTGACCGCACCGCTACGGCGGATTGCATGAGAAGAGGTCGTGTGTTAGCATATGACGGTGTCAGGAGATCAATATCAGGACCGGGTGTCCTTTGCACCTTCACGGACTGGTGTGACTCTCTACAGTGATATGCATGTGGCAACAACTTCGACTAAGTGGATGGCGGTAGATAGTGGCAACACGTGGTGTGGCGAACAAGAAGCTCATGCGCAAGGCAACTAAGGTAAGAGAGAGATTAGTGTTGGGGGCAGGCTAGATGACGTAACCGGTAGACCCCACTGGCTAGATGCAATTTGGGCGGCGAAGGGTTACAAAGTTAACCATGCACACGAGACAAGTATGATCGAATTTGGTCGTGGTTCTACACACACGCGAAAAGGCACGTGATGTCTAACCACAAGGGGTAACATTATGGTTTAGCTGCCAGCGGCGCCAAAACAACAATGTGATCGTGCTGATGTAACAAGGTGAGGTTGGCCGGTCTAATAGGGTGGACAGGTGGTGGTTTGGCGCCAAATGGCCCCAGGAAGTGGAAAGGGGCTTAGCCTGTTATATTGGAATCCTTAGTTTAATATAGGGCATATGTTTGGTACAGCTCAGATTCACTAGTGAAGTAGTTTTTATAGTTTCAGTTCCATAAAGCAGCTTCACCGGTGAAGTAAAAACTATTTTAAAAATATTTGGTAAAATAGCTTCTCAAAGATGATAGCAAAGAGAAAGTTGAGATAAGCCAGTAATTTTAGCTTCACCTAGGGAACTATGGATGTGAGGGAAGCTAAAAAATATGTTTTAGAGTGAAGCTATTTCATTAGGGCCTGTTTGGTAAAAGCTGAAAACAGCTTTGTGAAGCTATGAAAATCCCTACCAAATTGGCCCATAAGGGCGGCGGCCACAAATGCTTTTGTAATGTTTCTAAACTATTAAGAGATGGTGCCATAATGCCACTATGTCAACAGTTTGTATTACTTCGATTATTACTATGGATTTATGTTCACTTCTATGTCTTAGTTGCACTTTGGTTATTAGTATGGACTTGTGGTCCTATTATTAATTGTACATTTGTGTGGCTCAATTTATTTACAAGGATTACCTTGGTGCAAAATCCTGACTCTGCCACTGGTTTAATGCAATGATGTAATTTATATTGATTATGCTAAGAGAATGATGGCTATTAGGTATTTAGGTTTTGAGTTGTGGCAGTTTACATAGAGCTACGACATCCTGTAATAATGATACAGGCAAGTGACGTAAGATCCAGCTTTCCAAAAGGCCACCCCATTCGTTGGTAGCAAACGAACAGATTTGTTCTGAGTCGTCTGTAGCAAACGAACGGATTTGTCCATCTATCAACATTCACGACCACCCCATTCGTTTCAGTCTCCACGAAAACGTGTTTCACACGCCTCCAGCACTGCGATCTAGTGGGGCATTTGCATTTCTGGGCTACTGGTGAGGACGCACAAAATTGTCACCTGCAATTTCCAGCTACCAAATCTCGTATCAGCGTGTTATATAGCATTATTTGTCTCTACAGACAGTGTACTACAGCTACTAGAACAGACTACACATCCCCTGTATGCGGTATGCCTGTATTTGTATATATTCATTCATTGGCCTCAGCAAAAAATACACAACGCCCTGGTCAAGTGAGCCCATCCAGACACAAAAATCTTAGTGCCATTTCCGAGCAGCCACAGCCGAATGCGAGCCTCAAGATCACCACTCTTCATTCCTTCCTCGCTATCTATCTACTGACAAGCCAGCTCTGTTTGAATATAACATCTTTCCTCAAGCTACGGCCACGCCCTGATGAGGAATCACCTTGCTGGGATCGATAGCACTGCAAAACCAAGTTATTATTATTACACACAAAGAAACCTGAAACCTCCATGCAAACAAGCTACTGCTATCGGCAGCAAACTCAAAACACCTCAAGTAGGCATACCCTGTAGCAAACAACCGAGTCGTCAGGGTACATCGCAAACAGCTTGGTGCCGAGGCGAGCTCTACATGAATCGCAGATACTCTCGTCGGTTAGCTGCACATGCCTCGATCTCTCCTCCAGTCTCGTTAAATGCACGTCTAGGTTTGTCGCCCGTGATAAATTGTGGACTATCTAAATCATGCAAAGGAGCACAAAAGAGCAAAGAAACTCTACTGGTAAGAAAGACGCATCTCAACCTGAAACAAACTCGGTTAAACTAGGCAATAATCCACAACGCTGTTCAACTGTTCAATACAGAAAACTTCACCCTAAAAAAACGGAAAAGAATTATACTCACCTGCCCTTGGCGATGATGGTGCACTCGGGCCCTCAGCATCCGTAAAATTGTATCTGATGCTAGCTGAAGAGGCATATCAGGAGATAATCTCTGGCACAAGATTATGGTTTAGATTCGTTTTCCAGAAACTAGTGTATGGCACAACATAAAGACAGATGCACATGGCAGCCCTGCAGCTATACAACATGAAATTGTGAATTAATGATGCAATGAGTAACTTGTACTTAGGTATCGACTATTCAGTAACCTTTTTTGAGACTTCTCACAATTCCTAGGATCGTGTGCAACAGTAGTACAAGAAAAATGGTTGGACATCAGTTTTGCATCTTTGTTCTTTTCCAATACCAGTACTAGGGGATTATAGATCATCTTATTACCTTTACTCTAATCGCCTCCTAGATGGCAAGTTTGCTTCATAGGAAACTAGACAGACCATGTTTAAAGGATTGCGATCGTTTATACTGGAACGTTTTTTTTTTACAACAATACTGGAACGTTAACGTCCAACAGGTCAATAAATTGTTCAGATATGCCAAATCCTATTGTGAAGGGGGGAACAATTGTATCCATGCCCTAATTTTTTTAATTGACTCACTTTTCAACAGAACACCACATTTCCAGAGCTAAACTACCTTCACAATATTTATTCCGTTCTCTCCAGTCCTCACATGACTGATATGCCATCCTAAAATACTGAAGGCCAGAACACCAACATCTTGCAAACTAGCATGCAAGCTACAAGACTCTCAAAAGAATATGCGAGTATTGAAGCAACAATGAAGTAATACCTCCAATACTTGTATGGGGTCCAAAGATTCACCATGATTATGAAGAAGTCGTACAGCTGCTGTAAACATAGGCTCCTTCCCGTTTTGAGGATCCAAATACAAACCCAAAAGCCTGAGTTTGAAAAAAGGACAACATGAACAGCATGGATTATTTCTGTTCAAAAAGACGAAGAAAAAAAATAAGTTAATTAATTTAGAAATACTGATGTGAAAAAAAATGACATACTGAATATAGGCATCATCTCGACCAATCTCAGCACAATACTGCTCAGCAGCTTCACTATCCTCCAGCTTCCTTCATCACATAACAAGCAGCAGACATTTCAATAGAGCAATTTACAGGCTACAACAAACCAATATGTAAGGAAAGCAACATATAGAAAATCAAACCCAAGAGCATAGAATCTTACAATGCTAGTATCTGAAGTACAATATTCTCTTGGCCCATTTTCCTATACAGTATTGCCTGACAAGGGAAAGTCTAGAGTATCAGTATAGCGTGATCGGGCAAGCATGAGAGTTTAGTGGAAAGATTTTTAACCAGGCAAACATGGAAGTGCCAGGAAGAAGACAAATCGTAACATCACCTTTTCCAGCCATAGCTCAGATTCTGCTATCACATCGAGCACATCTTCTGGATCATACAGGTCTGAAGCTTGCAGAAACAATTGCAAGCTCTCTCTTAATAAATAAATAAATTGTGCATCAGAATCAATTTCACTATTGTCTTTCCCTCTATATTTAGACTCCATATCAATTGCTTCAATCGCAGATTTAGCCAGTGAAAGAGCATATGATGTGTGATAGTGAGGGTCATCGCAGCCCTGATCCTCAATCAACCACTGCAGATATCTGTACAATTTGGCTGGTTCAGACTTTTTATAACAGAAGGATAATAAGAAAATAATCATTACCACATAGCATTCTCTGCCGATGAATGACAAATGAAGGTGGCCAAAGAGACAAGATACAGGAGAAGATATAGACAAACAGTTTTAAAGAACATGTAAAGGAATAACACTATTTGCATAATGATTCTATAACCTCACTAAAAGCATGGGGTGTTAGAGTACGTCAGGGGCCTATTGGGCCTGGGCTGGCTGTATAGCCCATTAGTGTTAGGATTAATTAGAGATAAGGGTCGCTTACTTAGGGGTCAAATAAGCCTAGCTTGGGAGTCAAGTAAACCTCTCTATATAAGGAGAGGAGATGTATCAATCTAATCAAGCAAGAATTAAGAAGGAAACTCTTCCCTCTTGCTCGGCCGTGGGCAAAGGCCCCGCGGCCGCCCTCTATCGCCCTCGCAGCCCTAGCCAACACTTGGCCACTAAAAGTTGATTATAAGGATGTTGCATACTTAGAGCTAATTTGCAAAAACACATACTAACAAGCTACCATACAAATATGTCCATAGAGTAATCCTACTACTTTTGTCACTCATATTTTCTTCACTCATATTTTGTCACTCATATGAAACTAAAATATTGGGGCGTAACCCTCTTAGCGGCGCGCCATATCGGAACCCGGGTATGGTGTTAAATGAACAAGGGCCGGGTCGTCACCCCCGTGATGCACCGTGTCGCGATATGGGCACGGTGTCAAGTGAGCAAGGATCGGGTCGTCGCATCCTTAGTGGCGCGCTACATCGGTGCCCGGGTGTAGTGAAAAATGAGCAAGGGTCTTCACATCTGAGTCGACGGGTGCGAAGGGTAAGGAAGCTAGTCGAACCAACTAGGATCCGTTTAGGTAGTTGGAATGTAAGGTCGCTTACAGGTAAGTTAAGAGAATTAGTTGATACCGCGACTAGGAGGCGTATAAATATATTATGCGTTCAAAAGACTAAATGGAAGGGTCAGAAGGCGAAGAAGGTGGACAATAAAGGTTTCAAGCTTTGGTACACAGAGACAGTTGCGAATAGAAATGGAGTAGGAGTTTTGATTGATAAGAGCCTCAAGAATAGTTTGGTGGCGAGTGAGAAGGCAAGGAGATAGGATTATCTTAGTCAAGCTTGTCATTGGTGATATGGTCTTGAACGTAATTAGTGCGTATACCCCCCAAGTAGGCCTCGACGAGAGTGCTAAGAGACAGTTCTGGAAAGACTTAGATGGCCTGATTAGAGCTGTACCTAATAGTGAGAAGCTTTTTATAGGAGGAGATCTTAATGGGCATATATGTACTACAAGCGTAGGTTTCGAGGTAGTTCATGGAGGTTTTGGGTATGGTAGTAGGAATTAGGAGGGGGAGGAAGTTCTGGACTTTGCGGTAGCTTTTGACCTGATGATAGCCAGCACTTTCTTTATAAAGAGAGAATCTCATCTAGTGACCTTCAGTAGCGGACAACACTCTAGCCAGATTGACTTTGTCCTCGCAAGAAGAAAGGACAAACGAGCATGCTTGGGTTGCAAGGTTATACCAGGAGAGTGTGTTGTTTCTCAACATAAGCTTTTGGTGGCAGACTTTCGTTTTCAGGTGCGTGTCCGTAGAGATAAACAAGCTAATATTGAAAGAACAAAGTGGTGAAAACTGAAAGGGAAGACGTCTGAGGTATTCAGGAAAATGGTTATCAAAGAGGGCTCTTAGAAGGAAGAAGAGGACATAAACAACATGTGGGAGAAGATGACAACCAACATTCGGAAGGTGGCCTCAGAGGTGTGTGGAGTAACCAAAGGAAGTGGAGGCGAGGCTAAAGATACTTGGTGGTGAAACGAGGAAGTCCAAAGGGCTATTAAGGAGAAGAAAGAATGCTATAGACGTTTGTACCATGACAGGAGTGTGGACAACATAGAGAAGTACAAGGTGGCAAAGAAGACTGCAAAGTGAGCTGTAAGTGTGGCAAAGGGTAGAGCGTACAAGGATCTTTACCAACATTTGGGTACGAAGGAAGGAGAGAAGGACATTTATAGGATGGCTAGGGTTCGTGAGAGAAAGAAAAGGGACTTCAACCAAGCGAAGTGCATTAAGGATGAAAGGGAGCATCTCTTGCTGAAGGAGGATGAGATCCGACATCTGTGGCAAGAGTATTTTGACAAATTGTTCAATGATGAGAATACAGACACAACCTTTCAGTTGGATGACTCTTTTGATGACACTAATAGGCGCTTTGTGCGGAGAATCCAAGAATCTGAGGTCAGAGAGGCGTTGAAAAGGATGAAAGGAGGTAAGGCGATGGGACCGAATGGTATCCCAATCGAGGTGTGGAGATAACTTGGGGACATAGCTATAGTAAGCTGTTCAACCATATTTTTCGATCGAACAAGATGCCTGACGAGTGGAGGAGAAGTATATCGGTACCGATCTACAAAAATAAAGGGGATATTCAAAGTTGTACTAATTACTGAGAAATTAAGTTGATGAGCCATACTATGAAGCTATGGGAGAGAGTTATCGAGCATCGCTTGAGATCAATAACGCGGGTCTCTATGAACCAATTTGGTTTCATGTCCGGAAGGTCAACCATGGAATCCATTTTCTTAATAAGTCAAGTTATGGAGCGGTATAGGGAGAAGAAGAAGGACCTACACATGGTTTTTATTGACTTAGAGAAGGCTTATGATAAAATACCAAGGAATGTTATGTGGTGGGCTTTGGACAAATATAAAGTCTCAACGAAGTACGTCGGGCTCATTAAGGACATGTACAACAATGTTGTGACTAGTGTTCAAACAAGTGATGGAGACACGGATGATTTCCGATTAGGATATGACTACATCAAGGGTCAGCTTTGAGCCCTTATCTGTTTGCCTTAGTGATGGATGAGGTCACAAGGGACATAAGGGGACATCCCTTGGTGTATGCTTTTCGCGGACGATGTAGTGTTAGTTGATGAAAGTCGGACATGAGTGAATCAGAAAATAGAGTTATGGCGGGAAACTTTGGGGTACAAAGGTTTTAGACTCAGTAGAACTAAAACTGAGTATATGAGATGTGACTTCGGCACTACTACTCAGGAGGAGGAAGATATTAGTTTGCAAGGTCAAGTAGTGCCTAGGAAGGATACCTTTCGATATTTAGGATCAATGCTACAGAGAGATGGGGATATTGATGAAGATGTTAGCCATAGAATCAAAGCAGGGTGGATAAAGTGGCGCCAAGCATCTGGTGTCCTATGTGACAAAAGGGTACCACAGAAGCTAAAAGGCAATTTTATAGGACGGCGATTAGACCTTCTATGTTGTATGGTGCAGAATGTTGGCCTACGAAAAGACGACATGTTCAACAGATAAGTGTCGCGGAAATGCGTATGTTGCGTTGGATTTGCGGTCATACAAGAAGGGATCGAGTTCGGAACGATGATATACGTGATAGATTAGGGGTAGCACCAATTGAAGAAAAGCTTGTCCAACACCGGTTGAGATGGTTTGGACATGTCCAACGGAGACCTCCAGAGGCACCGGTGCGTAGTGGAATCCTAAGCCAGGATAGTAACGTGAAGAGAGGCAGAGGAAGACCGAAGTTGACTTGGGTAGAGGCAATAAAAGGAGACTTGAAATGATGGAATATACCCAAAGACTTAGCCTTAGATAGGAGTGCTTAGAAAACAGCTATTCACGTGCCTGGACCTTGATTGCTTCTGCTGGGTTTCAACTCTAGCCTCCCCAACTTGTTTGGGACTTAAAGGCTTTGTTGTTGTTGTTGTTGTATATGAAACTAAAATATTATATTTGGATTGTTGAATTAAGAGATCTGAACTTATTGAAAAGTTCACGGACAATCATCTATACCTTTGATGGATCACAACCTTTTCAGCATCAACAGCAGCGACAACCTTTTCTGCAAAATAGCATTATTCAAATAAATGATAGTGAACTTTATTACAAGAATGGCCTTTTAAGATACCTAACCCCCAATTACTAAAAAAACATTCCTAAATGTCACATGATAAGCTATAACCATGCAAAATTATTCTAAAACAGTCTACCCCTCTGTCCCTATCATCATTCTCTGACACGCATGCTCAGAAACTAGAAAATGTGTCTGGCCATGATTATGTAGTAAAAGCACACTGATACATTGGTCTATCCAGAACATATCAATTACCTGGTGAGAGTTGATTTTCCCTCGTCTCAGATGTTAAAACTGCAATCGCTAGATCTTGATCAATGTCTGCCACCTACAAATAAAATTCAGTAATAAAACACTTGTTATAAGATAAACAAGTTCTTAACCTTAAATGCATACCCATCCAAGATGTTCCAGAACAAGGTCCTCATCAGACAATTCTTTGAGGATCTTGGCTGCTTCTATAGCGGCAATTTCCTCGCCAGACCTTTTGCCAACCAAAGTTCCACAGGAACCATTCTCAGACAGATCCTTCCACAAACCTGTGCTATAATTCCTTGCCAGTATACGCCATATAGAAAGAGCTTTGGAGCACATTCCTTTACTGCCATACAAGAAAGCAAGTGTCCGTAAATGTCCAGAGTCATCCAAAAGGGATTCTAGTTCATCCTGCACCATGCATCAAGCAGCTTTCTTAGTGTTCATTCAAATGTGATGAAAACATTAGGATGGACCATTGTGCTCTGTCAATTCAATACTTCAACATACAAAAGCACATCGGATGCAGATGTCTAAAGGGCATGTACATACCACAATACAACTATTCTGAGATGATGCAAGCTTCTCCATGTCATCAACAAGATGAAGTGCTCTATAAAGATACATCAGAAGAGTATCAACTCCTTCCATCTCTGGAGAAGATAAATTCTTCATCCGCGATGCACAAAGGTACCTAGATTCATTCAGCGTTAAGATAGTTGAGGATAGACGTGGCTTCCCAGTGATTCACAATGAATATAACCCGTGCATATACCATACCTGATAATATTTCTGATTGCTAGTTCCAAAAGATCAGCTCTACTTGGTGGATTTGAAAGGAAATCTTCATCCACAATTGTATCCACACCTGCCTTTTTCAGAAACAATGCCTGTTGAACTGCTACCAGACCATCATCAATAACTTCTTCAAGGGGCTTAGGGGTGGATGCAAACCCCAATACCGCTTTCTTGGCACCTAATGGATATAATTGTTAATGGTTACCATTAGAAACAAGTAGCTGAACGTATGAAAGATTGTTTGGTTTCTCCGTAGTTATAATCAGTAGGTACGGACATAGGGTACAATAATAATCAGTGTTAAGTGCCAAAAGAGCCATGAAGGAAAAACTGACTCATCATAAACTGAAAGAATGAGTTGATGAATCATAAATACTCTAACTCAGTAAGGCTCAACAAGTTCCTATCTATGACTATTGTGCTAAAATAGGGTCAAGCTGGTTCATCTAGAGATTTTTTAATAGTTGATTCAGATTTATTGGATCATTTTAAGAGCTCAATGTAAGCATTAAGAGTGAATTTTCATCATGAAAAGAAATAGGTTAAGACAACGTGACAAGAAAGTACTTTTGGAACACAACTTGTGATGTACACAATTAATACACAACTTGTGATGTACACAATTAATTTAGAAACTGAACTAAAACAGTTTATCTCATATGCAGTATCCCAGCTACCAAGTGGCAATGTAGCGTACCAGATCTGACCAACGGTTAGGATCCCGCATAATGAATGGAAATACTTCTGATGGTTGCATAGTCTCCGATAACAAGAAATGATTTACAGCATCCTCGAAACGCAAGTCGAAAAACAGCAAAAATCCAAGTTGTGCATGGACAAAGGAGATCATTTCCTTTGAAATTTCACCATCTGACTCAAACTCTTCTAATAAAGAAATAGCTTCCTTGTAGTTCTTTCTTCGTAAAGATGCCTTAATCTGCTCCACTGCAGATACTTTACGGTAGCAAAAAACCTGGATAAGCCAATTGATTCCTATATCAGTGTAACATAAGTATAATCTGCATAAATTAGAGCCAGACTAAACATTCTCAGTTTCCACTACTATAGTGCTATTAGCCTTTCCTTTACATTAGAATCTTAGATAACTATACATATGGTACTAAAATTGTACAGGGAATGTAAAAGCTAGCCTTATTTATGCAACTTATAACTAGTATATATATACAAACATTATGATTCTACAAGGTAACCTACCGTCCTTCCTTGTGAAAGTAAAACCAAAGGCCAACCACAGTTGTATAGACCCTTTAGCTATCAACCCATGCCAAATTCATATAGGCAGTCTTTCCTGCTCATCTAGTCCTGTGTGCTTGGGAGACTACATCTATTTAGGATGCAATGTAATGTAAAGTTATTTTCTTTCCAACAGTTGTGGCACCACATAACACTAATACAAATACAATAATAGAATTTGGATACAGAAGTTCAAATGAATAACGGATGAATCGACGTACCTACGTTACCTTATAAGTCGTAGTGATCACAACTAGCTCCGTGCCGATCCCATCATCATCGCTAGCCACAATCAAAACGCCTTGACCAGTTCTGGCAACCGGAATGGTCTGTAGGTGTGCAGCGTTTCTCCTCCTGTACACATCGACCTTGGAGTCCCCAGCAACAATCACATAGGGGAACACCTCGGCTATGCAGTCGGGCGTGGTGCTGAACACCAAGCTGCTTCCAACCGGTTGGCCAAATCTGTCGACCACAACACCGACATTGTCGACCAGGAGCATCACCTCGTCACCTCCAGAGAGCGGCTTCACCCTCGGGTGACCGGAGGATTCTGGGAGCGAGAATATGTCCACAACCTGGCCAGTGGTGCTCGAGTAGAGGGAGTACCCAGTGGCGGTGGCAACGAAGACAGAGTCGTCGACCCAAGCGAGCGCCTTGACCCCCTCGACAGAGGCGATCTCGCGCGTCTGCACATCCAGCTCGTCGGCGTCGTGCAGCGTGAAGTCGACCCGGAGCAGCTTCTTCCCGACGGAGATGGCGACGGAGCATGATGATGGGTCGGCGGGGTCGACGCGGCGGGCGGCGACGGCCGCGACGTTGCGCAGGGAGCCGAGGCGGCGGACGGGGCGGGAGAGGAGCGGGTCCGCGAGGAGCAGGAGACCGTCGGCGAGGACGAGGAGGCGAGCGACGGAGGGGAGCGGGACGATGGCGGAGACAGGAAGCGTGGCGCCGATGGGGAGGAGGCGGAGGAACTCGGGGGTGGAGGGATCCTGGAGGGAGAAGAGGAGCAGCTTGCCGCCGCCGGTGCCGAGGTAGAGCAGGTGGCCGGAGAGCGCGGCGGAGCGGACGGTGAGCGGGGAGGAGACGGGGAGGCCGGCGAGCGCGGCGGGGTCGAGCGTTGCGAGGGGCTCCAGGGCCACGCGGGAGGCCGGCGGCTGGGATCCCATGGCCGGTGGTGGAGTGGAGTTAGGGTTCGGGGCAGGGTGGCGCCATCGCCGCTAGTCTCTGCAGACCTCTGTCAGTCCCAATCACTGGGGGCAGGGGGTGCGGGGTGACTCTGCCGGCGACTACTTTGCCCTGCTCGCTGGTTTGCTTGGAGGCGAAGGAGGAAGACGACTTCAGGACTTCAGAATCTGACTTGTAAATTGACACCGATACAAACCAACTTGCTGTTGCAGATCCATCTCGCGGCAAAAACACGTCCCAAAAAAAAAAAGGTTCTTCGTGCATTGCCCAAACTCAAATAAAGTATCATGTCATCACTCATCACACACAATTCTGACCGAGACATCCATGAGCAACTTTTAGAAACTATCAGAATTCAGAAGCAGAGGCGTCACCAATGGAGTTGGAATAGAAGGCTGCTTCATTGCCTCATTGGCAGGACGACCGCAGCAGCATTCAGGAGAAGACGGCAAAGCAACAACATCCATTACCAGTAACAGTAAACTTTACAATAGCCAGGGTGTCCAGCATAGATTATCCAGATATTTATATAGAGAGAGGCTTAGGCTTAACATAGCATAACATTGTTCTCATCTACTGCTAATACTAGGAACCATACTAGTCCAAATAGCTCGATATGATATTCTACAAAAAGGACAGCTACAGATTTTTGTCAAGACAGCTCCTGCGGCTTAAGGCGTCATCCCCATGGGTGCAGCCATCCAGCTCGCCGTTGTCGCGCCGACCCAGTTGTTGCTGTTCACCTCCCCAGCCTCCTTGCAGATCCGGTCGAGCATAGCTAGGAACTCCCTCACTCCAGCGAAAATTCTGAACATGTGAGCTTCGTCGTTGCCTAACTCCCCGATGAACCACTCCGCTATCTCCTTCACTGACGACAAGCAGATGCTCTCCTGAGACTGGAGCTTCAGGATCTCCTCCTCAGCGTGCCTCAGGAACGTGCTCATGCTATTGTGGAAACGCCGAGTGCTCTCAGCAGAGGTAACGATGCTGTTCAGCCTCACCACGTCATGGACCTTCCCAAGCCCCATTCCAAGCTCCGACACGCTTCGGCTCAGCCTTGTTATGTCAATGGACGCGGCTTTCTTCGTGGTGCTCAGCTCGGCTGCAAGTTTGGTGACAACCTCAAGGCCATGCTTCCTGCACTCGGCATCATACTGCAGAGTGCTTGTGTTCATCTTGCATGTACCTGAACCATCCTCCATCACATTGTATCCTTCAGGTTTCACAATTTCCTGGACAAGAAACTGCATGAGAGCAGCCTTCCCATCAGCTCCTTTCACATCAGCTATCTTCAGAACAGTGTTTGGCTCCAAGCCTTTTGAACATGGAGACCCCGAATTGGTGTTCATGAAATTGCCAAAATTCACAACTGCCTCAAGGACTTTGTGGAACAGCCTGCTGCTGCTCATCTCCTGGCAAGCCCCCTAGATGAATAAATAAAATGGATTAAACATTCAGATAATGAATACATGATAGTCGAAAGAAGGTAAAATCACTAACAAGTGATATCATTTCAGCAGAAGCAATCTCTGTACAGTATAATTATGTTGTATTCCCTAAAGAACACGGCATTACCTCAAGAGTAGCATATGACATTCTCAGCTGATTGATCTCCAAATAGAAACTGGCAATGTAAAGCATGGCATCCACTCTCTTGAACGCAAACGGAACATCCAGCATTGCCTTCAAAAAAGCATCAACTGGGCAAAGTCTGGTCAGGGAATCATCCTTGAAATATTTGAGCTTAAGCTCTTCTTCATTGCTGAGCACCATCTGAGTGAGCATCCGCAAGGCTTCCACTCCCAAACCATGTGCATTACCTGTACCCAGCAACCAGAAATATGCTACAGTTACAACAACAACAACAACAAAGCCTTTAAGTCCCAAACAAGTTGGGGTAGGCTAAGAAATATGCTACAGTTAGTAGCGATAAAACATACCACATAAAGGCATAGCATGAAGGATTGGAGAAAGTTGTAATTGATCAACTTCAGGAACCAAAACAGATTTGCTATGACATGTAAAACAAAGAGTGGTGCACCCTTGAAAGGACAACTTTGTCTAAAATGTGATGTGACCCCATGAAGAAGTTATACACATGGACAACAAAACGCTCCAATGGTACCCTAAATGCGATCTCTTTCTAGGAAATAGACAATGCACCTAAAATGAAAGCGGGCTGTGTAACTCTGGTTTTTCAAACTTATGACAGTAGGAGGGGCATGCCATGTGGCCCATTGGTAAGGCCCCAACATTTATCAGAGACAATCATTCATGTAACTCATAATCAACAAGGCACCATGTGATGCTACAAACATGGTCAATGGCACAACAACCAATTCGAAGGTCCCCCTCAAGTAATAAACACTAGAGTACTTCCGTCGAACAAAGATTGCAACTTTGTCAGCATTATTCAGAGAAAACTCAATCTGGGTTGCCTGATGATAAGAGGAAAGATCAGTCTATCTGTACCTTCCAAGAGTGCATCCCTCAGTTGCTCCTTGGAAACTCCCAATGCCCCCACAATCATCCCGATGCCATGACACCTGAGGGCACCGAGCAAACACACCTCCCTCGGCGCCGCAACCGCCGCCGAATTGTTGAGGTATAGCTGGATGACCTCGTCCTTCATGCTATAGCACACAGGGCAGAGAGAGGCAACCTCAGACATCAAATCGAATCCGCAAGCAGAAGAAGAAGGAGGGAACAAGAAGGTTTGGTCTTACTGCAAAGAGCCGGGCTTGAGCTTGTCCGAATGCAAAGGCCGCGACTTGCGCAGGTCCATCATCTGATCAGAGTCACCATCATCTGACGAAGCAACTGCTGGTCGCGGCGGCAGCGGCACGAAGGGGTTCCACGCGTGCGCCGCCACGGGCTCCGCAGCACCCTTGGGCGGCGACGGCCTCCGTTTAGGCGGCGAGGGATTGGGGGCTCGGCCACGCGGCTGCGGGATGGACGGCGGGCGGAAATGGACGGGGCTGGAGCCGAGCGTGGGTGAGGAAGCCGACGGCGAGGAGGGAGAGAGGGAGGAGGACGAGGCATCGGCAGCGGCGGCGGGAGGCACGGTGCTGGGGTCGGAGGCCGAGCTGCGGGATGCGAACTCGCCTGACGGCGGTCCGACGCGCGGAAGCGGCGGCAGAGGGCGGAGCTCTGGCGAGCCAGGACGCAGATTAGAACTGGTGCCGGGGTGCTGCGGTCCCGACGGCGGCGGGGTGGCGAGGGTGCCGAGGTAGAGGAACTCGGTGCTGGGGTTAGTGGAGGAGGTGGGCATTGGCGGCGGCTTGAGGCTGCGTCCCTCCTCGTCCCCGTCATCGTCGTCGTCGTGGTTGCTGGCGGCGCGGCGGTGGGCGGCGGAGGCGGAGGACGCCGCGGCGCCGGGCAGCCGCCGCCGCCGCCGCGGTGGCGGAGGCGGCGGACGAGGTGGATGGAGAGGAGCGCGGAGAGGAGGAGGAGGCAGAGCGAGAGCAGGGAGAGGAGCAGCGCCTGGAGCACGGGGAAGCGGTGGGAGTCGGAGGCGCGCGGGGTCGGGGCGACGAGGGTGGAGATGTTGGCGGGGAACGTCTGGAGGCCGCCGTCGCCGGAGGGCTGGGTTTCGGCGGCTGGGGCAGGAGGCGGCGGCGAGTTTACTGTTGGGAAGAAGGGGTTGTTGGTGAAGGGGTATGGATCCCCGGTGGAGGGGGTGGCGGAGGAGGACGGGTACTTGGGCGTCGGCGAAGTGGTGACCGGCGGCGCTGGCGTGGGCGTGGGCGTGGGCGGTGGCGCCGGCGGCACGGCGACCGGAGTGGGTGTAGGGTGCGGCGGAGGAGGAGGAGGCAGGCTGGGTGGCGGCGGCGGCGTCAGCGGGGCGCGAGGAGACGCGGTGTGGTGGTGGCGGCGGGGAGGATGCGGTGCCGCCGCCGGCGGAGGCGGAGGCAGAGGAGGAGACGGGAGGGTGGCATTTGTTTGGGTGGTGGAAATGGTAGCGGCCGGGAGCAGCAGCAGCAGCAGGGAGAGGAGGAGGAAGAAGGAGGGAGGCGGCGGCAACGGCATTGCGCGCCGCGATCCGGCGGCCTCCGCCGGCGGGACTCACGGGTGGGGGAGAGAAAAGGGGGTTTTGGCTTGGGGCTTTGGGGGAAGAAAAGGTGCCTTTGGGGTTTGGCTGTGTCTGCGTGCGTGCACACGAGAGAGAGAGAGAGAGAGAGAGAGACGACGACGGGGCACGCTGAGGGGTGGAGCGGCGCAGAGGCTGCGTGCCAGCCAGTGCCCTGCGCTGCCCCGGGGCTTTGTCTCGGGAATCGCGGAAGAGAGAGAAGGAAGAGGACACAGAAGAGGCAGGCACCGCCGTTCCGTCCACTAGTGATGCGGCTTCAGCGCGTACCGCTAGGCGTGTGAAGGAGTGAGGCATGGGCCTCTTGTTTGAAATTCGGTGCCTTTTTACTTGCTCTCACGGTGGCTGAGTCACACCCTTTTTACCGGATTTTATTACATAATTAAAAATCTTCTTTTCCGATTCTTTCTCCCCGGCCTGTCTTTTCAAGGACTACTAGTATATATTTTATTTATTCTCTCCTTACTATGCATTCTCTCCTTACTATGCTGAAATGAAAAATAAAACACAATTTCGCTTTTTCGATACATTTGATTATAACATGTATTTAAACACGGCGCACATCTAAGTATATAACAAAAAAAAATTATATATTCAAAAAAACAAAACCTCTTGTGATTCAGAACGAAGAGAGTACGATCCAAAAGAAAAGACACATTGAGGATCCTTTTCAATTCTCTTTCTGTTTTTTCTCGGTTCAAATAACACACCTCCCTTTTTCCTTTCCCTCCAACATTAGGCGAACCATTACCGTGGTGAGGAGCTACTAGAGTTATACCCTTGCAGGTAGCCATGGAGCTCTCCCGTGCCCAGCATGGCCGCTGGCTAGGACTAGGCGACCGAGCTCACGAGCATGCCGGCGCACACCACACGGCTCCCCTCAGGCGACCAAGAACAGGTGCAGCCATGTCACACTCGTCGTGTGGATGGACAGTTGAGCGAGAAGAGAATGAGGAGAGGATAGCCCGTAGGAAATATTTATGTTTCCACATTTGATCATCGGAAATGGAAACTAGACCACAAAAAAGGGTTATATGGGAATACAAGGATGAACAGTTATGGACCGGAACTAGAAACTTAGTGTAAGTTAGGGAACAATAAACTTAATGTAAGATCATGATATGGCCTAGTGTGCCTATTCAACATGTTACAAGTCTTGTTATGAGATGAATATGGGTGTATCCTACTTAAATACGGTATCCTATGAACACAAACAAACAGAAAAAAAACCATACCCAGTTTCCAATCTCGTTTTCGTATTTTTCTACAAATACGAAAACAAAGAAACAGGACAGGATTTATTCCATCTATTTCCATAACCACGGGAGTCAATGCCCACCTTACACAAAAAAAAAAATCTTTATATGGTTATCCCTATCTGCCTCCATGATGTTACTCTCTCCATTCTCAATTATAAGTTATTTTAACTTTCTTGGAGAGTCAAAATATACAGATTTGACCAAAATTATGAAAAAAATTACAAATATATCAAATAGGTATACTATAAAAATATAATAAATAAAGAATCTATGATATTTATTTGATATTATTATTTTATTATATAAAATTGATCAAGCTTGAGATGTTTTCGCTCTTCAAAAATATTAGAATGACTTATAGTTTGATGAGATAGAGGGAGTACTACCTACACATCTGTCCTTCGGACATACCGAAGACAATTTAGAAGTCCTTAATACCCTTGTAACCATGATCATAAATTATTTTGATTATCGATAAGTTAGGCAAGGGGGGTTTCTCTTTGATGATGGAAGTTTTATTTAAATATAAAGATTAGGTCTATAACAAAATGGAAAGAAATATAACTCAAAACCAGCATAGAATCTAGTATACTTTTTTCAGTCAGCCTCTTAGTTTATTTCATAAAATTATTTTGTAGGATCATTTTTCATTTTGTTAGCCATAGGGTCAGTCTGAAACAATTTAGAGAGCTTATTATGGCATGCAGAATAAGGTCCCAGGATCTGCGTGCGTGCAGAATTCCAGACTCGAGAGAGGTCATCGGGGGGAAAGAAAAGAAGTGGACGACAGCTATGGCCTGTTGCTGTTGCTGTTGCTGCTGCCTTGCTCTTGGGATTCTCTGATCGGAATATTGATGGGCGCAGTGCAGTGCTGCCCCGTGCCCCCAGCGGCGGGAAGAGTGCGCTTTCCCATTTCTACCCTCCTCTGCTTTTGCTTTTGCTTCTGCTTGCTTACTACTGCGCTGGTGAAGGAGAAGGAACAATGGACTGGAACGCTTCTACCGCATGTACTACGTACATCACCAAATACGGTGCCACTGTTTTTGTGCACTCTTGTCTATATCGTTATTACCAGGGGCACACGATGTTCTAGCCTTGCAACAAAATCACCCTGCATGCGCACACAATATTAATTAATTATAGGATGATGCTTTCGCCCCCCTCCATTTCTGTATAACTGATTATATTTTTAATTGATTATAAAACAAAGGAGAAAGTAATAATGTCTTCATTTGTATACCTTTTTGGTACTGTCAAAATGGAAACGTAATAGCTTCTCAATTTACTTTTACCAACAAGACGATGGCCATTGACTCGATTCAGAGTGCTCGTACACATGGTGCTAGTGGCTAGTACGAACCTCTCACATTGCTGTATGTATTCTTGTCCATGGAGGGGGACTACCTCTTGTCGTCTCTCGCAGAAAAGAACATCCATTCATATCTGCTGATGTAATATATAATATGTACCGTATGGTCCCAACCCATATTGTCTATCTATTCTTGAAAACAAAAAGGGGAAAACGAAAAAGGAAAAGAGAGGAGAGGGACCAGTGGGCCAAGCGTGAATGTATCGACAAACAGCCCACGTCCATGTATGGACGGGACGAGTTACCAGCCCATTTCACTCACGCATCTTCTGATGAAGGAAGGAATAGTACCCCAACCCAGCCAAGCCCATCCTGGCCCGATGTTACCATGTGAGCCACCGAGGGAGGCGAGGTGATGCTCTTGGACCTGCCTGCCGTCGATTGGGCACCCCGTACGCATGCAAGGCAAGCAGGCTTGTTTGGTTAAACTGTCTCACGTGGACCAAGCTATAATTTTTTTTTTGGGAACTCTCCCATCATTCATTAAACAGCGTTATTACAAATGGGATTGCAGACATTGCTGCAAGAAGTCAGGAGGTAAAGACCAAACAAAATTATCTAACAGAGATGTAGCATGTTGGGCGCACAAATGAGCTGCAAAATTCGCCGATCTTCTTGTATGGATAACCTGGAAAGAAGAGAAATTTGAAGCCATCTCCTCAACTTCCTCCAGGGTTGCAGAGGTCTCCGATCAGTTCCTTCGTCTATTCTTCCACAGCAAGGCCAGTTCTTGCGAATCAGTCTCTACTAAGATAGTGCTCCATGGTACCTCGTGGTATGAGCCGCACGCCATCTCTGAACGCCTCTACTTCTGCAAGGAGAGCTGAGCCCAACGAATCCATCCAGTGCGCTGATGCAGCCATAAAAATCCCATTGTTGTCCCGCAACACTGCCCCCATTGCACCCGTGTTTGGCTCCCGGAGGTAAGCCCCATCAACATTGATCTTTAGAGAGCCCACCTCCGGTGGTCGCCAATGCATGTTTGACATCGATGCTCGCCCGACGTCTCTTTGTTTACCGCCCCACAGCTGACAGCACGCCTCGAGTGCCCAGTCCATAGCTGCACCCGGATCAATAGGCGTCTTGTCATGTCAGCGATCATTCCTGCTTTGCCAAAGGGACAACATAGCACACATGATGACGCCTCTGTCTCCCTCTGGACATACAGAGTCATCCATCAGGTCTCGTGCCCATGTCCTAGGACAAAGCTTTGGCAGCGTAATCCCCGTGAAAGTTCGGAACTTTGTTTCAGAACTTGGACCAAGCTAGATTTGACAAGTTATTGGTTGCTTCGTTATGGGCTGGATTTAGCTATCAATTGCTTTAGGGTCTATTTGAATTTCCTCATCTAAATATTAGAGCTAAAGCTCTAAATAAATAGTCTAACTTTAGTCTTAAACTTTAGCTCATCTCATATTAGAGCTCTAGAGCTGTTGCTCAAAAAAAAAAGAGCTTCAGAGCTTAAAGTGAGCTTAAGTGCCCTAAAGCTTTTAGAGGAGAGGGCCCGTGCTTGTCCACGCAGCTTGCATCGAGCGAGCCAGGTCAGACTTCAATCTCGTCTCTGTGGAGGTAGAACGATGGGTGCCTCGTGCATCCTCCTAGAAAGGACCAAGCCTTCCACCAGCGAGCCAGCACACATCGAAACCACTATCGCGCAAGCCCCGCTAACCAATCAGACCTTTCTTTAGAGCCAGGTTGACTCGTTGATTGTAGAGGTTTACCCAACTAATGATGTTAATGGTGTAAGGTTAGTAATATCAAGAGATGTCAATGCATTTTAAAGAATTTTAAAGGTCAACAATAAGAAAAAGAAGGACTTTATAAGAGTGGAGTATGTCTCAATACATAAATACATTTTCTAATATCATCCTATGTATAGTATCATCTTCTAGTAAATCCATGCCATATGCAGCAAAAATCTAGACGGAAATACGAGATTTTTTTCGGGGCTCTTTGAATGCAAAAAATGTATAGGAACTTCATAATTCATTTTCATAAGAAAAAGCTGTAAAAAATAGGAAAATCATCCAGCCCAACAGAACCTATTAACGAGCTGGGCTGGGCGTTTTATTAACAAGTTGTAACTAGTACTCCAAATAAATCCGGTTCTATAATATATAAGTACTGTATATATATAAATAAAGTAGATATAGACAATTATAAGTAGTTTGATTGATTTGATAGAGGAGATTTGAACAGTCGGCGAACATTGAGCCATAAATAGATCGTTCGTTCGCCGTCGCGGCGGTTCGCGTTCCGTTCCCACCCATGGTGTTCGGCAATGTCTTCATCGTCTTCGGCTCCGGTTCGTCACTGCCGCTCCCCACCCTCAAACCGCTTCTCTCCCTTGCTTCCTCTTTTAATTTCGCGGCGCGGCGCGGCGGTGTTGGGATTGTGCTAGATTGGATTGAATTTGAAGCAGTCTGTGGTGCCTCATGACCTAGACCCAATCTACCTTAGCTACTATTAGTTTCATGCTACAGGCTGCTCGCTTAATTTGCTACGAGTATTTTGCTGCGTTAGGTCCTGGTTGGATTAATTAGGGTGACGGGTACGTTAGTTCGTCTGCTGCCGTACGTCCACTTGCTAGTATTGGCGAAGGCCCTGTTCGTTTCGCTGAAGAATTGTGCAGTGCTTCTCGATTACTTCTCCTAGATAACAATGATCTTGCAGCGCGTGCTTACGTCTTACAAGTTCTGCTGCTTTATAGCAAAATCACAGTTACCGGCAAGTGGTAACCGTGTTCAATGTTGCTTGCAGGCGTCGCTGGATCCGTTCTCACTGGTGACGCCAAACTTCCTAAACTGGGGGATGTATTCTCTGGAGCCGCCAAGGTAGTATTGTTACCTTCTTGGTCAGATTGACCCTCAACAGGGAAACAATTAGGGAGTAGCACATAGTATATCTTAAAGGAATAGGCACAGGGTTTATAGCTTAGCTTGTGCTTGCCTGTCTTAATTATACAGTTTGTGAAGAAACATGGGAAAGAAGGCGGTGACGCAAAGTCTGGCAGCAGCGATCAGAATCAGTTGCTATCTCAGGTTTGTTAACATGTTTACTTTTGTCTGGCTCTCAGGATATATATATATATATATATATATATATATATATATATATATATATATGGACAATTCTAAACGTCTAGGGTATGGTGATTAATGGGATCTTTGATATTTCAGATCAACAATCTCAGGGAGCAGATACACACCCTAGCCACAACACCAAATACAATAGTGACACCGGCTGCGAATTCTGGTCAGTGCTTGCTTAGGCTTCTATTGAAGATATCCATGCACTGATGCACTGTGGGTTCTGCATCTACTAGTTATGGTTTATTAACCAGTTGAACTTTCACAAACACAAGTTAACGGCGAATGGCTTTTGTGTATGGGTCCAGAGCAAACGTGCATCAGATGTGAATGGGACTTACATTCTCATAAATTTTTGGATGCTTGTAATGCTTATTTTCTGATAATTTTTGCTTGTTTCTCATGCTTCCTTGCTATTTCAATTGTTTTTTATTGGTATATATTGATCTCCTCATCCAAGACTTGAACACATAGGGCTCAATAACTGCCACTCCTTTGTAATTTGTGCAATATTTATCAGAATCCTGGAGGGCTTCTTTTGACAAACCTATTCCCTCCCAAAACATATGGATTCGAGTGGAAAATGAACTAACTTCCCCACCAGCCCCTTTCATTGCATATATGGATTGGAGGGGGTTATTTTGTTTCCAAATGAGCCCTGGATAATTGTTATCTTACACCCTCGTCTTGTAGGACCCGGCGTATATACTATAACAGCAGTTGTTGTTGCTGGGGCTATCGGCTATGCTTATATAAAGTGGAAGGTAAGTTTGATTCTTTTAGTTTATGTATGGAAGTGTACAGATCATCAATGCTAAATTACCATTCAATACTATTTAGTTTCAGCTAATGTTTATGCCAGTAATAATATCCTGGTCATAATAACTGCATATATTGTATTATTGTTACAGCCCTATCTTACCAGTTAGACGTCATGTTTGACTAATATAGTAGCTACTACTAGTATCTAAAGTTTGGGCATTAATGTACAGGGATGGAAACTCTCTGATATGATGTTTGTGACAAAGCGTGGTTTATCTGATGCTTGCACTGCTGTTGGCAACCATTTGGATCAAGTTTCAGACTCTGTCGTTGTAAGTTTTTTCTTGAATTGTTTCCATTTTCACTTGTGCTGCATTCGGGGACTGCATTGTGTCACCAGAATTTCAGTTTTATTTCCAACCAATACATATCCATAATTCTCTGGCTACTACTGTTCAGGTCACAAGGAAACATCTGGCTGGGAGGATTGATCGTGTGGATATTAGTTTAGATGAAACCCAGCAGATTATTGAAGGCACAAGGGATGAGGTGGAACCTTATTGCAGCATAGCATTATTTATTTATCTGGTTTTGATGTATTTGGAAGGTGGATGATGATGCAGAGCTTATTGACCTGTAGGTTGGAATCATACATGGAGATCTAAGTGCTTTCCAGGAGGATTTGCAATCAGTCAATCTTGTAGTTCGGACTCTGGTAGGCACCTTGTACTGGACCACATTTGTACCCTGTTGAGGATATAAGTATCACATACTGATGGAGTCATGCTCCCTGCCTCCCTGTATATACATCTTGCAGGAATCCAAGATGGGGCGTCTTGAAAGCTCTCAGGTAAGGAGAAGTCATAGCACCACAGTTCCCTTTACAGATTGTACATGCGCCTAACGTTATCTGGTTACAAATCCTGTCAGGATCAAACTGTTGACGGAATAAATCACTTATGTGAGTTCACCCGAAAGATGGAACCTAGCCAGAATGCCAATGTTCGTCAGGCAAGTCACATATATGGCCCGTGTTACTCTTTATTATTGCATATGCAGCTCGATGCTGGTGTGATCTGAAGTGTTGTGTATTCCACCTTTGGTTCTCTGTTCTGAAGAGGCGTTTTGAGTTTCAGGTCTCTTCGTCATCCATTCCTGCAGTTATGGATTCCTCTTCGGAGCGAATTGTTGGGAGGGTAAAGAGTCATACATATACCTTGTCCGGTCTTTTTCCTAGTCCGAGCTTTGGCTGGTTCACTTGTTGACTTTGTTTAGTTGCCCCATACCAACAGGCTAGCTGTTTGCCTCGTCTAGCTCTGGAATCGCCAATTTCCTCACCTGTAGCTGAATCGCCTAGAGCAGAGACATCCCTGCAGGCTTCACCTGCGGCCAAACGGCCTGAGACGACATCGCAGGTTTGGTTGGGTTGGAGCTTTTTATTTTGTCCAATCCAATACGTTTCAGTGTTTTTATTCAATCAGGTTGTTGCATTGCAGGAGCAGGAAGGTGTTAGCCGAACATGTCGTGCGAGAAACAGGGAAGGATCATCTGAGGAGAAGTCATCCCATTCGCATGGGCCATCAGCATTATCGTCGGCTAAAGCAGCTAGCATGAAGACACAAAACCCAAGCTCGAGCCGATTGGGGGGCCTCTGGATGCCTGTGCTTGGCACTTTGCTCAGGGCTTCTGCTTTAAGTTAGAACAGGATGGCAGCGCCATAGCAATTTTGTAGCTAGATGGATAGGTCCTGCTAGAATAGATAAACAGGAGGAGGTGATAGCAATTAGCAATGCACGCCGTGTTTAGTTCCAAAAGATTTCTCAAAAAGTGCTACAATATCTATCACATCGAATCTTGCGATACGTGTATGGAGCATTAAATGTAGATGGAAAAAAAAACTAATTGCACAGTTTAGTGGGAAATTGCGAGACGAACGTTTTGAGCCTAATTAGTCCATGATTGAACACTAATTACCAAATAAAAATAAAAGTGTTACAATAGCCCAAATTTCAAACTTCAGCCAACTAAACACGGGCGCAATACGGGTGGGTGGGTAGATGATAAGGGTCCCACCATCATGTGTCAAAACTCTTTTGTATACAAACGAAACGAGTGTGCCTCCATATCAGAACTATCTGGCTAGGGTGAAGATTTGCATGAATTGGCAGCAAAATCGATTTAGACCTATGTGCTTGTGTTTATGTGACTTTGCAATTATTTCCAAAGAATGTTTGGTACGACTTACTGACTCGTATCTCCTCGGATTGCACTGCCGTATTCTACTCTGTAATATAATCGGGTCATGAGTTAGTAGTAACAGTTTACTCTAAACCCTGTTATCTCTTCCGATGGAACTTGATGATTCTGAAGCTCAAGTGAGTACCCTGTTATCTCTTTCAATGGATGATTCTGAAGCTCAAGTTAGTAGAGATACCGCGAAGCCACGGCTGGAGACGGTTGTATTGTATAACCAAATTATGAATGAAGATTGAAGAGACTATTTAATTATGGGAGTTGTTAGCGCTTGGACGTCCGCGTTTAGCGTCGAATGGTGCAAATTCCCGATGAAACGTTAATATGCAAATAAAAAAAATCATGCACCTCACCATGCTTATTTGTACGACCGCCCACACGTCTGACACGCCCACCCTGACGCCTGACGCCCCCATCCCCATCTGTTCGTCCCGCCCCCACAGGCGCACCCTTGCCCCGTCGTGCCCCCGACCGCCAGCCGGCATGCCGCGTCCCATTTCCCGGCACCCCCTGACTCTTCGAACAGCAAGAAACACGGGCAACATGAAACACTTGAATGCAATATACGTCTGAAACATATGAAACATCTAAAACATACACATGCAACATATGTGTGAAAACATATGCGACATCCAGATATAACACTTAGCATCTTGCAACATGGAAACACTTGTTGCAATGGAAGACAGAAACAGACGAAACATTTTGGAACATACTGTTGCACATATGTGTGAAAACATATGCAACATTCAGATCAAAACGATTGCAACATACGTCTGGAAGCAGATGAAACATTTTGAACAAACACATGCAACATGCCTCTGAAACACTTGCAACATATGCAACATGTTCAACATCCCTGATCTACTGTTGCAACATCCATATGAAACAATTGGAACATACATCTGAAACGCATGAAACATACATATGCAACATAGGGGGAGGGGAAAGTTGGGCCGGTCGATTCCAGTCGTCGGGGTCGGAGACGGCAACGAGTGGCTGCGCGTGAGCACCACCGCCACCAGCGCCACCGGGGGTGGGGAGGGCGCCGCATCGGGGTGGGGGAGAGCCGCCTACTCCCCTGCAACACCGCCGTGCCACCTCCATGGATCTCGCTCGTTTTCCATGGATCTCACCGGGGTGGGGTAGAGGGCGACCGGATCTGCAGCATTGGGGGCTCCCTGTGGGTGAGGGTGCCGGGGTGGGGGAAGGAACCGCCGGGGTGGGCAAGCGAGCGAGCGAGAGAGAGAGAGAGAGAGAGAGAGAGGAGCAATAGGGAAGCACGAGAGAGATGAGCTCGTTGGGTAGGCTGCGTGCACGTCACGCCACGCCACGCATCCGGAGGGGAGTCGCTGGTGTCCTGTCTGTAGCATTACCGTTTAATTATTGGAATCCTCAAAATTATTGACACCAGATTGGGCTAAATTTGAGAAATTTGGGAAATTATCTGCATCAGCTTGGACTAAATTTGGGCTGGGCTTAGTTAGATATATTCATGATGGGCCCACCCGGCCTAGCAAGTGCGGAACGAAGACCGAAAATCTGTACTTTTTTTTTGCTCAAAATATATATAAGGAGACTGTATCTTGTGTGCATGAAT
The DNA here is from genome assembly GCA_904845875.1 of Miscanthus lutarioriparius. NCBI lineage: Eukaryota > Viridiplantae > Streptophyta > Magnoliopsida > Poales > Poaceae > Miscanthus > Miscanthus lutarioriparius. Next base: position 141,149,330 of record CAJGYO010000002.1, read on the forward strand.
GATACGATACGATACGTCGTATTATATCTCCTGGTAGTCGTAGCTCTTCAAGACTGCAAAAGTGCTAATATATATATATATATATATATATATATATATATATATATATATATATATATATATATATATATATATACACACACACACACACACATACACTTCCAGGAGTAGTTACTTCCATAATCAATAAATCACATTGTGTATGTGTACATAATCATTTATCAGTTTAAGTATGTTGATATACTAATATTAAGATACTTCAGATCTTTACTATGTAATTTTTTTTTTCAAAAGAACATATATTTTTAATATATTATATAATACTATGACAATAACATATAAAATAAGTATAATCATATACTCTAAGGCCTTGTTTAGATGCCACCAAAATTCCAAGTTTTTTCACTCTCTCTCCATCACATCAATTTTTAGCCGCTTGCATGGAGTATTAAATGTAGGTAAAAAAAATAACTAATTACACAGTTTAGTTGGAAATCACGAGATGAATCTTTTGAGCCTAGTTGATCCACGATTGGACAATATTTATCAAATAAGACGAAAGTGGTACTATTCATCGGGTTGAAATTTTTTCAGCATCTAAACGAGGCCTAAGTATACATACATACTTCTCATACATAGTACCCTAGATGGTATAGTATGATGATCACTACCGGAAACGTCAAATTTGCCGAGTGTTTTTATGTTTGCCGAGTGTATTCCCTCGGGCACTCGACGAACAAGTTCTTTATCGAGTGCTGCGCTAAAAATACTCGGCAAAGAGAAGGTTTGCCGAATGTCAAAAAAAGCACTCGGTAAAGGGAGGGTTTGCCGAGTGTTTTCTTTTTTGCACTCGACAAAGAAATAAAATCTTTTTTCGGGGAAAGAAGGAGAAGAAAAAATTGAAAAAAAAACTTTGCCGAGTGTCCAGACCTAGGACACCCGACAAAGGAATAAAATCTTTTTTCTAGGAAAGAAGGAGAATAAAAAAAACTTTGCCGGATGCCTAGATCTAGGACACTCGGCAAATGACAAAATCCTATTTAATTCCCCGACGCGCGTCCCTCCCCTCCTCCCTTTTCGGCGCCGGCGTGCCCCTCACCTCCCTCTCCGGCGCGCCCCCCCTCCCTCCTCCCCTCTCCCCCCTTTTTTTCGGCCCCTCTCCCTCCCCCCTCCCCCCCTCTATTTAATTCCCCGCTGCCCCTCCTCCTCCCCCCCCTCACCTCCCCCTCCCCCTCCTCCCCCCCCTCCCGGCCGCCCCTCCTCTCCCCGGGCGTGCCCCCCCCCATCCACCCCCTCCCCCTCTCCTCCTCTCCTCCCGCCTCCCTCCCTCTCGCTCTCGCCCCGCCTCCCTCACTAGATCCGGCGCCTCCCTCTCCCGGCCCTCCTCCCTCTTCCGGATCCGGCGACGCCGCCCCTCTCCCGGCCCTACCTCTCCCGGATCCGCGGTGACGGGCGCGGTGGTGGTGGCGGGGGTGGCTGTTGCAGCGGCCTGGGCGTGGCGGCGGCACGGCGTGGTGGTGGTGCTGCGTGGTGGGGCATGGTGGCGGCACGGGCATGGTGGTGGCGCTGCGTGGTGGCGGCGCAGCGAGAGGGAGGAGAAGACGGCGGGTTGTTTTTTTATTTTTCTAAAAAGATTGTTTGCCGGGTGTTTTTTTGACACTCGGCAAAGTCTTGCCGAGTGTCCGATAAAAAACACTCGACAAAGTTAGTTTGCCGGTAGAATTTTTGCCGTGTACCTTAAACTCGGCAAAGGGTTCGCCGAGTCTTTTAGTGGCTTTGCCATGTGCCCTAGGCACACGGTAAGGACACACGGTAAAGCTCCCGCTCTCCGTAGTGGATATACTCCATCTACATACACTTCGTCGGGTCATATACGTCCTAAATATAGAGATATACACGTGACTCCCGAGGAGTAGGAAATAATTTCCCTACTCTATTAGGATCCTACTCTTTAGTGGAGGCTAGGACTAATCCTACTCTACTACGATCCATCCCATCTTCGTATCGTCCCTCTCTTTAATTTGTTCATCATCATCAACATGGTCTTGCCTGCCTGGATGGGAATCATCGTATATATGCACTGCACGACGATGAGCTACTTGTAACAGGCAATGCTCATGGCGCCGAGGTAGCAAATAAATGGCATCGGATCGTCGGAACGCATTAAGTCGAGAACAAATGAAGAAGAAGAAGGCGCGGGAGGAGGATGATGAGATTGAGATGAATCAAGATGATGATGCCGGTGCCGTCGTCGTCGACACCAGCAACAGCCGGGACGGCCTGCTCTGCACGCTGCTGAGGCTCAACCGCTCAAGGTGTGCGGGCCGCTGTTTGTCCTCCGCAAGAAGCTCGTCAGATCCTACCTGAGCCGGAACCAGAACTACCTGGGCATCACGCAGACCGAGTACGACGCCGGCTTCCGGCGGCAGGGTCAGCGCGTGCTCACCGACGAGGAGCACGGCAGGGTGCACGCCGCGGGAGGGCTGCCCCGGCGCGCGCTGGACCGCTGCGGTGTCAGCTACCCCATGGTGCTCGTCCACCTCGCCAAGACGTGCCGCCTCCGCAAAGGCTGGGCCCTGGGGGGAGTTCCTCCGCAGCTCCGGCGTCCGCCAGGACGACGACACCCACGTCGGCGACGTCGTTGAGATATGGGCATTCCGGTCGCCGGCGTGGCCCACCGGCCTCGGCCTCGTGCTCCTTCACTACACCAACAAGGAGGACGCCGAAATCATGGCCTCCTTACACCAACAAGAGGAGGAGGAGGAGGGCGGCATAAGGACGTCCTCCGACTCCGATCAAGAAGCACAGTGTATCAAGGACCAACAAGACGACGTCGACGAGAAGAATTGCTCGCCGCTGGGCCAAGGCCAAGACGGTAATTGCTCGCCGCTGGACAGAGAAGTAGTGTGCGCTGCTGCCATCCTTGTTTCCATGAAGTAAAAGTAAGCGCGGCCTACAATTTTTTTCCAGGGTTTGTCTATAGTATGGAACTTTAGTAAAAGAAGAGTATAGTATAGAGAACTTCTTGAGTAAAATTAGCAGGGTCTTCCAGGCTTGATAATCAAAGATTAGTTGTTTTTAATGCATATATGTCTTTTTTAGTACTAGCCTCTTGTTCAAGACTTTAGTAAGTACTTTTCAATGCAATTCCAAGCATATAACTTATATGGTTTCAAAAAAAAAAGTTCAATTGTAATTGATGTTTGTCCTCCCTTCGCCCCAAAATATATAAGACATGATTTGAACACTAATTGCTTTTATAATATATCATTTGTGGCAACAAAAGTGCAAATACAAATCTAACGCAACTACTTTTGCAGCATAAACTTATCATATGATTAGTCTAATTATTATTGATCAAATATTACAAAGTTTGAGTCCTGAAATACATATATGCCTTATATTTTAAGATAGAGGAGTAGTTTTTAAGGTTTTACAAGACCTTGTCCCTAATAAATGGTATGGTTTTGTGAGTAGAGAAAGTATCAATTTTCGACCGTGCAGCCTTTTCCCTCTCCACCTTCTATCCTTTTAGCTTCTAAAGCTTTTAGGAGGGCTAACCAAACAGGGCCTAAATGGTATGGTTTTATGAGTAGAGAAAGTATCAATTTTCGACCGTGCAGCCTTTTCCCTCTCCACCTTCCTCCTTTGATTTCACATGTTTAACAGCTTCTTTCGATTCTCCTCACATTTGCCATTAAAAGGCTCCGATTCACTTGCACTCATTGTCTCGCGGCTGATTTGAAAGGAGAGAAATAAACCACAAAGTGTTTCAGGGCGTCTATAGGCTACGGGTGCGTTGTCTGAAGAAGTGACAGTCGAAGGAAAAGCTTTGCAGACCGGCTATGCTGCGCTGGTGTCATTAGCTCATTGCCACCGTTCGTTCCCTAGATTTGTGTAGTCGTCCAATAGGTGTGTTTGTGTTCGGTTGATCATCGAGATGCCACTCACGTGCTGCTCGTTCGACGAACACATTTTGTCACATTGCATGTTTGTAAAGCTCCTTTCTTTTGAAAGATGTGTCACGACAAGTTCACAAAGAAAGTACGACCTTTTTTTTAAATGAGTTTACATTACAACTTTTACGAGACGTATGATGGATCTTTTTTTTTCTTGAGCAAATGGTTTATGCATCTTTGTATTATTTATTAAGATATGAGATAGCGCGGTTACAACGACGCCTTCAAGCGAAGGCCTTAGAATGGTCTAAGATACGGAGCCGACCGACCGCCCTAGCGTACGTGAATGAGCTAACGACTACTACTCATGTATCACAAACCTGGGGGTGGATCTAGCATCAGGATGGAGTGTGCTCGAGCTATATTTGGCCATCATATCTGGCACGGGCACTATGGGCCGGCACTGGCACGGCACGAAGAAGCATGGCCCGGCCCGGCTCCCGCCGTGTCCATGCCTGGCACGGCCCGATCGTAGTGCCGTGCCTGGGCCGCCATGTCCGACCGTAGTGCCGGCCCAGGCACGGCATGGATGAAGGCCTTGCACTATGTGGTCGGATTTATTTGGACCATCGGATGAACACCTGATGAATCTGAACCGTTAGATGGAAAATACAAGTATATAAGCAAGCACCATTCACTCCCAAACCCTATCTTCTTGCTCTCTCGCTCTCTCTTTTCCTCGGCGCGCGGCGATCGACCCACTGGCTACTACGGCGGTGCAACGCGCAGCTTCATGCAATGGGCGGTTGTCCGAGGTTGGGCCACGTCCCTGCAGCAGCTAAGGGTGAAGCGCATCCGCGCGTCGGTGGGTCGCGCGCAGCACTGCCGCAGCGGCATGCGCCGTCCTCGGCGGTGGTGCGTCCACGCGGCGGCGGCGCTCATCCAGGGGTAGCGAGGCGCGTTCGCTTGGTGGCTGCGTGTCTAGGCGGAGACGCGGCTTTGGCTTTGGCGACGCGGCGTGGCGGCGGCGCGGCGTGGCCATGGCGATGGGCCCAAGCCACGCAGCTTGGCTTCGTCGTCGTGCCCTGGGCGCAAGGTCGGCATGGCGGCACTATCGAGCAGCACGCGCTACGCCATCGCGTCGCGCATAGTAGTGCCGCGTGCGCGTGCGGCGTCTGCCCCGTTGGCCTTGTATAGCTCGAGCTTAGCTATAGACTTTTCTATCTTTACTCATGTAGGCTAGATAGATTATGTTAATCCAATAAGTTGTGCTCAACCAGCTGATTCCAAATTTTTTTGCTATCCACACCTCCAATAACCATCTTATGTACGGGTTGCCAAACGTCTCGGTGTATATAATCATATTCATTAGCCAACTTATTGGATTGAACCTCGGTGTTGGCTACATCAATAGATGCTGTTTTCCTCCTTGAAGACGTTGTCGTGGAGGTGGAGATCACACCCTACTCCTCAAGCTCTTTGCTTGTTTCTTCTAGCGTGAAAGGTGGCATTTGAACGCCGTTGCTTTGATGGCTTCATGGGCTAATATTATAATATAGATAGACAAAAACAAAATGGGCCTGATTTAATTTAGTGCTAAGGAACGGCTCTAACTCTAATGGGCCTTCCGTTCCTAGTAGCGGACGAGTAGACTCTAGAAGAGAAAGAGAGAGACCCGGCCCGGCCTGGCCCGGCTCGACCGCCCGAGTCCTCTTCTTCCGCCTTCCCGACTCTGCCTGACTTCGCCTGCTCTGAGAAATCTGCCTCCCTCACCGCCGCCGAGCCGCGCCGCCTCCACTTTCCCCTCCCCATCCCGGTCGGAAACCCAAGCTTCCGCTTCTCTCATGGCCGACGCCACCGCCGCCCTCTCAGGTACCTAGCTTCTACTGGATTCACCAAAACAATCCCCGCTTCTCGCTCGCTCAGTTTGGTTAACTCCCCACATTGCTTGGAATTGGCAGCTCGGAGCAAGGTGCAGGCTTTCCTGGAGGCTGCGCGCGCCGGCGACCTCCAGTCTCTCAAGAGTACGTGCCGATCCGATTTCAAGATTCGATTGTCCTCCTTCATCGATTCAACTCTCTCCTTACTACCACCGTCTTTGCCATCTCTCCCCGGTGCTTACTTGCAGGCCTCGTCGCGGCGCTCGACGAGGACGGCACGGGCGCCGCCTCCGTCGCCGCCGCCGTGCGCGACGCCAACAAGCGCACCGCCCTCCACTTCGCCGCGCGCGAGGGCCGTACCGACGTCTGCGAATTCCTCATCGGCGAGCTCGGCCTCCCAGTCGACCCAAAGGACGATGATGGTTGGTACCTTCCAGACTACCATTCTAATACCACATTTCCGCTTTCCTTTGCTTTGCTTTTCATCTCTACTGTGTGTATATACGGCACTACACTGCAATCAATAGCCAATACAATACAATACAAACACCATCTGTATGCGGTATGCCTACTGTAGTGTCAATGTATCATGCATTATGCCATATCTCATCTGTATACTACTCCATAGGCGAAACTCCGCTCATCCATGCGACACGCCAGGGCCATCTGGACACTGCCAAGTACCTCCTTGACCATGGAGCTGATCCTTCGGTGGCCACCAACCTAGGAGCCACAGCGCTACACCATGCTGCAGGCATAGGTAACATAACATAACATGCGCGGCCTCTGCGTGCTCTGCCCCTTCCACACCACCGCCATTCCACCAGTCAATAATCACCAAATCATGTATACCAACGTCTCTTTTTCTTGAGCAGGAAACACAGAGCTCATGAAGCTTCTCCTCTCCAAGGGAGTTGACGTCGAATCAGAAAGTGACGCTGGCACTCCCCTCGTGTGGGCTGCTGGTCATGGCAATCCAGATGCTGTCAAACTTCTGCTTCAACACAATGCTAAGGTACCGTACCTCTTACATGTATTATATGGTACAGATCTCTGTTTTCGATTATTCTTTCAAAACATGCTGACTACATATTCAGTTTAGCATTACACATTAGGCTGGCTAAGCTTTGTAACTTTTCCGATGCTGTCAATTCACCTCAGTACTTATCTCCATGACCATTTATTTGTTTTCCTAATTGCAACCCTTTCTCCTTGATCTGAACCAACAACAACCAATAAAAAGAAACTTGCAGCAATAATCTCTTCCTTTCGTTTTTTGTGTTTGGTCCGGAGAACAATAGAGGAGAACCCTAGTTCGCTACTAATGTATTGAAATAGTGTTCAAAACCTACAAGATCAGGACAAAAGCACAGAAGTCTACGAAGCCAACATTTATAACGGGACTAATATAAATGTCAAAGACAATCAATTGATTATCTGGTAGCCAACCCAGTAGGTGCAGCAAACGTTAGTTATGAACCTTTGCCTTTTCCAGCCTTATATCTGCCGTTAGTGACATCTTTCATCTAGACATGTTTGAGCGTTTCAAGCCACCATGCAAGAGATGCATATGTTTCTCTGGATCCAGATGTGCCAATCTGGAAGCACAATAATTAAATCATGATTCCTGAGTATGTCATGAAGTTATTTAGGCTTCCTATAACGTTGTGATTGGGCTAATTCTTTTTATAAATCTTTTTTTTTTTTTGCAGCCAAATACTGAAAACGATGATGGTGTCACAGCATTGTTATCTGCTGTTGCTGCAGGTTCCCTCCCATGCTTAGAGGTTCTAATCGAGGTATGTAGTCTAATTTGATGAGTAGAACACCTGTATTTTCTCCCTACTATATTCATGCTGTGTCCTATGCCCTTGGGATTCATAGGAATACGCACATAAATAAAATTAAGCATATTTCTTTGTTGACTGATACATGCAACACAATATTGTTCCATGTACTTAGTTACTAATACCTTGTACTCCCTCTGTCCGTGAATAGAAGGCGTAACCACTTTTTCTATAGTCTGAGTGTACAAGGCGGCCGAGTCCTGGCAACATTTACTGCTGTGACTGCTAACCTCATCGCCTCCCTCGCCACATGCACAGACCGTTACTCACAGAGCGTGCATGGTCTCTCTCTCGCGCGTGGAGGAGTGAATGGGCTGGCCATTCCTGCATGCACGCATGCACGACATCCAAAACGCTTTCCTCAGAATGCACGTAAATTAAATCGTTTACTGGTCTTGGTGCTGGAGGAGTTGCGCCTTCTATTTACAGATGGAAGGAGTATCAACTATGACTTCTACCTCAGAAACTAACCGAATAATATGCAATGTAGGCTGGTGCAAACCCAAATGTCAAGGCTGGTGGAGCAACCCCATTGCATATTGCTGCAGATAGTGGAAATATAGAAGTTATCAAATGTTTGCTTAAAGCTGGAGCTGACCCGAATACCTGCGATGATGTAAGTTGTATTTCATCGTAATAAAACAAGTAGTGTCATACTGAAATTTCAATGTCAGGTTCATGCTATGTGTTGACCTGTTTTAAATATCCATAAAGATGCAGCAATCTTTTGGTCTTTGTATCCATACCATGCCAACGAACACTGAATACAACTTGATTGCCATGTGATTTTCTACGTCAGGATGAACTGAAGCCAGTTCAGGTTGCTGCTTGGAGAAATAACCGTGAAGCTGTGGAACTTCTTTTACCATTAACATCCCCAATTCCAGGTGTTTCAAACTGGAACGTAGATGGGATTATAGAACACATGCTGCCTAAAGAGTATGGGGAAAAGGTGCCTCTTGAATCAACATTTTAGCTATTTTGCATTGTCATAGGATCCATAAACCTTTAACCAAAAAAAGAAAAACTCTCCGTGTCTGCTAATTGTTGAACAAACTTTGCAGTCTCAATTGAAGGAAGTGACATCTCTGAAATCAGGCCGAACACAAACTGTTGAGGTATGTCATGCACTTGTTACATAGTTTTGGTGTCGGTCCGGGCTTGTACTATATTAAATGACAGTCAAGTCATATACTTGTATTAGGACATAATCAGGGGTAGGCCTCTATCATCTTAAATAGAGGTAGACTTGATTTAATTGTTGAGGTTAGCAGAAAATTGAAATCTGACATTAGTTAATTGGCTGCGCAGGTGTCACCCGAGGCAAAGAAAAGATCCTTGGAAGCCAAATCAAGGGGTGATGATGCCTTCAGAAGAAAGGACTACCTTGTAGCAGTGGATGCTTATACGCAGGTAACTAAGATGGAATGTTTTTTCCGCATAGACAAAGCACAGCAATATTGAACTCTGGAATTGTGCTTTTAACCGTACCTGAGATCCAGCTGTTATTCTTCATGTCCAGAGTGCTGTTAGTTTAGCCGCAAGAGACTAATGTTAGTATGGAATTGCATTTCAGGCTACAGAGTTGGACCCAACTGACGCAACAGTGCTCTCAAACAGAAGCCTCTGCTGGCTGCGAGCAGGGCAAGCTGAACGAGCCCTGGAGGATGCGAAAGCATGCCGGGCATTGAGACCAGATTGGGCGAAAGCTTGCTACAGGGAAGGTGCGGCCCATCGTCTGTTACAGGTACGCGAGGCACTGTGATGTGACTGAGAATTCACCCGCTTCTGATTTGTCTTTAGATGATGACTGGTTCATTTGCTGTTTGTGGTGATCCTGGCAGAGGTTTGAGGACGCCGCCAACGCCTTTTATGAGGGGGTGCAGCTTGATCCGGAGAACAAAGAGCTTGTCAGCGCATTCAGGTTAGAACTTAGAAGCATTCCCTTGTTTGTAAAGAAGATGCCTTTTTGTTTTGCTAGCATGCTGTTCTTGTGCTAAGATCTTGTGGTCATGTTGATGAAACAAACAAACAGGGAGGCCGTCGAAGCCGGGAGAAAGTCCCATGGCGTGGACACGCCAAGCTCAACACAATAAGACGAGGACTATGTGGTGGGGCCTCAAGCTGTGCTGTTTGATGGGATAGATATGATTGGGTGGAGCTAGTCTAGTTGGATGGGCATCAATGTTTTATGCTCTTCGCTTGGCTGATAAGCCATGGTTGTGTGGGCTGATTTGTGGTTAGAAAAATATTGTTCGTTGGCTTAAAAAGTACGGCTTATAAGCCAAGCGAACAGGGCGTTAGTTGGAATCCGGTGAGATGATGAATGATGATAGAGGAACTCAAGTTCGATGAGATGTGATCATGAAATTTGGAAGAGCGAATTTGCCAATTTTTTGTGTTTTGTGATTGTTTTCAGAGTAAAGTGCATCGCTGGATCTTAAACTTTCCCTCGTTCTCCATATTCGTTTGGCTTGTCGATCGTAAATTTTAAGCCGATTTTTTCTCTCACACAAAAACCAAAGCCATCTTCACGTAACCAAAGAACGATACGAAACCAATCTAACCGTAATTGCTGCTTAATTGCATTTTAATCACTGTTAGGGTCTCACTAACGACCAGGAACAACCGGGCATCGTCAGTACACAGAATGACGTGCCGAGGTTGACGGACCTAGCACCGTGGAGCTAACTCCTACTCCGTACTTGGGACGGACGATGCGAACAAAGCTGCAAAAAGCCACCTCATTTCTCTCCCGATCTCTCGTTACTGGCCAGCGGGCTTGCCTGGACGTCCTGATGGGCGGAGCGCTCGCGCCGTTTCGTGCGTCCACGCAGGACTCGTGCCGCCCTGAACGTCATGGCATGGAGCAGAGGAGAGAGCGGTGAATGCCCAGCCGGCTGTCAGGAGAAGAAGGAGACATCGAGGCGAGCAGTATAAAGGGAGGAGGGAGATACAACACCCAATCTATTTTAAAATATCCAGATACAACACTTGAAACATACGTTTAAAGATAGATGAAACATGCATCTGAAACACTTATAAAAACACATAAGAAAAACACTTAAAACTCATTGTAAAACATATGCAACATCCAGATAAAACGCTTGTAATATGCAACATCCGAATAAACACACTTAAAACATACGTCTGGAAAACAGATGAAATATTGAGAACAAAAGCTTGCAACATACATGTACAACCATTGCAACATATACAACATCCCGATCTACTTTTAGCAATATCCATATGTAATACTTGCAACATACATCTAAAACATCTAAAACACTTGAAACAAACGATTGCAACATGTCAAGTGCAACACTCTAGTGGGTGGCGACCACCATGTCAGGCGTGTTGAGGAGCTCGATAACCGCCTCGATGGGTAGATCGGGTCTAGGAGGTGGCGGAGCGAAGAGCACCATGTGCTTGGCCGCCGCGAGCTTCTTCTGCTACGGGCACCAGGGCGCGAGGAGCCTTGAGGCCGTCGCGAAGTACGCCATGGCTGCCTCCAACCGCAGGAGGAGGTAATGAGAAGGACGCTGGCGCCGGCGCCAGTGATGAGGGCAAGGGAGGGCGGGCAAGCGTGACTCTAGTGGCGGAGCCTAGCGTCGCAAAGGCGGGCGAGGGCCCCGGGGCGGAGGAAGCGGAGGTGGTCGCCACTCGCGGCGGTGGGGGGGAGCGGAGCTTTGCGGCGAGCGTGCGAGGCGGAGTTGGGGATCTAATTTTTTTTTAGGCAATGAACGGTGCGAGACGGAGTCCATCCACCCGAACGCCTGCACCACAACATTACCGTACTGGCCAATGGCCATTATGGGCGTGTTTAGTTCTCATGTGAGATCTCCAGCAGGATTTGCGCTAGCAATTTTTCCCTTACTCTTGCTCGGCTAGAAATCGAGATAGAAGAAGCGTTTGGTTTCCTAGCGAGCTTGCCTCGGGGTTTGCACTAGCAAAATTTTCATTGCTATTGCGGGAGTACTATTGGCTCACCCACACTGGCAAGGCCCACCTTGTTCAGGGAGGCGAGGCGAAAGCCTTGACTTGCTCTGTGGGCACAAACAACGAAAAACTTGCCCAACTAGGTGAAGGAAATCTTGTCTGCACAAGTTCCGAGACACTATATCAAAGGAACCAAGCAGTCAAACTTGCTTGCAATCTTTACTGGGCTAGGCAACACTGTGACCAGCAAAGGAACCGGACACGCCTAGCTAGGGAGCCAGCCAAAACACGCCCTATGCCTCTTTGGATTTGTGTTCAGGAGTGTAATGTAATTTTGATATTTTATTTGGAACCTACGGACATGTTTGGTTTATGGGCTTGAGAAGAAAGACCAAAAATTGGCAATCCCATAAAAATTGGTTACTATTCGCTTCACTGGCATAGTTTGGTTTGCTAATATAAATTTGGTCGTGCCCATCTTATTATTAAGAAGGCAAAAGGAGAGTCAGCCATCACCAGAGAGTTAATAAAAGATTGAAGAATGACCGGGCCTAGAAACTTTGCTTGGATGACCAAATCTGCCGGGGTAATTAAGGCCCATGTAAATTTCCACGGGATCAACAGCATCGCCGGAGCCTCGGCCTACCGGAAATTTATATTTTTATCATTATAACGATCATCACTCGTTAGATTCTCATTCCTAGGATGACAATTACATATTTAGAGAGACAAAATCTTACAAGTTTGCCAAAAACAAGTGTTTTTGCGTACGTGGCGTGTCAGGTCACGGTGCCAGCGTGGACGTGCATTGCGAAAAGACGAAGCTGCCCCTGCTCTGCTCCTCTCTCTTCCTCTCTGACAGATGGGACCTGCAGCTCCTCTCGCCGCCATGTGGGCTCCACCCGTCAGTTTCATCTCCCACCTCCGGCACCTGGATGGGACCCAGGCACATCCAACTTCGTCCCCATCCATGGCTGCTGAGCAGCCGAGGACGATGATAAGGCACCGCGTGCGAAGTCGATGGAGGAGTTCTTGAAGCAGAGAGGGACTGGTGGCAGCCAGCCACGGGTAGAAGCGGGGCTCTCCGGCGGAGTGCTTCGGTCGAGGGGGAAGACGCCACTGCAGCCATGGATTGGTGTTGAGATGTGGATAGGTGGCCGCGGCGGGTCCTTGCAGCACCAACGGAGGAGACGGAGTGGCGAGAGTTGCTGTGTATGCTGAGATCAGCGAGCTCGACCTCGGGTCGGCAATGGAGGCGACGACGGTGGTTCACGGCGATGGAGCGGGGGTTGCCGAACGACGAGTGGCGGGGTGAAGTCGTCATGCTACTGCGAACTCGTAGAGCCTGTTGGGAGTAGCAGAGACGGTTGGATTGGGGAGATCGATGGTGACAATGGAGCTCCGGTCATGGCGGCACGAAAGGAGAGCGAGGTAGGGGAAGCTTGGGGTCGCGGGCATGAGGATGCGCAGGCCGCAGCGAGCTCCTGAGCGCGGCAAGCTCCACAACAGCCAGCCGGGACATGACGAGCTCGGCTTGACATGGTTCTTCAGGCTCCTGACCAAGCACCCCAATGTGGAGGCCAAGATCCTTGAGGAGCTCTGCACACATCCGCCGTCCACCGTCGTCCGCTAGCAGCCACCACACCGCGGCCGAGCTGAAGCAGCTGGTGTACTTGCACGCGGCGCTGTCAGTGAGAGGAGCTGAAGTAGCTAGAGGCGGGGGATGAAGCTGATGAGTGGGGCCCACATGGCGGTGAGAGGAGCTACGGGACCCAGCTGTTAGAGAGGGAGAGAGAGGAGCAGGGCAGGGGCAGCTTCGTCTTTTCACAATGCACGTCCACACAAGCATCGTGACCTGGCATGCCACGTACACAAAAAGCGCTTGTTTTTGGCAAATTTGTAAGATTTCATCTCTCTTCTCTGATAAATATGTAATTGTGATAAGAATCGGACGAGGGATGATTGTTATAATGGTAAAAATATAATTTTTTCGTCAGCCTGTGCCTCTTTTTCCTTTTCCCCTGTCCCCTTCCGGCTTCCCCTTCCTCCCGCGTCCGCCTTCTCTGTCTCTCTCTCGTGCAGACCGCCGCCGCCTGCCTGGCCGGCTGTCGCCGCCGCCAGGTGCCAGGAAGTCGTCCGGAGTCTTCTTCGGCGACGAGCACCCACCAGGTACCTCTTCTCTTCCGTTCCTGCTGTGCAAAGCCGAGCACCCAAACCCTAGCCTAAGCTATTCGTATCCGGATCCGATCTAATTACAAGTGTTTGTACGTGGTGCACATGTAGGATTATGCCTACTGCTAGCTTCTATTCGATTTTTGTAAAAATTATCTGGCATGTTTTTACTTCTAAGGGTACCATCGCGCATTTGATGTGCTTCTAACGGAGTATACAAATCCAGTGAAAACACACATTTTACCTTTAAACAATCCGCATCTTGCTCGCAATTATCAGCATTCTAGAAAGGTGGATGTGGCCATTGATACGCTTGCTATTGGCGCAGGACACATCTCTGCTGCAATGGGTGACTACACAATCCAGATCAGCACCAAGCTCATCGACCAGCTTGCTCGCGATGATGAGAAGGTGAAACGGAAAGCCAGGAAGCCCAAGCCTAAGAAGAAGCCCGTCCAGCCACATGAAGAGCCCCTGGAATTCCCGAGCGAACCCAAGACGACCAGCCCTGCTCCTGCTCCTGGGTGGCCTCTGCAGCCTCCCCCAATGTTTCTGCCCGTGACCCCTGCTCCCCCGCCACCCCCGGCCACAATGCCGGAGGTGGAAGCCATCCGCTCCATACTGAAAGAAAGCGAGGCGGTTCTCGAGAAGCTGGAGAAGCAGGAGGCTGGGGCACGCCAGGAGCTCAGCAAGAGAGCAAAGGAGCTGCACGACAAGGAGTTTAAGCTGCCGTACCAGAACCCCATGCCCTGCACCCTGGAGAGGGCAGGATGCCTCGAGTGTTACAAGACCAACGCAAAGGACCCGCTCAAGTGTGCTGAAGCAGTCAAGAGATTTGAGGCGTGCGCTCGCATGGCCGTCAAGAATGCCACCGCAAAAGCCGATTAGTAAGTAGCCCGTGAAGCTTTGTGAGTTGGGGTGAGCTGATACGCGGACTCTGCGTTTACGTTTTCTTTTGATCTTTTGAGTTGAGGTGATTCAAATAACCAGGGATTTTCATGGGACCCACTGTAGATTTCTAATGCCACTGCACTGGGCTACCTGAGGCAGCACGAGGGATATTGCATATGTTTGTTACAATTGGTATATCAAATTGCTGGTGAGAAGGCTTTTGTCTGAGATATATCGGATCTTGTGTTGGAATGGTATCCACTAGCCACGCTGCATTTTTTGCTGTGTTCTATGGTATCATTATTGGGCTATTGTCGAACTCTTGTGTGCATGCCTCTGTTTACCTCTTCTCCTTGATTTGCACAATGCTTTATTAGTTTCAGCATTGCTATTTTGCATTTCGTTCAGCTCATGGGCTGTAGAATTCTGTTCCAAGTGGATCAATATCATTATCTCCTCTTGTGCTATAGGAAATATTGTTCTGCTTATCTGTCATGAGAGAAACGCTAGTGATGACTGCTTTTAGAACTCTGAAGTCTGAGAATGGTGCCAGGCAGGAAGTCCCCCCACACACACACACACACACACAAAAAAAAAACCGTCTCTCCTTTTTTTTTTTAAAAATCGAAATATGATCTGCATTTCCCTTTTGCAAATAGAACACATATATATTGTTGCCATTATCGAAATATGATCTGCATTTTCCTTTTGCAAATAGAACACATATATATTGTTGCCACTCTGGTTCCCGCCTGTGACCGGAAGGTCCCGGGTTCGAGTCGCGGTCTCCTCGCATTGCACAGGCGAGGGTAAGGCTTGCCACTGACACCCTTCTCCAGACCCCGCACAGAGCGGGAGCTCTTTGCACTGGGTACGCCCATATATTGTTGCCACTCTGGCTTGCTGAACACAGAATTTATGTCTGAAGTACGTACCTATTTGCACGCTGCTTTTCATTCTTGTGTTTTGCACACTAGTAATGAGTGCTTTTAGAATTCTGAAAGTCTGAGAATGGTGCTAGCCAGGCAAGGTGGTCTTTCTTAAAATAAAAAAAGGTGTCCCATTTTTTGCAACTAAGGATCTTTAAGAAATTGCCACGTAATCTGCCTTTCCTTTTTCACAGCTAGAACATATACATGTTGTCAGTTAGCTTTCTGATCCGAAGAGTGAAATGTATTCTATTACTAGATAGAATCTTTGCTTCTACCCTAGAGTTTCTTTGGAAACATAGAGTTTATGTCTCTATACTCCATTATCATGTGTAAAGCGGGTACAACATTTGCTCAACTGCCTTTAATTCTCGTGCTTTGCAATTTCATTCACTCTGATTCAGCTATGGTCACTTTGGTTGCCCCACGCAACTCGTGTCATCTACATTCCTCTGTTGTTTTGTTGGTTCATTATTTATACTCTTTTGATTGAAAAAATAATATATTTCCGGCCAATTGATGGATGAATTATTCAATTGGATCAATGTTATTATATCCTCACGGGCTTTTGTAGAATACTTTTGTAAAATATTGTCCTGTTTATCTCCCATGACCATGAGATACCCTAGTGATGCCTGCTTTTAGAACTCTGAAAGTCTGAGAATGGTGCTGGCCAGGCAAGGTGACCTTTTTTCTTAAAAAGGGGTTATGTCTCTTATTTTTTGCAACCAAGGGTCTCTAACAAGTCGACACTTAATCTGCCTTTTTTTTTGAACTAAAACATATAGATGCTTTCACCACTCTGGCTTGCTGATCTGATTAGCAGAATGTATTCTAGTATTCGGATCTTTGCTTCTACCCTTAATTTCTTTTGAAACGCAGTGTGTATGTCTGAATACTGCCATTGTCTTGTGTTAGGTCCCATTTTCTCAACTGCCTTCCATTCTAGTACTTTGCAAACTCACTCACTAGTGATTTAGCTATTGTCACACAAGTACTTGCCTTCCCTGTGCAACGCTTGTCTTCCTCTGTTGTTTTGTTGGTTCATTATTTATGTCCTCTTGATCGAAATGAATATATACCCAATCGATGGATGATTTGCTTAATTGGGTATTCTTAATACACCCAATTAAGAAACAAGAGTATATTGCATATATACTTTTATTATTTCATTCAGTTCATGGGTTGTAGAATTCTGTCTCTCCTTTTTTTCGACTAAAAATTGAAATATGATCTGCATTTTCTTTTTGCAAATAGAACACATATATATTGTTGCCACTCTAGCTTGCTAATCCAATGAGTTCAACATATTCTAGTACTTCAATTTTTCCTTCGGCCACACCTTTTATTTTGAAACACAGAATTTATGTCCGAAGTACGTACCTATTTGCACGCTGCTTTTCATTCTTGTGCTTTGCACGCTAGTAATAATGAGTGCTTTTAGAACTCTGAAAGTCTGAGAACGGTGCTAGCTAAGCCAGGCAAGGTGGTCTTTCTTAAAAAAAAAGGTGTCCCATTTTTTTGCAACTAAGGATCTCTAAGAAACCGCCACTTAATCTGCCTTTCCTTTTTCACAGCTAGAACATATATATGTTGGAAAAATCATATGGCGCTCAGGGGGGCTAGCGCCCTCGTTAGCTAAAGGACTAAAATACCATGTTACAATGTTTCAGAAGTCATCACAAGAATCATGTATGTAGTACATCTAAAGTGTATCCACAACAATTCAGATTGAAATTCATCTTTGATGCTGAATTAAAAAAACAGAAGTGTCACTGTCAGCACATGATGAGCAGTGCCAGGTTGGTTGCTTGTCTATTTTGTTTCTTGGCATCTAGGATGAATTTCAAACTGAATTGGTGCAGCTATACTTAACTTTATGTGTACTACATACATGAAACATGATTTTTGTGATGGTTTATTTAGCCAACGAGGGCGCCAGCCCCTTGGGCACCAAATCTGCACTCTATATGTTGTCAGTTAGCCTGCTGTTTCGAAGAGTGGAATGTGTTATATTACTGGATAGAATCTTTGCTTCTACCATAGAGTTTCTTTTGAAACATAGAGTTATGTCTCTACTACCAGATGCCCATGTGTTGCTACGGGAGCTTTAATATTTTCAACGCAATGGGTATGGTAAACAAATACTGGTCAAAATCAACATACAAATAATAGAGCCTCCCCATCTCAGAAATGCAGAATTCAACAACCCAAAACCAAAGGGTTACATAACTATTGTTAAATCAAGACTTGTAGGATCAAACAGTAAAGAAAGATGATGATGATAATATAGAATCCAATTTCTAGTTTTTTGCTTTGTTTTGGCTCACTAATTTCTAATTTCATCAAATCATGCCACAAGCTGCAATTTCCCACTATCTTGGGTAAGTTGTTTCTTCTCCTCCTTTCCAAAGCTCTGCACAAAAAGAAAAATGAAAGCCGTGAGCTAACTTGAGAACATTTGTACCAATTTTAAACAGCATGTATGAAATTTACAAGATTGAAATTGCACCATAAAAAGTATTTGTGTTGATTTTGCAGCTTTGACATTAGTAATAATTGGATGTGGTGTAAGTGTAAGATTCTAAGAGAGGGAGCAGCATGGAAAATGGAGTAAGAGAATAATTGGATGTGGTGTATGTGTAAGATTCTAAGAGAGAGGGAGCAGCATGGAAAATGGAGTAAGTGAATAATTAGAAAAGTCACAACTGAACATTTCTGCTTGATCTGAGGACGAGTAACTGCCACCATATGTTAGGTAAATTTAACATTAGGAAATTAAAAGCCTAAGCAAGTCTGACTGGTATTGAGGAAAGCATCAGTCTCAGGATATGCTGGGCAAGCAAGAAGATAGTAGTTCCAACTTTAGAGAGAATGTATCAAGCCTGAGGTAATAGCTTCATCATGATAAAATTGGAATTACATTACTCATCATGTTATTCATGTAAATAAGCAATGCAATCGATCGAGACAGCACAAAAACATTGCATCAGTTACCTCATCTCCTTTGGATAAAATAAATCCTGATTCCTGCATGCCTAGCTACAGGTGCAAAATCGGGAAAGCACATGTGCAAATTCTGTAGAAAACATGAACTTTTTAGTTAGCATACAGAATCAACATAGCAATCCCATCTTCTCCATTTTTTGCATCAACATAGCAATCCCATCTTCTCCATTTTCTGCCAAAGCTTTGTTGTTACCCTTTAAAACTGGTCTTCGTAACATGAACTATATCAGAGTTGGGAATTTTGGTACGAGCTCTTTGTATAAAAAAAGAATGGTCCATCGTGTGTCATGGTAGTGCTGAACATTTGTCTTACATTGGATTTATTATCTCTTTAGATCTTTTAGTGAATATGTTGCAAATGAACCGCCTATACTCCAAAAATTATCCAAAGAACGAACTACATGGGTAGGTGAGTTGCACTATAAAACATGTGAATTAGAAAAAAACAAACTACTGGAAAATGGCAAAGATAGGAAAGCCGTACATACATACCTACAAAACCATTTTCCAATAATTGAAAGTCACCGTGAGAGCATGAAGAATTTGAATAAACAAAGGTGATTGATTTACACTAATCTGATCTTTATTCTAACAGATATTAATGCCGTCGGGTTTCTAACCAATATCTGACATGATTTGAGCTCATAGATATTTCATTGAACATCTTGTAAGCAATAATTTTACACCATAATTTTTTTTGTACAGAAACACTCGCCTGTTTAGCTAATTAATAAGAAGCACAGAAGCAGCAGCGATGTCTTACTTCCAGATGGGTCGATCATTTAGACAAAGCAAAGCAATAGGCCAATAGCTCAGTTCCATGGTGGCTGAAGAGGTTTTGTGTGATTGAAATTGGCATAAATGAAAGAGAATGGCGGTTTCAGCCGACTATGATTCTCAAAACAAATATTCAGATCACGAACCAGCTGCTTCCAAAATAAAAAGGCAAAGATGATTTAACCCCTGGGATTTCAAAAATAGAAGCTCCTTCAGAGTCCTGAGAATTAATCTCTCACTGCTGGCATTTCAAAAATCAAAACAATGGAACCACGCTTAGGGACATGCGAAAATGAAGTTGTAAGGCTAATTCAAGCGATCAAGACTGCAGATGATGAACCCATCTTCAAATCAAGGCTTACATTACCAATCAACCAACTTTAGATCAAGACTGCAGGCAATGAACCCATGGGTATTTTTCTCGACAAATATCTGAAGTTCACTATTGCTATTTTAATTGACTTGCAGACTTACAGGTTGCTTTTATTTCCCCATGTCATTATGATTGTGCATATGCCATTTGGACATCATCTTTTTGTCTGATGCTATAGGACACTGCTCGCCATTCCCGTTCTAGGCTTACATTGTGCCAACTGAACTGAAAATTATGGTAGTTAGGCCCTTTGTTTCTTTGTAGATTCATAATTATCTACCTAATGGAGGTGCTAAGTTAGCACTCACCTACAGTACTCATTTTTAGTTCCTTGTACTTAGGCTTTTACCATGCATGGTTTTATTGAGAAAAGAAGATGTATACCATCACTTCATCATGATTTACTTGAAGTATTCATGCAGGCTGGAAGTAGATACATTCTCTCTTGTATTTTTGCTTACTACCAGGTGCATTATTAATCCTCCCATTACTGAACTGAAAATTATGGTAGTTACGCCCTTCCCATGCCTCGTAATTAGTTTTCATGCACAGTTGGGCTACCAAAGTGCCTCCACAATTAAGCACTGTTCTATCAATTGTCAACTTCCTGTTGTGAAATTTCACAGATCTGGTCCCATGCCTTTTTGGTTTTGTATGCTGCACAGTAAGCAATTCATGTTCCTGTTTCCCCTCTACCCTATTTGTTCACAAGGGATGATGCCTTTTTAAATTACCTTATCCCTATTTTCTGCAAGGTTGGTTCAGTGAGCCTCTCTTTGTTCAGAAGATGGTGATGTCAAAATAATATGCTTTTTCCTATATATACTATATATATAGTGTATCCAGAACACACAGGGAGGAAAAACCAGTCCACTGTTCACGAGAATCTGTTATTGCAAATAGTGGCTCCATATGTTTTCGCGTAGTCCGTAGGGTCACACATTTCTAGGCTTTGCACCCTGATCGATGGTGATGCCTCGCTAAACATGTCCTTGCAGATACTGTCCAGGCTTATTGCCAAAGGCGCAACAGTTGTTTACACCAAAATTTGAAGAGAAGAATGCGGGAATTTGAAGGTTTTCAAAATTGTGCCTATCAAGGAATCGATTGCATGAGGATCGATACTAAGTTGATTCAGATACGACTCTAGAATCGGATCTCTTTGATGACGTCAGCAGATAGCGATGATGAGCTATGGTTGGCACCAGGAAATTGCATATCGGACTCTAAAAAGGAAAAGATTAGGGTCTAAGTTATTTTAAAGTAGAGATGTTTTCTTCTATGACAAAGATTGTAACAAGTCGTGCTCGAATAGGATTCATGTTTAGGCTCCGGGTATAAATATCAGGCCCCGGTTATTGTAAAAGACACACAATCAATCAAATACAAGTTACTTACTATTTTCGGCTCAGGCCACCCCCTAGGAGTAGGAGTAGAGTAGATCTCGGTGAGTTCTTCAGCAAGTACGGCTGTATCGATCCGGTCGACCTTCACTGATTGTCTGTAAGTACCGTCATGGGTTATACTTCTCTTCGTACGGCTGCATCGATCCGGTCGACCTCCTATTGCGACTCTGGTATAAGTTAGTTATCGATTCTTATCTAGTTCAAGTAAGGCTACATTGATTCGATCGGCCTCCACTGCTCGAACTAGATTAAGGTCAAGTTATCGGTTCTATCTAAGGATGGCGTTCCTTCGGATAGATTCATTAAGTTATCGATATTGTTTATTGCTTTCATTATTTATTTAATTATAGTAATATCACTTCGTCTGATTGAGATTGATCTAGATCGGCCTTATATCTTGTTTAATCCATCGTTTGTTAATCTAAACTGATCTAATTTGCACTTTAAACGATGAGTTATGTTTTATCGGCTATTTTATGTCAATCTTGTTCGTGCATAGTGTGCGGTTAAGCCATATCTGATCCTGAGTAGATCTATTGGCTAGCGAGAATCGTTCCATGGCCCGTTATCATGGCCTGTGTGATTCTGTCTCACACCCCACTATTAGCACCGTGGAGTGGGGATCGTTATTCGGTAGATTTATTCCTGATAGAGCATGACCTTAACTATGCGCTATGTCTGAATCGGCTGTTTTAGTCGATATCGAGTGCTTTCACGAATAGTTCGCGTCACGAGATCGTTGAAGTAGGGATAGGTTGAAAGATGTGTTAGTCCCGTGATCTTATTATTGTATTACGGCCTGTATGATTCTGCCTCATGCCCCACTGATATTAGTAATAAGTTAGGGTCATCGAGTCTATTGTTGTTTCTACGGCCTGCATAATTTTGTCTCATGTCCCCACTGGTCATAACGATAGATGAGATCTAATATGTTCATTAGATTTATCTTTATTAAACGGTTGAATGATGATGAACTGTTTTTTATATATAAAATGGGTTCGGTTACTTGCAGTCATTGATTTAACATAAATTAATCATTATTGATATACTTTTGTCATTGACTAATGTTAGTATAAATAATGATATTTATCCTGAATGATAACCGTTTTTTCTTGCACAACTCCACGATGTTTAACTGATTTATTTTTATGAATATGCTGAAATCGACTATTTAGTCGATCTCCTTTCATATCGGCTCTCAGAGCCGCACATTCGGGACTGTCTGGAAACACCGGCACGTTCCGCCCTAAATTACTGATAAACTTTCTCTCCTTGTCAATTGCAGGGTCGCACGTCTCGGAAGGAGTGCGCAGGATCGACCATCCCTGCGCTGAAGCTAGACGGATCTCCAGCTCCATCGAGCGGACCCTTCCGACTTGCTCGTGTGCTCTCGGCATGGGACGAAATTTCGTGCCGACAACAGTTAAGGGGTAAGTTGCAATGCGTTTTAGAATTTAATTATTCGCCAAGAAAACATCAAACAACTAGCACTAATTCCCTACTCTTAAAAAGAAAAACGCTTTGCGCATGCATAGATATACATAACAACTTCGCTCCATGTGTTATGATCTGGATACTGGTATTTCTGGTTTTCCAGTCACAGGATGAGCAGTGTACATGTGATGGCAATTGCTATTACAAGATTAAATTTCAAGCTCACTTTTCAGATGGACGTGGATTGGTAATTTTGGTTGATGGCAATTGCCACATTTGCCTACCCCAACTTGTTTGAGACTGAAAGACTATGTCGTCGTCGTCGTCACATTCCCTTCAGGTTTCCATGCTATGCTATCACTTATTATATAATCCAATATCTTGACCGCAACAGCAAATTAAAATTTAACGTTACTCATCTATTCAGATCAATCTGTTTTGCAGGCCTCTTGCAAACCCTCACGTGATTGGACGGTATCTCTTTTCGTGTGTACATCCGTCGTGCATGTGATTGGATCCTGCTACGGCCTTCAACTACGATGCAGTTCGCCGCCAGCCACGCTACTCATCCGAGCAAAAAAAAAAAAAAAAAAAAATCGTCCGTTTCATCGCGGATCAACGGTGTTGATTCACTCCACAGGCTTTCACCGTTCACCTCTAAGAATATCTTCACCTCATGTCTTCTCTTCTAAGATTAACTCCATTTTAGGCAGATCAGATAGGCGTAACTCTGCCTTAAACACCGGTACTTCTCAAGTGGCCACACAAATTGCTGCAAGCCCCATGACCAATCTGGCAATAGCAGGAATGTCACTTGATACTGTACAACATCCACAGGCTGAATCCCACATTCTATCCATTTGTCTCGATCAGAAATTCATTCGGTACGTTAGATTGGTCTTCATAATCTTTGCATACTTACATTGTCCCATACATGCATAGGCTCGTTTTCTCATTCAATGTGCAGACACCTGCTCCATCATTTGATCCAGATCAAACACCCTTAAAGGATCTTATCACTGGGTAAGTTGCACTAACAAATCAAAATTATTAAACCGAATATATCAAACTCACTATTTTTTCCAAACTTTTTTAAAATTTTATTGGAATTTCGTATTCTTCCATATGAGCCAGATCATCGATAGCAGCAACGCAGACTCACAGGCAGCTATTTGGTGATAAGACCGACGTTGACAAGGTGATTCCATACAGATTTGCTCACCAGTGACTCGTCAACCTATGGTTCAGAAATTGCTGCTCCAACGTTTACATGTATTTGCGCATCTCCAAATTTGCTAAATCACTTTGCCTCCATTTGCCAGGAAACGGCAGAGGATGAAAGTTTGGATGCAGCGGCAGCCATGCGATATGACCAAAACAATTCGCCTGGAACATCGTTACAGCACAAATAAAAAAAAAGTACAATTACACTCCCAACCATGTGTCACAGTTCCAGACACATACAATTTGTCATGAGCAGGTGCATGTAAATTACAGGGCTAAATCCACTATCTACAACGACCACTCGGTGTTGGACATAATTTAATTATCAACCAGTAATCTACTTCTTTCGTATAACTATTGCTCTTAACAATCAGCAAATTATATTGCCTTACCAATGTTTGTTCTTGGTCTTCCTTCCATATCTCACAAACATATGCAGCCAAACGTTCCCTGATCTAGACTCTTGATGATTGTAGAACACACAAGACAATTCTTATTTACTAAACCTGTCAAATTTCTTAAAAATTGAGTGCCGAACAAACCATTCAATATAAATTGTGACATTTCTATATTAATCTACGAACTAGCTGTGTCCAGATTATATGATACGTGCAACATGACCGTGACTGCAAAATTAAATTGCCCTTTGCTCCTATACAATCAATCTATCCATAGTCAATCGTTTATTAATTCAATGTTTATTCTGTCACAGCAGGTCATGACAGTCAACAAGGCCGCGGCTTCACCATTTTGCAACATGCGCAGGATCATATTCCACCGCTACACCATGGATAATGTTTCCTAGGCATGTTGAACTTATTCAACTCCTCAGTGTTGCGGACCATACTGGCAACAGGTCATGCTGTACAAAGATGGATCAAACGTACCCCCAGGCCTTTTGTTTGTATAATAGCCAGGCCACCGTACCTAGAACGACTATTAGTTAACTAGAGCTGTGTACAACTGTCAGAAATCATCAGCCTTTTCGCTTGGTCGTATTTGGCTTATAAGCCATGGCTTATCAGCCAACGAACAATATTTTTCTCTCACACCAAACCAGCCAACAGTACTTTCACTATGTCTTATAAGCCAAACCAGCCCAAACAAACGAGGCGCATATACCTAGTCGTTCAGATACTGAAGAACACACTTATGCTACCCAGACTAATATACACGCTATTGATTCCTCCAATGTCTACCTGCACATGCGCGCGATGGCGCGCGCCCTTCACTAGTGGTATTATATCCTCACGGGCTTTAGTAAAATATTGTCCTGTTTATCTCCCATGGTCATGAGATACCCTAGTGATACCTGCTTTTAGATCTCTGAAAGTCTGAGAATGGTGCTCGCCAGGCAAGGTGATCTTTTTTCTTAAAATAAAAGGGTTGTCTCTTATTTTTTGCATCCAAGGATCTCTAAGACGTCGACATTTAATCTGCCTTTTATTTTTTGCAACTAAAACATAAAGATGCTTTCACCACTCTGGCTTGCTGATCTGATCAGTGGAATGTATTCTAGTATTTGAATCTTTGATTCTACCCTTGAGTTTCTTTTGAAACGCAGAGTGTATGTCTAAATACTGTCATTGTCTCGTGTTAATTCCCATTTGCTCAATCTGGCTTTCATTCTAGTGCTTTGCAAACTCACTAGTGATTTAGCTATTGTCACACAAGTGCTTGCTTGCCCCGTGCAACTCCTGTCATCTACAGTCTTCTGTTGTTTTGTTGGTTCATAATTTATATCCTTTTGATCGAAATGAATATATACCAAATTGATGGATGAATTGCTTAATTAGGTGTTCTTAATATACCCAATTAAGAAACAAGAATACATTGCATTGCATGAGACATATATATGCCTGCAACCTGCATTATTTCATTCATGTCATTGGCTGTAGAATTCTGTGCCAAGTGAATCAATGTCATTATCTCGTATTGTGCCGTAGGAAATATTGTCCTGTTTATCTCCCAATGAGGGAAACCTAATGATGCCTGGTTTTAGAACTATGAAAGTCTGAGAATGATGCCTGGGCTTTTTTATTTTTCCTAAAAAAGTCAAAGAAATTCGACATTTAATCTGCCTTTTCGTTTTGGCAACAAGAAGATATATGCTCCATCCGTTCTAAATTATATGACGTTTTGGCTTTTCTAGGTATATTGCTTTTGCTATGTGTCGGTGTTTCGGAACCGGGGGTCCTTAACCGACTAGTGAATTTGTGCTGCGTGCTCCCAATTCCGGATGGAGATGCAAAGAGACACAAGGTTTATACTGGTTCGGGCAATGGATACCCTACGTTCAGTCCGAGAAGATGTTCTTGTATTTCTTGCACCGGGGTGCTCGTAGTAGGGGATTACAAGCTAGGCGAGAGAGAGAGTTCGTCCTAGGTCTCTGTGAGGGGAGGTGATATGAATTACAGAATGAGGCGTGTTGTTCGTGCGAGTATTCGTGATTCCCCTCGTCGTCCTAGAAACGGTCCTGGCTGCCTCATTTTATAGCCATAGGAAGGAAACCAGGAGTACATAAGAGAGCTACACGTGGAGCAAGGACTATTCGATGACGTATTTACTCCTGGAGCAGCATGGCGTTGTCGTGGGAGTTCCCGTAGATGTCTAATCGGTATGGTCTCCACTGCAAGTAACATGCCGCGCATTTGTTGACTTGGTGGATTGCAGAGGCTCGGCGCCATCGTAGCTTGGTCGTGCGTGCCGAGGCCTCGCCGTGCCGAGGCCTGCCGCGGCTCGAGGCCGAGAAAGTGACCTGTGCGTGATGCGGGTCTCAGCAGCCCATCGTGCGGAATAGTGCGAGACGCGCGCCTGCGTGATACGGTACCAGATTTGTCGATGAAGGGATGGTAGAAAAGGTGATCTCGACCGCTGTCCCGTCCGCTTCCTGCTGCAGCCAAGACCGCCGATCGTGGGGCTTACGAAGCGGTGCAAATGAGCGCATTAATCGGATGCGACACCGCCAGAGAGACTTTTGAGGCGGAGGCGACGAGGTTGTTGGGGATTTGAGCCCGCCTCGGGCAGGCGGAGAGCGCGTACAATTGGTCCGAGGACCCCTACCGGGGTCCCGGGCGCGCGGACGACGGGCGAGGCGGAGTAAGATCGCGAATCCGAGGCCCCGCCGAGGGGCTCGGGCGAGACGGAGCGGTCGGTCCGCTGATTCCGAGGCTACAGAACCCGCTCGACTCCCCACGCTATGATGTCCTTGGTGCAGGAGTTAGGCAACGACAAAGGTCGGTAACCCCGCTTCTCAGCGTGCCGCAGCAGATGGCGGAGGTTGACGCGATCCGGCGTGTAGTCGGTCACTTCACTGCATCGTGCCATCGTATGGCGTCTGCCGGAGTGGTTGGGCGCTTGGATGCGACGCTCGGTCGTGAGCAGCTTTGGTTGAAGAGGCGGCCACGGGGTCGTGCCGAGCCGCCTCGCGAATCGGAGAATCGGCTTTCTTCCGAGGCCCCGGGCGAGGGGCTCTCGAGAGGGGTCTCGGCGAGGCGGTCTCGGAGTCGAGAATCGCTCGCTTCATTGGGGCTTCGGCGACGGGGTCTCGGCGAATCGGAGATTTCGGCCGAGACCTCGCTTCGCTTATTCCGCTGGTTCTGCTCTTAGGGTCTAAGCAATTTTTTTTCGACCTTTGCTTGGGGTACCCTATTTTTGGGTATCCGACAAGAGCCTCTGAGCCTCAAAGGGAGTGTGGGATACTCTCCCGAGGTTTTTTTTGAGACTTTTGTTTCTCAAAGGGTTCTTGTCGGATTCATTTTATACTCACGATTCCGGTGGGTGCGCTGCGAACACCCGCCGGGTGTAGCCCCCGAGGCCCTAGAGGAGTGAGTTTACTCCTTTAGGGGCTTTTTCTTCGTTGAGTAAGGCGCTCTATCGCATTTGCTTGACCCATGAGAGCGAGCTCGGGTCGCTTGTTTGGGGTGCAGGAGGAGCACCCGAGCCTGCCGAGCCCTCGCGTGCGATCCTAGGTCGCTGGGTCTCGGCAAGGTTTGCAGGAAGAGCCCCCGAGCCTCCGCACGGAGCGAGAGGGCGGTCGAGTTCTCCTGCTTTTTGTACGACCCTCGCGCGCATCCTTTTCGTTCTCGAAGGAGGGGTTGTTTGCCGAGCCCTTCGTGTGCGAGCTTAGGCCGCTGGGTCTCGGCAAGGTTTGCAGGAAGAGCCCCCGAGCCTCCGACGTGGCGAGAGGGCGATCAGGAGTTCCCCTGGCTTTTTGTACGACCCTCGCGCATCCTTTTCGCTCGGAAGGAGGGGTTGTTTGTCGAGCCCTTCGTGTGCGAGCTTAGGCCGCTGGGTCTCGGCAAGGTTTGCAGGAAGAGCCCCGAGCCTCCGACGTGGCGAGAGGGCGATCAGGAGTTCCCCTGGCTTTTTATACGACCCTCGCGCATCCTTTTCGCTCGAAAGGAGGGGTTGTTTGTCGAGCCCTTCGCGCATGCGAGCCTAGGCCACTGGTCTCCACAAGGTTGCAGAAGAGCCCCGAGCCTCCGCCCATAGCGAGAGGGCGATCGAGTTCCCCGCTTTTTGTGCGACCTCGCGCATCCTTTTCGCTCAGAAGGAGGGGTGGAACATGCCAGACTACCCTCGGTGGGCGCGAGCGGTGACATTTCCGATGAGCTTTTATCGGGTAAGTCCGAGTGGAGGCCCGTGCCCCATTCGATAGGGGTCGGCTAGTGGTCCAAAGACGCGCTCCCCAAAAAGTACCGTAAGGCTTCTCTAGCGGGTGCTGTGGCTGCTCGATTGGCCCTAGGGGCTCGGTGCCTCCCTACGGTGGGATCCCTTTAGAGAACTCCTGCTTGGTCTCTCGACACGACTTAGGGCATCCCAAGCAATCGCTTGCTCTGGGCCTCGCCATGTGCGGGCTCGCCCATAGTTGTCCCCGACTGCTGCCCCGAGGCGGCCGCTGTCGAGACCATAATGGCCCAGCCTTGAACCTCTGGACCGTAATGGGCTTGGTGCCTTTTTTCGTCAAGGTTTTCCGACCCTCGAGGTGTGAGAGGTTGCGGGAAGAGCCCCGAGCCTCCACGTGGAGCGAGAGGGCGATCAGGAGTTCCCCGGCTTTTTTGCGACCTCGCGCATCCTTTTCGCTTGGAAGGAGGGGTTGTTTGCCGAGCCCTTCACAGCGAGCCTAGGGCCGCTGGGTCTCGTCAAGGTTGCGGGAAAGAGCCCCGAGCCTCCGCGCGTGGAGTGAGAGGGCGATCAGAGTTCCCTGCTTTTGTGTATGACCTCGCGCATCCTTTTCGCTTTCGGAAGGAGGGGGTTGTTTGCCGAGCCCTTCGCAGCACAAGCCTAGGGCCCACTGGTCTCTCGTTAAGGTTGTAGGAAGAGCCCCGAGCCTCCGCATGAGCGAGAGAGCGCGATCAGAGTTCCCCGGCTTTTTGTACGACCCTCGCGCATCCTTTTCGCTTTCGGAAGGAGGGGTTGTTTGCCGAGCCCTTCGCAGCACAGCGCCCTAGGCCACTGGTCTCGTCAAGGTTGCAGAAAGAGCCCCCAGCCTCCGCAGGAGCGAGAGGGGCGATCAGAGTTCCCTGCTTTTTATACGACCCTCGCGCTTCCTTTTCGCTCGGAAGGAGGGGTTGTTTGCCGAGCCCTTCACAGGCGTGCGAGCCTAGGCCACTGGTCTCTCAAGGTTGGTTGCGAGAAGAGCCCCGAGCCTCCCTCCAGCGAGCGAGAGGGCGATCGAGTTCCCCGGCTTTTTGTATGACGACCTCGCGCTTCCTTTTCGCTTTCTAAGGAGGGGTGGAATGCCAGTTACCCTCGGTGGGCGCGAGCGATGACATTTCCGGTGAGCTTTTATCGGGTAAGTCCGAGTGGAGGCCCGTGCCCCATCTCGATAGGGGTCGGCTAGTGGTCCGTAGACGACGCTCCAAAAAAGTACCGTAAGGCTTTCTAGCGGGTGCTGTGGCTGCTCGATTGGCCCTAGGGGCTCGGTGCCTCCTCTCCGGGTGGGATCCCTTTAGAGAACTCCCGCTGGTCTCGACACGACTTAGGGCATCCCAAGCAATCGCTGTTCGGGCTCTCGCCATGTACGGGCTCACCATAGTTGTCCCCGACTCTGCCGTCCCGAGGCGGCCGCCGAGACTATATAAACGGCCCAGCCTTCAAACCTCTCGACCATAGCGGGCTCGGCGCCTTGCCTCCTTAGCTCGAAGGAATCGGTCGGGGGTATTTCCTTCCATCGGTCGACGACGACGGCGCCGTTTTTGAGGCGGTCTTCTCGAGCTGCCGTTGTTGCGCGACGTGGTGTCGTGGATGGGACATAACCGTCTGCGCGCGATTAAATGTGGAGAAGGTGGGCACGGGCGAGATATCGGATCTCGATTATATGCGCCGGATCCGAGGGAAACTTCCCGATTTCGCCGCCCAATGGTTTCGCCTTACCCCGCGCATAAATACGTAAAGAGCCTCGCCCCCCCTCCTTACCTTGCTCGCGTTTCTTTTTGCCGCCCCAAGCCGCTGTCGAGAGCATAAAGCGCCGGGAGAAGAAGGGCGAGAGATCGATTGAAAGAGAGAGAGAGAGATTTACCGCCAGTAGCAGCGTCCTCCACCGCGCAGAATGGTCGGGCGGTCCTATCATTCTCCCGCGGATCCCTAGGAGCGGTCTCGACATCACCGTGGAGAAGCTGCAGCCGTTGGTGGACGCCGGGTCTCCTCCGCCTCGATCACCGATCCCGACGAGCCGGAGTGGATTGCTCCGGGAATGAGTCGGAGCCGAGGCCACGTGATGGCTACGCAGTGAGCTTCGCTGCCTTCCACGAAGCGAGGCCTCGGCTTGTCGGGCGACCAGTTCATGCGGGCGCCCCCACACTACTACGGCGTGGAGCTCCACAACTTCAGCCCCAACTCCATCGCACAGCGCGGCCATCTTCGCCGCCGCTTTGTGAGGGGTACCGGGATCGCTTCCCCACCGGGAGCCGTGGCTCCATTTGTTTCGGGCGGTTTTACCACCAAGTCGGCGAGAGCGAAGGGGGGGCTCGGAAGGCGCCGAGGGTCGGCGGGTCGCACCTTTCAGGTGCGCCAAGACCGGCAAAGACTCTACATCCCAGCCAAATGGCATCATCCAACCATCATTGGTATGATAAATGGTTCTACCTTCAGAACGACGACGGCGGGCTTCCCCTTATACCGGGTGGGTTGTGGAGAGTCACCGAGAGAAGTGGGGGTACGGCGTCATCAAGCCCGATCAGCCCAGCCGGAACCGCCCCGAGGGCCCCCGGAAGCTGCGTGATTGCGCCTTACGGCGGCCGTGGTCGTCGTGGCGGCTTTTCATCGCCGGAGGGTGTTGCCGCCGATGGCTCGGGCGGCGCCTGTTCGAGATGACCCCGCGCGATCCGATCGAAGGCATCAAGATGTCCGCCTTTGCCCTTACTGATGAGGAGATCCTACGTCGGGTAAGGGAGGCGGTGGATGGGAAACCAAAGATTGACGGCTTGATGCCGCTCCCGGCGCGCCCGCCGCGGGGTACATTTCCCCTCGTAAGTTGGTGTTGCCGAGGCCTTCGCGCCTTCTTGCTTATTGCTTTTTTTGCCCGCTGCCTTATTTCGCTCATTTCTTCAGGGGATAAGGACGTGCGGCTCCCCCGCCGCCTGCTCTCGAGGACGCCCAAATGGGCGAGCCGTGAATAGGGCGACGCCGAGGAGCGTAAGAAGAAGAAAGACGCCAAGGTGGCAAGGCGTATGAAGAGGATCCTTGAGCGCGAAAAAGCTGGATGCACGCCGCCGGCAATAGAGGCTCGACGGTCTCCCGTTGGAGTCGTCTCCCTCAGTATCGGTGTCGGGTTCCTCCGGCGACGTTGGCGCGGTCGAGGAAGGGAAGGGTACCCTGGACCACCTCCCCGACGTTAGGGAGGTGGCGACCGGGGTGTCTCTGGTAGACGTCCGTCTCGTTGTCGAGGGCGACACGCCCAAGACGCGTGCTGTCAGCCCGGTGGGCTTGGTGGAGGGGGTGGCGCGAGCGACGCCGGGGATGGCTCAACCGTCTTCGCGGACGGTCGAGGGGGTGCCGGGGTCCGGCGGAGACCAGCCGGTACCGGTGGATATAGAAGCCGTGCCATCGCCGCTACCGCCGCCGTTGCAGAGGAGGGACGCTATCCAGAAGCGGTTGTGTCCTCGTTCATAGTAAGTGTATTTTTTGGCGGAGTTTGTAGTATTTCCCGCTTGCCCCCGGTCGATGCGACCTTTTAGGAGCGCTCTTCGCTTTCAGCCCAGTAAGCGCCGGTGGAGGAACCTGCCTTGGCGCCTGTAAGGCGCCAAGGTGAGCACCAGCCCACCGCCCATCGGACGGCGGAGGCGCTGGCCGCCGCAAAGATGGCGCGCGGCGTCGGCGGGTCGGCCCGAGGAGCCGGCCAAGGAAGGAAAGGGCCGAGGTGAAAGGGAACGAGCGGGAGGTGGCCACGCCCCGCGAGGTCGTGGGTCTTGGGGGAATGAGGCCAGGCGCCCACCACCGCCGAGGTCGTGGGTCTTGGGGCCGAGCCCCGAGGCTTCCGAGGCTGTGGCGGTGGACGCCGGGCCACCGAGGTAGAGATGGCGAGGGCCGAGCCCCCGGTTCCGCTTGAGTCCGAGGCGGTCGGGACAGAGGCGGGCAGCCTTCGCACACCGCCTCGGGTTTAGATGATCTCGTCTCGAGGATTCTTCCTGTGGGAAGGAGGCGGCGGACGACGACGAGGCGGCCAAGACCACGGAGCGGCCGATCCCGACTCCCGCCGAGGGGAGTTCGGTCCTTGTCCGGTCCGACCCGAACCCCGCGGGGGATAGCCCACGTGTTGTATGGGGGAAACCGGGCCGACCCCGAGGGGGGGAGCCTGTGTTTGCCCTCAGGACGCCGCCGAGGGGGGGCGCTGGGACACCTCGAGCAATACCATCAACTAGCGGTGCAATGATGCATAAATGATGTCTCATTATGCAAAGGGACCTGCCTGTGTTACCTGTGCACGCATTTCTCTTCTCGTGTCGCGTTGTTTTTTTCTCCGAGCCCCCCTTGCGGCGTTTGACGACGCCTTTGCCTGCTTTCAGAGCTCGAGACCCGGTCCCTTGGGAAATCGTTGTTCCTACGAAGGAGAGGGCGCCTGGAGCAGCTCCCGGCGGCAAAAGGGCTCGCTTGCCGACGCCTGTGAGCTCTTGTCGGTGCGAGTGTCAAGTGGAGGACCTCCGCCATTGTGTGTCGACCAAGGCCGAGGTGGCTATGGCTAAGGAGCAGGCTGCCCCTTTGGTGGCGAAGATCAAGGAGCTGGAGGAGGAGCGGGATTCCCTCAAGTCCCGGGCCCAAGAAGCAATGGCCTCTGCCAAGGTCACCGCCGGGCAGCTGGGCACAGAGCAGAGTGAACATCAGCTGACGAAAGTCGCTTTGGCAGAGGCTACCAAGGCGGCCGAGGCCTCTCGAGTCGAGGCTTTAGCCTGGAAGAACAAAGCCGAGGGTAAGTTCCACCTGAACCGCTCCTTGTTCCGCTTTGCTCTGTTTATGCTCAACCCCCGACTCTTTGTCGTGGTGTAGGTCTGAGAAAGAGGCCTCCCAGTGCGGCCGAGGCCTCTGCGTCAGCAGCTGCAAGCGGGCGCTGGACGTTGAGGTTTAGGAGCACGAGGCTCTGCGCAGCGCCGCCCGTACCGCCTGCGAGGCTCTAGAAGTCGAGGGGGTCCAATCAGCCAGCCCCCTTGGGAGCCGCCTGATTGCGCTGAGCGGCCGCGGCCCACGAGAGGCTCCGGGGCGCGGCACACGGTGTCAAGCGCTACCGCCGCTGCCTCCTCGCACTACGCCACAACCTCGAGGGCTATCAAATGACGGCTACGCTTTGCCGGGAAGATGACGAGGAGGCCGACGCAGAGGTCGCGGGCCGATGGAGGCGGTGGAGGCGCTGCACAACAGCAGTTGGCTACACTGCTTGAAGAAGAGGTGGTCCTCCCGCCACCACCACCGATCCCTCGAGCTTTGACTCAGGCCAATAGGGCCATGTAAACGGATTGGTTTAATTGTCATACTGTGACGCTTTGTGGCCGCCGAGGCCTTTTAAAGTACTTATGTGTATGTGCGTTTTTTAACGCTTTCTTATTCCATTTCCGAGCCTGTGCCCCCCTGCCTCGCTCTTGGATACCCGCAAAGAACTTCCTCGAGCCTAAGCCGCCCCTTGGCGAAGGGTGGCGAGGAGTTGCCATGCAGCCCGGGGGCGAGGTTGCTCTCACACGCTCGACCGCCCTTTGGCCTCGTGGACACGCTTTTGGTCCTTAGGTTTCTTGCAATGGTCCTGCTCCGAGCGCCGAGAGAGTTTGGCATGGAAATTTTCGAAGACGGTTAAGAAACCAAGGCCCCGGACTTAGGGGTTCCCCTTTTTAGCCCCCTCGAGGGAGGCTCGGGCTCTGCAGAGGCAGAGCCGAGTCTCTCTTGTAGCGCTTATTGTGACGTCGAGCCCCTATCGATAGACCAACTCTTTTGCAAAGAACTTCCTCGAGCCTAAGCCGCCTCTTGGGCGAAAAGGTGGCGAGGAGCTGCCAGAGCCTGCAGGGCGAGGTCGCTCACACGGCTCACCGGGTCTTTTGCCTTTGAGACGAACTTTTGGTCCTTAGGTTCCATACAATCGAGTTGCCTATTAAGGGGGGTCCTCAAAGATTGTAACAACTAAAAAACGCTTTTTATTGTATTCCGAGAAACAATATACACAATGCTTGGAAATTTAAGGGTAGAAACGACGAGTCGTTTCTATGTTCCAAGCGCTGGTGAAGATATCGCCTTTCTGGCTGGCCACTTTGTAGGTTCCGGCTTCAAAGATTTGGGCGACGATGTATGCCCTTCCCATGGCGGGGTCACTTGTGGCGGCCCTTGTCGCTCTGCTCACCTCAAAGACTGTGTCGCCCACCTTCGTGTCTCGGCTCCCGATGTGCCGGGCTTGGTAGCGCCGTAGGGGCTTGGCTTGGTATTTGGCCGAGTGTAGCAGGGCAACGCCTCGGCTTCCTCAAGTTGGTCGAGGGCGCCCTCAAGGGCAAGGTCTTGTTGCTTTGCTCGTTGTAGGCCTATAGTCTCGGGAGCCATACTCCAAGTCGGTGGGGAGGATGGCCTCGGCCCCATAGACCAGTGAAGAACGGTGTGAATCCTGTGGCTCGGCTTGGTGTATTCCTCAGGCTCCAAATGACCGAGGGGAGTTCGGCAAGCCATTTCTTGCCAAACTTTTTCAACCGGTTGTAGATTCTTGGCTTGAGGCCTTGTAGGATCATGCCGCTGGCACGCTCTACTTGACCGCTTGTCCTAGGGTGTCCTATGGCCGACCGCACCACACGGATGTGGTGGTCGCCGCAGAACGCCGTGAACTTGTGGCCGTGAATTGCGTCCCGTTGTCGGTGATGATGGTATTTGGGATTCCGAACCTGTGGATGATATCCAGAAAGAACAAAGACCGCTTGCTCGGATTTGATTTGGGTGATTGGACGAGCCTCAATCCATTTGGAGAATTTGTCGATGGCTACGAAAGCGATGGGGTTAGCCCCGGTGCTTTCTCTCAGAGGCTCAACCATGTTCAAATTTCCACACACGGCGAATGGCCATGTGATAGGGATGGTTTGGAGGGCTTGGGCCGGAGGTGCGCTCTGTCGAGCGTAGTATCGCATCCTTCGCAGAGCGCATTAGCCCCGTGGCATCGCCCATCGCTGCTCGGCCAAGAGAAACCTTGGCGGAAGGCGCTTCCCACTAGCGCCCGAGGCGCCACGTGGTGCCCGCAGTTCCCGCATGCAAGTCCCAGAGTAGTGATTGGCCACCCTCGGTGGTGATGCACCGCTGGAGAATACCAGACGGGCTACGCCTATACAACTCGCCGCTGAGAGGACGTACGTCTTGGCTCGTCGCAAGCCAAGCCGCCGGGCCTCGGTCCCGTCTGCATGGAAGCTCTCCTCGCACGAGGCGATCAAGAAAAGGGACTCGCCACCGTTCTCTCGGTCGGCCTCGGGAGGCTCGTGTCAATTGCCATGGACTCGGCTCGGGCGCGGGTCTCGGTGGCAAAGGGGCCTCGGGCCCTGTGGGGGGCTCGGCCGATGGGCCCTCTACCATCGCCGAGTCATAGTCGACGGATGGTGGCTTGTGGAGGTCTCTGGCGAAGACGCTCGGGGACCGGGGTCCGTGCCGACGCCATCTTTGCCGCTTGTCCGCGGGCCTCATTGAACTTTCGTGCGATGTGATTGAGTTTGAGGCCATCGAACTTGTCCTCTAGGCGGCGCATCATCGCAAGCAAGACGCCCATCTTGAGGTCATGGCGCTTTGATTCTTTCATCACTTGGTTGATGACAAGCTACGAATCGCCTCGAACGCCGAGACGCCGCAGTACCCCAAGTTCAATGGCGATCTGCAGCCGCTGACGAGGGCCTCGTATTCGCCACATTGTTGGAGGTGGCGGCGTGTAGTCGGATTACGAGCGCATATGGACTCCGGGGTGAGATGAAGAGCGCACTCGCACTACCGCCCCGCCTTCATCGAGACCCATCGAAGTATGGGTCCAAGATTCACCGACATGAATAGGTGGTAGTTGGGTATCGGTCCATTCTCGCCACAAAATCGCCAAGACCTAAGACTTAATGGCTTTTCGGGTGCGAAAGATGTGGCTTCCCCATGAGTTCCACGACCCATTTGAAAATCCTTCCCGAGGCCTCCCGATTATGGATTATCTCTCCCAAGGGGAAAGATGACACCACGGTCACCGGGTGGGACTCAAGTAGTGACGCAGCTTTTGCGCCGAGCCAAGATTATGGCGAGATTAGTTTCGGATGTGGGGTAGCGTGTCTTGGTATCGGAAAGCACCTCACCGATGAAGTAGACAGGTCGTTGGACGGGTAGAGCGTGCCCTTCTTCCCGCCTTCTCGACCACTACTACGGCCGCTACCACCACTTGGGTCGCTATGGCGACGTAGAGCAAGAGGGCCTCGCCTTCGATCGGTGGTACCAGAACGGGGGGGGTGAGAGCAGCGCTTTGAGTTTGGTGAGTGCTTCCTCGGCCTCGGGGGTCCAGGAAAAGCGCTCAGATTTTCTCAAGAGACGGTACAGAGGTAAGCCTTTTTCGCCGAGGCGCGAGATGAAGCGGCTCAGGGCCGCTAGACATCCCATAACCTTCTGTACTCCCTTGAGGTCTCGGATCGGCCCCATATTGGTCACGGCAGAGACCTTCTCCGGGTTGGCCTCGATGCCGCCTCGAGACTATGAATCCTGTGAGCATGCCTCGGGGACCCCAAGACACACTTTTCGGGTTGAGCTTGACGCCCTTCTCCCTGAGGCATTTGAAGGCTACCTCTAGGTCATTGACGAGGTCATTGGCCCGCTTGGATTTGACAACGACGTCGTCCACGTAGGCCTCGACGGTTCATCCGATGTGCTTGCCAAAGACCTGGGTCATACACCGCTGGTACGTGGCCCCCGCGTTTCTGAGGCCAAACGGCATAGTCGATAGCAAGATAGGCCAAATGGGGTGATGAAAGAAGTTGCGAGCTGGTCGGACTCCTTCATTTTGATTTGATGGTAGCCGAATAGGCATCAAGGAAGGACAGGTCTCGCATCCCGCAGTGGAGTCAACGATTTGATCGATTCGAGGTAATGGAAATGGGACTTTGGGCATGCTTTGTTCGCACCGTGTAGTCCACACACATTCTCCATTTTCCATTTTTCTTCTTAACTAATACGGGATTAGCTAACCACTCCGGATGTGACACTTCCTTGACAAATCCGCCGCCAAAAGCTTCAGACCTCCCTCGCCGATGGCCCCGCGCTTCTCCTCGTCGAATCGGCGCGCAGCGTTGCTTCACCGGTCCGGAGCCGGCTCGATGTCGAGGGCGCTTTCGGCGACCTCCCCTCGGTATGCCCGGCATGTCCGAGGGACTCCACGTGAATATGTCGGCGTTCGCTCACGCGCGAAGAAAGTCGATGAGCACGGCCCCTATTTGTCGCCGAGGGTCGCACCGACCCTCAAAGACTCGGTTGTTTGAGCAAGTGGGGTCGACCGACGAGCTTGACGGCCTCCGCGGGCTCGAACGTCCCGCACGACGCTTCAATCGTGCACCTCACCGCCGAGCTGGTCGAGGTTGGCGATGAGGGCCTCGGACTCCACTATAGCCTCGGCGATTCGATGCACTCGACGCCGCAGCCAGTGCATGCTCGTGACGCGAGTCAATAGTGATGACACCGCTAGGGCCCGGATCTTGAGCTTGAGGTAGGTGTAGTTCGGGACCGCCATGAACTTGGCGAGCACGGCCGTCCCAGTGATGGCGTGATAAGTCCCTTTGAACCCCACCACCTCGAAGGTGAGGGTCTCCTTGCGGTAGTTGGAGGGGGTGCCGAAGCAGACGGGTAAGTCTATGCGCCCGAGGGGTCGTGCGCGCATCCCCAGCATGATGCCGTGGAAGGGCGCGGCGTCACCTCAGAGTTGTGACCGGTCGAGCCCTAGGAGCTCCAAAGTGTTGGCGTCACAGATGTTGAGGCCGCCGCCTCCGGCCCATCAACACCTTGGTGAGTCGGGTGTTCCCGGCGATCGGGTCAACGACGAGCGGGTATCGGGCCGGGTTTGGGACATGATCGGGTGGTCATCCCGATCGAAGGTGATCGCCTCCCGAGACCAAATGAGGTACCGGGAGTGGCCACCTTAACCGAGAAGACCTCTCGGCGTTCCCTTTTTTCATTGTCACACCGGAGGCACGCCGAGGGCCCACCAAGATCATGAAGGCATTGTGTACCTCGGGAACCCGCCGCCCTTGTCGTTGTCTCCGCTGCCCCGCCCCCTCTTCTTGGCATCGCTGCTGGGGAGCCCGAAGCCATGTAGTATCGCCGAGCATGGTGCACTCCTCGAGGGTGTGCTTTTACCGGGCCCCGATGGTATGGGCGGTGGTCTTTTAAGCATGTTGTCGAAGAGCCTGGGCCTCGGGGATTCTTGCGGTCATGCGGCCACGACGAGCCCGGCCTCGAGAACCTCCTGCTTCCCCTGGCGTCCCTTCTTTTTCTGGGGGGGCGAGACGTCGAGGCCCCGGGGGTCTCCTCCCGCCTCTTCCCTTGAGTCGTTGTTGGGGAAGATGGCCTCGACGGCCTCTTCGCCAGAGGCGGCCGGTGGCGATGTCGAGGAGTGCGGATGCCGTGGTCGGTACGCCCGCCTAATTCTCGAACCCAGTCTCGGCAGTGGTGCCGAGAGGAATGCTCGATTTATTTCTCGAGTCGCCGATGCTGGGCAACTCGGTGCATTGCTTGGAGAAACGTCAGATGAAGTCTCAGAGAGACTCGTCCGGCCTCTGGCGGCAGCTCTTGAGGTCCCAGGAGTTCCCGGGGCGCGCGTAGGTGCCCTAGAAATTCCCGACGAAGACCTTTACCAAGTCGCGCCAGTCCTGGATTTGCATAGGGGAAGGTGTTCGAGCCAGGCTCGCGCTGAGTCTGACAGAATAGGGGAGGTTGCGGATGACGAGCAGTGTCATCGTCCGCACCGCCTAGCCGACAAGCCGACGATAGTCGGCCAACCATAGCTCGGGTTGGTCTCGCCACCGTACTTTTGAGAGATTCGCCGGTTGACGAAACCGGTCGGGAAGCGGGCGCCGCGGATGGCCTTATCGAAAACTCTAGGGCCAGCGGCCCGGGAGAAGGACTGCGGTCCCCCATCGTCATAGCGACCGCCTCGGCACTTTTGGTAGTTCCGGCGCGGCCCCATCGTGGTCGTGGCGCCGCCGTCCGCCGCCCATGTGGTGGCCGCTTTGCGCCGCGCGTGGTCGTCGTCGAGGCGGTCGTGGCACCGAGGGGGCCCCGAGGCGGTCGTGCACCGAGGGGGCCCCGAGGCGGTCGTGCACCGAGGGCTGTTTCGAGGCGCCCCCGCTGCCGAGACGCGGAGCTTTCGCCCGCCGCACGCCGCATAGCCTCGAGAAGGCCCCGAGTTCGCCAGGGACTCGCCGCCCCTCCGTGGTAGAGGGCTCGCATCGCCGACCAAAGATTGCCGCCGCAGCGACGTTCGCTAGCGCGATTGAAGACAGGGGTTGCTCGCCTTTCATCATCGCACGCGGCGGTTGACGCCGCGAGCCCCCACCCGGGCCGCTCGCCATCGCCGCGCGCCCACCGCTTTGCTCGAGGGTGGCTCGAGTTGCTGCAGGAGGAGTCGATCTTGCTCGACCTTGGCTTGAAGCTCACGGAGCCGCTCTAGGTCTATGCGCCGGTTGCTCGGGGTGGGGACACCTGCCGCCGCTGGCGGGGACCCCGTGCGTGGTGGTGTGGCGTTGGCTGCCCTTCCTCCATCGTTGCCCGTGCTCGGCATTCCGAGTCCGATGTGGAAACACTCACGAGTCGGGTCGTAAGCGCCCTCGCCATTTAATCGGAATAGCCGGGCAAAGTAGTCGCCACGATCATGAAGCGGCGCACGCCTTTAGGTCACGAATCCCGAGAGTTCGCTCCAACCCACGCCTCGCCCTCCTCCGAGGAGTCGAGTGGGGGTGGATTGGAGTTGTGACTATGGGGTTATGGGCATGACGTTGATGAATGGAGACGAGGGCGGTGGCGTAGGAGGCGGCGACATTGGTCAGCCCGAAAGGGTACGGGATGGCGCTGCCGCCAGCTCGCCTCGCCGTAGCCGGCTCTCGGGAGGAGGCGGACAGAGCTTGATGATGGGGCGTCGCCAGCGCGCCACCGCCCTTTTTCCCTATCGAGGCTTAAGCCGGACAGTCCCCGCGCAGGACTCGTGCAAGCAGCGGGGTATGGGATTCCGTGGAGCATGATCGGCGCTCAGACTTGCGCGGTGTTAGGTGGACTCGCCAGCATGGCGCGCCATGAAGCTTGACGGGAGCGGCGGCTCGGGCGCCGCCCAAGGCGTGCGGCTGCCGTGCAAGACGACGTCATCGCTTGCTGATGGCGCTCGGGTGAGAGGAGTACCATGTCGCACTCGTGCCCTAGAGACATGAATTTAGGCTCCCGAATCGCATTTATCGTCCCGAGACGCAACGATCGCACGGGATCTGCCATCCGAATCTGGTGGGATGACTAAGCTGACACGCAGAGGCCCCTACCTGGCGCGCCAACTGTCGGTGTTTTGGAACCGGGGGTCCTTAACCGACTAGTGAATTTGTGCTGCGTGCTCCCAATTCCGGATGGAGATGCAAAGAGACACAAGGTTTATACCGTTCGGGCAATGGATACCCTACGCCCATCGAGAAGATGTTCTTGTATTCCTTGCACCGGGTGCTCGTAGTAGGGGGTTACAAGCTAGGCGAGAGAGGGAGTTCGTCCCTGTGTCTCTCGTGAGGGGAGGTGATATGAATTACGTAATGAGGCGTGTTGTTCGTAAGCAGTATTCGTGATTCTCCTCATCGCCCTAGAAACGGTCCCGGGCCCTCCTTTTATAGCCGCAGGGGAGAAACCAGAGTACATAAGAGAGCTACACGTGGAGCAAGGACTATTCGATGACGATTTACTCCCGGAGCAAAGATGGCGCTTGTCGTGGGAGTTCCCATAGATGTCTAATCGGTATGGTCTCCATCGCAAG
Source organism: Miscanthus lutarioriparius (assembly GCA_904845875.1). NCBI lineage: Eukaryota > Viridiplantae > Streptophyta > Magnoliopsida > Poales > Poaceae > Miscanthus > Miscanthus lutarioriparius. Next base: position 141,190,565 of record CAJGYO010000002.1, read on the forward strand.
TAACATGCCGCGCATTTGTTGACTTGGTGGATTGCAGAGGCTCGGCGCCATCGTAGCTGGCCGTGCCGAGGCCTGCCGTGCCGAGGCTCACAGCCGAGGCCGCCGCAGTGAGGCCGGAGAAGTGACCCAGTGCGTATGCGGGTCTCAGCAGCCATCGTGGAATAGTGCGAGACGTGCGCCTATGGGATACGCACCAGTATTTGTCGAGGGGATGGTAGAAAAGGTGATCTCGACCGCTGTCCCGTCGCCGCTGTGCTGCAACCAAGACCGCCGATCGTGGCTTACGAGGCGGGTGCAAATGAGCGCATTAATCGGATGCGACGACCGCCAGAGAGACTTTTGAGGCGGAGGCGACGAGGTTGCGGGATTTGCCCCGCCTCGGCGAGGCGGAGCGTGGCCAATTGTCCGAGGGCCTACCGGGGGTCCCGGCGGGCGGACGGGCGAGGCGGAGTAAGATCGCGAATCTGAGGCCCCGCCGAGGGGCTCGGGCGAGAGCGGAGCGGTCGGTCCGCTGATTCGAGGCTACAGGAACCCGCTCGACTCCCCACGCTATGCGATGTCCTTGGTGCAGGAGTTAGGCAGCAAGACAAAGGTGGTAAACCCCTCTCTGCGCGCCGCCGCAGATGGCGGGAGGTTGACGCGACCGGCGTGTAGTCGGTCACTTCACTACCAGATCTTGTGCCATCGTAAGCGCCGTCGGCCGGAGTGGTTGGGCGCTTGGATGCGACGCTCGTCGGTCGAGCAGTTTGGTTGAAGAGGCGGCCACGGGTCGGTGCCGAGCCGGCCTCGCGCTGAATCGGAGAATCGACACTTCTTCCGAGGCCCCGGGCGAGGGGCCTCGACGAGGGGGCCTCGGCGAGGCGGTCTCGGGCGAGTCGGAGAATCGTTTGCTTCCGCTGGGGCTCGGCGACGGGGTCTCGGGCGAATCGGAGATTTCGGCCGAGACCTCGTTCGTTTATTCCGTTGGTTCTGCTCTTAGGGTCTAAGCAGTTTTTTCGACCTTTGCTCGGGGTACCCTATTTTTGGGTATCCGACACTATGTATGTAGACATAGTGTATATCTAAGTGCATAGCAAAAGACATGAATGTAGAAAAACCAAATGTCTTATAATTTGGAACCAAAGGTACTCTGTTGTTACCACTCTGGTTTGCTGCTCTGATGATATGAAGATATATTCCAGTATTGTGAATTTTGTATTCGGCCACACCTTATCTTTTGAAACACAGAATTTCTGTCTGAATGATGACTGCCTGTCATTCTTGCACTTTGCAAACTCACTTGTGAGATTCATATACATTCCTCTGCTGGTTTGTTGGTTTTTATATTTACACACCCTTTTGATCAAAATGAATATATATATCACCGGCCAATTGATGGATGAATTGCTCGATTGGAAATTCTTAATGTACCCTGTTAAGAATCAATCAAGAATATAAATAACAAGAAATTCTTAATGTACCCATGTTTGACTGCATTATTATCTCCTCTGCTCTCTTCTCCTTGCATTGTGAGACCGAGAGGGAGGGGAGGGGAGGGGAATGATCATAATTCATACATGCATGCAGATCGCCGCATTGAACAAGAATGAACAAATGAAGAATGTGTGGTGTGGTGGATGGATCATGGATGCCTTTTTGTTGTTCTTATATGTTATTAATTATTACTGGGCGGAGGGAGCTTCAGAGGCGGGGCAATGGCGGCCCAGGACTTTGCACTCCAGCTCGTTCTTGCCCTTGGAGATGCCCGCCATCACGGTGTGCAGCCCCGCCTTGGCCTTGGCGCCTATCGTCGTCTTGTGGCTGGGGCTGGGTTCCTCGCTCGCCGGCGCTGGTGCCGGAGCTCCATCGCCGACGCCTGTCGTGTCCTCGTCCGCCACCGCTGGCGCATCAGCTTCCGGTGCATCAGCATCCGCAACCGCCGGCGCCGCTGACCCCTCCTCCTCTGCCGCGGCAGCCAGGGAATGCTCCATTGCTGCCGCCAGGAGCGCCACCAGCAGCGCCAATGCGACCAAGGACGGCGTCCTCCATGATGCCTTGCCCATCGCCGTCCGTCGACGTACTGTTGTGTTAGATGTTTTTCTTGGATCACCGGAAGTGATGGAGGAATGCGACACTACCAATCTTCTATAAATAATGTCATTACTGCTAATATTATTATAGAGAGAGGTCGTCAGGGCCTAAAAAACAGATGGTGCAGAGCCGCTATGCTATGCTTAGGAACTCTATTAATAAAACTGTTTGTTGGATGCTATCTTTAGGAATGTATGCAAGCAGAAGCCAGTGCCTTGCCAGTTCCCCCCTCTTTCTTCTCTGATCAGCTAATGTGTGCCATATTTTTTTTATTTCTCCCACTGCATTTCTGGCTGACATTATTAGCAATTCGTTCCAGAATTGTTTAGAGGAAAGGAAGGAAGGAAGGAAGGAAACATAATGAATATAACATTATTCTTTTAGTTTAGCAGTTTGCAACCGCATGTATGTCGTCAGACTCAGAGCTTATGCTGCCATGCCATCGGATCATCATTGTGAAAGTGAAATATACTGCAAATGGAGCGAGAGCTATTCAACTGAAGACAACCCATTTCACGTTCTCGAAACCAAAGGCAGAAAGTGAGATGCATGGTGCATTGGTGCTCCTGCTCATGCTCCACAAGGGAGAGGAGAACTGGGTGGAAGCCATATGTAATGTAGTACATGGCTTGGCTTGCTCTTAGTCTTAGCCTTATCTTCACACAAGCTAACTACCACCGTTCAGCTTCAGTCATATCGATCATCCTTTAGTGGTGAACAAGAATCGTCTCATCATCATCATATATAGGAGAAAGAAAGGTAGTGAACGATCATCTACGTCTCTGTCACGTCTACACAACATGTACTTATTGTGTAAACTAAAAAAGAAATAAAACATAAGGGACTTCCTTTTCTAATTCTTCGAAATTATCCTTTCGAAAATGTACATATATACTCACTCCATGTAAAAACAACCATCCCTTTAACTTGTCATAATTTATCAAATGGTTAGTTAGTCAACTCAAATAATATGAAGAGTGTATAATACATTTTCCATCAAAATTAGGCACTTTGAGAACATGTATATACACTTACAATTGGTTTCGTTCTCTCGTGCAGTATGTATATCTCTATCTATGAGAAGCAACCAAATATCAAACTTTGAACAGAACAGTGAGGTCAAAGTTATCAATTAATTGTTGTTTGTAAAGGAGAGAATATTTAATTTTGCAAGAGGCAGATGGATGCTGAGAAATTAAGTAGCTGCCTGAGATATGGTTGTAGTAGTTGGGATTAAGTTGATGATTATGATAGCATGCAGGCATGACCTAACTAATAAGATGGATGGATCCATGGTCCTCCTAACTCTCATGCATGTCTTGTATAACATTTGGGTATATGGTAGAGTCTAAGTAAAAGAGAGAGACTTGAATATCAACACGTACGGTCTCTATAACACAAATTTTAACACTACAATTTCTCCTATACAGTCCCTTTATTTGTCTCAAAAAAATGTAATTCTCACTTTTCAAGGACTAAATCTATATAAAAAATATGATATCGAATAAGTACCATATGAGTGGAATATGTATGTCCATAATAAACTTATTTAGAGACATACATATTGATATTATTTTCTAAAAATTTGATCAATCTTAACGTTTGACTAGCTCAAAACCTAGAATTACATTATTTTTTAGGATGGAGGGATCAGTAGTATATATATCCTATCCCTTTGAACCACAGAAAACTTATATGGTTATGAAAGTACCTTTAGTTAGAGACATATAAAACCTCTAAATTTAATGTGTTGAATCTCATTGTACCCTTAATCACAAAGTATTTGATAATAAAAGTTCTGGTAGCTAGGTTAATTATACACAACCCAAAATATCACTCTAGTTCTGTAACGGGAGTAACATTTGGGACAATAGATAATTTTTCTAGTTAACTAGTCACAGTACTCAAAGAATGAATCAGATAACACACACAAAAAATGTTCTTTTCAACTACAATATACTTCGTAGGGGTAGGATTTGCGTACGTGATGTGTTCATATGGTGTGAGTGTGCGTGCGTGTTGTGGACGTCTATGTTGTAATGTGTAATTTAAAAAAAAATTGTTAGTTGTTACGAGAGAAATTATAGAAGCTTGGAGAAGGCAAGTAAAAAAAAAAGTACCTGAACAAAGAAAGAGTTGGTCCGATCCTTTTATTTGCAAGGGGCGGGGCAAAAAAAAAAAATTCCTTTACATATCCACCTTACTACATACACGACACTCTAGACTCTAGTATGGTGATGAAGGACAGAGAGGAGTCAGAAGTAGGAAGACATGTATATATGATGTAGTAATACAGATGCATGCATTAAAAGAAAGAAGCGAATGAAGAAGAGGAGGAAATTAATGAAAAGACGATATGATTGAATCTACAACAAGGTGGCGTGGTGATCGAGATATATTATAGGTAGCTAGTTGCCGGTGGTGATGTGCACTCCGATGACGATGACGAAGAGGGTGATGAGCGCGAAGTAGATGATGGAGTGGACGAGGATGGAGACGGCGCTGGTCTGCAGGTTGCCGAACTCCACGAAGTGGTGGCGGCCGGGGAGCTGGACGAGCAGCCCCGGCGAGAGGAGCACGAACAGCACCAGCCCGATCACCACGGGGCCCCAGTCCGACATCCTCCTCCTGATCTTTCTTCACTTGATCGATCGATGGATGGATGATCGATCGCTTACTACCAGTATAATACTATTGCCGGCTAGCTACCTAGTGTCTTGTTGACTTGCTTGTGGAGTAGTGGCTGGGGGAAGAAGGCCGAGCCGGAGAAGAAGAGGTGAGGTGAGCTATACCTCATCACACGCATGTGGCCTGCATGCTTTCGTTTGGTTTGCTGGTGCATACAGTGCTCGCTCTAGCTCTCTCTCGGCCATGCTTTGCATATTTGATTGCTATGATATGATGATCCGCCTGCTGATTCTGGTTCTGGTTGGTTGGTGATGTCTCGCTTTCCATGGTCGTTCCCACATGACAATGGCATGTCGTCCCCTCTGCCCACACGCCTCTCTTTCAGTTGTGTATAGATTTCTCTTCCTTCACTTCTATTAACCATATATTATGTCTACTGGTATGTATATGTATGTTCAGGACGGAGATACCTTTTTTTGGGTGTGTGTCTGTGTATGTAAACAGAAACAACGCTACTTTTATTTGCTGGTCATTACTTAGGTCAGGTAGTGGAGATTGTTGTCACCAGAAGAGATGACTACTTTATTATAAGGAATTGCTTGCTTTCTTTTTCATTCAGTATGCGGCAGAGCTAGCTAGCGTTTCTTCTTACTAGAAAGTATAAAGTGTGATACTAACAGACACCGAGAGCGAGAGGGATCTATATCTATCTGCTCAACTAATGATATTTATGCAATGTATATGTTGAGCAGCTGAGGTAAGCCTAGCAGCAATAAGTCTTCGTTCAATTGCGTGACCAATCAACCCAACTGATACATGCATTCAGGTGTGCCTTTTAATTTCCTTCTGTCTTTATTTGAGGATGGGGCACAAATTTCAGAGTACGTACAATCATTAGGCTTCAGTCTTGTGGAATTCTCAACATAACAGTTGGAGCATGTATATGTCAACTGTATATTAACGGAGCCCATCTACTTCGTCCACAATAATTTGGTCAACCAAATGCTAATATGCATGTTATTAGAAAAAAAGGAGGGCAATAAAGATCTGTCAAATAGCAAAACATCTAATGGATCCGACTCTTCTCCTGTGCCGCGAGTGTCTTTTGTCCTTGACTTCTCAACATCCGAAAATCCAATAAGGTCAGCAACGGTAAACTCTTGCCTCTTTTGCTTTCGATAAGTGACAAAATCCGGCCACGATGATGGCAACTTTGTAATAATTCTTCTTGCATTGCCACAAACTTATCTAGCAACATACATGGAAAATTCTCGAATTCTTTTGCCAGTGTCTGAATCTCATGAGCTTTCTCTGCTATAGAACGGTCATTGACAATCTTGTACTCATAGAACTAGTCTATGACATATAGCTCGCTCTCAACAACCAATTGTTCTTGTGTGCCATCTCTTATAGTTCGTTCCTTTGAACACGTTTGGATTAAGCGCAACAGCAAATAAAATTGATCAGTAGCCGAAAATGACGAGCTAGTAATTTGGAGATTTCTTTTATTCCTAGAATGAAAATTATGTTAACAGCGGATCAAGGAAGAACGGAGGAATCGGATACAGGCAGGAAAGCAAAGCATGAGAACCGGAAGTAGCGTGAGCTCTTAGCAGTAGTTAGGTTCATTACAATAGCTGATACCCTCCGATACACCGTTCGGCCAGTTTAACTACGCACTCGATACGGTCAGCCGCTGCAGCACGTTCGCCCCGTCGCGGATCACTTGGACGCCCACTCCGGCCCAGCGTAGCGCGGGTTGCCCATTCTGGGCCTCTTCGGTCTTTCTTCTCTTGGCCCAGCTGAACCTGGCATCCGGTCATCGTCAGGCGACGTAGCGCTGACATTCCCCCTCTCTTGCGCGCCATGTTGCAGCCACAGCTTGGCGCGAGGAAACTGCTGATGGAGAGATTCCAAATCTTCCCAAGTGGCTAATGAAATTGGTAAGTTAGACCACTTAATAATACCTTGTTGAATGTATTTCTTACCACGCGGCAACTGCCGGCGCTGAAGAATGCGCTCAGGAACACTCCATTGAGCTGATGCCGGAGGTAAAGTTGAAGTGACAGTGTGTTGAGGACTCACGGCCTTCTTGAGCTGAGAAACATGGAATACAGGATGGATTGTAGAGGACTGTGGAAGTTCCAGCCTGTACGCCACCGAGCCAGCACCTTGTAAGGTCCGAAATACTTGCAAGCGAGCTTATGACTGCTTCGATTGGCAATTGACGTTTGCACATAGAGTTGAAGTTTGAGGAAGACCCAATCATCAACTTGGAATTGTCGCTCAGAACGATTGGAATCAGCAGCCTGCTTCACACGCTGCTTGGCGCGGAGCAAATGCTGTCGTATCAGTTCAGACATCAGCTCACGGTCATGCAGCCACCCCACAATATCAGTCACAGGCTGCTCATCAACAGAACTGAGGACAAAATGTGTAGGAGCATACCCATAAAGCACCTCAAAAGGAGATCTCCCCAGTGCCGAATGCCAACTGGTGTTGTACCAGTACTCAGCCAAATCAATCCACTGATGCCATTGCTTGGGACAAGCATGAACATAGCAGCGCAAGAAGGTTTCCAAACACTGATTGACCCGCTCGGTCTGGCCGTCTGATTGAGGGTGGTAGGCCGTACTCATATGAAGCTCGACTTTGGCCAGCTTGAACAATTCCCGCCATAGAGCATTGGTGAAAATCTTATCACGATCAGAGACAAGGGCCGAAGGCATACCATGAAGGCAATAGACATGAGAAATGAAGTGCTTGGCAACTGTAGCAGCAGTGAAAGGGTGACGGAGACTGAGAAAATGAGCAGGGTGCGGCTCCAGGGTGGGCAGGAGAAGATTGCAGCGGATTGAGGCGGTGGGTTGTGGGATTCGTAGGCTCTGGTACCAATTTGTTAACAGCGGATCAAGGAAGAACGGAGGAATCGGATACAGGCAGGAAAGCAAAGCATGAGAACCGGAAGTAGCGGGAGCTCTTAGCAGTAGTTAGGTTCATTACAATAGCTGATACCCTTCCGATACACCGTTCGGCTAGTTTAACTACGCACTCGACGTTCGCCCCGTCGCGGATCACTTGGACGCCCACTTCAGCCCAGCGTAGCGCGGGTTGTCCATTCTGGGCCTCTTCGGTCTTTCTTCTCTTGGCCTAGCTGAACCCGGCATCCGGTCATCGTCAGGCGACGTAGCGCTGACAAATTATTGTGGAACGAATGGAGTAGCTAGCTAGCTCTCTTGGAGTCTTGGTTGTCCTGTCGTGTGTCAATTCCTGATTTGGACTAACAACTTGTTTTGCTGTGTGTGGCGTGCGTGCAACACCAACCAATGCAAATGAGGCAGCGAATGCAAATCGATCGATCGGTCTATCGTAAGAGTAAAGCAAGGAATCTTCTTGCTGTTACGACCTTTAATTAGCACTGTCGTCCTCCTGCCCTGCCTCTGCCTCGCTATCGATGATGCAATGGGAATCGGATGACCTAGCTTGTTCTGCAAACCTGCCTTGTGTTCAATCTTTTGGATATCGTTTGTGGCTTGCTAGCGAATAAATCAATTTCTCCCGGTTAATAAAGTTTGTGGCTGTCTGTGTCGATCACATATACGACCAGTGGCGAATCTAGGATAAATTGTCGCCGGGGTCGACACATACTCATGACCAAACTTACAATAATCTAAAGCGGGCATAATATAGACATAAATACTAATACCAATGATATATTGCAAAAACTAAGCATTCATAGAGATAAAACTAGCAATGACGTCATCTGAGAAAATAAACTCTTTACAGTAACAATAGTGGTTACCTCTTATAACTTCACTCTATGGGTAGTCATCCATATTCTACGAACTATATATGATCATCATTTGGAATAGCATCAAGAAATTCTTGTTCCACAAAGTTATTGACGTAATCATTCATAAATCCGTCCCCAGTACGATTCCACCATGGACTACCAAGTTCAGAAATAGTATCCAATTGGGCAAATACTGCATCAGCTCACACATTGTCAATGTAAATATGAAGCTCAAGACTAAGATCTTTTAGCTCATTTGAATTAAAATTAGCAGGATAATGCATAAGCAGTCACACTTATATGATTAAAAAAAGCTAATTTCTTTGCCTGGCATCTTGCTGAAATGAGCCAATGGGGAGTAGATCGAAGACAGCGTAACTTTTGAGCGGTCACACTGAGTCCGTGAGTAGGCAGGATGCAGCGACGCCGATGCGCCAGGTTGTAAGGCGCGAGTACGAGTGCGACGCTGGATGCCGATGCGAGTGTGCGACGCTGGGTCGCTCGTCGCTGGCACGTACGCCGTGACGCCAACCGCGAGAAGCCGAAAGGGCGTCGTGCCATCATTGCGAGTATGCCAGAGGTAAGGAGAGAAACCGATCAACAAGGCAACGGAGAGTTGTCTGTTGTCGTTTGAGCTTATGAAACTTCTGGGCTGTTGACTGTTGTTTGTGACTAGTGTCCTTGAGTCCAGATCCACGTAGTGGGCTGCTTGCAGGCTTCAAAATTCTATCGTGACTTTACTTGATGACTTCTGAGTTGGACTATGTGCTGCCCATCTACCGGGGTCAGTTCCTAATTTTGCCGGCCGGGGTCAAGCACGGCCAGGGGCCAGTTTGATGCCAAATTTTTTGGCAAAACGCTACTGTAACGTTTTCGTTGTTATTTGGTAATTAGTGTCCAATCATAATCTAATTATGCTTAAAAGATTCATCTTGTGGATTTCGTCTAAACTGTGTAATTAGTTTTATTTTTTATTTATATTTAATGCTTCATGCATACGTTCAAAGATTCGATGTGACGGAGAATCTTGAAAAATTTGGTATTTTGGGGTGCAACTAAACAGTGCCCAGGTAAGATACGTATAGGGGGATTCTCACGAAGTTATCGGGGTCTGCCGACCCCGACGATATGAGGCAGATTCGCCCCTGTATACGACATACGGTAGTGTTCAGTGCAGACTGCTGAGAGAGTTGGTGAGAGAAAACAAACATGCATGTATGTATGTACTACGTATCTGTCTATAGCTTGCACGGCCCCTTGAAGGGTGAGCATGTATGGATCGGAGTTAGCTGCTGCAGGTTGATAGCTAGCTAGTTTGTTACTGATCATCTTATTCGATCAGTATATATATAGCAGCTAGTATGTAACTAGAAGCTAGAGCTATGAAAAGAGCACCAACGAGATGAACACCGGTGCCCAGTCCCTGCATCTTTCTAATTCCTTCCTTCCCCAATTCTTTTTCTTCTTCTAGCCTTCTAGGTGTATAGCTACGTACCTAAGGTAGGTAGTGTACGTGTTCCTCTCTCTCTCTCGATCTGAAGATTGCTAGCTAGACTGCAGGATGACTGGATGATTCTACATAATATATACATGCATGCGTCTATGGCTATGGCTCGCTCGCTCTAGAAATAAATGGTGTGATAATGAAGACGGAGGCCGGCCGGCTAGGTAGTAGCTTTTTCTTGCTGTGACGACTGACGACCGATATGGCGGCTCCCAACAATGCAATAGCATGGAAATGAACCTTCTATACACGGTATATGCACCATGCATGTTGATGTAATTTGTGTATAGTCCGTTCGATGAACAAACCAACGGTGGACAGATCGACCGTGGGCCATTGCAAACCTAAGTGTGGTTGCATTGTTGTAAAAGCTTCTTTGGAATGAAGCACAAAAAGGAGAAAAAGACGCTGCTCCCTCCCATATATACCATACCACACGCACTACTCCAATTCCGTCCACTACCAATGAAATCAGTCTCAAATTAATTAAACTAGTAAGGTTATCCGCGCAAATTGCATAGATTTTTCTGTTAATTTATTTTTTGTTTGAGATTTTTTTTTTGTAAATAGTTTTGTTTGTCTTTGATTCTAATTTTCTCTCTTTATCTTTTTCTGTTACATCCATCTACATGAACTCTGTACGACTATCATCAACAAATCCTTTGACTCTCGTCATCTTCATCCTCTTCTCCCCCCTCTCTCCCCTGCTACCTCGTGGCTGTCCAATTTTTTACTAAGGCTAAATCTCAAGGCGGCACAATTTTCTCCATTCCTCAATAAAACTACTATATATCCAAGTCTCTTACAGAATATTGTTTAGTTCCTTGTCCCTCGTAAATTTAAATTTTAACTATTTTTTTTATTTTCTCTTGCAAATTTGTCCATAATTGCTTTTTTTACCCTAAACCATCATCAGGTTATCATAATTCTGCTCATGTCAGTTGGAGCAGCTTCTACCTCAAGCAGCCACTTGTTGGCACCATCATCAAACCAACATCCATCGGTACCTCGAAGGCTCAAACCTTTTCCACCGTACTATGGAATCGCCACTATAATGCCAGTAGGTTGTTGATCTCAAGCATGCTGCCCATACCACTGTACCTTAATTAATATCGGTCATGCTATGATTTTTTTGCTTGTGGCCTGCTTCTCGAACAAAAAATACTTATACAACTTGCCAAGCTCTCACGCATAAGCATCGGAGAATTAGTGGATCAATTGCACCTTATATATCAAAAGTAGATATACATTTTGTGATTTTGTTGTAGTCTCAGCCGTCGGAGCACGTTTCTTCACTAGGTCACCGCATAAACAGCCTGTTCGTTTGGCTATGGCTCGTCGTAAACGATCGTAAATTTTCAGCCGGAGCAATATTTTTCTCTCACACAAACCAGCCAGCAATACTTCTTCACGAACCAGCAACGAAACGAACCAGCCAACCGAACAGGCTGAAAAGCCATCAAATGTAAGCACAGTCTTTGGAGATGTGTATTTCTGTTTCCCTTACGTCGACGGCGCTAGTGATGCTAACACACTCCTCGTCTATGAACACAAAGAGCGGGTGGCAAGCTTTATCTCCAAGAAATTAGCCAAATCGTTTTCTAAAGGTAAATTCGGCTATTATTAAAGGAAAAAACGTCTCCAACAGACTCTCCAAATTTACTAGCTCTCTATCCCACCTCATTCGCTCTCTACTTTTGGATAGCCTATCTCATGCGTCTCAATTTAGATAGTCTGTTGGAGTAGTCTAGTTTTTTAAGTGAGATTCATTTTAGAGAATAGCTAAAGCACTAAATTTGAATAATTATTTTGGCTAATCTCTTGGAGATGCTCTGGAGCTACGACGAGAAGACATGTTGAGATGACAAGGAACATAGAGCACTCCAAGAGGAGGGGCGTGTGGATCAGAAGTAGTTCGATGTTTTTCTTCATTGTACCGACATCGTCCCTCGGCACCTCAAGTCTTTTTTTTTTTTGGAAGAATTCACCTCAAGTCTTTTCAAACATACTATGTAAGCACCACTGATGCTAGTGATCGAGTTGTTGATCTCAAACATGCTACCCATGCCACTCACGCATATCTGCTATTCTAGGGAAGCACCACTGATGCATGATTATACTTTGAGCCTAAACAGAGATTTTGAAATATCTACATGTGCCTGACCAGAAAAGTACCGGATGAATGAAGATGAAGACGTTGTACGTGTTGACCAAGTCAATTACGCGATGTGGTTGACAACATGGCCTATAAGATAGATTCTTTAGAACCAAAACTTTATTATGAGTACTTGTAGTTGACTCATGCATATATTATTGGTCACACCACGGCACACATGATAATGTGTGTCGTCTTATTACTGCGTTATTACATATATAGAGAGAGGAGATTTCCCAAATGAATCAATAGTAGTAGGGCGGAATGGCAGCGGAGATGGCACAGGGGGTGGTGCAGTAGCTGGGCAGCTGGTAGAGTCCACACATGGCCGGCATGTTCTGCGCAACCTGCGCCACCACCATGGCCATGGGGGTGAGGGCCTGGGACGCCGGCAGCAGCTGCTGCCATTGCTGCATCAGAGCTGGCTGGTACAGGCTGCTGGCGGCGGCGGTGCCCTGGAGCTGCATCATCATCTGCAGCTGCTGCACGACGGACTGCACCACGCCGCACATGGCCTGGCACCGTGACTGCATGTCCATCATCCTCATCTGCTGGCAGCACTGCTGCCGGAGCGGCTGGCAGATGAAGCTCGGCTGCCATATCGTCTGCTCACGAAGGGCGTAGAAGGGCGCCGCCACCGGGCTGCACTGCGGCTGCCTCAGGTACTCGGCGCAGGGGTACAGCCCGCCGGCGCCCATCATCGTCATCAGGGGGCTGAAGCCCTGCAGCCCCGCCCAGGGCATCTGCAGAGCAGAGGCGCTGGCAGATGACAGAGCCAGGCACACGGCGAGAACGATGACCATCTTCATGCTAGCCGATCTGTTGGACGATCCTCTCTACTGCTTTGCTTGCTTTGGTGCAGTAGTAGTGCCTGTGATCTGGATGTGGGATCTGATGATAGAGACATAGAGTAGTGCATATGTGGGAGCTATTTATAGACGATCCATGGCTTGCGTTCTGCAGCATCTGCAACTGATGATTTTGGAATGTTGCATTGCATGACGTGGAAATACAAGTGCCTTTTTACATGGATTTGTATGTATAGACAGATCATTGAGCTTCCTTTCAGCACATATGAATCAACACTTTACATGTCAAGGATTGCCACTGAATTCATGCGCTTGTTAATCTAACTTTGTAATGGCGTGTATGTTTGTTTGTTTTTTGTTGAGATAAACTGGGCTACGCTGAGTAGTATTGCTAGACACATCAGCATGACTCAGCACCATCAGTTCATGTAGGTATATATGCACACCTTGACAAATCAGCATGCATGACTCATCACCCATTCATTCTACTTGTGAAGGTAGCGTCCTGTGAGTTCTGGCCTCGGTGAAACCAAGTTTGTAATGTTGTGCTGGTTGTTAGTAGGATACCTTGGAATGATAGTGCCACTCCACATGACTTTATCAGTTTGCATGTATAGCACGGAGGCATGTTTGGTTCGTGATCACAACTTGCCATGCCGCAAGTCAAGCATGCCACAGTTTTATAGGCGTGTGTTTGGTTCACTGCTGTAACTATGGCACGCCATATTTTCTTAGCACCGCTTCACACATCACACATCGTAGACTTATTTTCTTGCCAAACTTTACCATAAGTTTGGCTTCGTTTTTGCTCACCCCACTTTCTCGGTTTGCCAAAAGTTAGATGTGGCAAGTTGGGGCATGAACCAAACAGGCCATATACATTGCTCTGGACGATCAACAGCTCTTGCATGCAATGCAACACAATATTTTGTATCATGATTTCCATGAACCTTCATTCCAAGTATGAAACATACAAGGTTACAGGGTGACTTCGTGAACAAAACCCTTTCCCTAAACAGGGCAAGGGGAAACTAGCACATTTATTCCAGCCGAGCAGCAAACAGTATGCCTCAGATTTGGGATCTTACTTTAATTCGAAATATCTCTATAACTAGCATAGAGATAGCACAAGTTCATAGCATCAGAACCAGTAATCTCAGGTGGGGGAAATATCGCCATCCATCCGAGGTAAGACGGACAACAGATGAGTAACACTTAGACCACTGGAAGCTCCCCACACTCGCTGATGACTACTTTCTTCTTCGGGCGGTCACCTCTGTCAGTCTCCTGTGACTCGATCAACTTTACGATGTCCATCCCTTCCAGGACCTGGCCAAACACGACATGCCTTCCGTCCAACCAAGGTGTCTGCATCCAAGGCACCAGTCATACAAGTTCCGGGTTAGTTTTGGAGCTAGTACATGAGAGAATGTGGTTGAAACATAAATTGTCTAAGTAGCAGAGGCACCAAAAAGGTCCATTTTTCTGGTAGTTAAACAAGGTATACAAGATTACCTTGACAGTGCAAATGAAAAACTGGCTGCCGTTGGTGTTCGGTCCTGCATTAGCCATGCTGAGCACTCCAGGTCCAGTGTGAACCACTAAAACACGAAAACAGCATGCCATCAGGATTAGCATGGAACTAGAAACCATCACTACTGTTTCAGATGTAGAGCATACATTTAAAGTTCTCATCTTTGAAGGTGCGTCCATATATGCTTTTCCCACCAGTACCCTGCAAATGTAACTTCTAGTTAATCACATGCAAAACTTTAAAGCTGCATCTTCCAATTCAGTTTCTCTTTGTTCAACTGTTCAAGCACAAAACCAATCTTTTATGTAGTCTTTTAAAAACCAATCTGCTAGACTGTGCACAAAGAATTCAGTGTCCCAAGTCCCAATCTTATACTGCCAGTTGGGCCTCATAAAGTCACACATGGAAAATGTGTGCATAAGTTTGGAAAACAAGACTAGATGCCGATCACTTCTAATTTCATGAATTAAGATACTAATTGCAAAATGCATGTATGTATATATAAAGACAAATAGATCATGGATATAATGTACTATGACAAGATTTTAGCAGCGTCACAAAGGTTACTGTATGACACAAAGCTAGTAGACTATCAAGAGACCTATGTAGGAGTAGGACAATTCCTCTTTTTGTTCACCAATTAAATGTCTGGCATAAACCACTCTGAACTTCTGTAAATTCAATTCACTAATCCCAAAACGAGAAAATATTTAGCAGAATAATCAACAAGATAAAACAGATACACTTGTAGAACGAAAAGTAAGTTAAAAAAAACCATCCAGTCTTTTGATAAAACATATCAGCACATCAGCATGCAGATATATTCTTTAATTTCTCTAAACTGAATATGCACAGTGGAAAAAATATATCCAAGTGCAGTACAACAGAGTTTAGTGATAGCAGGTGAACACATACGTTGCCCTTGTCAAAATCTCCGCCCTGAATCATGAAGTCGCTGATGACACGGTGGAAACTGGATCCCTTGTATCCAAACCCTTTCTCTCCTGCAAAAGGTGGACCTTGTTATGTTTCTCTTCTGGGCAAGGCAATACTCAAACTAATAAGATTGCACAACAAGCAAGATGGTAGTCCTATCCCTCGTACCAGTGCAAAGAGCACGGAAGTTCTCTGCTGTTTGTGGAACATCATCCCCATACAGACCGATGACAATCCTCCCAACATTCTTTCCCACAGGGTTCCCAATGCTTATGTCAAAGTACACCTTGTTTGTGATTTTAGACTGAAGGTCTGCTTCCTGCAAAAGGCACAAGAGAATCCTGCCATACATTACAGACTGAGGTGACATAGGTAGGAGTATTTTGCATATATTAACTGAATGCAACCACAAAATTGCCTAACCCAGTAACCCACAGTTTCAGTTAAATATAATTGAACATCTGCATCCTCGCACAAGCGATGGCTAATGTGGGTATAATGCAGACAGATACAGGTCCCTGAAACATTGAGTGTCCCATGGCCTCCTAGTGTCTGAAGAGTCAAATCGTTTTATCATAACAAATCATTGATGATGTGCTGCAATTAGAACTTGTGTCCCCAGAAATTTTAGTGGTGACTCAAATTTAGCATGCCCATTGAACTAAAGGAGTAGCAAGTCCAATTTAATAAAGTGGATAGCAGGAAGGTTGACATCTAAGGCAGATGGAA
The DNA here is from genome assembly GCA_904845875.1 of Miscanthus lutarioriparius. Taxonomy (NCBI): domain Eukaryota; kingdom Viridiplantae; phylum Streptophyta; class Magnoliopsida; order Poales; family Poaceae; genus Miscanthus; species Miscanthus lutarioriparius. The sequence continues at coordinate 141,206,723 of CAJGYO010000002.1, forward strand.
TGTCCAAAAGCTGTCTAAGTTGCCAGGATTACAAATTAGCCTCCTTATTGAAGGATGATAATCTCCCTCCCCTGTAAAATAGAATAGTAGAATGGAAAAAAGATGCAAACTTTACCGCAGGCCCGGTATCCACTTCAGCCGCTATAGATAGATGGAGTAGATTAATTAAACAAGAGAGAGAAGGAACCCAGCAGCGTAAGCGTAAAGATGGTACCTTGGGCTCGGCGCTGGCGGATGTGGCGAAGCGCGCGCGGCTGTGGGAGGGCGACGCCGCGAGGCCCCCGGAGAAGGAGACGGCCTGCGAGGGGAGGCCGGCGCTGCGGAGGGAGAGGAGCGGCGAGGGGGCGGCCTTGGAGGCGAGGAGGGACCGTTGCCCCGCCGAGCGCGCGACGGCCTGCAAGCAACACGAGAGGGTCCGTCAGGCGATTGAAGGGTTGGGAGATGGTGGGCAAAGAGGAGGTGGGGGGGGGGGGGGGCGCTCGGCTTACGAGGGTGGCGAAGGAGGTGGCCGCCGCCGCCATTGCAGGGGATGGGGATGGAGAGGAGGAGGTTTTAGGAGGAGGAGGAGATGGTTGCTGGAGAATGGGTTGGGGTGGGGAAGACTCTCCACTCCACGACGGATAGATAAGAAAGGCCAAACGGAGAGATAGCCAAAATTCTCTTACATATGAACCCCCCATGTATCATGGAAATTATGTTTGGATCCTTGGGTGTACCTGAACTGAACTGAACTGAATGGTAGCAAGAGTTTGTGGTGCTTGCAATGATGTGAGCTTGTGTGTAGTTTATTTTCGGATCACACGGCCCAGCCATTCTGCCGGATCCAAAAGAATCCTTTCGACATTCTTTCTTTCAACCTAGCCAAAAGAATCATTCTTGACCAATTAGATATTAGCCTCGTTCGTTGTTCTGAAACTTAACTGAAATTGACTGATTGGTGTGAGAGAGAAATACTGTAGCGGCTGAAACTTATGAGGAGAAGCAGCCAGCTGGTCTGGTAAACCAGACCAGCGAACGCAGCCATTTGGTGCAAGATACTATATTGACACATAGTACCCTGTGTTCTAAATTATTTTGGTTTTTTAAGATTTATAGCTTTTGCTATGCGCTAAAACCAAAACGTCCAATAATTTGGAACAGAAGGAGTAGTGCATATAGAGAGAAAAACTCAATCTCAATTATCACGTCCTATTTGAACACCTAACTAAGGAGTGAGAATTCTATCGTCCTCTTATTCTCTGTCTATTTTAAAATGCACTAAATCCTATTGGGCTTAAATCAGACTAGGAGGAAAAATATGACGACTTGTTTGTTCCGTAGCCCTTACTACAAATATGGAAAAAAAATCTTGAACACCCAAAAAAAAACTACACACATTATATTAAGATAGAAGCTGAATTCACGGCATGGGTTAGTTCTTTTTACACATACGCACCCTTTAAAGATCTAATAGCCATACCCAAAAAACTAATTAGCCCAAATCCTCTCCTAGAGCCTTATTAGCTCCGACCATCACCCAGAGCACTGCACTGCTTGCTCAACAATCTCCTGCAGCACGCATCACACAAACATCTATTGTTCTGTTGTACAACCCTCAAACACGTAGCGGTTCCGATGCTTCCAAATTGTCCAAGTGGTTAAGATCACCAGTGAGTTGACACCTTTGCATTTGAACCTGCATTTGTTTAGACCATGATGAACACATGACTTAATTAAACTGTTGGTTTGCAGAGATTTGCTGGGAAATATGGTGTCAGACAGTAGTTTTGTTTGTTGGTGTGTTTGTGTAACTTGATTGCCAGATGCCAGGTCATCACAAACAAGTGCTACAAAAGGAAGCAAGAAGAAGCGCTAGCTGAATAGATCCGTTGATCTACCACCAATTTTGCATTAGTTGGTTTTCATCCAAGAAACTTTACAAATTTTAATATGTCGGTTCCCATGTAGCAGTGTAGGGTGTGTTTAGTTGGTTTCCTAGCAAAACTACGGCCTGATTGGCTGGGAGCGGCTGGCTGGCTAGCCCTCTCACATAAACACTGTTCACGCGAACCAGCCAGCAGTACTTTTCTCTCACATAAACAAACCAGCAATGATAAAAACCAGCCAACCGAACAGGCTCAAGACAGGCCGACTCTAGCCAGCTTTAGCCAATGCAAGTAGCACATGTTTGGTTGTTTGTACTGGCTAAACCTGGTTAGGAATCGGTGTATTTGGTTGGCATGGAATCACCTCTTCCTTCAACCGGTAATTTTACCCCCTTTAAGACTTTAGTCGAACAGGTGGTGGGCAGCGGTGGGTACTGCGAGCACCTTGGCCGGCGAGCATGGCAGCGAGGAGGAGCAGGCCTTGCCGGCCGGTGGGGTGGAGGAGGAGGAGCGGCACCTCCACGGCCATCTCCCCTCCGCAGGACGGGCACCTCGCGCCACTCCTCCTGCCGTGCGGCGGGCCGCGGGAGATGTTGTCGATGGGGCTTCAGATGATGGGGGAACAGAGAAAGCACGCACATCTTCCTGCGGGTGACGCGGTCGAGGTAGCCGAGTGCGTCGTCGTCGCCGGGGAACTAGCTGTGGATGGTGGAGGAGACGTTGACGATGCGGCCCTCGACGCCGGTGTCCCTCGCCGTCTCGGCCATCTTGTCCAGCAGCAGCCGGGTGAGCAGGAAGTGGCCTAGGTAGTTTGTGGCGAAGGTCATCTCCACGCCGAGGTCGAGGAACCGCTTGACGAAGCGGCGCACGGAGGCGAGCAAGCTGAGGTCGAGCGGCAGCACGGCGACGTCGGCTCCCGGGCACTCGGCGCGGACCCGCGCGCGGACCTCCGCAACGAATCCTGCCTTCGAGGAGGAGGAGGAGGAGGAGGGGATGCAGGCTCGCCGGCCGGTGGGGTGGAGGAGCAGGCTCGCCGGGCGGCCGGTGGCGTGGAGGACGAGCGCTGAGGGGGCGGGGCGGCGCGGAGGTGCGTGCGAGGCCCGGGTACGGGAGGTGAGCGGTGTCGGGTGGGAGCTAGACGGAGCCAGGCTTGATAGAAGGGGGATTCACAGGAGGCTTTTACGTGTGCGTCATTAAAAAAATTCATAATTACACATAAGTTATTAAAAAATTGACCACAGACGAGTGTCATCGTTTTGAACTTCTTTATTTTCTAAGCCATTCCGTCGGCGTTCTATTCGTTTTTCACCGTTACATGTGGGCCCGGTCAGTATAAAGGTCCAAAATACCCTTCTCTCGTCCCTTCTTTAGTCCACACCGCTCGCGCTCGCGTCCGTGCTCGGCGGAGCTCGCGCTCGTGCTTGCAGCCGGCAGAGCCCCGCTCGGCGGAGCTTGCGCCTGCGCTCGCGTCCGCGGCCGGCGGAGCTCGCACTCGAGCTCGCGGCCGCCATCCCCTCCGTCAGCGGCGGCAGCGTCCACGCCCGGCCTCGTGCTCGCGCTCGCGGCCGCCATCCCTCCGGCAGCGGCGTCCTCGTCCACGCCCGGCTTCCCCTCGCGCTCGAGCTCGCGGCCGCCATCTCCTCCGTCAACGCTCGTGCTCGCGGCCGTGGACGTGCCCGCCGCCGCTCCGCGCCGGGGCGAGGTGTAGGCGCACCTCCCGCGCCGCCGCGGCCAAGAAGGAGATGGCGGTGCTGCTGATGGTGGCCGCGCGCGCGTAGGCGGTGCTGCTGATGGAGGCCGCGCGCGCGTAAGCGGTGGACTCCCGCCCCACGAGCTCGAGGTCAGAGCGGTAGACGGCGCTGGTGACGTAGTCCCGCACGTGCTGCGCGCACTCTGGCGGCAACGCCTTCCACGGCGCGAGGTTGTTGGCCTCCGCCGCTAGCCGCCAGCTGGCGCAGCGCACGTCCGTCGGCACGTCGTCAACGTCGGCATCGGGATCGGGCTCCTCCGCGGCCCGCGCTGACGGGAGCTCGATGACGAGCGGCCGTGGCAGGAGGTGCTGTTGCGCGTCCGCGTCCGGCTCCACCGCCGCCGCCTCGGACACGCCCTGCGCTGGCGCCGCCGGCGTGAGGTCCGCCTCTACCTCGGAAGCTCCTGCGGCGAGAGACGTGGCGAGCAGGACGAAGAGGAGGAGCGTGGCGAGCTGGTGGGCGAGGCCGCCGCGCGCCATGTCCCGGCTTGCTGTCACCGCGTGGGGGTGGGTCATCGTGGGGGCCTCGGCGTCGGGGAGCAGGCAGGCAGGCGCGGGGGTGGGAAGGCGTGCGGCGGGGGGCGACGCGGTCTTTAAATAGGTGGGGGATGTGGATGTGGGGCCGGCCGCGTGATGACAGCGAAGGAAGCGTGAGGCTTTATACTGATAGGGATGAGAGGGGTATTTTGGACCTTTATACTGACCGGGCCCACATGTAACGGTGAAAAACGAACAGAACACCGACGGAATGGCTTGGAGAGCAAAGAAGTTCAGAACGATGGCACTCGTGTGCGGTCAATTTTTTTAATGGCTTGTGTGTAATTACAAATTTTTTTAATGACATACATGTAAAAGCCTCAATTCCTAATGTGCCATTAAAAAAGATTGTGATACTCTATGAGTCTCTAAAAAAGTTCAGTGGTCTTCAGCGCCACTGCTCTAATTTTTTTGTGCCCTCCATGCCACTATCGTCAGTATGGGCTCTAACATCATCAAACTGCAGGTGTGAAAAGTCGAAAATACCCTTAAGTCTAAACATGTCATTAAATTTTTTAGCATCTTAACGACTTCAAATGAAAAAACTCAAAACTAAAAAGTTGTAGATCTTGTCGAGATCTATAATTTTCATATAAAAATTATCTTTATTTAATTTCGCAAAAAATATATGATTTTTCTAAGATATATTAATCATATCAAATCATATTTTTTTGCGGAATTAAATGAAAATAATTTTTATATAAAAATTATAGATCTCGACGAGATCTATAACTTTCTAGTTTTGAGTTTTTTTCATTTGAAGTCGTTAAGATGCTCAAAAAAAATTAATGATATATTTAGACTTAAGGGTATTTTTGACTTTTCACACCTGCAGTTTGACGGCGTTAGAGCCCAGACTGACGGCAGTGGCATGGTGGCCGCTGAACTTTTTCAGAGACTTATAGGGCATTGCGATCTTTTTTAATGGCACACAGGGAATTCCCCCTTGATAGAACGAGGGGATCGGTCGTTTCCAGCAACCGAATCACAGTTTGGGCTTGTGCAAGCCTGGCTAACAGGCCTTACAAAAAAATCAAATAGGTCTAAGTTGCATTATACAAGCTTGGCTAGAGGCTAAGCGAGAGAACCAAACACATCTGTAATGAAGTAGCCAATGCCGGACTAGAATGTGGCTGGTTTTGGCTCAAGCATCTGTCTCAGGTGAAGTCTGAGTTGTGTGTATAACTTTCAGTATTCATTTGAGCAATGAATATTTGTGCTTGCTTAAGCAGACGTTAATATAGTTTTGTTTTCTCCCCTAGCTCCTTTATGGATTGTACCATTGGCTTTCCAGATATGTTTGCTAGAAATGTTACAGGATCAATAGTCATAGATCTAACATACCTACTTATATTTGATGAAGTGTAAACCTTAGAACATGTACTAGTACGGAATTAACAGAGAGAGTGGGATGCGGGTAGCAAACCATCGACCACCTTCGCAGAAGACGAGCTGGTCATCGCAGTGCTAAGTGGAGACTCGGTGGAGGCGCGGCGGTGAAAGGCGGCGGTGCAGTGGCGGTGCTTCCCGTCGCTGGCAATGCTCCCTCACTTAGATCGATTAGGATTTAGGGAATGTAGGTGGGGTGTCTAGCGGCTCAGGTGAACCTCGTGCCTTGTGCCTCGGCCCCCACCTCCCCTTTTATGACGTTGTGCGACGGGGGCACACCAACCATAGAACAGTTGGGCGCCCCTGATCAGGGCGCGGATCCAAGGGCCTAATTGACCATTGGGCCAATTGGTTGGAGATCAGCTAACATTCTCCCCCTTGATCTCACCTTATGACTTAAACTCAACTTACTTACTTTATCTTATTCCCAGTCCATCATATATCAGTGTATAGAGCGTGCCTCATCGTCACGGTCAGTTGCCATTAGATTAAACAGCTACAATGCACCTCTCTGTTTTGAAATATATTCTCAACTAGACCCTTATTGTCCAGGAATTATAGGCTTTCCTTTAAACCCATACCGGCTAAGTGTTCTCTGAACACGCTGGGTGGTAAGTCTTTTGTAAGCGGATCCACGAGCATCTTTTCTGTTCTTATATGTTCAAGACTAATTATATGATTCCGGACTTTGTCTTTCAAAACATAATACTTTATGTCAATGTGTTTGGCAGCATCACTTGACTTATTGTTGTAAGCATACATACTGTTGGATTATTATCGTAGTATAACTTAAGTGGTTTATGTATGTCGTCTACCACCTTCAAACCGGGCATGAATTTCTTCACCAATTCACCTGCCCTATGGCCTCATAACATGCTACAAACTCGACATACATTGTGGACGATGTAGTAACGGCTTGCTTTGAGCTTTTCCACAATATAGCTTCTCCTGCGAGAGTGAATATGTATCCTGACGTGAACTTTCTGTCATCTTCCGCATAATCAGAATATGTATATCCCTCTATATGCAGGGAATCAGATCTTCTATACGTTAACATGAGACCATTCGTACCTTGCAGGTAACGCAAAACTTTCTTTACTAATTTCTAGTGTTCTATTCCTGGATTACTCTAATATCTGCAAAGTAACCCGGTAACAAATGCTAAGTCAGTGCGAGTACACATTTGAGCATACTGTAAACTTCCGACAGCTGAACTATATTTAACCGCTTTCATTTCATTGATCTCATATTGGTTCCTAAGACATTGAAATTCCTCATATCTGTCGCCCTTAACTATGGGAGCAGGTGAAGGCTTATAATTTTGCATACTGTATTTCTTTAGAACTTTTTCTAAGTATGCCTTTTGTGATAATCCTAAAATCCCATTTTCTCTATCTCGGTGAATCTCTATTCCTACGACGAACGAAGCTTCACTAAGATCTTTCGTATCAAACTTTTGAGGACAAGAACTTCTTTGTTTCTATTAGTAGATTAACATCACTGCTAGCGAGCAAGATGTCATCCACATACAAGACTAGGAAAATGTATTTCTCATTTTTGAACTTTGCGTAAACGCAATTGTCCTCTATATTTTCTTGAAACCTAAACTTTCTTATTATACTATCAAACTTCAAATATCACTATCTTGAAGATTATTTTAATCCGTAAATGGATTTCTTCAAGCGGCATCCCATACGTTCTTTTTTTCCACAACAAAACCTTTCGGTTGTGCCATGTAAACATTTTTCTTCAGATCCCCATTTAGGAACGCTGTCTTTACATCCATCTGATGTAATTCTAAGTCGTAATATGCTACAAGCGCCACTATAATTCTAAAAGAATCCTTATATGAGACTGAAGAAAATGTTTCATTGTAATCTATGCCTTCTCTTTGCGTGAAACCTTTCGCCACAAGTCACGCTTTTAACCTTTCTATATTCCCTTTGGAGTCATGTTTAATTTTGTAGACCCATTTACAGCCTACCATCTTGGCTCCTTTAGGAATTGTTTCTAAGTTCAAACACCGTTGGATTTCATTAATTTTATTTCATCTTCCATGGCTTCAAGCCACTTGGATAAGTGAGCGCTTCTCATGGCTTCTTCAAATGAGGTGGGATCACCCTCCATTTGAAATTCCTTACATTCATAAACTTCATAATCATCAAGAATGGTTGATCTCCTGACTCTTTGAGACCTTCTAGGGGCCTCAATAGATGATGCTTATTCTATATGAGGCTGTTGTTGCTCTCCTAAAAGGTCCTTGTTGGTTTTGGTAATTGAGTGACAACCTAGGTGGACTAATTGTGTTTATGTGAGATACACAGGTGATTAGTCCACAGGTACATGTGTATGAGCAACATATGCCATGGAGGTGAAAATGGCTTAGAGATGTTGCAAAGCTCACACATGTGATGATGAAGGAGCTTATTGCACATGAGACATGACATTGAGTCATGTGATCAAGGTGGAGAAGATCAAGACAAGACTTGGCTTGATGGACCGGTTGCAAGCGTGAAGGGCAAGTCGAAGGCTTTGGAGTGATGGACCGCGTGGCGGTGAAGCTTGAGCAAGACTTGGCGCCGATGGACGATGGCAATGGTGAAGAGCAAGTAGAGTCAAGATCGATGAACCAATATGATCATGTGATGATATGAAGTGGATCATATCATTGTTGATCGTGTTGGTGCATGTGTTGCATCGACATTGGAGGAGATGGAATGGAATGCGCAAGGCAAAGGTATAACCTAGGGCATTTCATTTCACCGGCCATAGGTGTGTAGAGAAGTTTATGACCGGGTTTAGGATAGATGGCCGTACTATCAAGAGGGGCAAACTTGTTTGCATATCGGTCATCTAGTGTCACTCGAGTGATCTAACTTTGCATTGTCGCTAGGATCGAGTGGCGTGGCAAGTTGAGTGGCTAACATCCTTTGGGAAATGATTGTAAAAATGCTAACACACATACACATGGTGGTGTACACTTGGTGGTGTTGGCACATTTACAAAGGAGGTGGTGTTTGCAGGGGTGAGATGGGTTTGGGTCCCTTTTGGGAAAATAGAATGCCTATTTTCTATTGCGCCGGATGCAAGTTCTTGTGGTTAGCACATTGGAGCAAGGGTGATGAAGTTAGAAGTGAAAACGAGTTAGTCGCGAAGATGCTGGCGTCGGTCAACTGACCGGACGCTGGATCTGAATGCACCGGACGCTGGCAGGCTGCGTCCGGTCAGGCTGACGTACGATGACGCAGAAGCTGGAGTGTGACCGGACGCTGGCTGCGTCCGATCAAGTGTGACCGAACGCGTCCGGTCGAGGTCGGTACCTTACTGGAAAGGACCGGACGCTGGGGGTTCAGCGTCCGATCAGTTGAAAGCTACTGCGTCCGGTCAAGTCAAGTGACCGTTGGAATCAGGACACGTGGCCGTCTGCGGGCGACCGGACGCTGAGGTCCAGCGTCCGGTCAACACGACCGGAGCGTCCGATCGGCCCGACCGTTGCCCAGTGAAGGGGTAACGGCTAGTTTAGCCCTTGGGGCTATAAATAGAAGTGGCCCTCGGCCATGGCTGGTGCTGAGGACCTCAAGGGACTTAGTGTCCATGCTTGTGAGTGCTTGGGAGCCCTCCATCACATATATACTTGATAGCGATCATCCGATTGTGTGAGTGAGCGATTCTAGTGCGATTGCATCATGAGGTGTCGACACAACGGGGACTAGCGTGTTGGCAAACACGTGAACCTCGGGAGAAAAATCATCGTGTCAACCTTGTTTTTCCCGTTGGTTTGCATCCCCATTACACAAGCTTGCAATTACTTTTATATATCTTAAGCTTGTGTAGTTGCTCTTGTAATTAGTTAGCTTGTGTAGCTTACTAGTTACCTTCTTGCTTGTGTAGCATAGAAGTAGCTCCCTTGCGTGGCTAATTTGGTTTTAGTAACCTTGTTAGTCACATTGCTTAGTTTGTGTAGCTAAGTATTTGCGCTCTCTAATTAGGCATTGGTTGCCTTGTTATTGAGCTTTGCTAGTGAGCTTAGTTGGTTTTGTGCTTTTGCTTACTAGCATGTGTAGGAGCTCCCTTATTGCTTAAAGTACTAGTGGCATAGGTTTGTGTGACCTTACTCCTAGAATTGTTTAGGAGAGCTCTAGCTAGCCCGGCACCTTAGTTGCATAATTAGTATCTTGGCAAGGTGCTAGTGAGCATATATAGAGGGGTGTAGTCTTGGCTAGACCGATTGTTTTAATTCCGCATTTATATCGGTTAGCCGACGCGATTAATTTTAGAAAAGACTATTCACCCCCCCTCTAGTCCGCCATCTCGACCCTTTCATCTCCCTCATATGCGATAACGGGTTCTTGGGGATCCTGAAGGACATGTTCCTCATGTTCATTCATTGTTGCCACAGGAGAACTAACAACAGGTGCTGTTACTACAGTGTCTTGCACTATTGGTACAGCAACAACAAGCAGCGTGAAGAATGGCTCCTGAGCCATAGGAGTGGGCATGTATACCCGCTTCTCTTCAAAACTAATTTCTCACGCTACCATACTCCCCGTAATCATATCATCCTCCAAGAAGACAGCATATCTTGTTTCTACAAACTTCGTTTATCTGTTAGGACAATAGAAGCGATAACATTTTGACTTTTCTGGATATGCAATGAAATGGCAACTTACTGTCTTGGAGTCTAGCTTCCCTATGTTTGGGTTAAATACTTTTGTCTCAGCTGGATAACCCCACACACGTAAATAGTTTAGTGAGGGTTCCTTTCCTGTCCACAACTCATATGGTGTTTTGGACACCGACTTACTTGGCACTCGATTAAGAATATGAATGGCGGTTTTCAACGCCTCCATCCATAAACTTATCGGTAAAGAAGAGTAACTTATCATGCTTATCACCATATCCATTAAGGTACGGTTGCGTCTTTCAGCTACTCCATTCTGCTGAGGCTCACCTGGTGTAGAATACTAGGCTACTATGTCATTTTCCTGTAAGAACCTTGCAAAGGATCCAGGAACTTGGCTATATGGGGTGTGTCGACCGTAGTACTCTCCTCCACGGTCGGACCTTACTACCTTAATCTTTAAGTTGTGCTGATTTTCTACTTCAGCCTTGAATATTTTAAATTTATCCAATGCTTCCGATCTTTTCTTAATTGGATAAATATAGCCAAAACAAGAATAGTCATCTGTGAATGTTATAAATGAATCATAACCATCCACACTCTTCACAGGAAAAGGACCACAAATGTCTGTGTGAACTATTTCTAAAATTCCTGCGCTTCGTTTGGCATCTTTCTTTATTTTCTTAACATACTTTCCTTTTATACAATCTATGCATTGTTCTAAATCTGAAAATTCTAAAGGCGGAAGAATTGATTTCTTAATCAATCGCTCTATTCTCCCCCTCGAAATATGGCCTAAACGACAGTGCCATAATTTTGAAGATACATCATACACTCTCTTCCGCTTATTTGTTGCATTAAAGACGAAGATGCATTCTCATTCTCAGTACTTACATCATTCACATTCTTAGAAAGTGATAAGAAATAAAGCTTGTCTTGTCGGAAGGCAAGACCAACACACTTATTATTAATCACAATCCTACATTTGCCATTACTAAAATAGCAATCATATCCATCATCATCTAAACGTGAAACACTTATTAAGTTTCTTCGCAAATAGGGTATATAAAGAATATCTAAAAGCTGTAGTCTAAAACCATCATCTAATTCTAGAGATAGATGTCAAATTGCTTTAGCTTCAGCTTCAACCCCATTTGTAACTTTAATTTTTCTTTCTCCTCTTTGCAGGGACCTTCTTGTATGAAATCCCTGTAATGAATTTACAACATTAACAGTTGTACCTGAATCAACCCACCAAGTAGATTTTGCATAACATAAATACAAGGATTCATCTATAAATGTAATGAAATCATCACCTCTCTTCAGAAGGCTCTTTAGGAAGTCTAGACAGTCTCTTTGGTAGTGTCCATGCTTTTTGCACCATTTACACTGATCCTTCTCGACTTGAGCATTGTTGTTCTTCAGATGGTGGTCGTTCTGAGGGGCTTTCCCTTGATGTTTGTCATTCTTATTGAAGTTCTTCTTATTGTCCTTCACAAGGTTAGCAGAGTCACCCTGTAAGGATTTCATCATCTCCTCTTCTTAAACACACATTGCGATGAGCTTCTCTATAGACCACTTATCGAGCTGCATGTTGTAATTAACAACAAAGGTTTCATATTCCTTTAGCAAGGAAGCAAAAACCAAATAAATCAGGAACTCATTCTTGAGCTCTAAATCCATTGGCTTCAGCTTCGAAGCCGTGTTGCTCATCTTCAGTATGTGCTCTCTGATACCGCATCTAGTATATTTTTCATTGAACAATTTCTTGATCAAAGTACTGGTATAAACCTTTGAAGAGCCAGTGAACTGACTCTCCACCTTCTTAAGATACTCCGTGATGGTATCACAATCTGGGATAGACCCCCTTATAGCATCTGAAATGGTGGAGTTAGCCACCATTAAGCACTTGCGGTTTAAAATGTCCTATTTCTTATGTTCGAGATCATATTTCATCCACACTTCTGCATGATCTCGCTGCCGAGCAGTGAAATCAGCATCAGTCTCATTATCTTCTCTCACCGGGTCCACTGGCACAGACGGACACAGAGAGGTAAGCGCTAGGTCATTTTCAGATAGCGCAAGTGTTAGTTAATACTTCTCTCGCCATAACCTGTAGTTATCCCTTCAAGAGGCGGTATGTGCGAGATAAAAGCCATTAGGTTGAGTCCTGAAAAACACCACCAGAGATAGTGAGAAAATATGACATAATAATTGCATGCCTTAATTTAACATTAATTAAAATTGAAACATACAATATTCTTATACACTAATTCTATATCACCGTTGGGCAGAAATAGAATTAATGCATGGAAAACTTATGAATAAATATTATAATATTGCTATTATCAACGTTGGTCTGAAAATAACAATATTATAATTTACTGACTAAAAATTACTACTCTTCAAATTAAATTCTCTCGTTGGTTCGAATTTAATTAGAAGATAATAAACTTTTACATTGCAGTGGAAACATGAAAAAATTATTTATCTACTTTTCAGAAGCGTTTTACTATACTAATCTACTCTTTGAAAAAATTATCCCGTTGGTTCAAATTTTGACAGAGATTGAAACTGGACAAAAAATCATCAAAATTTCCTTCTGAAAATGAATAAAACATAAACTTGAAGTTCACTGTTTATTTGGCCCATACTACAAAATGGCCCGGCCTGCTCTGTTCTCGCGCGCACTTCGCCTTCCTAGGTCGTAACCTGGTGAAAGGTCCTAATGGCTAGAGGGAGGTGAATAGCCTAATAAAAATTTCTACAACAACACTTAACAAACCCATTAGACAATTATGAGGCGAAACAAGTGTTGCGCTAGCCTACTAAAAATGCAAGCCACCTACTACAATTCTAGTTTATATAGTTTATATCCACACAATAGCTATATCACTACACTAAGTTAGTGCGCTCTCAAATGCTAACTAAAGAGCCACACGAACCAAACTAACAAGCTCTCACAACTAGCTACACTAAAGAGCTTGACAACTAATTTACGGTAATATAAAGAGAGTGAGCAAGATGGTTATACCGCCATGTCGAGGAAGGAGCCAATCAATCATAAGAATGAATACCAATGAAGACCAATCACCTCAAAATCAAATGATGAACACAATGATTTTTTACCGAGGTTCAATTGCTTGTCGGCAAGATACTCCTCGTTGTGGCGATTCACTCACTTGGAGGTTCACACTCTAATTGGCATCACACGCCAAACCCTCAATAGGGTGCCGCACAACCAACACAAGATGAGGATCACACAAGCCACGAGAACTTCACTAGAGTACCTTTTGGCTCTTCGCCGGGGAAAAGTCAAGAACCCCTCACAATCACCACGATCGGAGCCAAAGACAATCACCACCTCCGCTCGACGATCCTTGCTGCTCCAAGCCGTCTAGGTGGCGGCAACCACCAAGAGTAATAAGCGAATCCCACAGCGAAACACGAACACCAAGCGCCTCTAGATGCAAACACTCAAGCAATGCACTTAGATTCTCTTCCAATCTCACAAAGATGATGAATCAATGATGGAGATGAGTGGGAGGGCTTTAGCTAAGCTCACAAGGTTACTATGTTAATACAAATGACCAAGAGAGTGAGCTTGAGCCGGCTATGGGGCTTAAATAGAAGCCCCCACGAAATAGAGCCGTTATACCCCTTCACTAGACACAACACGGGGTGACCGGATGCTCCGGTCATATTGACCGGACACTAGACCTCAGCATCCGGTCACGCGATGCGTGCCACGTGTCCCCTCTCTTCAAATGTCGATCGCTCGATCTCAATGGTCAAGTGATGTAATAGAACCGACCAATTATACGAAATTAAGTAAGAAAATCATCCGCCAGAGCAGACGATTTAGCAAACTTAAGCCCGTATAACCCGGTAGTCCGTGAAATCACGAAGGATTTCAAACCAACTTCCATTCTAGCCAAGATCGTAATAAGTTTAGCGGTCACCATCACATATTACATAAAAGTTCGCAATCTCAGATACATCAGAGTTTAAACATAGTTATTACAAAACCAGTTCGAATAAAAGTAGCGGAAGCCATTTGTTCAAACCACACACACTCACGCAGAGTTCAAATATAGTGCCAGCGAATGATCATCTCCAACAAAAGCATTAGACGAGACGTAAGGAATGACCATGCCCATGGTCCTAAGCATCACCCATCGCAGGATAAAGGCAGTTGATACAATAGCCGTAATACATCTGCCATCTGCAACAAGTGGGAATAAAACCCTGAGTACGAGAAGGTACTCAGCTAGACTTACCCGACATAACCGAAAATAAATGACACCAAGGATTATGAAGGCTTTATAGTAGGGTAGCTGACTCATTTGCAAAAGAAGCATTTTTAGCATTTCAAGAACCTTTCTAAAAGCATTATTGTCAAGTTAATTATTATTAACCTGTCGAGTAGATTTGCACCTATACTAGAGCACACATATGATTAAGCAAATAATGATAACCACTGATCATTAAACAACTTCCATACTGTCATATTCATTATAACTGTCCAAGTGTTCCATAAACATTTACTACGATGAAGTAACTCAAGTCAAGTGCTCACTATCTACGAGCGATGGCGATTCGAATCGATTCCTAACCAGCTGGTGATTTATTCCTTACACAAACCTCACTCACCCGCTAAAGTGAGATATTGATTACCGAGTCAACTTTCTAGGTATCTCGAGTTTGCCAGGAACCACATGTACCCGGGGGCCGACCGACTGCACTTTGGTCTTATCATCCCGCCCCCGTGTCCTACCACACCTGCTTCGGCACAGTGCGCTGCGGGCAATCTACTCGGCCCGAAAAATCTCCCAGCTTCGCGGTCGAAAGGTACTTTATCCGGCCAGCTAAATGTAAGGCATGCGTTCAGCATGACTCGAGGCCCAACAATGGTCCGTCCTTAATCGACACAGACGGAAACACTACAGTCCAAAACTCTGCAAGTCTCCGTCTGGTCTCAACTTCATTTAACACTTAGTTATACCATGACTTCATAGTCATCCAAGCAGATCCAGGTAACCACCTATAGCTCGCAGGTGACAGGAAATCACCCGACTTCTACCGGTCTAAGCCAGCTAAGCATTGACTCGACTGCGGATACCAGGGTAACAAGGATATAGTATAACAAAGGTAAACAAGGTATAATGCAGCAACGGTTGCAAACAACTCCTGAACATAATGCATCAATTTAAAGTAAAGCATTTAATTAAATCATTGCAAACCGGGAGAAAGATGCTCCGGGGCTTGCCTCTCTCGAAGGAGCTCGGACGGTGATCGGGGCACTCCGGAAGTTTCTCAACGTCCTCCTCGTCGGCTTCTGGCACTTCCTGCGACTGCACCTCGAACTGCTCCTCGGGCTCCTCGGGTATGACGACTGGATTCTTGGTTTGCGATCCTGTATGATGCAATGCGTGTAAGTGCTTATGCAATCGGTGCATCGGATGAGATGAATACAATGGATATGTTTGAATGCAAGGTAGTCAACATCATCCAAGAAAATATACCACAAGCACATGTCATCTACTGCATTCTCTTCTACTGCTAATAGGTTAAGTCAACACATCTTATTAAATGCTTCAAAGATACACCAAAGCTAACATTATTAACTAACTTGCATTAAAGAGGATTATTTTATTTCATTTTAAACTAGGGCTACAACAGCAACCTATATTTCTGGTGCTTATAAAAATCTAAGAAAATTACAGTAGCATAGTACTACTCTAAGTAGACTACCATAAAATTTTCATGGCATTTGGATAAGTAAAATAGTCTACACACAAATGACAAGGCATGGCAGGATTATGAACATGAAAATACTTTGTACTGTGAAAAGTGTCAAACAACAGAATTAGTATTTTTCCTATGTTCTTCATAGCATACAATGACTGTGCAAAATTTATCACATGCATGTTTTATACAAAGTTTGCTCTCTAACAAAAATAACAAAAATTAGCCATTAAAGGCACTTGAACTACACCTCAAAATTTTCCCACAGCACATGCATGAAACCTATTTTTCCTAGGAAGTACATGACATAAGAAGATTAACAAACTTGAAATCATATTTTTTCTGAAGCCTATATATTTTTCTACATATTTTCAAGTTATCAGCAATATTCATGATTAAATAAAATTCTACAAAGAAAAGTATCTCTAAAATGACATGCAATAATTTTCCCAAGTAGATCTGTTGATAAGGAACCTAGCAAAATTTGTTTTAACAAATTTGGAGCAACTTTGAGTACCCAAACATTTTTCAAACCATTTCAAATTTCAAATAATAAAGAATAAATGAAAAACAATTCATTTAAACGATCATCGGGCCAGCCCATTGAAATCAGCTGCCCACGGCCGTTTTTTCATTCGCAAGGCCCAAGCACAAGGGAGGGGAAGACGGCCCACCGAAGGTCGACCATCATCCGCTTCGGCCTTCTACCGGCTGGTGGTGAGGCGAGTGCCTCACGGTTATATTCTGCATGGCGCGGCCTTTCGACCACGAGGCCAGCGACCATTTCCGCCATGGCGGTAGAAAGTGGCGCAGTACACGGATGCGCGAGAAGAAGGCGAGTCTGGTGGGATACCTAGGCGGGCCGGAGAGAGAGAGAGAAAGTCGACTTCCATGGCGGTAGTCACGGCGGCGCCATGGCCGTCGATGGCGGCTTCGGGAGGCTCAACCCGAGCGGGCGGCGGAAGCGCGAGCCGACTTGAAGGAGGGCGAGGCAGAGTGCGGCGCGATTTCCGCCGAGGTGGAGGATCCATGGCCAATTCACCGGCCAGGTGCGTGAGGCGCGGCGAGGGGCGAGCTTGGGCTCTCGGCCTGGAGAGAGAGGGAAGGCGTGGTGCGGGAGTGAGCGAGTGCAATGCGCTGCAGTAGTTGAAGGCGGGCGCGGCGGGCCGCGCGGTCGTGGCCGCCACGGCGGCGCGACGCCGACGCATGATCGCCACGCCACGAGAGCGCTCGACACGGCAGCGGGCGCGGTCAAGGCGCGGCATTGGAGGAGAAGGAGCAAATGCACACTGTTGGGCCGAGGTGAGGTGGGCTGGAGCGGCGGGGGCTGGGGGGCGCCACTGTTGGCTTTTGGGCAAAGTGCAAAGGGCGAAGCGGCGGCGCGACCCGCGAAGGAGAAAAATCCTTTTTTTTCAAATATATTTTCAAGGAATTTTTAAATACCGTCTTTCAAATATTATTTTGAGCAAGAAAATGACCTCTTTTGAAAATATACCAAAAATGAAAGTTGCTTAGAATTTAATTCTCTACAACTTTGCTTTTAGGACAACAGCCAAATTCTTTCTAGATTTTGAATTGTAACATCAAAGTCCACATTTAGCTCAAAACCCTAATTTTGGGAATTTATTTTTGAAGCCAAATTTTGAATTAATTTGAATACAAACATTGCTATAAAAATTGAACTAAACATTGCTAGATGATTTACAATAGTAGCCAAACATGTTTTACTAACCTAGCAAGAAAAATTCAGGGCAAAACAATTCTTAAACAGGTGTATGCAACATTCAGATTTCACGCATGTTTCAAAGCAATGTTTCAATTGTTATTCACATGATTAAGCATGTATGATTTGGATGCTTGATGATGCATGATATGCGTGATTTGCAGTGCCTAAATGTAGGCATAACACCGGGGTGTTACAGCCCTCCCCCCTTATAAAAATCTCATCCCGAGATTTGGGTTACGAACCATTTGTTATAAAATTCTTCATAAGCTTTTTGTAGATACTCTCCTGTTTCCCAAGTTGCATCTCCCTCAACATGATGATCCCACTGTATCTTGTATGTTTTCACCACACTATTCCGAGTAGCACGTTCCTTAGTGTCTAACACCCGGACTGGTTGCTCACGATACACCAAATCTGATTTGAGTTGGATACCTCGAGGTTCTATTCTTTCCTCAGGAACACGCAAACATTTCTTGAGATGTGATACATGGAAAACCGGAAAACGGTACTCATTGTCTCAGGTAATTCTAACTTGTAGGCTACCGGACCTCTTTGTTCCAAGATCTTGTATGGTCCTACGAATCTAGCGGCAAGCTTTCTTCGGATTCCAAACCTTTTCTTCTTCATTGGCGTGACTTTCAGATAAACATAGTCACCAACTTCAAATGCAAGGGGTCTCCTTCTTTTGTCTGCATAGCTTTTCTGACGTGATTGGGCAGCTTTCATATTCTGCTGAATAATATGAACTTTCTTCTCGGCTTCTTCTACAAAGTCAATGCCATAATACCTTCTATCTCTAGGTTCGACCCAATTCAATGGTGTTCTACATTTTCTGCCATATAAAGCTTCGAATGGAGCCATCTTGATGCTTTCTTGATAACTATTATTATAAGAAAACTCAGGTAACGGTAACCATGACTCCCATGATCCCTTAGAAGACAATACACAGGCTCTTAACATATCCTTCAAAACAGCATTCACTCTCGTTCAATTCGACCATCATGCTGAGGATGATAAGCGGTACTGCGAATCAAACTAGTTCCTAAGCCTTTGTGTAAATGTTCCCAAAAGTGAGCCGTGAACTGTGAGCCTCTATCAGATACTATGGTCTTTGGTATACCATGCAACCTCACAATTTCTGTGATATACTTCTCGGCATATTGAGGTGGTCGATACTCTGTTTTGACAGGCAAGAAATGAGCGGTCTTGGTAAGACGATCCATAATTACCCAAATCGAATCATGTCCTTTTTGAGTAGTGGGCAAACCCGTGATAAAATCCATACTTATATCGTCCCACTTCCAACTAGGGACTGATAAGGGTTGCAACATACCGGCGGTTTTCATGTGAATTGCTTTCACTTGACAACATGTGTCACATCCGACAACATATGCTTTGTAATTTCTTTCTTCATTTTGGTCCACCAATAACGAGATCTTAGTTCTTGATACATCTTACTACTTCCGGATGGATAGATAGCTTAGAAAGGTGAGCTTCATCCATGAGTTTATTCCTAAGCTCTCGATCCTTGGGAACCACAAGACGGTCAGTCAAACCACAACACGCCTGCTCATCCACTTTAAAGTGTTGAGACGGCTTTTCTTTTATTTTCTCTTTGATGTGAAATATCCCTTGTCGGTTTTTTAGCCTTCTATTATCTTACTCTCCAAAGAGCAACTAATCAATACTATGTAACACAAACAAGATGCATTAGATCGAACCCATCTTCAAGTAATGGTGCACATTCAAGTAATGTGACTTTTCGCTCAAAGCATCTCGCCACTACATTGGCTTTTCCAGATGATATTGCACATTCAAGTTGTAATCATTGATCAATTCCAACCATCTCATCTTTGCCTCATGTTTAGCTCTGGTTGGGTAAAGATGTACTTAAGACTCTTGTGATCCGTGAAAATGTTGCACACATTGCCAAGTAGATAATGTCTCCAAAATTTTTAGGGCGTGCACAACTGCAGCAAGTTCAAGATCATGCGTTGGATAGTTGACCTCGTGCTTTCTCAATTGACGTGATGCATAAGCATTGACTCTCCTTTCTTGCATAAGAACACATCCTAATCCAGGTCTTTCGGCGTGCGCAAAACACATCAAATGGTTTCTCGATATCTGGTTGTGCTAGAACAGGAGCAGTGGTCAACAGTTTCCGCAAAGTGTGGAAAGCTGCTTCACACTCCTCTGTCCACACAAACTTGTGATCCTTCTATAGGAGACTTGTCATCGGCTTGGCAATCTTCAAAAAGTCTGGTATAAAGCAACGGTAATAACCCGCTAGTCCTAAGAAACTTCTAATCTCAGGAACTGTGGTCGGTGCTTTCCAATTCATAACTTCTTGCACCTTACTTGGATCGATCAAACCCCATTCTCTCGATGAATGTGACCAAGGAAAGGAACTTCCTTCAACCAGAATTCGCATTTGCTAAACTTAGCATACAGTTGATGATCCCTAAGTCTGGTCAAGACAGTTCTCAGATGCTCTTCATGATCTTTCTCATTCTCGGAGTACACCAGAATGTCATCGATGAACACTACCACAAACTTATCCAATTACGCATGAAAACTCAGATTCATCAAAAACATAACGTATGCAGGAGCATTTGTCAAGCCAAAGGACATGACCAGATACTCATACAACCCAGTGTCCGTGGAAAATACAGTTTTCGGTATATCCTGTGGCCTTATCTTGATCTGATGATAACCGGATCTCAAATCTATTTTTGAGAACACCTTGGCCTTGGATAATTGGTCAAACAGAACATCAATATGAAGCAAGGGATACTTATTCTTGATGGTCACGCGGCGTTGAGTGGCTCGTAATCTCACGCACATTCTCAACGTGCCCTCTCTGCCTTTTCTTCACAAACAAGGCGGGACATCCCCATTCAGACTTGCTTGGCCGAATAAACGCCTTTTTTTGACAAATCTTCTAACCGCTTCTTCAGCTCAGCTAGTTCATCTGGAGGCATCCGATATGGTCTCCTTGAAATCGGAGCTGTTCCGGGACTAACTCAATTCCAAACTCAATCTCCCTATCCAAATGGAAGACCGTAGCTCATCCGGGAATACATTCGAAAATTCACACACTACCGAATCGATGAATAGGAATGACCGTCGTAGCACATGTAACACTTATAAGGTCTCATTCTCCGAGGCAATGGTACTTGAAAAGTACCCTCACCCAGGGGATCCTTAAGGGTAAGTACTCGACTTCCAGTATCTATGACTGCTCCCCAATTCTTCATCCAATTCATCCCTATAATGACATCCAAAACTAATCCAGCATAACTATCAAGTTCACTCGTAACTTCCTCGCTACCTAATTCAAGGGTTGCCCTCGAACCATCCGGTTAGTCAAAACATCATCCTCATTGAACTTATACGGTAACCATAACCCAATTACATGCATAGTTGTTCGTGTTTTCGTGCAAATGCTTGACTCATAAAAGAATGCGATGATCCGAGAATCAAATATAACAACCGCAGGGTTTTCGTTGACAGAAACTTACCAAAGAAGCTTATGGGCTCTCCTCGAATTTCATCCACGTTGTACTATGCACTCTAGCATTATAAGTCTGCTTTTTCTTCTTGGGCGATACGGACAAAACCTCGAGAAATGGCCGGGTTGATCACAGCTTATAGCGAGGTCCTCTCTCATCGTCCCAAGCAGATCCCACACCCCTTTGAATCGCTTTGTACCGCAGCTTGGTACGGCTGCTTTGTTAGGTACATCGCCATCTTGTACGGCTTTTGAGGTCCACGGAAATTCTCGACTCCTTGGTGAGGTGGCTGAACCTAGTGCCAAAATGCGATGGGCGATATGGAGGACGACCTCCCATAGGTGCTCTAGCTTGGGACGAGACCACCTTCAAAGGCTCTCTTATGTGTCTTGGCTCATAAGTCTTTGGCGTTGTTATTCTTCTCCGCCTTGATACGATGTTGATGAAGTCATTGAATCTGACGCGGTTGTTGGTACCAACATGCTTCATCATTTTTGGATTGAGTCCCCTCTTGAAATCGGCTATTCTTTTAGCATCTGTGTCAACCATGTCGAGCATAGCGACACAAGTTGTTGAAGGCATGCGTGTATTGCGTCCACGGTTTTGGTGCCCGGTTCAACGCCGAAACTCTCCCAACTTCATCTCGGTCACCCCAGGTGGAATATAGACTCCACGGAAGGCCTCAAAGAACTCTCTCCAAGAAATCACGGGCATTTGGAGGGAAGGTGGTGCGATGGTGCTTCCACCACATTCCCCGGGTCCCTCGCAATGGAAGTGCAAACATACTCCATTTTCAAAACCTCACCATCCTCAACACACGAAATTTATCTTCCATCGTGTTGATCCATTCCTCAAAGATCGAGTGGCTCTGTTGCTTCCTTGAATACTGGCGGCCTGGTGTCCATGAAATCCTTGAAGCTGCTATATTGGTTTACTCCCATGCCACCACCTTGATTGTTACCACGTTGAACGTTGTTGGCGATGGTTCACAGAAAATCCTCCATGTTCTTTTGGGATTGTTCCACATTGCGCTGACTCCCGAGCAGCTGTGCGAGGAACATTTCGGGGGTAAACGGGGGAGGAGGTGGCAAATGCGGTTCATGGGGAGGTTCATTGTTGTTGCCGTGGTTTACACCATCACCACCACCACCGGTCCCCGCACCGTTAGCACCGGTCTCAGCGGCCTCATACGTGGTTCAGCGAGTGTTCGTCATAATAAATCAGAGGCACAACAATCGCATCCCAATTAAAACAACATCACTTAATCAAATTACTTCAACGGCCAACATCGTGTCCATACAATCTAATTGCCAGCATACATACACTGGACTTTTTATGCGTTAAGATATTGCATTCTAAATCAAGTTCCAACCATATGCCAAGTCTCATACATTCAAAGCAACATACAATAGGTTACATGCCAACAAAAGAAAGGTCATTGCGACAGGACCTAGATACTAGCGCAAGGCAACTAGCCTACTCCTCGGGGCCATCGTCGGGATTGGAGACGTCACCATCGCCCCCAGGTGAAACTACAGGCTCATCCTAGTTGTCGTCATCGATGTCCATGCCAGCGGCGTTCGGTGGAGCATATGGGCCAACCCCATTGTAGAGCGCGTGAAACTCCTCGTGCAGGTTGCCGTTGTATTCCTCTAGCTCATCGACTCTCTACAGCAGAAGGTTTCTTGCGTTCTAGGCTTCATTCCTTTCCTGAACCAACTGTCTAATCATGCGGTCTGCATTGTTGTTGGCTTGAGTCAACGTATGCACTCGCTGCATAGCTCTATCACCTCTCTCAACCGCCTGATCTCGCTGTAAGTTCATATCAGCCAACTGCTCCTGCAAGCTAGCTATAGCACGTGCCTGTCTCTTCTTCTGCTTCTTCCCTTTGAGCTTATCCTCACTACGCAGGCCAGTCAAAGTCCAGTAGGTACTCTCGAGACCCTCATACGCTCTGATGGCGGCAAACATAGCACTCATTGCCTGGTTGTCGCTAGCCTATCCTTCAGCTGGACCTCTGACCAATGCACTTCCCTGAGGCTGAACCCAAATGGCATCACGAGGATCATCCCTAGGAAAAGTACCAGCTAGAGCTGCAGCAAGCTCACTGGGAAATCTGCTCATAATGTCCCTGATGACACGGAAGGCTGCTCCCTCTGCACCCTCAGCTGGAGTGCGACCCTCAAACTCCAAGTGCCAACCATCTCAATCTGGAGCATCACCGAGAGCAGGAACCGTGATCTCCACCACTGCAAGTCCATCCTCTGCTAACTGGCTCTCATTCCAAGAGTACACCGGCTCTTGACCCTCTGGGTACCCCACATCATGGAGCACTCTCCAAAGCAAAGTTGGCATACCAAACTCGCTCAAGAAGGTGTCCGTGGTGCGGTGCTCCCTTAGGGCCAATGGACGTCGAGGTGCTCTTCCTCCGGAGGACTTACGGGCGGTCTGCTTCGTGCGGGCCATCTGTAGCAAAAGTTCTCTTATTACTTCGGGGAAACATATTTTAGGTGATACCACTTTTATCAAAATGAGAGAATCAATTTATAAGGGGAGGAATGCATGACATGAATGAAATGCACAAGTAACATGATGTATGCACGTGCCGTACGTTCTCACAAACTTAGGAAATAAATAATTTCTAACGACGAATTCGGTGGCATACAAACGATCTCTCAAATACATAACTAATACGTTCTACACGATAGCGTTGTTATGTACCTGCAGAAGATTCATTTCAGCCCAATTCCCAATGAATGCATAAAAGCAGTAAAGTTTTATCTACCCGCTCTACACGAATCCCCAGATACGTGTACAACGGTAGTAACTACCCGAACCATCGTGCTATTGACGGCATCGCCTCCATAGACGGAAGACCCATACATGAGATACCTTTGTAAAACATGCGTAGAACATGTAATTACTCTAGCATCATATAAGCACTCACCCTAGATCGGCGGTGTATCCGATCATGCTCTCACAACTCACACTTACCGAGGCGTAGAGGCAAATGATCCATTCATTACCACTCAAACAAGTGGCACTCATACAATAGCACGCCGTATGAGCGACGAAAGAGAAATATGATGCAAGAACCTCGGTCAAGATTAATTAAGCCACCTAAAGTCCTTAATCGGGCATAAAGGATATGATCATCGGCACACTTTAGATTTTGAAAATCACGCTTTCCCAAATGCCTTTTTGTTTTAAATACACTTGTGAACAAAGAATATGCTAAACCATGCTCGATGCCACCGTAATGAGAACCAACCAATTATACGAAATTAAGTAAGAAAATCATCCGCCAGAGCGCATGATTTAGCAAACTTAAGCCCGTATAACCCGGTAGTCCGTGAAAAATCACGAAGGATTTCAAACCAACTTCCATTCCAAATGCAAGATCGTAATAAGTTTAGCGGTCACCATCACATATTACATAAAAGTTCGCAATCTCGGATACATCGAGTTTAAACATAGTTATTACAAAACCAAATCAATAAAAGTAGCGGAAGCCATTTGTTCAAACCACACACACTCACGCAGAGTTCAAATATAGTGCCAAATGAATGATCATCTCCAACAAAAGCATTAGACGAGACGTAAGGAATGACCATGCCCATGGTCCTAAGCATCACCCATCGTCGAGGATAAAGGCGCTTGATACAATAGCCGTAATACATCCGCCATCTCGCAACAAGTGGGAATAAAACCACGAGTATGAGAAGGTACTCACCTAGACTTACCCGACATAACCGAAAATAAATGACACCAAGGATTATGAAGGCTTTATAGTAGGGTAGTCACTCATTTGCAAAAAAGAAGCATTTTTAGCATTTCAAGAACCTTTCTAAAAGCATTATTGTCAAGTTAATTATTATTAACCCGTCGATTAGATTTGCACCTATACTAGAGCACACATATGATTAAGCAAATAATGATAACCACCGATCATTAAACAACTTCCATATCATCATATTCATTATAACTGCCCAAGTGTTCCATAAACATTTACTACGATGAAGTAACTCAAGTCAAGTGCTCACTATCCACGAGATGGCGATTCAATCGATTCCTAACCACCGGTGATTTATTCCTTACACAAACCTCACTCACCCGCTAAAGTGAGATATTGATTACCGAGTCAACTTTCTAGGTATCTCGAGTTTGCCAGAACCACATGTACCCGGGGCCGACCGATCGCACTTTGGTCTTATCATCCCGCCCCGTGTCCTACCACACTGCTTTTCCGCACACAGTCTGCTGCTCATGGGCAATCTACTCGGCCCGAAAATCTCCTAGCTTCATGCGTTCGAAAGGTACTTTATCCGCCACCTAAAATGTAAGGCATGCGTTCAAGATGACTCGAGGCCCAACAATGGTCGGTCCTTAATCGACACGACGGAAACACTACACATCCAAAACTCGCAAGTCTCCGTCTGGTCTCAACTTCATTTAACACTTAGTTATACCATGACTTCATAGTCATCCAAGCAGATCTAGGTAACCACCTATAGCTCGCAGTGACAGAAATCACCCGACTTCTACCGGTCTAAGCCACTAAGCATTGACTCGATCATGGATACCGGTGGTAACAAGGATATAGTATAACAAAGGTAAACAAGGTATAATGCAGCAACGGTTGCAAACAACTCCTGAACATAATGCATCAATTTAAAGTAAAGCATTTAATTAAATCATTGCAAACCGGGAGAAAGATGCTCCGGGGCTTGCCTCTCTCGAAGGAGCTCGGACGGTGATCGGGGCACTCCGGAAGTTTCTCAACGTCCTCCTCGTCGGCTTCTGGCACTTCCTGCGACTGCACCTCGAACTGCTCCTCGGGCTCCTCGGGTATGACGACTGGATTCTTGGTTTGCGATCCTGTATGATGCAATGCGTGTAAGTGCTTATGCAATCGGTGCATCGGATGAGATGAATACAATGGATATGTTTGAATGCAAGGTAGTCAACATCATCCAAGAAAATATACCACAAGCACATGTCATCTACTGCATTCTCTTCTACTGCTAATAGGTTAAGTCAACACATCTTATTAAATGCTTCAAAGATACACCAAAGCTAACATTATTAACTAACTTGCATTAAAGAGGATTATTTTATTTCATTTTAAACTAGGGCTACAACAGCAACCTATATTTCTGGTGCTTATAAAAATCTAAGAAAATTACAGTAGCATAGTACTACTCTAAGTAGACTACCATAAAATTTTCATGGCATTTGGATAAGTAAAATAGTCTACACACAAATAACAAGGCATGGCAGGATTATGAACATGAAAATACTTTGTACTGTGAAAAGTGTCAAACAACAGAATTAGTATTTTTCCTATGTTCTTCATAGCATACAATGACTGTGCAAAATTTATCACATGCATGTTTTATACAAAGTTTGCTCTCTAACAAAAATAACAAAAATTAGCCATTAAAGGCACTTGAACTACACCTCAAAATTTTCCCACAGCACATGCATGAAACCTATTTTTCCTAGGAAGTACATGACATAAGAAGATTAACAAACTTGAAATCATATTTTTCTGAAGCCTATATATTTTTCTACATATTTTTCAAGTTATCAGCAATATTCATGATTAAATAAAATTCTACAGCAAAGTATCTCTAAAATGACATGCAATAATTTTCCCAAGTAGATCTGTTGATAAGGAACCTAGCAAAATTTGTTTTAACAAATTTGGAGCAACTTTGAGTACCCAAACATTTTTCAAACCATTTCAAATTTCAAATAATAAAGAATAAATGAAAAACAATTCATTTAAACGATCATCGGGCCAGCCATTTGAAATCACCGCCCACGGCCGCTTCGCCTCTAGCCCCAAGCACAAGGGAGGGAAGACGGCCCAAATGAGCGTCACCATCGCTCGGCCTTCTGCACTACTGGGCTGGTGGTTGAGGCAGAGTGCCTCGCCGGCAGCTTATACCGGCCAAGGCGGCTGCTTCGGCTCGGCCACGAGGCCGGCGGCCATTTCCGGCCATGGCAGGGCGAGCTGGCGAGTGCACGGGATGCGCGAGAAGAAGGCGAGTGCGGTAGGATACCTAGGGCGGGCCGAGAAGAGAAGAAGTCGACTTCCATGGCGGCCGAGCACGGCGCGCGCCATGGCCCGTCGATTGGCGGGCTCGGGGAGGCTCAACTCGAGCTCGGAGGCGCGCGCGCGAGCGCCGACTTGAAGGAGGGCGAGGCAGAGCTGCGGGCGCGCGATTTCCGGCCGAGGTGGAGGATCCGCGGCGAATTTCGCCGGCGGGTGCGTAGGCGCGGCGAGGGGCGGAGCTTGGGCTCTCGGCTCTGGAGGAGAGGGAAGGCAGCGCGGGCGGGAGTGAGCGAGTGCACTGGGCTGCGTAGTTGAAGGCGGCGGCGGTGCGTGGCGCGAGTCGTGGTCACCACATGGGCGGGCGACACGCCGACGCATGATCGCCACGCCGGGCGAGAGCGCTCGACGCTGAGCCTTGGGTCGCGCCACACAAGGCGACAATGCCAAGGCTGGAGAAGGAGCCACACACTGGGTTGGGCCGAGGCGAGGTGGGTGAGCGGCTGGGGCTTTCACAAGGCCTACTGGGCCAGCTTTGGCAAAGGGCTGGCTGGCGAGGCGGCGACGTCAAGGAGAAAAAAATCCTTTTTTTTTCAAATATATTTTCAAGGAATTTTTAAATACCGTCTTTCAAATATTATTTTGAGCAAGAAAATGACCTCTTTTGAAAATATACCAAAATGAAAGTTGCTTAGAATTTAATTCTCTACAACTTTGCTTTTAGGACAACAAACCAAATTCTTTCTAGATTTTGAATTGTAACATCAAAGTCCACATTTAGCTCAAAACCCTAATTTTGGGAATTTATTTTTGAAGCCAAATTTTGAATTAATTTGAATACAAACATTGCTATAAAAATTGAACTAAACATTGCTAGATGATTTACAATAGTAGCCAAACATGTTTTACTAACCTAGCAAGAAAAATTCAGGGCAAAACAATTCTTAAACAGGTGTATGCAACATTCAGATTTCACGATGTTTTTCAAAGCAATGTTTCAATTGTTATTCACATGATTAAGCATGTATGATTTGGATGTTTGATGATGCATGATATGCGTGATTTGCGAAGGCCTAAATGTAGGCATAACACCGGGGTGTTACAGCCTCCCCTTATAAAAAATCTCATCCCGAGATTTGGGTTACGAACCATTTGTTATAAAATTCTTCATAAGCTTTTTGTAGATACTCTCCTGTTTCCCAAGTTGCATCTCCCTCAACATGATGATCCCACTGTATCTTGTATGTTTTCACCACACTATTCCGAGTAGCACGTTCCTTAGTGTCTAACACCCGGACTGGTTGCTCACGATACACCAAATCTGATTTGAGTTGGATACCTCGAGGTTCTATTCTTTCCTCAGGAACACGCAAACATTTCTTGAGATGTGATACATGGAAAACCGGGAAACGGTACTCATTGTCTCAGGTAATTCTAACTTGTAGGCTACCGGACCTCTTTGTTCCAAGATCTTGTATGGTCCTACGAATCTAGCGGCAAGCTTTCTTCGGATTCCAAACCTTTTCTTCTTCATTGGCGTGACTTTCAGATAAACATAGTCACCAACTTCAAATGCAAGGGGTCTCCTTCTTTTTATCTCGCATAGCTTTTCCGACGTGATTGGGCAGCTTTCATTATTCTCGTCAATAATATGAACTTTCTTCTCGGCTTCTTCTACAAAGTCAATGCCATAATACCTTCTATCTCTAGGTTCACCCAATTCAATGGTGTTCTACATTTTCTGCCATATAAAGCTTCGAATGGAGCCATCTTGATGCTTTCTTGATAACTATTATTATAAGAAAACTCAGGTAACGATAACCATGACTCCCATGATCCCTTAGAAGACAATACACAGGTGCTCTTAACATATCCTTCAAAACAAAGATTCACTGCTTCGGTCGACCATCCATCTGAGGGATGATAAGCGATGCTGCATGAATCAAACTAGTTCCTAAGCCTTTGTGTAAATGTTCCCAAAAGTGAGCCGTGAACTGTGAGCCTCTATCAGATACTATGGTCTTTGGTATACCATGCAACCTCACAATTTCTGTGATATACTTCTCGGCATATTGAGGTGGTCGATACTCTGTTTTGACAGGCAAGAAATGAGCGGTCTTGGTAAGACGATCCATAATTACCCAAATCGAATCATGTCCTTTTTGAGTAGTGGGCAAACCCGTGATAAAATCCATACTTATATCGTCCCACTTCCAACTAGGGACTGATAAGGGTTGCAACATACCGGCAGGTTTCATGTGAATTGCTTTCACTCGACAACATGTGTCACATCTGACAACATATGCTGTAATTTCTTTCTTCATTTTGGTCCACCAATAACGAGATCTTAGTTCTTGATACATCTTACTACTTCCGGGATGGATAGATAGCTTAGAAAGGTGAGCTTCATCCATGAGTTTATTCCTAAGCTCTCGATCCTTGGGAACCACAAGACGGTCGTCAAACCACAACACGCCCTGTTCATCCACTTTAAAGTGTTGAGACGGCTTTTCTTTTATTTTCTCTTTGATGTGAAATATCCCCTTGTCGGTTTTTTAGCCTTCTATTATCTTACTCTCCAAAGAGCAACTAATCTGAATACTATGTAACACAGCAAGATGCATTAGATCGAACCCATCTTCAAGTAATGGCTGCACATTCAAGTAATGTGACTTTCTGCTCAAAGCATCTGCCACTACATTGGCTTTTCCAGGATGATATTGCACATTCAAGTTGTAATCATTGATCAATTCCAACCATCTGTGCTGTCTCATGTTTAGCTCTGGTTGGGTAAAGATGTACTTAAGACTCTTGTGATCCGTGAAAATGTTGCACACATTGCCAAGTAGATAATGTCTCCAAAATTTTTAGGGCGTGCACAACTGCAGCAAGTTCAAGATCATGCGTTGGATAGTTGACCTCGTGCTTTCTCAATTGACGTGATGCATAAGCATTGACTCTCCTTTCTTGCATAAGAACACATCCTAATCCAGTCTTCGATGCGTCGCAAAACACATCAAATGGTTTCTCGATATCTGGTTGTGCTAGAACAGGAGCAGTGGTCAACAGTTTCCGCAAAGTGTGGAAAGCTGCTTCACACTCCTCTGTCCACACAAACTTGTGATCCTTCTATAGGAGACTTGTCATCGGCTTGGCAATCT
Organism: Miscanthus lutarioriparius; assembly: GCA_904845875.1. Taxonomy (NCBI): domain Eukaryota; kingdom Viridiplantae; phylum Streptophyta; class Magnoliopsida; order Poales; family Poaceae; genus Miscanthus; species Miscanthus lutarioriparius. The sequence continues at coordinate 141,237,090 of CAJGYO010000002.1, forward strand.
TCAAAAAGTCTGGTATAAAGCAACGGTAATAACCCGCTAGTCCTAAGAAACTTCTAATCTCAGGAACTGTGGTCGGTGCTTTCCAATTCATAACTTCTTGCACCTTACTTGGATCGACTGAAACCCCATTCTCTGACAGAATGTGACCAAGGAAAGGAACTTCCTTCAACCAGAATTCGCATTTGCTAAACTTAGCATACAGTTGATGATCCCTAAGTCTGGTCAAGACAGTTCTCAGATGCTCTTCATGATCTTTCTCATTCTCGGAGTACACCAGAATGTCATCGATGAACACTACCACAAACTTATCCAATTCTGGCATGAAAACTGTATTCATCAAAAACATAAAGTATGCAGGAGCATTTGTCAAGCCAAAGGACATGACCAGATACTCATACAACCCGTGATCCGTGGAAAATACGAGCTTCGGTATCCTCATGGGCCTTATCTTGATCTCGATGATAACCGGATCTCAAATCTATTTTGAGAACACCTTGGCCTTGGATAATTGGTCAAACAGTAACATCAATATGAAGCAAGGGATACTTATTCTTGATGGTCACGGCGTTGAGTGGCTTCGTAATCTACGCACATTCTCAACGTGCCCTCTGTCTTTTTCTTCACAAACAAGGCGGGACATCCCCATTCAGACTTGCTTGGCCGAATAAACGCCTTTTTTTGACAAATCTTCTAACCGCTTCTTCACTCACTAGTTCATCCGGAGGCATCCGATATGGTCTCCTTGAAATCGAGTGTTCCGGGACTAACTCAATTCCAAACTCAATCTCCCTATCCAAATGGAAGACCGTAGCTCATCCGGGAATACATTCGAAATTCACACACTACCGAATCGATGAATAGGAATGACCGTCAGAGCACATGTAACACTTATAAGGTCTCGTTTCTCCGAGGCAATGGTACTTGAAAAGTACCTCACCCGTGGGATCCTTAAGGGTAAGTACTCGACTTCCGAGATCTATGACCGCTCCCCAATTCTTCATCCAATTCATCCCTATAATGACATCCAAAACTAATCCAGCATAACTATCAAGTTCACTCGTAACTTCCTGCTACCTAATTCAAGGGTTGCCCTCGAACCATCCGGTTAGTCAAAACATCATCCTCATTGAACTTATACGGTAACCATAACCCAATTACATGCATATAGTTGTTCTTGTTTACGTGCAAATGCTTGACTCATAAAAGAATGCGATGATCCGAGAATCAAATATAACAACCGCAGGGGGTTTTCGTTGTGAAACTTACCAAAGATTATGGGCTCTCCTCGTGAATTTCATCCATCTGTTGTACTATGCACTCTAGCATTATAAGTCTGCCGCTTCTTCTTGGGCTGGTACGGACAAAACCTCTCGAGAAATGGCCGGGTTGATCACAGCTTATAGCAGGTCCTCTCACTTGTCCCCTAAGAGATCCCACAGCCTCCTTGAATCGCCTTGTGTACCACAGCTTGTGGTCGCTTTGTTGGGTTGTCTTTGCCATCTTGTACGGCTTTTGAGGTCCACGGAATCGACTCCTTGGTGAGGTGGCTCGAACCTAGTGCCAAAAGCCGATGGGCGATATGGAGGACGACCTCCCATAGGTGCTCTAGCTTGGGACGGACCACCTTCAAAGGCTCTCTTGCGTGTCTTGGTCTGCAGTGGTCATGGCGTTGTTATTCTTCTCCCTTCAGATAATACCGATGAAGTCATTGAATCGACGCGTTGTTGGTACCAACATGCTTCATCATTTTGGATTGAGTCCCCTCTTGAAATCGGCTATTCTTTTAGCATCTGTGTCAACCATGTCGAGCATAGCGACACAAGTTGTTGAAGGCATGCGTGTATTGTGTCACGGTTTTGGTGCCCCGTTCAACGCCGAAACTCTCCCAACTTCATCTCGGTCACCCTGTGGAATATAGACTCCACGGAAGGCCTCAGCAAACTCTCTCCAAGAAATCTGGGCATTTGGAGGGAAGGTGGTGCGATGGTGCTTCCACCACATTCCCGCCGGTCCCTGCAATGGAAGTGCAGCATACTCCATTTTCAAAACCTCAGTCATCCTCAACACACGGAATTTATCTTCCATCGTGTTGATCCATTCCTCAGCATCGAGTGGCTCTGTTGCTTCCTTGAATACTGGCGGCCTGGTGTCCATGAAATCCTTGAAGCTGCTATATTGGTTTACTCCCATGCCACCACCTTGATTGTTACCACGTTGAACGTTGTTGGCGATGGTTCACAGAAAATCCTCCATGTTCTTTTGGGATTGTTCTACATTGCGCTGACTCCCGAGCAGCTGTGCGAGGAACATTTCGGGGGTAAACGGGGGAGGAGGTGGCAAATGCGGTTCATGGGGAGGTTCATTGTTGTTACCGTGGTTTACACCATCACCACCACCACCGGTCCCCGCACCGTTAGCACCGGTCTCAGCGGCCTCATACGTGGTTCAGCGAGTGTTCGTCATAATAAATCAGAGGCACAACAATCGCATCCCAATTAAAACAACAGCACTTAATCAAATTACTTCAACGGCCAACATCGTGTCCATACAATCTAATTGCCAGCATACATACACTGGACTTTTTATGCGTTAAGATATTGCATTCTAAATCAAGTTCCAACCATATGCCAAGTCTCATACATTCAAAGCAACATACAATAGGTTACATGCCAACAAAAGAAAGGTCATTGCGACAGGACCTAGATACTAGCGCAAGGCAACTAGCCTACTCCTCGGGGCCATCGTCGGGATTGGAGACGTCACCATCGCCCCCAGGTGAAACTACAGGCTCGTCCTGGTTGTCGTCATCGATGTCCATGCCAGCGGCGTTCGGTGGAGCATATGGGCCAACCCCATTGTAGAGCGCGTGAAACTCCTCGTGCAGGTTGCCGTTGTATTCCTCTAGCTCATCGACTCTCTACAGCAGAAGGTTTCTTGCGTTCTAGGCTTCATTCCTTTCCTGAACCAACTGTCTAATCATGCGGTCTGCATTGTTGTTGGCTTGAGTCAACGTATGCACTCGCTGCATAGCTCTATCACCTCTCTCAACCGCCTGATCTCGCTGTAAGTTCATATCAGCCAACTGCTCCTGCAAGCTAGCTATAGCACGTGCTCTGCTTTCTTCTTCGCTTCTTCCCTTTGAGCTTATCCTCACTACGCAGCTACCAAAGTCCAAGAGGTACTCTCGAGACCCTCATACGCCTCGATGGCGGCAAACATAGCACTCATTGCACCCTTGTCGCTAGCCTATCCTTCAGCTGGACCTCTGACCAATGCACTTCCCTGAGGCTGAACCCAAATGGCATCACGAGGATCATCCCTAGGAAAAGTACCACTAGAGCTGCAAAGCAAGCTCATCGGGAAATCTGCTCATAATGTCCCCGATGACACGGAAGGTCGCTCCTCTACACCTCACCGGGTGCGACCCTCAAACTCCAAGTGCCAACCATCTCAATCTGGAGCATCACCGAGAGCAGGAACCGTGATCTCCACCACTGCAAGTCCATCTCTCTCGCTAATCGGCTCTCATTCCAAGAGTACACGGCTCTTGACCCTCTGGTACCCCACATCATGGAGCACTCTCCAAAGCAAAGTTGGCATACCAAACTCGCTCAAGAAGGTGTCCGTGGTGCGGTGCTCCCTTAGGGCCAATGGACGTCGAGGTGCTCTTCCTCCGGAGGACTTACTACGGGCGGTCTGCTTGCAAGGCGGGCCATCTCAGAGTAAAAAGTTCTCTTATTACTTCGGGGAAACATATTTTAGGTGATACCACTTTTATCAAAATGAGAGAATCAATTTATAAGGGGAGGAATGCATGACATGAATGAAATGCACAAGTAACATGATGTATGCACGTGCCGTACGTTCTCACAAACTTAGGAAATAAATAATTTCTAACGACGAATTCGGTGGCATACAAACGATCTCTCAAATACGTAACTAATACGTTCTACACGATAGCGTTGTTATGTACCTGCAGAAGATTCATTTCAGCCCAATTCCCAATGAATGCATAAAAGCAGTAAAGTTTTATCTACCCGCTCTACACGAATCCCCAGATACGTGTACAACGGTAGTAACTACCCGAACCATTGTGCTATTGACGGCATCGCCTCCATAGACGGAAGACCCATACATGAGATACCTTTGTAAAACATGCGTAGAACATGTAATTACTCTAGCATCATATAAGCACTCACCCTAGATCGGCGGTGTATCCGATCATGCTCTCACAACTCACACTTACCGAGGCGTAGAGGCAAATGATCCATTCATTACCACTCAAACAAGTGGCACTCATACAATAGCACGCCGTATGAGCGACGAAAGAGAAATATGATGCAAGAACCTCAGTCAGTACTTAATTAAGCCACCTAAAGTCCTTAACTGGGCATAAAGGATATGATCACTGGCACACTTTAGATTTTGAAAATCACGTTTTCCCAAATGCCTTTTTGTTTTAAATACACTTGTGAACAGTAACATGCTAAACCATGATCTGATGTCAGCTGTAACAGAACCGACCAATTATATGAAATTAAGTAAGAAAATCATCCGCCAGAGCAGATGATTTAGCAAACTTAAGCCCGTATAACCCGGTAGTCCGTGAAATCACGAAGGATTTCAAACCAACTTCCATTCCAGCCAAGATCGTAATAAGTTTAGCGGTCACCATCACATATTACATAAAAGTTCGCAATCTCAGATACATCAGAGTTTAAACATAGTTATTACAAAACCAGTTCGAATAAAAGTAGCGGAAGCCATTTGTTCAAACCACACACACTCACGCGGAGTTCAAATATAGTGCCAGCGAATGATCATCTCCAACAAAAGTATTAGACGAGACGTAAGGAATGACCATGCCCATGGTCCTAAGCATCACCCATCGCAGGATAAAGGCAGTTGATACAATAGCCGTAATACATCTGCCATCTGCAACAAGTGGGAATAAAACCCTGAGTACGAGAAGGTACTCAGCTAGACTTACCCGACATAACCGAAAATAAATGACACCAAGGATTATGAAGGCTTTATAGTAGGGTAGCTGACTCATTTGCAAAAGAAGCATTTTTAGCATTTCAAGAACCTTTCTAAAAGCATTATTGTCAAGTTAATTATTATTAACCTGTCGACTAGATTTGCACCTATACTAGAGCACACATATGATTAAGCAAATAATGATAACCACTGATCATTAAACAACTTCCATACTGTCATATTCATTATAACTGTCCAAGTGTTCCATAAACATTTACTATGATGAAGTAACTCAAGTCAAGTGCTCACTATCCACGAGCGATGGCGATTCGAATCGATTCCTAACCAGCTGGTGATTTATTCCTTACACAAACCTCACTCACCCGCTAAAGTGAGATATTGATTACCGAGTCAACTTTCTAGGTATCTCGAGTTTGCCAGGAACCACATGTACCCGGGGGCCGACCGACTGCACTTTGGTCTTATCATCCCACCCCCGTGTCCTACCACACCTGCTTCGGCATAGTGCGCTGCGGGCAATCTACTCGGCCCAAAAAATCTCCCAGCTTCGCGGTCGGAAGGTACTTTATCCAGCCAGCTAAATGTAAGGCATGCGTTCAGCATGACTCGAGGCCCAACAACGGTCGGTCCTTAATCGACACAAACGGAAACACTACAGTCCAAAACTCTGCAAGTCTCCGTCCGGTCTCAACTTCATTTAACACTTAGTTATACCATGACTTCATAGTCATCCAAGCAGATCTAGGTAACCACCTATAGCTCGCAGGTGACAGGAAATCACCCGACTTTTACCGGTCTAAGCCAGCTAAGCATTGACTCGACTGCGGATACCAGGGTAACAATGATATAGTATAACAAAGGTAAACAAGGTATAATGCAGCAACGGTTGCAAACAACTCCTGAACGTAATGCATCAATTTAAAGTAAAGCATTTAATTAAATCATTGAAAACCGGAAGAAAGATGCTCCGGGGCTTGCCTCTCTCGAAGGAGCTCGGACGGTGATCGGGGCACTCCGAAAGTTCCTCAACGTCCTCCTCGTCGGCTTCTGGCACTTTCTGCGGCTGCACCTCGAACTGCTCCTCGGACTCCTCGGGTATGACGACTGGGTTCTCGGTTTGCGATCCTGTATGATGCAATGCATGTAAGTGCTTATGCAATCGGTGCATCGGATGAGATGAATACAATGGATATGTTTGAATACAAGGTAGTCAACATCATCCAAGAAAATATACCACAAGCACATGTCATCTACTGCATTCTCTTCTACTACTAATAGGTTAAGTCAACACATCTTATTAAATGCTTCAAAGATACACCAAAGCTAACATTATTAACTAACTTGCGTTAAAGAGGATTATTTTATTTCATTTTAAACTAGGGCTACAACAGCAACCTATATTTCTGATGCTTATAAAAATCTAAGAAAATTACAGTAGCATAGTGCTATTCTAAGTAGACTACCATAAAATTTTCATGGCGTTTGGATAAGTAAAATAGTCTACACAAAAATGACAAGGCATGGCAGGATTATGAACATGAAAATACTTTGTACTGTGAAAAGTGTCAAACAACAGAATTAGTATTTTTCCTATGTTCTTCATAGCATACAATGACTGTACAAAATTTATCACATGCATGTTTTATACAAAGTTTGCTCTCTAACAAAAATAACAAAAATTAGCCATTAAAGGCACTTGAACTACACCTCAAAATTTTCCCACAGCACATGCATGAAACCTATTTTTCCTAGGAAGTACATGACATAAGAAGATTAACAAACTTGAAATCATATTTTTCTGAAGCCTATATATTTTTCTACATATTTTTCAAGTTATCAGCAATATTCATGATTAAATAAAATTCTACAGCAAAGTATCTCTAAAATGACATGCAATAATTTTCCCAAGTAGATCTGCTGATAAGGAACCTAGCAAAATTTGTTTCAACAAATTTGGAGCAACTTTGAGTACCCAAACATTTTTCAAACCATTTCAAATTTCAAATAATAAGAATAAATGACAAACAATTCATTTAAACGATCTCAATAGCCATTGAAATAAGCTGGCCCACGGCCGTTTTCTGCTCAAGCGCCTGAGCGCAAGGGAGGGAAGATGGCCCAAGAGAGGTCGTTACCATCGCCGCTTCGCCCTTCTTTGCTTACTGGGTCGGTTGAGGCGTAGTGCTCGCCGGCAGCTATACTTGCGCTGCGCAAGCGCGGCTTCGGCCACGAGGCCGGCCGGCCATCTCCGCCACGGCAGGTGAGCTGGCGGCGAAAGCGGGATGCGCGAGAAGAAGGCGAAAAGTGAGGGATAGCTAGGCGGGCCGAGAAGAGAAGGAAGTCGACTTCCATGGCGGCCGAGCACCAGGCGGCGCCATGGCCGCTCGCGGGCGGCTTCGGGAGGCTCAACTCGAGCTCGGAAGCCGCGCATAAGCGCGAGCGTGACTTGAAGGAGGGCGAGGCGGAGCTGCGGCGCGATTTCCGGCCCGAGTGGAGGATCCGCGGTGAATTTCGCCGACGGGTGCGTAAGCGCGCATGGCGGCGAGCTTGGGCTCTCGGCCTCGAGGAGAGGGCAGCGCAGGCAGGCGAGAGCGAGCGAGTGCATCGGCGCTGCAGCGATTGAAGGTGGGCGGTGGGCGCATGGCGCAGGTCGTGGTCGCCATGGCATGGCGCTGGCAACGACGCCGACGCATGACGCCACGCCGGCGAGAGCGCTCGACGCGGCTGGCGCCACACATGGCGGCGGCGCAAGCCAAGGGAGAAGGAGGCACACACTGGCCGGGCCGAGGCGAGGTGGGCTGGAGCGGCGTGGGGGCTTCGCTGGTGCGCTGGGCCGGCTTTGGCAAAGGGCTGGGCAAAGCATGGCCCGACAAGAGAAAAAAATCCTTTTTTCCAAATATATTTTCAAGGAATTTTTAAATGCCATCTTTCAAATATTATTTTGAGCAAGAAAATGACCTCTTTTGAAAATGTACCAAAAATGAAAGTTGCTTAGAATTTAATTCTCTACAACTTTGCTTTTAGGACCACAGCCAAATTCTTTCTAGATTTTGAATTATAAGATCAAAGTCCACATTTAGCTCAAAACCCTAATTTTGGGAATTTATTTTTGAAGCCAAATTTTGAATTAATTTGAATACAAACATTGCTCCAAAAATTGAACTAAACATTGCTACATGATTTATAATAGTAGCCAAACATGTTTTACTAACCTAGCAAGAAAAATTCAGGGCAAAACAATTCTTAAACAGGTGTATGCAACATTCAGATTTCACGCATGTTTCAAATGTTTCAAAGCAATGTTTCAATTGTTATTCACATGATTAAGCATGTATGATTTGGATGCTTGATGATGCATAATATGCATGATTTGCAGTGCCTAAATGTAGGCATAACACCGGGGTGTTACAAGTGATGACCGGACGCAGCAGCTCAAAGTGACCGGACGCTGAACCCCAACGTCCGATCATTTCCAGTAAGCATCCAGAGACGACTTTTCACGACCGGACGCGTTCGGTCATGCTCGACCAGACTCACCCAGCGTCCGGTCACACGGTGACTCTTCTATGTGCTGCCACGTCAGCAGGACCGGACGCACCCCTCCAGTGTCCGGTCACTAAGTGACCCAGCGTCCGGTCAGAGACCGACGCCAGCGTCTTTGCAGCTTCTACTGACCGGACGCGCCGGTCCAACTGAGGCCAGCGTCTGGTCACTTACAGTGACCTTCGTCTTTTCTGTATAGGACGCCGGTGGCACCATCGGACTGTCCGCAGTCTATGGGCGGACACTCCGCCGGTGAAGTTCCTAACCCTTGCTCAAATGTGCCAACCACCAAGTGTATCACCTTGTGCACATGTGTTAACATATTTTCACAAACATTTTCAAGGGTGTTAGCACTCCACTAGATCCTAAATGCATATGCAATGAGTTAGAGCATCTAGTGGCACTTTGATAACCGCATTCTGATACGAGTTTCACCCCTCTTAATAGTATGACTATCGATCCTAAATGTGAACACACTCACTAAGTGTCTCGATCACCAGAACAAAATGGCTCCTACTATTCATACCTTTGCCTTGAGCCTTTTGTTTTTCTCTTTCTTCTTTTCAATTCCAAGCACTTGATCATCACCATGGCATCGCCATCATCATGTCATGATCTTTGCTTCACCACTTGGAATGTGCTACCTATCTCATGATCACTTGATAAACTAGGTTAGCACTTAGGGATTCATCAATTCACCAAAACTAAACTAGAGCTTTCACCTGGGCCTAGGCCAGCAAAGCCGCCCGCCGCGCGCACCCACCTAGGCCAAATGCTGGCCCATTTGTTCTCAGTTGTTCATCGTGGATCGACGGTCGAGCGCGCTCCTCGGCGGATCAAAACTAGTGCGCGGCATCTCTCCCTGAACCCTAGGTTCATTCGTTTCCCTCCCCTTCCTCTCTCAGCGCAGCGAGCAGCAGGCACCGATCGAAGGCGAGAGGTGATGGCGCCGTCGCTGGCCCCCTCGCCGGCGCGCGCGCTCACCAGCGGGTGAGCGCGCCGCCGTCGAGCGGCCTAGCCGTGGCACCCTTGGCTAGAGCTCGCGCAAGCCCGATGAGCAGCAGCGGCTCGGCCTTCTTCTCGCACGCCGATGAGATGGCAGCGCGGTGCAGCGGCGAGGTAAGCCGTCTCCCAAGCCCTTCCCCTTTCCCCTTCTTCTCTCGCTTGGATCTAGCTCTATTCTTCTTGGATCTTGTCCGATTGGGGTTAGGGTTAGGGTTAGGACGAGTTAGGGTTAGGGTTTGAGTACTGTTCTTCTTCCCCGAGCTTTCTACGCGGGTTAGGGTTATGGTTCGTGTTTCTTTTCAAAACTGATACCCTTTTTTACTCCTTTTCTTTACCCGATTTGGGTTTAGGGTTCGATGAACCCTCTGTTTAGATCCGAAAATGGATCTATCACCTCCTTCTAAATGCTGCTACTCGGTTTTCTACTCTGATAGGCTAGATCTACGCCTAGTTAGGTGACTGATACCATTGCTAGAAACATTACAGGATCACTAGCCATAGATCTAGCGTACCTACTTACATTTGATGAAGTGTAAACCCTAGAACATGTACTAGTATGGAATTAACAGAGAGAGAGCAGGATGCGGGTAGCAAACCATCGGCCGCCTTCGCAGAAGACGAGCTGGCCATCGCGGTGCTCGGTGGAGACTCGGTGGAGGCGCGGCGGTGCAGTGGCGGAGTTGGCCAGTGGCGGTGCTTCCCGTCGCTGGCAACTCCCCCTCACTTAGATCGGTTAGGGTTTAGGGAATGTAGGTGGGGCGTCTGGCGGCTCAGGTGAACCTCGTGCCTTGTGCCTCGGCCCCCACCTCCCTTTTTATGGCGCTGTGCGACGGGGGCCCACCAAGCATGGAACGATTGGGCGCCCCCGATCAGGGTGTGGATCCAAGGGCCCAATTGGCCGGTTGGAGATCATCTAACAATGTTTGCTATGTATATTGCCAACATAAGATACGAGGTTGTGGTAATGTAAAGTTTAGTTGAAACCGTAATCGTAGGAACGCAGAATAGAAGAAATAGCCGCCTTTGAAAACACCACATGCCAAGTCCAGTTGTTTCAACGCTTCATGTTGTAGGCATGATGCTCAAAACATGTCCTATTCTTGAATTCACTATGACCAGCATTGAAGGGCTGTAGTGCACGTTATCATTGTTGCAAAGTTTTTTTTTTGGAACTGTTGCAAAGCTAGTAGCAGTAAGCAAGTACTCTCGCCATGGAAGCAAATAAGGAGGCCGTTCGGCTGGCTGGCTCCGTCACTCACGAAATCACTGTTTATGTCCTGCTAGAACAGTATTTTTCTCTCACAACAATCAGCCGGAACAATATTTTTCAGTTCTGCCGAACATGCCCAAGGCCTGTGAGTGTGAACCAACCAAAGTGCAGAGCATCTCCGCTACTACTGTAGATAGGCAGCGTTCGTGTGTGTGTGAGCTCTGTGTTGACCTGCAATCCTTGCCCTTGCACAACTAAGGCCGGCAGAGCCCTGTGCTATTTTTATCATTGCCAGATATAGATGATGCTGAACTTTTGAACCTAGACGCCTAGTGAATGTCATATGCTGTACATGTACAACAAATCATAGCGTGCTTGGCTAAACCCAATCACTGCAGACATGCACAGCATGAAAAGCAAGATGGATGCCAACAGATCCTCATATGCATGTACAACCATATAGGGTAGAGCACAGCCCTCCACCACCAAATACAAGAGCAGGATCTTATTATGTCCCAACCAATTCAATTCAATCAGATTTACACCAGTGAACTGACAAAAAATCGAAGTGGTGCGGTACATAAGAACATTTTACATCCAACTGTAGATATAGTACGACTTTCTTTACATCGTTGACTCCAAGAAACATGATTCTGTTTAACTAGGTACGAATGGAAGCTTGCGGTACTGTAGGCAACCCCAGCTCATCCTCCTGCAACAAAAGGGAATGAAAAACAAATTATTACTATGGATCCACCATGGAGTTATTATATGCCACTGGAGGCAAGCTCACTGGAAAAGAATCCAACTGTAAGATTTTTCCATGCTCGTAACTATGACAGAGCTGAGCCTAGCTAAGTTGGTCAGATGTGGATGCTCATTCCATCCATGTTCAATTGGAATTCAGGTGTCCCTTTTTCTACCTTATAAACCACCACCCAAAAAAGAGAGAAGATTTTCAGTTTTTTTAATCTCCTCCTTCGTCACATTTTTCTTCTCTGTTGATCACTGGGATAAAGTTGAAACGTGCTCATTTTTTATAGAGATAATAAAATTAAAAAGCATGGACCCATGTTGCAATAGGCTTTGATATTGTTCTAGGAGCTAATTGGTGGTTAGTGCACATGACAAAGATAAAGAAAACCACATAGCTACCATGATGATTATAAATAAAAGCAACACTAAAATCAAAGTATGCAACATCTAACATCATTCTCTTCTCTCACAATAATTCCACTACCTGCTGCTGGTTTGCTGGGACTGCTGCATGGCCAGTTGGTGCAGCAGGTAAGTTGAGTTCAGATTCTTGGTCTGGTTGGAGGTAAGATGGGACTGACTCTGATTCAAAGTCCATGTCAGCTTCCAAAGCATCGAGCTCTGCATTTTCCAAGAAACAAAATGAGGACAGCAGAGAGAGAAATGAGTTTTTTTCCCTTCTTCATAAGCTTTGTAGCAATGTATACAGTTTAAGAAAATATATGGTGTTTGCAAATTATCCTAGAGAAATCAAACTACCAATATGAGTAAACCGTACCCCCCATAAGTTCTTCCTCATCGATATCATCAGGGACGTTGTAGCTTCTGCCAAGAGTTTCTTGTATTTCATTGCTTACATCCATAAGATCCATCATCTCATCTTGCATGCTCTATGGATCATAGGAGGTATAAATTCAGATGCAACATCAATCAAACAGGAAAATAAGCAACAAAGTGGAAGTGCATGTAAGGTGTGAATACTGAAAGCATGAGGAATCTGGTAAGAGTAAGACGGGAGAATGATAAATAGCATACATCAATATCTTCAAGCTTGACAGTCTTCATCATCCCTTTTAGCTCTTTATTGGCAGCCTTCATTGCAGTCATCTGTCCAATGAAAAGCACTTGAATGTAAGCCTATAGAATTCTAGAAGGGAACGTAGCAACAAAAATCAAGGTTTTTGTTAGGTAACTCTGGAGGCATACAGTTTGCTGAGCATCTTTAAGCCCCTCTGCTGCAAAAGCAACTTGGTCAAGGTTATATGTTTGGTTGTAGAGCATATCACGCTGCCCCTCGTACCTGCAATGAAAATATAAAAACAGAGGGTGAAGATAGGAATTAGTATCCATTGACGGATGGAAGATTCTCTAAAATTTATTTTTCTGGAAATCTAAAAGAATGTACTAAAGCGGTGGGTACAAAAGCAATACAATTTTCGCCCAGCCTAGAAGAAATTGTCGCCACTGAACTCCGTCCAGTCATGACGCATTTGATATGTTTGTTGTTTGGAAATTGGCATGACCACACCTCGGGGAATCAATTTATATAGATATTTATTTATACTGGTATGACAGTATAGACTATCTATAGAAATAGGATTAGGATGACTAAAATGTCTGTATCAAGTAAGACACCAGCTGTATGTTTATGGAATGCATTGATTGATTCAGCGTAATCCCAAGCAGTTAACTAAAGGTGAGTAGATGCAAACAAGCATTGAAGGTAGGCTGGGTGGCTCATGTATGGTAAAGTAGTCATCGTAATTCTAGTAATTGGTAATCTACTAGTCGAGAGAGAGCAAGATAAAGGGCAGAGAGGAGGAGGGGACGGGGGGTTGGGGTGGCTCACATCCTGCGCTGCTTGAGGACCCTCATGGCTCGTGCCTTGACGGCCTCCTGCGCGGGGCCTGGGCGCGTCTTCTTGATCTGCTCCTTGTAGCGCGCGAGCTCGGCGTCGAGCTTCTTGATCTTTTCATCGATGGTGTCTCCGCGCTTGGTGATCTGCAAGGAGGAATCGATTTGATTGCTTGATTGATATATATTATGAATGAATCTGCAAGGATTGATATATAATGAAGGAAGGAAGGAACTTGGTTGATGATACGTACTCCGTCGGTTGCGTCCTGGATGGTGGGCGGCGGGTCCTTGTTCTTCTTGGCGCCGAAGATCTTCTTCATGTCGCCGGCAGGCGGGCGGGCGGGCGGCCTTGATTAGCTTGTTGTGTATCGGTTTTGGATGGGATGCGATCCCCAATCCAATTGGCTGATAGTAATACGGCTAATAAAGAAGTTGGAATCGATCGTATCAGGGAAGGGAGAAGAGGAACGCGCAAGAGAAGAGAAGAGATGAGATGAGATGAAGGGAGCAGGACAGAGGAAATTTCCGTGCAGTTAAGTCGGTCAGCTTCGGATCGGAGAGGGGAAATTTCTGGGTCTCCTGTCCTGACCTGACCTCGTCGGGACGCTTCTCTCGTCCAAGCCACACAGTTCCGGCTGGCCGGTGGCCTGATCTGACTTGCAATCTCTAGGAGCAGAAGGAAACCCGGCGTGCGGGAGCAGATGGAGGGCAGCACAGGTTAGTCTCTGACGACACCCCAGGAAATGCGACAAGCTTCGAGGGAGGCCGGCGGGCGAGCGTGCGTTGCAATTGCAATTGCAATCATGGTGTGGTCACGCTCACGCACAACTCCCCCTCACTAAAAATCATAAAAACAATATTAATATTTAATATAATAAAAAATATAACATGATTAATTTAACAATATTTATTTGACATTATAAATACTAATTTATTTTTTTATATATATTTGAAAACTTGGGATTGGTTGAGTAACAATGTTTATTGGGTATCATTAACATTAGTATTTGATTAAACTTAATATTGGTTGACTCCTCGAGACGTGAGATGATATTTATTTTACGACAAGAGACTAGTTATTAACTTATTATATTTTGTTAAGTGTACTTTCACTTATATTATTTTAATTAAATTATCAGTTCTATAATAAATATTAACTGTAACCAACACAGATTAAATATGTAGCTATTTTGTCTATATCTATTCTATTCTGAGATTAGAGGAAAGAAAGGAAAAGAAAAAATAATTTGAGAAAAGACAATAGTAGCGGCAGCCGGCAGGGATGGAAGCTGGGTGGCCCAATAGCCCATTTTTTTTTAGCAACTGGGCCAAGCATTCTAGTGGTCTCGTCTCCATTCACTTCCCTTCCCTGCTACCTGCAGAGTTCAGTTTGTGAGCAAATGAGCAGCGAGGCAATTATATTATACAATAGCCCGTTCGGCTTACCTTATAATTCGCACTATTCAACTTGTTTTTTCCGTTGAAACGTATTTTTTTCTTACAACAATTCAGCCAGAACAGTGTTTTTCAGCCAAGTTTCGACAAGCCGAACTGGCCAATATCTTATTAAGCTAATCATGACTCTAATCATGCATGTGCTTCTTTCATTCCACCTTATCCATATCCATCCCATCCATTGCAGGCAGTTGCAGAAGAATAATCCACTCATAATTTTTTATAGTAATGGTACTGATGATAATATTTTAACAATGACACACGTGATTGTTAGGTGTTTATGATTTTTTTTTGCAAGAATTTTCTGGTGTTTATATTTTTTTTCTCTTCTATCTAATGTGTTCTATTATGAAGATTAACGTGAAGGCTGCTAATTATGGTTAGGAATTTTTTTGACTACAGACATTGTTTATGAGAAATGAAGAATTAAAGTGTAGTTTTGGACCGTGCCTCTGCCAACTGGAACCACATCTTACATATTTCATTTATCATTTAATTAAAAAAAAGGACTAGCAAAACAGAACCACGTCTTATGTAACGCGTAAATTTGACCAAAATATATTAGTATACTAATCAATCACTAAATATGATATAGTAGTCAGATACTCTCCGCGTTATTGTAGCTGGCACGGCAATAATTATAATGATAATAAACAATTAGACAAACCACCAGGCCATCCGTTCCGCGGCACTGCCCATACATACATGTGTAGTACTATGTGAAAAATATTAATTTAGGTTTTAATAGCTATTTTGGTCCCTCGACTATTACTCAAGGCTTAATTTCGTCCTTGAACTTTTAAAATGGACGTTTTAATCCTCAAACTCTACTTTTAGGCTCAATTGTATCCTAAACTATGAAGATGATCGTTTTAGTCCTCAAACATTGCATTTTGGGATCAATTTCATTTATAAACTATCATAGTGTATTTTGTTCTTTAAACTTTTATTTTCAACTCAACTTTATCTGCGTTCTACGTGGAATGCTGCACTAATGCACCTGGTTAGCTCCAACACCACCAGCGATTGGAGATAGAAAATAATATTTATCCAAAAACTCTTTCGTGGCCATTAATAATTCCAAGCTGTTATTTTTAATGTATGGGAGCAACTACAGTTGCATCGAACACTATTTATTCTTTAAGAATACATGGATATATTGAAACAATAGCAGATCTATAATTTTGATAATTTATGTATGAAATCGTGGCTAAAATATAAAGTTTTCTTTTTGAATAGACAAAATTGAGTTGAAAATAAAAAACAAATACATTTTGATAGTTTATGGATGAAATTGAGTCTAAAACTAAAGTTTGAGGACCTAAACGGCCATTTTGAAAGTTTAGGGATGAAATTGGGCCTCAAGTAATAGTTGAGGGACAAAAATAGCTATTGTGCCATTAGGTTATATATTAGATTTAAATTTAATGTGTTTGTGGTTGTCATTAGTAATAAACAACCACAAACATCCGCGGCACTGACTATATTCGTGCATGTGAAAATATTAATTTACATATTAGATTCAAATTTAATGTGATCTCGATTTCTGAGCTTTAACATAGGGTCTGGTATGTCGTATTTTCACATAAGGCCGGTTTTAATGGGAGTTTCACTAGTGTTTTATTTGTATTTAATAGACTGTCACATATGTATTTTTAATGACATGACAACGTTTTAACGAAGAGAGAGAATAATTGAATTTTATGGGGATAAAACTCTCTTGGTACAGTTACTAACTCTCTATGAGTCTTAGAATTAAATATCTATGAAACTATAAAATAAAACTTTCTATTGAAAGTGGATGTTTCATACAAATTTTATTTTATTCTACATGACGTGGCAGTCTTGGAAACAACGAAACGAAACTCTCCACTTATACTAGCCTAATACACATATGACAAGCCGGTACGTTTTTTATTATCGACCAAATTTTATCTACTACAGTAGTATCTTTGTATCGGAGGGAGTACACACCGATGGAGATGGAGCGGGCGAGAAGAAAGGAAATACTGTACTATGGTCAGCAGAGTCACGTGCCTGCTAGTACCAATTACCAAATAGCTCTTTAGTTGTATGGTTCTAGAAAAAATGTCTCTTCCTTGTAAGATATGTTCTTTTCGAACTTTCTTGTATGGCCTCAAAACGAATTTATTTTCCTTATATGGCCTTCTGTTTGGCTGTACCGTTAGTTTCCCTACTGGATGACACGAGAAATGACTGAAATGCCATTCTGCTTTCTTACTTCGTATCCTCTGGTTCCTTTCCGCCGCACCCGACCAGGATCGAGCGGGTTCGAGAAAAAACGACGCCGCCGCGTACATAGGGGAGATGGCCACCGCCACTGTCGGCCCTTCTGCCACCGGATCCGTCGGATCCAGGGCCGGTCGGCCCCTCTCCCATCGCCGACCGGCGAGTTCCACATGGAGGAGGCGCTGCCGCCCAACTGGTAGCGCGAGCGCGGCCAGGGCAGGTCTGGAGGGCCCAGCCCGGCGCCCCATCAGGCGGCCCCTCCAGCGGCAAGCCCGACCAGCCACCAGGCAGCCCCTCCCACAGCCAGTCCGCAGCGAGCGGCCCCTCCCGCACCCAGCCTTGCGCCGCTCTGGGTGGCCCCTCCGGCGTCCAGCAGGTTGAGGCCGCTCGGGTCGAGCACGAGCAGGGTCAGCAATGCATTCACAAAAAAATTCCACTTCATTGATTCGGTCAAAGCATATCTTTCATATGCTCTTCTGCGAGCATCTATCTCTTCATTACCAGTTGTTTTTCAGGTAAAAAATTAAAATTCATTCAGTTTTGCAGCCTGTCCGTTTGGCTGGGCTTGTTTGTTGCTGGTTCGTGAAGAAGTACTGCTGGCTGGTTTGGTGTGAGAGAAAAATACTGTTTCGGCTGGAAATTTACTATCGTTTACGACAAGCACAAGCCAAACGAACAGGCCGTTGGTTTTCATTGTACTTGGTGGTACCGATCATTTCTGAAGAGCGAGCTATCATGCTAATGGGGTGTTTGGTTCCTCCTCCTAAACTTTAGTCGCTGTCCCATCGGATGTTTAGATACATACATGGAGTATTAAATATAGACTAATTACGAAATTAATTGCACAGTTTACGACTAATTTGCGAGACGAATCTTTTAAGCCTAATTAGTCCATGATTTGATAATATGGTGCTACAGTAAACATGTGCTAATGGCGGGTTAATTAGGCTTAATAAATTCGTCTCTGGATTCTGTAATTTGTTTTTTTTATTAGTATCCGAACACCTCATACGACACCTTCATGTGACACCTCCTAAATTTTAGTCACCGGATCCAAACACCCCTAAGTTGATGATTCTTCTTTTATTACAGTATGCTTGCGGTATTTTTTCAGTTCTGTTTTCAGTTCTGTTGCTCCGGTTTAGAGAGAGTCTGAAGGTAAAATTATTATTAAGAGGACTCATGTTTGAAAATATTATTAAGAAGACCAATGGTCTTAGGTGATTATCTTTTTCCTTTATGGAGTCTCAGCAGCATGCATAATGTATGAACAGATACAGTTTGGTCATTGGAGACATCTGGTACATTTATGGTCACGTTTGTTTTTCTTATGATCCATATTTTTTAGCTTGTTTTTTCAGCCGAAACAATATTTTTCTCTCACAACAAACCAGCCGGAACAGTGTTTCGACTTATGTTTGATGTTATTTGACTGATTTTCCAATCAAGATGTTGGAGAAAGTTTGCAAAGATCCCCAAATGCTTACAGATATGTTTGTGAACTATGACTATGATCTTGAGGGACCAAATCTTTTTGAACGCACGGTAATCATATGTTTTCTTTTTCAAATACCCACAAAGCATAGCTTCTGAATTTCTTAGCCTTTTTTTCTTTGGCTTGTAACACATATGATTGATAATATGTCTCCTACCAGGTTAGTGCACCCTAAAGAATAGCACAAGGATCTCAAATTGCTGATACTAACTCCATTGAGTCATCCCAAACAGTTTCTATAAAAGGCTCGTCTCTCCAGGTTACTATGATTCAGGTTACTGAAGCCTCCTTTATAATTTCTTGTTTATCGTTAGTTTGACATGAAGATTTTTATTGCAGTGCTTGATGAGTATTCTGAAGTCATTCGCTGATTGGGAGCAACTTCGAAGTGATTCCTCAAATCAAAGGAGCATCGTTGAATCTCGTGAAGAGGATGCTTCGAGGAGCTTGGCAACTTCAAATCCTTCAATTTCCGCAACTATAATGCTGGGATCAAATCAAATATTGAGAGATCCTGTAGTCCAATCGCTGAAAGAGTTGTCTAGGAAGCATGCTAAACAAATCTTTGTAAACAGTATAAAACTGTCAAGTGGTTCAATTGTTGAATTCTTCACCGCCCTTTTGTGGCGTTTCTGCTGAAGAGCTAAAACAAACACTTGCTCGCTTGTTGTATGTGAGACCAATGTATGTTTGAATTCACACTTTTGTGTGACCTTATTTATGTGAGACCTTATTTATGTGGGACTGAAACTATGGTGGATTTATGAACAATTTTTGTGTCAACCTATGGTTATATGCATTTGTGAATTTTTTTATGTATTTGATAAGCTCACTTTATTGCAATATATTTGTATACTTAATTATGTGTCCTATTATGTACTGTTATGTGTGAATTTATTTGCTTAATATTCCTCCAAATATACAACAAACAAACAAAACTCTATATTTTATTTTTTTTGTCAGGGGTAAAACGGTCATTTTACCCTTGACATAACACCGTCAAGTGACAAAAACGGACGGAACACCATAGAAGGAAGAAAAATTCGTTTCGAGAACATACAAGTAAGTTCAAGAAAAAAGGTCATACAAAGAAGATGCATTTTTTCCAGGACCATACATGTAAAAAGCTCGTTACCAAAAGCTAGCAGGCCAAGTTCCAACTTTTCATCCTTGGATGGATTCTTTGGCAAATACTACCTCCGTCCGTAAAAGAATACAATTATGGGATGCGTGCCGGTCAAAGGAGCTCAAGTTCGACTAAGTTTATAGCAAATATTATTAGCATTTATGTCTCTAAATAAATTTATTATAAAAATATATTCTATAATTAATCTAATCGTATTTACTGTTATGTGTGAATTTATTTGCTTAATATTCCTCCAAATATACAACAAACAAACAAAACTCTATATTTTATTTTTTTGTCAGGGGTAAAACAGTCATTTTACCCTTGACTTAACATCGTTGACAAAAACGGCCGGAACACCATAGAAGGAAGAAAAAATTGTTTCGAGAACATACAAGTAAGTTCAAGAAAAAAAGGCCATACAAAGAAGATGCATTTTTTCCAGGACCATACATGTAAAAAGCTCGTTACCAAAAGCTAGCAGGCGAAGTTCCAACTTTTCATCCTTGGATGGATTCTTTGGCAAATACTACCTCCGTCCGTAAAAAAATGTAATTATGGGATGCGTGCCGGTCAAAGGAGCTCAAGTTCGACTAAGTTTATAGCAAATATTATTAACATTTATGTCTCCAAATAAATTTATTATAAAAATATATTCTATAATTAATCTAATCGTATTTACTTTCTATTATAAACATTTATATTTTTTATATAAATTTATTTAAAGTTCAAACTATTTGACTTCTCGAAAAACAAGAATTACATATTTTTTTGCACGGAGGGAGTACTATACTTCCTCCGTCCCCATTCTATCATTAAAAAAAATACGTACTATAATAACGTGTTATTGTTATAGAACACATTCGTAGTATGTATATAACGAAGAAAAAACTAGTATGGGACTGTTGCTGTTTCTGCTTGTTTCCAAAATTTTACAGAAGAAGTCTACTTAACTCCATCAACTATTGGTACCTCTCGAACTATTGATAATCGTTTAAATAATCCTCTGAGACGGTTTTAAAAGTGATTTTGCTAATGTAGCATGTTAAAAACTCTATATAACCCCCTAACATATCAAGAGTTGACTGCATGACTCCCTCAACTACAAAACGTGATATTGTAGCCCTTAAACAAACCAAAATATAGAAATAGAAAAAAAAGTGCCGGTACATACTAATTATAGTTTTTATTTAAAATAAAAATCAGTGCAGAAAAGAAGGAGCAGGAAGTCAGATACGTACAGGTCGACAGAGGATGCACTTTTAGATCCGGTTGAAGTCAACCAATCTCATGTCGAGAATAATACCATGACGATTCTAAATAGTGGTAATATAAAAAATAAGCTAGATGACGAATCTAATGTTTTGGTAGTAATATTTTCTGAAATTTTGTTTGAAATGAAGATGCTTATAATCGACCCAATTGAATCATCATATTGGGAAAATCGATAATCGAACAAAAAAAAACGATGTGTGTGTGTTTTGTTCACCGAGAATTAAAACGATGTGACTAGAGGCACACCATTCTTTGGGATTAGTGCTATGCTACCTTCAGGTCAATTAGGTCATATTCGCTTGTCTTATAATTCGTATTTTTTAGCTTGTTTTTTTAATTAAAATATTGTTTTTCTCTCACAACAAATCAGCCGGAACAGTGTTTTGATTTGTTTTTTCAGCAAAGCGAACGAGAGCATAATGTGGAGTAAACAGGGAGCAGTGTTTTGGTTGCTAGCAAGCCAAAAGTTACCATCATTAAGGGCCTGTTTGTTCCAGCAGTGTCTCCTAAAATTCTTGTCACATCGAATGTTTGGACACATGCATGGAGTATTAAATATAGACTAATTACGAAACTAATTGCACAACTTGCGACTAATTTGCGAGACGAATCTTTTAAGCCTAATTAGTCCATGATTTGACAACGTGGTGCTATAGTAAATATATGCTAATGACAGATTAATTAGGCTTAAAAAAATCATCTAGCAAATTAGCCTCCATCTATGTAATTGGTTTTGTAATTAATCTATATTTAATACTCCTTCTTAATATCTAAATATTCGATGTGACATGAATTTTAGGAGCGACTAAAGAATCAAACATCCAGTACGTATTCACAAGTTTGACCGATTTGAAATGTTGTAAAGTGTGGCAGGATTGGCTTCCATTGAATTAGGCTCTTTTTTCTTTGATCAAGAAGATTTTCATTGAGAGGGAGCAGGATTACAATCTAAGGTCAGCACGTTCCAAACACAGGCCGGGGCCCATTGAATTAGGCTCGAAGCAGCAATTTATGGCTCGAAAGAAAGAAAAAAAAACTGCCATCTAAGTCTGACTAAGGCCCTATTTGGCAGCCTTGTATTTTTATTCATTAGTAATTTGCTTCCAGATGTAATATGTTGTGCACAAGAATACGACCGTAATTTTTTCTCCGTGGGTATTTGTTTGCAAACGGAGTTCACGCAATGCGTTCAGGCGATAAGGAAAGCCGCAAAGATCGGCGACCCGGAAAGCTAGTAGCCTGATCGGCTGGGCTTATTGTCTCGTAAACGATCGTAAATTTTTAGTCGAAATAATATTTTTCTCTCACATCAAACCAGCCAGTAGTACTTTTTCACGATCCAGCAACGAATAAACCCAGCCAAACAAACAGGCTTGAGCGCCGCGGCGACGACCTTGACGAGCACCTGGTCCTCGGGCATGGCGTCGTGGCCTTGGCCTTCCCGTCCGCCCATCCGAGGTCAATATATGGGCATCCAGAATTCTAGATCGGGCAGGAAAAGTATTAGAAGCTGTAATTTACAAGGGTTTTAATTGAATACTGGACTTCCTAACAGACCCTAAAGTGTGGTAAATATTACCAACACTTAACTTTAGCAAAAAAAAAAAAATTTTTTGAAGCTGATGAGCATCCAACTCCAAGTAGTCCATTGAACGCGAAGGCGGAGGAGGGCGTTCCGTCCTGCCTCCCATTCGTTCGTCGTGTTTGTCGTGCAAGCAACGACTCTTTCTATTATTTGATCAGGATTGGATTATTCCTCCTCTTATTTACCCGATCCAGGGCTGCTTGCATTGCATCCAGCCGCCCTCTTCTAACGATACTACGTGTG
The DNA here is from genome assembly GCA_904845875.1 of Miscanthus lutarioriparius. Lineage (NCBI taxonomy): Eukaryota > Viridiplantae > Streptophyta > Magnoliopsida > Poales > Poaceae > Miscanthus > Miscanthus lutarioriparius. Next base: position 141,259,891 of record CAJGYO010000002.1, read on the forward strand.
AGTGGGCGTCAGCCGGCCGCGAGTATATCCAATTACGTACATTGCAGACGGAGACGCGGAGGCGTTCTCTTCTTGTGCTGTGGCTCCACTGCACTCCCCCCTCCCTCCCTCGTGTTTCTCGCGGCAGGAACAGCAAACGAGGCTCGCTCCAGGGGAAGGCGAGGACTATTCTCATATCATTTGTAAGTAAGTAAATAAATAATGTAATACTACTGCTAATAATTGATTCATCTTGCTTGTTCTTATCATCATCCTCTGTTGTGTTGTGTTGTGTTGGAGTTGGAGCTCCAGCTCCAGGACTCTTCTTCCTCTTTTTTTTTCCTCGTCGTCGTGCTACCCTCTGTGTCTGGCTCTGCATCCATCCATCCAGACATCATTATTGTTCCCCACCCAACCAAACACAACTGATTTTATTACTTGCTGTTGTTTGCGTAATGGCGGCCGTTTTCCCCGGGCGTTGCGTGCGGCGGCAAGCCATCTGCCATCTGCTGCTTCCCCAAGCCAAGGCCAATCAATCCCCCCTCCCAAGTGAAGGTGAAGGTGATTTGGCCATTTGGGCTTGCTTTGCTTGCGGTGCGGGAGAATTAATTAATGCAAGCCAAGCCAAGGCAACTAGGCATGGCGGCCGCCGGTGGCCCGGTTGGATTGGATTGGAATCGCGTAGGCGTGCTGCGTAGCTTATCCTCCTTCGTTCCTCCGCTCATTTCCATTTCCGTTTCTCCCCTCGTCTGCCTGTCTGTCGTCTCCTCTGCATTCTCCAACACTGCACTCCACTCCAACCCCATCCATCTCGATCTCTGCTTCCTGCCTCAAGCCAAAGCAATGCCTTCTCCACTTGTACTCCTCTTCTTTTCCTCTCCTCTCTTCTCTTCTCTGAGAGGGCAGGGCAGGGCATGCTTGCTGTTCCAACACTATCTATTAGTATTAGTATCAGCAAGCACTAGACAGAGGAACCAGCCTGCCTCGCTCTGACATACTACTACTTACAAATCCATCCATCCTGCTGATTAATCTGGGGTTGACGAAGAGAGGGGGCCTTCTACATTCATGCTGCCCATAAGCCAATAGCAAAGCATTCAAGAACCACTGCACCGGATTTCCCTTCCCTTCCCTTGTTGTTTCGGTCAGTTCTTTATTTTTTCCCCTGTCCTTTTCCCTTTCTTCTTCCTCCTCCCTCTTCTCTTGCTGCTCTTACCAAATACCAATACCAATGGGGATTTGATGCCGCCTCCAATTAGTATTTTTTTTCTCTTATACTAGTTTCTGCCAGGCAGGACGCGACCTTTCCCCTTTTTGTTTTTCTTCTTCTGATTATGGTGAAAAACTAGCAAGCAAAAGCAACCTTTTCTTGTGGTCTCACCTCTCTGCCTTTTTCTCCTACCTGCACACGTTTTCTTTCTTTCTTTCCACATCGTTCCCTCCCTTAATCAAATTTACTCTATCTCTCATATTATTATTACTAATATACTATTATTTACTTTAAAAGAATACTGTAATTTCCATTCCATGGCCACGATCCATTAAACCTGTCTTCATTTCCTGCTGTCAATTCATCAATGACAATGAGATAACTACCTGCCTGTAATGAATGAACGAGACTTTTGGCTTTATGTTTTCTCCTCATCACCTCATTCACTCTTCGATGTTTCTTAAGCAGGAAGCAGTTAATGATCGAGAGGGGCCATAACCTCCAGCGGTTTCAGTTTTTGAGCTGAGTTGGACTGGGTTTCCTCGACAAACAAAACAGGGTGGGGGTGCCATACGCAGACAACAAACTTAGCCCTGCCAAATAAAACAACGGAGCTTCCTGTAATCCTGCACCTATGGTGATAGCATCCGGAGCCGTTGACAGGAGCCACCTGTCCCCGTTTGCTCCCCTGTCAGAACCGCCATCTTCATCATTCTTCTCCCAGGATCTCGTCCCCACTGAGGTTAGCAACAAATATCTAGCTTGTTTCTTTTTTTTCCCCTTCTCTTCTCAGATTAATTATGCAAAATCAGTGCATCTACATGCTTTCCTTACCTCCCTCCCATCCCATGTCTTCCTTACGCAGAGGCAAGTTGGATTCTGGAAATCATCAGAGTCAATGGTCGATCACAAAGGTGCGCGACCTGCTTCATTTAAAAAAATATATATATTCGTGGCTGCTATTTCATTTCATATGATTGTTGCTTCTTGCATGACGCAAACTGTCAGTTAGGCTTTCTCTTTTTTTCCCTCCCTCTCTCATTTCCTCATGTATTGACCCTTGCAAAATGTATGGACCTTTCTATACTTGCTGTTGGTAGTTAGTGGAGTTATTGTACCTTAAATAAATTAAATCTCCTAAAATGATACGTACCTAACTTGCCCTGTCCAACTCGTCCTCCAGATATCAACTGGCCTTGTTTAGTTCCTCCCCAAAAAGTTTACACCTATACCATCGAATGTTTGGACGCATGCATGGAGTATTAAATATAGACTAAAAAAATAACTAATTGCACAGATTGCGACTACTTTGCGAGATGAATCTTTTAAACCTAATTAGTCCATGATTTGACAATAAAGCAATACAGTAACACATGTGCTAATGACGGATTAATTAGGCTTAATAAATTCGTCTCGCGGTTTACTGACGGATTCTATAATTTGTTTTTTTATTAGTATCCGAACACCCCATGCGACACCCGATGTGACACCTCAAAACTTTACACCCATGAACTAAACAAGGCTCATGATTCATGTTTACAAATTGTGTGGGGAGATATTCTGCTCGATTCTCCCCTAATTTTTCTTTGCACCTTATTATTAATAACAAATTGACTAAAACAATAAACTTAGCTGGTCTGCTGTATTGTTTTAGTTCGTGCTTTCTCTTGCCAGGAAGTTCCCATATGGACTGCTAGATGCATGCCACCCAAGTTGCCTAATTCATCAGAATTCATTTTTTAGTAAGCATTTTGGATGCAGTTGAGCAGGGAACGAGCCTGGCCAATGGCCATCCTTATTCCTGGAATGTTTATACAACTTTTGCTCAAGACCATTAGGTAGGAATTAGTTGGATGGTTCAATGAGCACAGTTAGCAATTAAATGCCTTGATCACATATCGTCAGACTCATTTGTTGAAGGCTGTAACATGCAATAGATTGAACAACTCTTCAGGAACTGAGTGTATTTGTTCATGTTCATTAATGTCAGGGAGCAAGCCTGCTTTCACTTCTCCACTTGATAAGGTCCATCCCATGGGCTCAAGTCCTGCAGGTGGTCTGGAACATCAACGAGGTCAAGCCTTTAAGGGGCAGATGGGCATGCTTAACCTTGGTAATTTGGTGGGTCAACAAGAAAATGCTCCTGGCATACCATCGATTTCTTGGGGTGATGTCCTCAGTAGCTCCAGGTCCAGTCTTGGCTTGTCTACAGGAGGGACAGCTTTTGTTGAACCAAACACTGCTGATCAACATGCGCATGACTACGGAGACTGCCCTTCATCCAGCTCCTTCAAAGTCTTCAGTAGCAAATGTGAGTTCCCCTTGCATTTTTTCAAGAAACTAATACTTACTAGAAATTGGAAAGCTGGTACCATCACTATTGCGTGGCATGTATCATTTCATCCGAAATGTGCTATTGGCCAGTTTCTTTATTTACCTTGACAATGTTTTCCCTCCTTGCCTCAACGCTGCAGCAGCAAGATTGATGGCAAGTGGCGTTTATGGTCAATCAGCTGATGCAAATGATACCGGTTGTGAGGGAGATGAACCTCTAGGGTCCATGAAAGAAATGGAAGCTCAAACTATTGGAGATCTCCTTCCCAATGACGATGACTTGATATCGGGAATTATTGATGGCTTCGAATACACTGGCTTGTCTAACCAGGATGATGCTGATGAAGATATATTCTACACTGGAGGAGGTTTGGAGCTAGAGCATGATGATTCCAACAATGTCGACAAATTTCGTGAAGTGTCCTTCAAGAGTCAACTTTCTGGCGATGTCAAGGAGGTATTATTACTTCTGAACATTCTTTGTGAAATTCGAGTTCCAAACTATTCTGACGATCTTCTTTTCCTTTTGGGTTATAGATTTACAAGGCTCCTACAAGCTGCAATAAGAAATTTGTAGAATTCTATGATACCAGAGCAGCACAAGAAGCGCTGAATGACCTCAACAACGGTGACATGTCATGCTCACAAATCAAGGTTGACCATAGCCGTTCTGGAGGAGCAGGATCTTGGTAATTAACTTAGCTGGCATCATTTCACCATTTCCAGTAGCATCTCATAATGGCCAATTATCTTGTCATACATACACTGTATACTACTCCCTCCGTCCCAAATTATAAGACGTTTTGGCATTTCTAGATTCATAGCTTTTACTATGCGTAGCAAAAGCTATGAATCTAGAAATGCCAAAACTTCTTATAATTTGGAACGGAGGGAGTATCACCTTTCTTCATTTTTTTTTCTCGAACACTATCATCTTTCTTCATTACATGGGACTAATACGCTAGCAGATTTTCCAAAGATATTGCAAGTTGTAATATATGGATAGTGGGACAAAAAAGGTAATCAAGTGCTTATAGGTGTAAGGAAAACCTTCACAGTTTCACAGTTTCTCTTGTAGCCTTTGTGGTGCTTCCATCATGGTAATTCGAGACCAACTTGCACAAATCCTTCTAACGATAGGATTTGCATGAGAACCAAACAAATAGTCAATAGCTAGTACTTTTATCATGTCTAATGGTTGAGTAACGTACAACTTCAACTGAAGTCTAAACTTCCATTCCCATGCATTCTGGTTGGCAAGTTATACTATATAGCCACCAAACCCTATCAGTTTATGTGGTGAAGTAACATGTTTTCTCTGTGCTTACCAGCTTCACAGAGCAATGTTCTGGAGAACAGAAGCAAAATGCCGTAGCTCACCAACTTAAGAACTCTCCACTTGGGACCATTGGTATGTAACATATGAGTTGTAGTCATTTTTAACATTATTCGCCCCTTACTAGTATTCATACATTTTGAGCCTGCACTTTCTTTTCACATGTCAAACAGGGAAGTTAGACCCTAAAAGTTGGGAGAACAGCACTGTTTGTAATTTATATTCTCCAGTTAGACCACAACACGATAAATCACAACATGGCTTCTCTGTGAATGCTCCTCAGAAGTTGTCATTGCCTATCAGAATTGAATCTACACGACAGCACAGTAATCAAATTGCTCTTGGTGAACCTAGTGGATCACTTGGTCATGGCAACTTTGGAGGTGGACTGCAAGCCTTCCACCCACACTCACTGCCAGAGTATCATAATGGTATTTGCAATGGCGCTAACTCCATGACATTAAATGCAAGGAATTCTAACTTCAGATTAACTGAAGGAATGGACTACAATAATCACAAAGTTGACCACAATGACCTTCATGGTCATTCCTCTGATCAAAATGAAGGTAAAATTTCTTCGGCAAACTGCTTATAATTTGTCTTTTCGATGCTTTGTTTAACTGCTTCGCGCCTTCGCCTGTTTAGCATGGATTTGTAAAATTGGTGCTCTTTTTTTATTTCCACTGGATTTAATTACACATATGTACTGTTGCCAAGCACGGGTATATGGGTACAAACGTTGATATGTTAGCTGATGTTATACTTATGGGTTATTGCCGATTAGATTGTGTTATGCTCCTTTCTTTTATTCTGTTTCAAAGGTCATCGTTTGTTTGTTTGTTTGTTTTGCAGCATTTAGAGTTACTGGAATTGGAAGTTGCCCCCTTCATGGACATCACTATACCTGGAGTAACTCAAATGCTTTTCCTCAAAGCCCCTCTGCTCCAATGCTGTGGTCTAACTTTCAGCAACCAGTGCATATGCATTGTTATCCTGTTATGCCTCCTCACGTGCGGCGCACTGCTGCCCATCCTATGGACCAACATCACTTGGGTTCAGCTCCAAACAGTGTTGGTGGTTTTGCAAATGCACACTCTTTTCATCCAGGATCCCTTGAAAGTGTAGGGTTTCCTGGCAGCCCTCAGCCGTATCCATCAGATCTCTCTGTATTTGCATCTGCCAGAGGAAATTACAGGGAGACCATGTTCTCCCCCGTAAGTGCTGGGTTTCCATCGATTCAGCAAATTTTTCATGCGACCAACGGAAGGAATCCTATGGTGCATGTTTCCACCTCATATGATGCCACTAATGATCGGATAAGGAGCCGCAGGCATGATGGAAATGCTGCCCAGTCTGAAAACAAGCAGTTTGAGCTGGACCTTGACCGCATAGCTAAGGGTGAAGACTCGCGCACCACTCTGATGATAAAAAACATTCCTAACAAGTACGTTTACACCTTATGCCAACTTTTGATGCCATACACCCAGGTTATTGTATCAGGTTGGCCTTTTTTGTTCTGTAGACTTATAGTCAATGCCATCAACAGGTACAACTGTAAGCTGCTTTTGGCTGTCATTGATGAGAATCACCGAGGAACCTATGATTTCATCTACCTTCCAATTGATTTTAAGGTATGTTATTATTTTTCCCCCCAAGTGTGAAGGATGGAACTTCTTGTGAGATTCATAGGGTCTGACTCTTGCAGCTTTTGCTTTCCTCAGAACAAATGTAACGTGGGCTATGCTTTCATCAATATGACAGATCCACAGCACATAATTCCATTTTACAAGGTATATTGCTGTGCCCATGCCTTGATACCTCACAGTAAGGGAAAATATATCCTGTTTAACTCCTGGATTGAATATGAGAAGAAGTAATTGGAGTTGATAATTTTTTCAGACATTCAACGGCAAGAAATGGGAGAAGTTCAATAGTGAGAAAGTGGCATCACTTGCATACGCCAGAATCCAGGGAAGGAATGCTTTGATTGCTCATTTTCAGAATTCTAGCCTGATGAATGAAGAGAAATGGTGCCGTCCTATGCTTTTCCACAAAGATGGTCCACATGCCGGAGATCAGGTACGTGTAATATTCTCTCGTTGTCATCACTGTATACCGTAACCCATGTAGCAGTCCCACCCACGTTAAGCTGTACAAACCTTTCGGTAATCCTTAACTTGTACAAACAAAACTTGCCGTGTTGTGAAATGACTGACACAGAGTTGCACACGTTCTTATCAGGAGCCATTCCCTGTGGGTAACAATGTCCGTTCTCGGTCTGGGAGAAACAGACCACTCACTGGTTCAGAGACTACTAAAGAGGGAAGCCCAACCTCTCCTAACTAAAGAGAAGCTGGCTCCCAATCCAATTGAGGACAGGCAGTATTTGCCCACTAACTGGAGGCTGAAGAGCCTGTAATAAATCATCCCCAGTTTTGCTTCTTTTTTGTCCTCGTCAGCAAGGCAGTGACTTGTTGAGTGTGACAGATTAATGAGAATTCTGCTCTGAATGAGCCTGCTGAAGATTCACCCTAAATCGTGCCTTGGTTTTGCCCTACCATTGAGCGAGCTATATGTTGACGGCTACAGGTATGGAGAAGAGCTTGAAAGTGGTAGAGAGGGAGAGGTGTGTGTTTCAGGCGGGTGAAATTGAAGTTGTACAGTTGAACTCACCAGGATTGGAAAATGGTCATCAATTTGAGTTGTTTTTCTTAGGGTTCATCTTGCTATGTTTGATCTCATTTATGTGCACATCACGTGTTCACGCAAATGTCCCGATGCCTTGTCTTTGTGAAACTTCTGCAGTCAGATTCTGGTGTGCTAGTTGATCCTCCTTGTTTGAATGGCTGCCTGCCACTGTCATCTAGGGCTTGTTTGAATACCCCAAACTAAAGTTTAGTCTATAGGTATCCAATAATGTGGACTAAACTTCGGTTTCTAATCTAACTTACCATTAGTCCATTAGTTGGCAAATATGGACTAAAATCAACTAAAAGGTATCCATGAGTCTCTGTGTAGGTTTTTTAGTTCACTTTTAGTCCATGTATCCAACCACCACTTGACTAAAAATGATCTACATAAACTTTAGCTCAACAAAATTTTAACATCTAAACTTTAGTTTTAGATCATCCAAACAGGGCCTTAGAACAAACGATTGTAAAAATCTGTAAAAAAAAACATATCTTCCAGAGCTGACTATATCTAAGGGCCAGAACAGACTCAGGATCTCTCTACTTGTACGAGACAGCAAAATGTGATGGATGCAATCTGAATTATAGAATTTCCAGTGAATGAGCAAGCAGGTAGGATGCGGTACTCAAATCACGCACATAAGAGTACGACAGAGTAGAAGTTGTAGGCAGAAATTCAATTCAAGTAGGAAACGAGAATTCTACGCCCAATGGGTCTGATCTGCTAAAACTAATAGTTTTAAGGGTCTTGGATGAACGCTTAGCATCCAGGAAGCAGCAATCGGTCTCCCAAACCAAACCAAAAGAAACAGCTGCAACACTGCACAGCAAAGGGTGCCTTGCTTGCACCACCCAACCAAAAGAAAAAAGCAAGGTTCCCAGTCTACGTTCAACCACCCCAAAAAGACGGACCCTTGCTTCGACGGCTGGCTTCTGCTTCCATCCAGACCATCAGCATCCACGCTCCACGCTTCCTCTACCTTCAGCAACCAGCATCAGCTGTGGCACGGCTTCTGGTCCTCCTCGCCGGACTATCATCAGCTCCAGTGGCATTCACACTGCTGCTCCGGGTCACCCTGCGGCCGCTGCTCACAGCAGGACTTCCGTTGCCTTCAGCATCCATATCACCACTCTTCATGGTCCGTTTCACAGGAGTCCCACACACAGCAACCTCTTCCACGGCAGCACTACTCTTCATCCTCTTGGCACCGTTGGTGCCAGTCTCAGCATCACCCTTGCGCTTCTTCGTCTGTTTCGCAGCATCTTCATCAACTAGCACATCCACCACTTCAGTCGTGCCCATCTTTGACTTTTTATCATCTTCTCCTCCCTCCTTGATTTCAACCACAATCTTCACAGAACCATCAGCATTAGCATCAGCGTCTGCACTGTCTTGCTCTTCCTCATTCAAGCCGCTGTCATCCTCTCCCTTCACCAAAGCACCATCATTTTCCTCAGAGTCACCATCACCACATTCCTCGGCATCATCTGAAGCCACCTTGCCTTCTTCAACAGCCTTGCGTTGCAAAGTCTCAATCAGCTCCATCATTTCTCGGTTGATCTGAAACAAATACATAACAAAAGCATATCATGTGACCAACTCTGCACTCTAAAGAAAAAAAAAACTGGACCTGCGGGGGGGAAAGCCACCTCCCGGGCATTGCATTAAGAAGAACCTTCTCACGCAGGTCCAGAAAACCCCCGAACCCCTGCCCCACCCATACACAGCGGCACCGTACCCCTGTGAGAACAGGGCCGTTCCTTAGACTTGTGCTTTGGCGTGAAGTATATATGCTTCAACAAAACTCAGTACTTCAACACACCTGGGGATTCTCTAAGAAGTCACAGATGTCAGTTGGGCAGGAAGGGCACGTCTTCACAATCTTCTGTGCCCTTAGAGTCCGACCACCACGGCTTCTTTCCCTCACAGAGGACTGGCTATCATATTTCCCAAGCAAACAAGTCTTGCAAAAGTTGTGAGCACATGGAGTCGTAAGTGGTTCTTTAATCACTGCCCGGCAGATAGAACAACCAAACTCTGCAGGATCAGGGTACACAAACAAATCCTGAGACCACGCTTTCACAGTAACATCATAAAAGGAACCTAAGAAGTAAATAATAAATCAAACAGAAGAGCAAGAACCTTTAAGCAGCCTTTCAGCAACAGACAAATGAGCACGCTTTGTTGCTCTCCTGATTTGCTTGTCAGTCTCAGGATCCCCAGAGAGAACAGGCTTCTTGCTGACTGGCGGAGGCACCATCCATTTCCAGCCATCTTTCTCCTATTACAATGAATACAAACCATCCATAACACAGTACAGTAACACTGAAAGAAGAAACAGATGTACATACATCATAATCCCATGAAGGACGCCCTTTCCTCTCAATTATATCAGTTGCACCTTGCAGCTCCTTTATCTTTGGCAAGGGTCTTGGACGATCACCGTGATCATCACTAAAAATCAGAGCACAGATGTCAGCAGGAAGAATCACATTTTTTTTTCCTGAAGATCAGGAACTAGTCTAGAAGTGATGAGATGAAGTGTTTCGTCCAACCTGGTCCAAGGAGCTGGTTCATTGTCACAGCGTACAAAGAGATACCTGCAGACCTTAAACTTACCCTGTGGGAAAAAAAAAAGACAGAAGAGTAAATACATTTCCACGTGCTTATTCACTTTGTCAGCTAATAAGTAGCTGCATACTCCCTCCGTCCACGTATACTAGGTGTAACCATATTTTTTTCTGTCCTCGAATACAAGGCAGCTCTGCGCATGGCTGCATGCAACATTTATGCTCGGACTTTTTGGCTCTCGCACATGCAGCTGGCCGTTAGCACTAGACGTTAGCCAGAAGGATACTACATGCGCGTGAAAGCCAAAACGGAATGCATCCGGGGGCGAGTGCTAATGGCGCGTGACGGAGAAGCGTGGGGCACAGTTATTTGGAGGCGAAATTAAAGGAAGTCGCCTAAAAATGCGTGGTAATTAATCAGCTCCTTGGTCTTGGTGTTTTTGGAGTTGCGCCTACTATACGTGGATGGAGGGAGTAGTATGAAAGTATATCTACATCTGCAATCTGTATAAAGGAGAACTAAGTTACCTGAATACCAATCTTCCTCCAGCACTTCTCAATTCTATAAACCCCGTCGTACCTCACACCATTTTCAGGAGCATATGAGGATCGTTTCTCTTTGTGCGACCTATTAAGACAATATAGTGAGACAAAGGTCCAACAATTGCAGGACATAGTGTATACTAACTGTCAAAACACCCAACAACCTCAATGTTTCAGAATTCAGGAAACAGAGAAATAGACAAGACTAAATACAACCAGGAAACATCATTGACATTATCGAGCAAGAGCAGGGCCCCAGTCATATAAAAAAACAGAAATCGCCAGAAGATCGCATGAAACTTGAAGAACAAAAATTGCAGTTTTATGTGTAAGGATTTATCAAAAGAAAGCATACCGCACAACCCTGACAGGGTAGCCCTTCAAGCAACTAATGCGTAAAGCAGCATTCAGCTTCTCAAATTTCTGATCAGATGACTGCTCCTTGTTTGTCCGCTTGTTACCACTTAAATCCCTTCCACCACTGCATTAGTAGATATAATTTTGCAGACATTTCAATAAGGAGATAACATGTAGGATCAATCATGAAAAGTAAGGAGAACAGCAAGTGGTTAAATTAGTAAACCTTCCAGTGTAAAGAAACCACTCTCCATGATCTTCGTCATCTTCATACCCTCCTGAAAGAGCTACTGACTGAGCACCATACGTAGACTGGCCAGCAATACCAGCTACATGAGGAAAGTGAGCACCCCATTGTCTGCACTCAAGTCGGTCCTCCCATGTTTCCCCAACTCTAACACCAATATTCCTGCGGGGGTCATTTTCTGCAAGAATGGGGCCAAAATGATCAGGTGCAATGGTCACAAAGATCTGGCCACTTGATGCGTTTGCTTTTCCAGACTTCTTAGCCCTATCAGTTGTAAATGCCTTATCAGGCCTATCATCATTTCGTATGTAGTGATACGGAACTGCTGAGCCAGCAGAGTTAGGATTCTTTGAAATCTTAGCCATCCTGATAACTTCGACTAGCGCAGAGTTGATTCTTGGCTGCTCAGCCATTTTGGCCGGGATCTGTCCCCGACATTTCCCACAGGTCCTCTTCCCATTCTGAATCCACTTCTGGAAGCATTTCAAGCAGAAGTTATGGCCACAGGGTGTCTGCAAAAGAAAAGTATATATAGATTAGAATTGGCACAAGCAATTATTGAGTGAAATGGTTAATCATCTCCTAAAGAGTAAAGACTAAAGAGACTACCAATATGTTACCAATTAAAGAACGGCAAAACCGTTACAAACATACTCCGTACAGCAACCGTTACAAACATACAGACAATGCATGATCCGTGATATCTGGTAAGTTTCAGTAAATTAACACTTACCAATTAAGGAACATAGCAAATAAACATTATGCAGGTGCTTCACGAAGGGTAAAAAATCTGATTGAAAAACAAGGATATACAGTGCAGAATAAAAGTGTATCGATACAGGTTTATATCTGAACAAATAAAGAAAATGAGAATATATTGTAAGAGTTTTTTTTTTTGCTTTGTTTTATTTTATTTAAAAAGACAGCAGGAGCACTAGGACTCAAAAGTATAGCAATACAGGAATATCTGAAATAAATAAATAATAATAACGAAAAATAGATGCAAGAACACAGAGAAGGAGCGTTGGGTTATTTTATCTTTATTTTGTTATTTTTGTAAATAAAAAAATCAGCAGGACCACTGGGACTCAAAAATGTAGCGGTACAGGTTCATAACTGAAATGAATAAGGACGAAAGTAGACGGCATGAACATATAGAGGAGGCTTGGGTTGTTTTTAATTATTTTTCATTTTTAATTAAAAAAACAAAATCCGCGGCACTGGGACTAAAAAGTGTAGTAGGAATACAGGTTGAATCAAATAGCAGGCCAAGTAGTGCACATATGAGTTGGGATTACATAAGAAGGGAAACACAAAGGCAAACAGTGGATGAGCATCCAGAGCCTTGGGATTTGAACAGGCGGAATCAGAACGGAGAAGATCTAGGTGAGTAGAAGCGCATCACTCTAGAAGACGATTCGGCGGCTGATGTAAAATGGGGAGAGAGGGATCGGCGAGAGTTTTTGTTTATACCGTGACGGGTCGTTCCGGGAGCTTCATGCAGAAGACGCAGCTGAAGTTCTTGCCGAAGATCTCGAGGGCATCGTCGGCCGCTTCGTCATCGTCGTCGTCGGGGGCGTCGCCGGCGAGGAGGGCCTGGCGGCGGCGCGCCTTCTCCTGGTCGGAGAGGGTGTGGTCGGCCTCGATGGCGCGGATTTTGGCGACGAGGGTGTTGGCGGGGCCCGAGGGAGCGGGGTCGGCGGCGGCAGGGTCGGGGGAGCAGTCGGGGCAGCTCCAGCTGGCGGCGTCGGCGAGGGCGGGGGGCTTGGAGAGGCACGGGGAGTGCCAGGGCGTGGCGCAGGTGGAACAGCGGAGGAGGTCGACCTCCGTCGGGGAGGCGGCGCGGCAGACCATGCAGACGCCATCGCCGTCGCAGGGGAGGTCCGGCATGGCGGCGGCGGCGCTCAGGCTAGGGTTTCGCGGTCGGAACGGGGAATGATGGCGGATCGGTGGGGCGAGGAAATGGAAATGGAGGGAGGAGGGGTTTTGGTGTTGGTGGGGTAGTCGTAGTGGTGGCGGAGACTTGGGGTTCAAATTTTGGGTTTTGCCGTTGGGCGGGCACACCACTCCTTCCTTCCGGGCTTCCCTCCCAATTTCCCCCTCCCTCCATGGCGGGCGCCCACTTTGGACGGGAAGAGGTGGGACGGGCGGGTCCCACCCACAGGTGGATGCGGGTTTCTGTGTGCCACCGCCAGCGGGTCCCTTTTCCGACACGGGCCCACAGATCGGTGGCTGAGAAGTCGTAGCAGTCACCGTGAATCAAGGCTTTCGGGAAGGGAGCGCCAATGGGAAGAAGAAACCGTATGCGTATGGGCATGGCCAGTGGGCGGCTCCTATGGAATGACGCATTTGCCCCTGCGCCCGATTTGATTTGATTTGATTACTCCGACTTGGCCACGTTTAGTTTATCCCAAATTCTAAACTTTGGCACATTAAATTTGCGGTATATGTATGGAGTATTAAATGTTGACGAAATCAAAAACTAATTGTACAATTTGGTTGTACTTTGCGAGACGAACGTTTTGAGCCTAATTAGTCAACGATTGGACAATTATTACCAAATACAAACAAAAATGCTCCAGTGTGCTACATTAATGAACAGTGTTTTCGGCGGTGCCAATTCCACCGAACTAAACATGGCCTTGGAGAGCTGACGGAACGGGGGACCCTCTCCTGGTCTGCGCTCTAGCAACGAATAATACACTCTGTTTGTTTGGTCTGATTTGGTTTATAAGTCATGGCTGAAAGTATTATTGGTTGGTTTGGTGTGAGAAAAAATAATGTTCGTTGATTAATAAGCCATGGCTTATAAGCCAGATACGAGCAAACGAACATGCTAACAGTCGACCATACGTACCGTGTAAAGGAAACTAATTCAGGGCTAAATTAATTAGATTAGAGATATTTATTTTATGTAAAGAAAAGATATATAGAGATTAAGAAGCGCTAGTAGTATACATCTATATTAACGAAAGACAATATATTCACTGAAGATAAAAATAGGTACAAAATTGATCAGGTCAAAGAGGCGAGTCAAAGGTCTTGCATTCGAAACATTGCACAGCCTATGAACATTTCTTCTTCTTCTTTTTGAGTGGAGCGATGTACATAAACATTGTGCGGCAGAACGACTTCAATATTGTGGGCCTACCGGTCGTTAGGTCATTAGAAGTGTTTTGGTCGTTGAGAAGTTTGGGTTCTAATAAATGAGAACCAAGATTCTACGAAGGACAGTTAGTAGAAATGATATCCAAAATTTTGAAATCATTCGGTCCGGTTTATTTCAAACATCTATAAAAGATAACAATTTTGAGTGTGGCTTCAAAGTTTATACCTTGGAACTAAGCGCGATAAATACAAGCATGATCTGTTATTCAGATTTTAGAGGCCAAAGATAGAACCCTAATCTGTATCCCTAACTAAAATATAATCAGGATTGAACTAGAAACCCAAATAAAAATAATAATTCAGGTTATATGGGTTCTTAATGGGTTTGTTTTCGGTTCAAAGTTCCCACTAAGGTGGTAAGGCGAGGTGCGGCGAGCTACCCCTTCCAGACACCTAGGTGTTTAAGGCATAAGGCGAGACGACGCTATACAAACACCTTAATATATAATGTCACTAGAATTTAGAAGCAAATTAAACTTCAATACCACCATTTCTTAGCATGTAATACCATAATAAGTAGTGTTGAGTACTGGTGCACAACATAAAGTAGCAAAATAGCAAATCTACAATCTCACCTCCCAATAGCAGCAGATTAGACTAATGACATAACAAAGCAGCAAGCCAGCAAGTAATCCAGTATATACGCGCCGATCCAAGCAAAGGAAGGAGCAGACCACAACAAAGAACAGAGGAACGAGTGGGAGCATAGAACAGAGGAACGAGGGGGGATTGAAAAGATGTACTTATGCTGTGAATCGCTGGCCAAGAGGCGGAGCAAAGGAAGGAGTTGAGGCGGGATAATGTGCGGACATTGGAGTAGTCACAAATCAAAGAGTAGAGGGGTGGGGGCACAGATTGAGGCGGGCAGACGGCAGATCAAGGCGGGCTGGCGGCGGCGGCTTCTAGGTTCTCCCGCTGCCCTCTTCTCTCCCCCACTCTCCTGTCTCTCTCCCCCTCTCTCCTCTCTCAAATCACATGGAGTCTTGATGCAACGCTTGCGGGAGAGGTATAGATGCGCTGCGCGATTCCCTCCCGCGCGCGCGATTCCCTCCCATGCTCTCTTTTCGGCATGCGCGTTTCCCTCCCGCGAGCGACTCCCTCTCTTTCACGCGTGTAGTACCTTCTCCCACGCGTGCGGCGGCCGCCCGATGCCTCGACGCCTGAGGCGACGTCATACACGACAAAGTCGTGGCGAGCCCAAAGCCTCGGTTTAAAAACCACCCAGACGCCTAGGCGACGCCTTAATAACAAGGCCCATATCTTGATATTCTACAAGTTTCCCAATGATATTTGTAGACCTTTTAGGTGTCCTTACCGACCATAAAACAATCCTAGATGCATCTCTCCAATAGATCTTTTCTCGGGAGTTGTTTGTAGTTTTTCAAGAATGCCACATATGATAGAATGCAATAAAACGTTAATGAAATAACCACCCTCAATGCATACCTTGGTTCTAATATTGTACAAACATTTAATTCTATGACTTATTTAGAGTTTGAAATGAGTCAAGAGAGTCTCATCTATATGAATCTCGCTTATTCTCTCTCCTCTTAAAACGTTACCATGCTACTAGAAATGCTTATATGACAACCTGTTAAATACAAATGAAACTCATACTAAGTTTGGCATTATGCCGCTGTGACGACAGCCACCATGATGACGGCGCGAAAAGGAATGCGAGTGACCGAGACCTAAGGGGGCTAATTGGCATGAGGGGGGGGGATGAATCCGATATTCTAAAATTAATCCTAAACACTTTTGTTTATGGACAGGAGTATTTCTACCCATAAGAGTATCCCCTCAATAGTTCTAAGTGTAGAGCCTCAAAGGCTAGACGAGGGTTGCCTCTGTTCCCAATCATCCTAAAAATGCTTCCAATTATAGTAAAAACCCCAAATGTCTCGTACTTATGACTACCACATGAGACACATCCGTCAATTGTTTGTGATCTCAACTCCTGGCGGCATGCTGGCAACATGAGATCATTGGAGACAACACGTCGTATTTAGCATCACGGTGGCTATTGCTGGTGCTGTGAGTTGAAGATAATAAAGCTGTAGAGCAAGACACGACACTGGAAGGATGGGTCCAAGGCGTAGGAAGACGAAAATTAAGCTGACGATAGAGAAGGAGGAAGAGCGGTGGTGCGCCATGGATCGTAGGAAGAGGACAAGGCGAGGCAATTGTCGATCGCAGGGTGCTGACGGTTAACAACGGTGGTAGACGGCACGCACCTCGTCATGACGGGGTGACAAAATTTTTGCCACGTCACCAATCAACCATGAGTAGGGAGGAAGGGATTGATGGCTTTTGTATATGCCCAAAACAAACTTGCGGCCCAGTTACGAAAAGGCAGCCCAGCCCAGGTTCACCCTTGCACCTGCCTTCCGTTTCTTCTCGCCTTGCTTTCCCCTTCAGGCCTTCTTCCCTTCTTCATCTCTCTCTCTCTCTCTCTCGTTGCGACGCCTGCCTGGGCGACCGTCGCCGCACTACACCAGGCGCCCAGGTCTTCTTCGCCGGCTCCGAGCAGCCACAAGGTATGCGTATGCACACCCACCCCTTCTGTTCCCTTCGCTTCGCTTGCCTTCCTTCCCTTCCCTTCCCTTCCCTTCCCTTCCCTTCCTGCTGTGCGAAACCGAGCTCCCAAACCCTAACTTAAGCTATTTGCCTATTCCTATTCGGATCTGATCCAATCGCAACTCTATGCAGTATGCATCTAGCGTCATGCCTACTATTAACTTCGACTTCTTCTGCAAAAATTATCGGATGTGCACCCATGTCCTTTACTGGGTCCGCCCCTGCGCAGTGTGCATCTTGTCATGACCACCGACCACCGATGAATGTCTGCCTATCTGATCTTGTGTATCAAATATTTTTAGCTTATAATCTCATCATGTGTGGATGCATGGAACGGGTATTAAGTTTTTGCTGGAAGATTTTCTCATAAATGTCTTCTGCATATTAGTTCATTGCAAGCTGATGAATTGTGGAAACGAGGATCAGTAAGAGGCAGCTAGGCCTTCTGCTTTTAGTGCTGCTTGACATGTATTTTGTTGGACACGACCTGTTGTTTTGGGGCCGCACCATGGAAGTTTTATAAGTCTGTAGCACTAGGCTAGTACAAGTCTATGTTAATTTCTGTAGTTTGACCTGCAAAACAATTGATTCTGTCGGATTGATTGAGTTGATACCTCATTTATGCTTTCCTCTGTTCCTCTCTGAAATTTTGTTCTCAATCCAGCCGCTGCTCAACAATCATCTCTGTCAAGGGCATGGGCATGGACCACATGATGGGGCTTGGTGCCAGAGCCGCCCACCAGATCTCCAGGGCTGAACCAATGCCTGACCGAAGGTCAAGGTTTTGGCAGACGGATGTGCAGCCTGCGCCTCGTATAGACATCATCTGCCCTCTTCCTTGCCGCCCTTCCCGCCCACAGCTCCTCAATTGGCCCAGCCCCAATTCTAACGGGTTAGTTCTTTCTTCACTCTCCTCTATCCACCACGGACTTACATGCACCATACTGACATTGAATAAAAATTTGTTGAACCTGCCTCATAGTTTGCATATTCATGTATGCCTGCTGCCTGCATACATGCTACATTTTCAGCGCCAGCTGGTAGGCCATAGGTTTGCATATTTTTGTATGCCTGCATACTTGCTAGATTTTGAGCGCCAACTGGTAGGCCATATGCTGCATGTTTGTATGTACTTTCATCCTTGCTAGGTTTTGAGCGCCAATTGCTAGGGCTTAGGTTTGCATATTTTTGAATGCCTGCACACTTGCTAGATCTGGAAGGCCAATCGGTAGTCCGTCTCTTGCGTATGCTCCAAGTAAGGGCAGCAGAAATAGTATTATTGTTTCGCGCCAAATTTTTCATGCAATGTAATGTCATATGTTTCAAGAGATCTGTTCACATAAGCTTGGGGGCCGCAAGCTGAGCATTAACGGACAAAACAGATAGTGTTTCATGTGGCGACAAAACAGAAGTACTTCTGGGTGCAAGGATTTTGCGCATGACATTTACAAGCTTCCGTCAGCAACATGTGCATATAGCGGCAAAAAAAAAAGGCAATAGACGTTACTTAGTGTTACATGTGCTGTTCCATAAATTTGTTGATAGACAGATATCTGTTGCAATCACACTCGTCCACATTTATTAGCCAAACAGAAACGTCGAATGCGGTTACATGTACTACTTGGATAAGATTATGTGTTTTGCCTGCCACATTTCAGATCACTTCATAATGTTTTTTTCTGGGAATGCTCGAATTTCTCGATAATTGCTGTAGCCAAGCATATGACTGGTCCTTTTGCTGACACTGTTTGTGTTCTGCGATTGCAGGGCACTCCCATTGTATAGAGCAGACCCCACTTGTGATATCGTTGATCTCATCCTTAGCAAGGTATGCTGCCATATCAATGTTTTTTTGGTATTTAAGTAGGCTGTGCGTGTTGTATTGCAGCATGTTGTTCTTCTGGATTATGATGGCCAACTCTGTCTCTTCTTTCAGAATGACCCTGATGTGGATACTGATTCAAGCAGCCAGGTGGCCTTTTTCTGTGGCTCACCTCCTGCACGCACTGACAACCCTGTTATCAATGACCCACAGTTTGGAAAGAAAACACCATCCTTTTCTCCTTTAGGAAGCTCTTTCGGAAAAATGGCAGCTGGAAGAGTTGAAGTAGGTTCTCCGACCTGCGGGGCCAGCAGCCCGAAAGTAAGAATCGAAGGTTTTGCTTGCGGGAACAAAGAGCCCCCTCACTGTGCAGTTACATTTGCCTGATGATCCGCATTGACCCTACCTAACCCTGTTTTGCTACCCCGCAACCTGTACATTTTCGCTGCCCAGCTGAGGATATAACTAGTTTCTTTCGTTATATAAGATGCTAGCTGCTCATTGAAGAGTCAAGTCAGAGTCGAGTCAGAGCGTTTGGTGCCCCTTGTGATTGTGGCTTTTGAAACTGCATGATCGAAGGGAGCATAGCTCTCGGATGTAAATATAGATGGAGGTGTCCGGTGTATGTACTAGATGTTGTATGTGTCTGCTAAATGTAGTAAGGTTGGATGGGTCCATATGTCGGTGTCTGTAAATACCGTCATGCATTTGGATGTAAATTGAAATGCATCTTCAGTTATGTTGCCATGCTGTTCATTGTCACTTGCGAGGCTTCTGAGGATGCTGCAAGAATGGTACTCTCTCTGTTCTAAATTACAAGTCGTTCCGACTTCTCTAGACACCTAGAAAAGCCTAAACGGCTTGTAATTTGGAATGGAGGGAGTAGTAGCAGCTTGAAAGCGGGTGGTCTTCTTATTAGTCGTTTTCTGTCGTGCCGCTCATTTTGACGATGCTGTAGCAATCGTTATTTGATTTATTTATTATCTATTTCTTGGTGATATGCACAAAAGCATGCGTATCTGATGCCGTAAGCTTTGGGATGGAAGAATCTGTTGGTTATTGGTACTGTCCACGGATCATGTTGGAATCCTTCACGTATGTGCAACCGGGAACAGAGCATTTGCAACAATTATCCCAAACTGGAGTCCTTCACGTATGTGCAGCCGAGAACAGAGCATCTGAAACAATTATTCAGAGTAGTTTATACGAATGAAGCAATTATTCAGAGTAAATTATACAAATGAAGTGGTCGAATGACATGTTATGTTAACTATACAACACCAAACTATACAACTAAATCTGACGGAGTCAGTTAAACTAAGGTGCGTGGATGAAATCAAATCGATGAACTGTACAATTGAATGGAATGAAATCCAAGCTAGGAATGAATGGAATGAATCCAATTAGCTAGTCGATGAATCTTCAGTCTGTTGGTTGTAGTAATAGTGTGCATGGTCGCTGAGCTACAGCTAGGAAAAAGACAGATTTGAGCCGAAACAATAATAATTCGGCAACTCAATCTTCTTCTCCGTAGCTAGCTAATAAGCATCCGTCATCATCGATCATCCAAAGAAGAAAGAAAGACGGATCCCTCATCTGAGGATGGCCCTGGAGTGCCTGAGGATCATGTGGAAGGGCGTCGTCGCTGCAGTCGCCGTCACCGGGCGCCTGCTTGTGCTAGTACTCAATGGAGCAGCAGCAGCTTGCTGGGCGACGGCCCTCGGCACCACCTTGCCCAGGCTATTCCGCTTGCCGCAGGGGGTGGGGGTTGCCGTAGGCGCAGGTGCAGTTGCTGGTGCTGCCGGGCGTGGCGGCGCTTGGTGGCGCACAGGAGTAAACGGCAGCTTGGTCTGCGACAAGACGCCGGTCCGGTGGTGCTGCACATGTTTAGGCGGCGCCGTCGTAGAAGAGGAGGACGAGGTGACGGTGATCGTCGCCGGTGCCGCTGTGGTGACGGTGGCGCGGTGCGCCGCCATCCTCCTGGTGACCGCGGCGCCATCGGCTTGGCGAGCCTGCTGCGTGCGTAGGACGTCGGGCAGGCTGGACTCGAGCAGCAGGACGGTGGCGCAGTGCTTGAGCACCTCGAGGTTCATGCGCGCGTCGTCCAGGCTCCTGTGCTTCTGCTTGCCGATGCCGAAGTAGGTGGCGAGCGTGGCCATCTTGAGGTCCCCCGCGCGGCGGCCGAACTCCGCGGCCAGGACGTTGAGGGAGTCGATGACGCCGGCGGGCTCGGGGGCGGGGCGGCCGATGTCGGCGAAGGCCTCGCGGATGCGGGGGCAGTCGAAGCGCTGGATGTTGTGCCCAGCCCACACGCGGCCTGGATAGGATGTTGTTGCAGTTGCAGCCAGAGCCAGGCAGGAGTTCCATATTTATATTAGTAATTCCATCATCTCATCGATCAGGCAGCTCATTAAGAATGCATGCATATGTAGCACCAATGCAATGCATGCAACAAGAAAGAAACGTACTTACGTACCGTCCAGGATGTCGAATATCTTGTCGGCCACGTCCTTGAAGGGCGGCGCCGCCGCGATGGCCTCGACGTCCGTGAATCGCCTGGTGACGGCGACGGAGAGGTCGCCCGGGCGGATGAGGGTGTCGTAGCTGCCCACCTCCACCAGCTTCCTGGGGCACACCAGGATGGCGCCGAACTCCAGCAGCCACCACCGCCCCGCCGCCGACGGAGCCGTCGTCTCTACGTCGAAGAAGACGATCTCTCTCATCGCACCTGTCGTCATGTCGATGGATTGATTGCTGGCTGCGTGCTAGCTGCTGCTTCCTAGCTCGATCGATCGATCGATCTTATTCTCGATCGATGAACGAATTGAATGTTCTATCTCTTATTCTTCCTCCTCCTGCTGGTCTGTCCTGGATCGATCGAGTTTGGGACGCAATAATCAAGCAACAAGTGCTTTGTTAGAGCACGTTTCCCTGTAGCTGCTAGCTAGGAATGGAATTCAATGCAACGGAAGCTACGAAGAAGAGGAGGAAGAAGAAGAAGCTAAAGCTGTACATCAATGTCTGATGCTCTGGCGGCAAAGCAGATCGATGCGATGCTGTATATATATATCATGTTTATGTAGTACTACTTGCCGTTAATGGACGGACGGACGTATAGATAGATAGAAGGACAAGCATATGTCGTTTATTCCTTGCGGGTCCGACCGGAATTGCTCGCTCGATGGATGGCTTCATATGTTGGGAACGAACGACGTGTGCTTGCGTACGTCTCGGCCGCTACTATTCATTCCTTCCAATTAACCGGCCGGCCGGGGGCAAGCAAAGCTAAGGAACTGCTAGCCCCACAGGGTACGCAACCAAATGCTGCAATGCAATACAATAAGCAACCGGGGCAGAAGCGTCTGTTCGTCTGGCTGAAAAAACGACGGATACTGATGCTGATTTATTGTGAGAGAAAAATACTGCTATTTTATTAAAATGGTACGGCTGATAAGTTCGAGCAAACATGGCAATACAGCGCAGGTCGTTAACGGATCGGTAGTAACTTGCACCATATAGCATTCAGCTGCAAATTAACATGTCTCAATCTCAACATATATATATATATATATATATATATATATATATATATATATATCCATTCATCCAGAGATTCGAATGCAGGCTGCTAAGCTACTTTGTGGGATTGATAGTAAAAGGTGTTCTCTTGCTTCCCTCTTTCCTCCATGCAAAGCAGAGCACTGCAAATTTAAATGTGTAACGCAAGCGTCACCTGGCTGCTGGTTGCTTCTCTTCCGTGCGTGCATGGGTCGCCATTCTACACACGCACCAACTAACTTAACTGCCACAGACACAACGGAGAGATAGAATATTCTCGCTCCAAGCTAGTAGCTTACCTTCCCATCCGCGTTACCTACTATTAATTAGTAGTTTCTTTGCTATATATATACTTTAAATCTTAGTACGCGATAAAAGAGCCCATACTTTTTAATATATTACTAAAATACTACTGTAGTAGTACTTAAAAAAAAGTATAACCATATACTATATGTATACTTGCATACTTGACATACATACTATCCTAGATGGTTTAGTATGATCATATACTCTGTCTATTCTCAGGGAGTAGTTACTCTCATGGCCCGACGAAGTGTATGTAGATGGAATATATCATCATATTAGACCATCTATAGTACTATATATGATAAGTATGTATGTATACTTAGAGTATATGGTTATACTTATTTTATATGCTACTATCATAATATTATATAATATATTAAAAATATGTGCTCTTTGAAAAAAAAATTAACATAATAAAGATATAGAGTATCTTAATATTAGTATGTCAACATAATCAAACTAATAAATGAGTATGTACAACTACGCAACATGATTTATTGATTATGAAAATAACTACTCCCGGGAGTATATAAAATGCACCCCCACCACACACACACACACATATATATATATATATATATATATATTGCATTGTTCTTCTGCTCTGCTAGCTTATATATATCCTAATAATTTGCGAGGCTGCACTTTATTTGCCACACCCTATCCACCACCTCCAAGATTCAGACATTCTTAGACCCTAGCTAAGCAGAATTTTATTTAAATAATAAAGCTACAGCCGTGGAAACACACACAACGTATAATAGGCGGATGCCACTACAATTTCTACGTGTTGGAAGTCCACTGCAACTATATATTCACCTATTTGTCACCGTGTGCCATCACAATATATATGCATAAAATTGCATCCATGCCGCGTTGTATGCCTCCACTGCCACGGTGCTTTGCCACCTCCTCTTTACCTTGGGGGCGCACTGCGATCTTGGCTCATTCTTGCCTCCGCTGCCCTTGTCGTCTGACTCGCACTATCGATGCCTTTGACGACCTCTCCATCGAGAGCAACAAAGAATGCTTTGGATTCTGATGCCTCTGACTTAGGGGAACATATTTAGACGATGCCACCGGCATTACTACATAAAAACTTATGCGAGGCGTTTGGGAATGGGCCTCGAAGGCGGTGAAATTTCAACCGCCTCGGTTAATGCCTGGATTAACCAAGGCTGGCATTTTATTAACCGAGACGGTCATAATCAACCGCTTCGCAAAATCGATTTACGGAGGCGGTTAAAATCTATTAACCGAGGCGGGCCCCCATTTTCGGTGGCGGGCCTCTTATAAGGCCCGTCTCGGTTAATATGGCCAAGCCCACCAGTAAGCCCACTAAGCCCAGAAATTAGGTCACACTATATAATGAAATGAAACGTTAAATCCACACTCTCTCCCTTACCTGTCTATCTCCCAGCCGCACTCTCCACCGAGCGTTGGAGACTCAACCGCGCCCTCCCTTCCCCTCCCGATTCCGGCGACGCCCCACCTCTCACCCACGCCCTCCATTCCCCTCCTCTCACCCGCACCCTCCCTTCCCCTCCCGGCGGTGCCCCTCCTCTGCCCCTCCCAGCGCCCCTCCCCCACTGCCGCAGCCCTCTCTCTCTCACTCCCTCTCCCTCTGTCTCTCACACTCCACAGGCATGGGCGCGTGGGCGGCGCAACTCCCATCTCTGCTCCCCTCCCGGCGCGGGTGCGGGCGCGGCCTCAGCGGCGACGATTACCAGGTAGGCTCGCCCCCTCCTCCAGCGCCGGCGGCGCGCAGGCCCGGTCCCCTCCTCCAGTGCGGCGGCAGATTTGGCGAGCGGGCCTCTCCAGCGGCTCCGGGCGGGGTCTGCGCGCCCCGGCGGATCTTGCGGCGATGGTGGCTCTGTGAAGGCCGGATCTGGTGGCGGGGAGGCCGGATCAGGTGGTGGGGAGGCTAGATCCTGTGAGCGACAGCGGTGGCGCGTGGATGGGTTCGGCAGGCCTATCCACGAATTTTTTTTATTAACTGAGGCGGGCAACTGGTCCGCCTTGGTAAATCAGTGATTTACCGTGACCTTGTGTTCGAGGCGGACGGGTTGCCCGCCTCGGTACACCCTTTTTGCCCGCCTCGGTTATGATTATCGTAGTAGTGCGACAGCGATAGTTAGAAGAGGCGACATGTCATATCTCAAACAACATGGAGATGAAGGCTGTGAGGCTATTCAGAAAGCCATGGACCAAGTGTTGCTGCCTTGGCACCTTCCACCTTCCACAAGGTGCTTCATGTATGAGCTCCTACACACCCAGGTACTCCACTGAGTTTTTTCTGTCTCGCATGTGCCACACTCATTGACCAGTCCCTTCATGCTAGATCGCCAACAAGCGCTAATAGACCGCTGTCATGGAGCATGCGTAGCACACATCAACGGCTTGGGAAACCTTGACCCATCCAATGTCAATTCCATCATCGCCGTGCTCAGTGACGTACAACACCATGATCAGTTCATCATGATGTCGGAGACCTAGCGCATCACCTATAAGGATGTCCTATGGCTCATGCTACCATGGGATTATTGGAGCTTGTTTCAATCCATATTTTGTTCCTCCTATATATGTCTCCACCAAGCACAAGTTGTTTCTCTTCGATTTGATCCATCGCCACTAAGGTTGATGTTGTTCGCACCCGAAATTAACAAGACCTAAGCTTTCTCAGAAAATGGCCAAGATGGTTTTGGAAACTTTATCCAATTGCATAACTCTCTTGAGATGAGAAAAATACATATGTGGAACGCCAAATTTGGATTCTAGACGAAGTAGCAATGTCCATTTGAAGATCCACCATTGAGAAATGAAACTGTTTAGGCCAATTCCAAAACCTAACTGTCGGTGCAGAAAGTGACCAACACGTAAATATTTATAGTTTTGCCATACGTTGTGATTGGAGGTGGCCTAGAACTCAATGACATAGGGTTTATATTAGTTTAGGCAACGTGCCCTACATCCAGTTTGAGTCGATCGGTGACTTTATTCCTGTGCCTAGGTGCTCGAAGTTTGCAGTGGGGTTACAAACAAGAAGGAGAAGGATGGGGGGTACAAGAGGTCCGGTTGGACTCCTGCCGGAAGGGCCGAGAGTGACAGAAGCCCCGCTATGAACTAAGTGTTCGAGCGTGTGCTCATGGTTCGAACCCGGTGGTTCTATGCCTGTGAACTTTTATCGATCTAATGAATCTGGAATGACTTGAATCTATCAACCTATCTGTTGGGAGAGAGCGCATCCCCTTTTATAGATAAAGGGATGTCTTTACAAGTGAGAGGGAGAGAGTACGTATGCTTCTAAGTCTTGCTACCCACGACGGCGGGTACGGGACGATTGTAGGTGCCCACAACACTATTGATGTCACTGTTGAATGTCAGATGCATATGGGAGGTCTGTGTTATCTTCTTCGGGTATGACAGACGTCGGCACCTATCATACTGTTGATGCCTAGAGGCATGTGAGGGCTTTTACCATGTTCTCCTGGTACGGTAAAAGTCAGCGCCCACAACACTGTTGATGCCCAGAGGCACAGGGGGCCGTATCGTATGGGAGTTAATGGCGCCCACAATACTGTAGGGGAAAATGCCGGCGCCTACAACACTGTTCAGGCTATGTTGTGTCAGGGGAGTACTGTTTCTGCAGGTGTATAGGGTATGGTCCCTGGTGTCGTGGCTTTGACTTGTGTGCCCTATCTTGCTTTCTCCGTTTATTCCCTGGTCCTTTCCAAGCGGGCATCCCCGGTCGGTTGGTTCCAGTCGGCTCTGATCGTGTCAGTCGGAGAAGAGTAGTGAGCAGGGGTTTGCCGCATCCTAGGTCTGAGACATGGGTCGTAGTCGGAACCATCGTTCGGCCAGGCCTTCCGGTCGGAGAGGCCATCCGGAGGCGAGCTGGTGGCCGAAGCGAGCGCTCCGGTCGGAGAGGTGGGCCAGAGTCGAAAACGGGTGCCATTCCTCCTCGGCCAGGCCTTCCGATCGGAGATCGGATCTCCCCTCTGGCCTGTCGTTTAGGTACTTGGGCCGGCCCATGAGTTGTGTGTTATCTGCTTGGGCCGAGCCTTTTGCTGGGAAGCCAGTCCGCGAGGGACCCCAGGTTTATGAACCCGACAGGAGCCCCCTGGCGATTCGGGCAGAATTGTCTGGGGTTTTTTTTGTCTTGACGGCGGGTGCGCGCGAGCGCACCCGCGGGTGTAGCCCCCGAGCCCCCAGGTGATTCGGGTAGGATCGCCTGGGGAGTGTTTGTCTTGACGGCGGGTGAGCGCGAGCGCACTTGCGGGTGAGCCCCCGAGCCCCCCGGGCGATTTGGGCAGGATCGCCTGGGGGGTGTTTGTCAGTGGGCGTGCGTGCGTGTTTTTTAGTTGAGACAGAGTTTGTCAACCAAGGCGTCATTGCGCAGCCGAGGCAATTCGTTTTTAGGGATCGGGCGAAATGAAGCTCGCGGATCCTGGCGTCGTTGCGCGCCGTGGGATCGGGTGAGTCGGAGTCGTTGATCCTGGCATCAGTGCGCGTCGTGGGATCGAGGTAGTTTAGTTTTTAGGGACCGAACGAGATGGATCTTGTGGATCCTAGCATCGGTGCGCGCCATGGGATCGGGTGAGTCGAATCATGGATTCCTGCCTCGGTGCGGCCTACGCAGCCGAGGTAGTTTAGTTTAGTTAGTTTAGGGATCGGACGAGACGGTGCTCGCGGATCCTGACGTCGGTGCGCGCCGCAGGATCAGGTGAGTCAGAATAGTGGATCCCTACCACGGTGTGGCCTACGCAGCCGAGGTAGTTTAGTTTAGTTAGTTTAGGGATCGGACGAGATAGTGCTCGTGGATCCTGGCGTCGGTGCGCTCCACGGGATCGGGTGAGTCGGAGCCGTGGATCCTGATGGGGCGAGTTCGGGGTTGCAGACCCAGGTAGTTTTTTGGAGTGCAGGCGTAGCCGGATGGGGCGAGTTTGGGGTCGCAGACCCAGGAGTTTTTTGGAGTACAGGCGTAGCCGGATGGGGCGAGTTCGGGGCCGCAGTCCCTGGCCTCGGTGCAGTCCGTGTAGCCGAGACAGTTAGTTAGTTTTGGGATCGGACGAGACGATGCTCGCGGATCCTGGTGTCAGTGCGCGCTGCGGGATCGGGCGAGTCAGAGTCGTGGATCCTGATGAGGTGAGTTTTGGGTCATAGACCCAGGCGTTTTGGTGTCTTGAGCCCTCGGGCCCTGTTGGGCCTTAGTAGGGGTCGGTTTGAGTTGTGTGCGTTACCCCGTCCTCGGTTCCTCACAACCTAAGGGGCTGAGTTTTGTCGCTTGTCCCGATCGCTCGGGCTTGAGTGACGCGCTCGGTGAGTTCGCTAACAGGTATGATCGAGTAGAATTCGGGTCCGTCGTTCGTGACGGGGTTGGCATAGCCCTCTTATTACATTCCACTGCTCCTTTACCTTCAACCCGACAGATGCCTTGGTCATTCCGGAGACCGACCCAGGTGGCCTAATGGCCTCCCCTCGATGGAGATTCTGTGGGTTCGGCAGGGGTTTAGGATCGAACGAGAAGGTTGAGATGACCCTGTCTGCCAGACTGGGCGGGGGGCGCATGGGGCTCATCTGCGTTTTTCTTCCCTGGCTCTGTTTGACGTGGGGCGGCCTCGAGCCCCTCGTGGGCCGGCCTTCGAACCCCGGTCGGTCATTGCTCATGTCGAATGAGGCAACTGCCGCTTCGTGACGCAACACGGAGCGTTGTGATGCATTTTGCTGCGCGTGCGATGCTTAGTTCCTGAGCCCCCAGGAGGTTCAGGGCCCGAATCATCCGGGGGGCATGAGCGTATGGAATGAATGCGCGTATGGATGTTTGAAATGATTTAAAATAAATAAAGAAATAGCCGGGGTCGGTAGTGTTAGCTTGATGACTCGAGTGAAGGGGTTTGAAGAGCTCCAATCAGAAATGTCTGATCGGAACCCGTGCTCGTTGTTCGTGACAGAGTCGACATGGCCTACATGGGGCGTCCCTTTGCTCCTTACCTATCCCTTGGTGCATTTTTCTAAGCCGTTCGATCGACTTTAGGAAGCCCGATGGTCTCTACTAGCGAAGATCCTGTTTTTGGGTTTTTCCAAGTCTCACCTGGGGAAGCGGAGGGCCGCCTGCGCTGGGTGACGCTTCGGTTCTTGTGCCCGGCGTGCGGTAGTGGTGGGCCATACCTAGGCCACGTCCTGTTTTACCAGGCGTCGTTCCGTCGGTCAGTGTGCGTCCCAATGGTGAGGGTGCGTCCCATCGTTTCCCATCCGTATTGAATGGGGAAGGTGGAGAGTTTTTGGCTCTGATCTTTTGCCCCTCTTCAACTGTCACATTTCCTCTTTAAATAGGGGGAGGGAGAGCGCTTCTCGTCATAGTCCTTTGCCTATTCTCCAACTATTGTCTCTCCTCCTTTCTCACCGGAGTGCATGTATGCCGCGGCGGTTCCTAAGTGAGAGAGAGGGTAAGCGAGGGGGAGGACTTACAGATCCTTTCGTGAATCTGGAGTGTGATGTCGAGCTGGGGGCTGCCTGGGGTGGTGCTGGTCGTCTTTGCCTGAGAAGGGGCTGCTTCCGTTGAAGGAGGTGGCGCGCTGGATCCATCTGCGAGGCCTTTTTTGGGATGGAGCCATGTATGGATTTTCTCCGGTGGATCTTCGCTGGGCGAGCCTTGTCGGAGGGGAAGTTGCCCAGGGTCGTGCTGATGGAAGGTTCTGTGCCTATAGCTCGGTGGCCGCATCCCTGCCCACGAGCTGCCTCGACTGCATGAGAAGGCCAGGAGCTGCATGCTCTTCTGCTGAGCATCTATGGGTGCGATGCCCTTGAGGTACCCGTTGCGCTCGCCGAAGTCGAGGAAGTGGAACCGGGCGGGTCCCTTGAGGTACCTGTTGCGCTCGCCAAAGTCGAGGAAGCGGAACCGGGCGGGTCCCTTGAGGTACCCGTTGCGCTCGCCAAAGTCGAGGGAGCGGAACCGGGCGGTGGTTCTGTCCGGCGGCGTGTGCCGTGGCCTCTCCTTTGGCGTCAGGCGATGTCGTCGAGTGGCCGCAGTAGTATTTGGATTGGAAGTAATTTAGAAAATGTAATAGTTGAGTTCGTGAGTGAGTCCCCGTGTGAATAGGTTTTGTATCAATGAATACATCACTTCTATTTTTGTGATAGAATTACTGTCCGTTCCCTGTTTTTATCCTAGTGTAGCCTTTGTTTTTGTCCTTTCTTTTTTGCACCTGCCCATTAGTTCCGTAGGCTGCAACTTTTTTAATAACCTGGGCATGGCCCGTGGGGCTCGGCTGCTCATAACCATATGTCGCGGCGGGGATGGTGTTACAAGTGAGAGGGAGAGAGTACGTATGCTTCTAAGTCTTGCTGCCCACGACGGCGGGTACATGACGATTGTAGGCACCCACAACACTATTGATGTCACTGTTGAATGTCAGATGCATGTGGGAGGTTTGTGTTATCTTCTTCAGGTATGACAGACGTTGGCGCCTACCATACTGTTGATGCCCAGATGCTTGTGAGGGCTTTTACCATGTTCTCCTGGTACGGTAAAAGCCGGTGCCCACAACACTATTGATGCCCAGAGGCACGGGGGGCCTTACCGTATGGGAGTTAATGACGCCCACAATACTGTAGGGGAAAATGCCAGCGCCTACAACACTGTTCGGGCTCTGTTGTGTCA
Source organism: Miscanthus lutarioriparius (assembly GCA_904845875.1). Taxonomy (NCBI): domain Eukaryota; kingdom Viridiplantae; phylum Streptophyta; class Magnoliopsida; order Poales; family Poaceae; genus Miscanthus; species Miscanthus lutarioriparius. The sequence goes on from CAJGYO010000002.1 coordinate 141,290,249, forward strand.
GGGGACTACTATTTCTGTAGGTGTACAGGGTACGGTCCCTGGTGTCATGGCTTTGACTTGTGCGTCCTGTCTTACTTTCTCCATTTGTTCCCTGGTCCTTTCCGAGCGGGCGTCCCCGGTCGGTTGGTTCCAGTCGGCTCTGATCATGTCAGTCGGAGAAGAGTAGCGAGCAGGGGTTTGCCGTGTCCTAGGTCGGAGACGCGGGTCGGAGTCGAAACCGTCGTTCGGCCAGGCCTTCCGGTCGGAGAGGCCGTCCGGAGGCGAGTTGGAGGCTGAAGCGAGCACTCTGGTCGGAGAGGTGGGCCGGAGTCAGAAATGGGTGCCATTCCTCCTCGGCCAGGCCTTCTGGTCGGAGATCGGATCTCCCCTCTGGCCTGTCGTTCTGGTACTTGGGCCGGCCCATGAGTTGTGTGTTGTTTGCTTGGGCCGAGCCTTTTGCGGGGAAGTCGATCCACGAGGGACCCCGGGTTTATGAACCCGACACTAACAGTTTTGACAACCAATTCTGAGTTATATTTTGACATGGGGTTTGAAGAGATTCGACTCTTAACTAGGACAACCTCCCAAGTTCCAACCCTATAAATATCAAGGGCCAAGGTCGATTGCGCCATACCAAATCAAGCTATCTTTTATATTTCACCCGTTTATTCCTGATTAAACCCTACTTTGCACCCCATGTGTTGTTCTCCTCTTGTCTCCATGTTATGATGAAAGAATCGAATACCCCAATAGGAAGGGGGTGAATTGGGCTCTAGAAATTTAAATCAATAATCTTAATTTGTGTTCGCTCGTTGCATGGATTAATCCTAGGACTAAAAAGATCACACTAAGATTGAGTCCTTGGGGCCATCATGCTACACATCTACTTAGATGAAAACATAGAAAATAATTAGAGGAACATGATAAGCAACTCTACCAACATCTTCACATAGCGATTGACACAACCTATGAGGTCAGAAACTAAAGGGAAGCTCATCCACTAAGGGCAGGGCTCTCTGAAAGTGATTCTCCATGAGAATCACTCCTCCCCAGCCAAACAACTAAATCTCGCATAAATTCAGGTGGACAGCAGGTAAGAATCAATTTTCCATTTTACACTGGGAAGTAGAAGCTAAAAAAACATGCTCTCCGCTGCTCCCTGTTCAAAACCCAGAAGAATCACTCTATGATCAATTCTCACCTGCTCCCCACCCTACACTACAAGAAATCTAGGCTTCTATGACAATTGCCAGATGACAGAGCACCTATCTGTCACAAACAACTGTTTATGACGACTGTTCATAAGATGACAACTGTTTATGATCAAGCTGTGTCTTTTATAGTATACTCTGCATGGGATTTGTGACGATAAATCAATGTCAAAGTTGATCGTCATAAAATATAGAACTATTACAATTTTTTAGAAAATATCTTGTAATCTTACGTGGCTGCTGGTCCACATGTCATGTGTCTTAGGTGGACTCTTCCCGTCCACGTCAGCTCCTAGTCTAATGTTAGGATTGCAGGGAAAATCTTAAAAAAAATCAAAAAATGTGACACACAGGGTTATAGCATCGTCGGGAAAAGCAAGATTGGTACACTAGTAGAGAACAAACTTTTGATTCAGCACATTCGTCTCGGCCCTGGGCTGCAGAGGACCTTTAGTCCCGATTGGTGTTACCAACCCAGACTAAAGGGCCTTTTAATCCCGGTTGGTGTTACGAACCTGGACTAAAGGTCCTCCAATGTGCTAGTTCAAAAGAAAAACATCACATCCAAGGTCACATGTGTTGTGTGTGTGGGGTGGAAAGGTACGCGCGAGACAATGCATGAGGTCTTAGGTTCGCCTCCCATAAGGCACATGAGTGGGAGACATTTTTTAGCCTCAGAGGACCTTTAGTCTCGGTTCAAGTTAACCGGGACTAAAGACGCCTTTATTCCTGTATTCTAGTTCTGGTTGGGAAACTGGATTAAAGGTCTTTTCCAACTGGGGCTGAAGCCACGTTGTGTACCAGCGTAGGTAGCGTCGTCTGAAAATTAAAGGCAGAATAGTCGTTTTGGTCACTGAACTATTGCTCGACGCTCAATTTTATCCCTGAACTTTCAAAACGTCCGTTTTAGTCCTCAAACTCCACTTCCAGGCTCAATTTCAGTCATTAAACTTAGCATTTTGGGGGCAATTTCATCCATAAACAACTAAAGTGCATTTTGGTCTTTAAACTTTTATTTTTCAACTCAATTTTGTCTATCCAAAAAGAAAACTTTATATTTTAGACACAATTTCATCCATGAATTATCAAAATGCATTTTTGCACAAATTCATCCTTTGTCTAGCACCACTCACGACATTGTTAGGTACTTTCAACATTTATATTTATATTCTAAGATGAATATAAATATAGATCTAAATATTCTTAAATATGAATTCTTTTTATCCTATGGATAAAAATAATTATTCTATACACATGGTTATTAGTTGAGCCTAACGCTAGAAGTAGCTGAGGAAAAAAATTGTAGATCTATTATTGTTTCAATATATCCATGTATTCTTAAGGAATAGCGTGTGAAGCAACTCTAATTGCTCCCACAAAAATCATTTATAGCCGGATATATACAAATGGTATCATTATAAGGTAACATTAAAAATAACATCTTGGAATTATTAATGGCTAGTAAAGAGATTTTGGATGAATATTATTTTTCTATCTCCAATCGCTCCCAAAATGCAAAGTTTGAGGACTCAAATGATCATATTTATAGTTTCAGGATGAAATTGAGCCTAAAGTGCAAAGTTTAAGGACTGAAATAATCATCATCATAGTTCTAGGATAAAACTGAGCCTAACAGTAGAGTTTGAGGACTAAAATAGCCGTTTTGAAAGGTTAGGGATGAAAATGAGCCTTGAGAAATAGTTTAGGACCAAAATAACTATTCTGCCAAAATTAAACTAAACCTTCGAGATTACATATTACTATTATGGGTGGTAGAGAGACGATATATACTCGTGAGAAAGCCATAGGGAGGGAGCCGGGTGGTTGCCACCAGCACAACACAAATAGCGCACGCACTCCATGCATATGTTTCACGTGACACGCCTATATATAGCGCTAACCGGTCGGGCCGCGGATGGCTACATATATGTACAGCAACATATATATATATATATATAGTTAATTAATAACCCTCATGCAGGAATAAATTCCTGCCTCCTCCGTGTTTAGCACGGTTCATGACGCCGACGTTTACTTTTTGTGACACTGTTCATCAAATTTTAAATATTTTCCGGTTGCTATTCGTCCGAATTTTTTCCTGTTCACTTTCGCTTTGTTCGCCGTTTTCAGAACGGGCGCAGCGGCAGCGCGCCTATACATGAATGGTGACATATATGGATGGATGCAGAGAGCTGGGCAACAATTAACGGATGGAAGGAAATGGACAGGCCGGCCGAGTCCACGCGAATTTCCTTGTCCTAAAATAAATTGTGTTGTGTGGCTAAAAGATCAAACCATCACGTACGGTTTTTGTTGACGGGGACATATATGTTGCTCACTTGTGTGGCTAAAAGATCATCTACACTGTAGTCTGTGCTCTGTAGTCTAGGAGAGATCCCCCTTCCTGACAGGTTTAATTAGATTTATTTACATAATACATATTTGCACATGTTTTTTAAACATATATATAATATAATATAATAGTAACGCTGCTCACATACACACGCATGTACTCACCTCTATTGACTATATATAAACGCACAGACGAACATCGTCGATCAGCTATAAACTAACAGATTTTGACATGCTTACCACTTAGTGAATAACGCCATTCTTCGTCGAACAAATCAATCAATAGAAATACAACACACATGCCAAGTACGTATAGTATGTGAACTTGGACGAAGAGATTCCATGACAACAAACCTGACCAACGGGCAACAGAGCTATATGCTTAGTTCATAAATTTATTTACTCATCAGTGTCATATCGGTCATATATATACTTCTAACCAGAGATGTATTTATTTCTTCAAAAATATCTACTATATCACAATCCATGGTTAGGGATGGCATTGGTCCCACACCTAGTGTAGGCCGAGTAAATACCCACTTGTGACATTTTGTCTAACATGTAAAATTCCACACCCACGGGGAGAGGTTTTGCATGTGTCCGCACGCGTGACGGATTGGATTATAATCCCTATTAGTTAGTATAAGTAGCCCATTAACCTGTGCTCCAGTACAGTCTAGAATCTTACGTTACACAAGTATTAAAAGTTTGGTAAAGACTTCATTACGCTCAGCTGGTTTGTAATCAACCCGCCCGCACACCCCGCCCACGCGGCCGCACACCCCACTCGCCCGCTCTCTCTCCCTCTCCCTCTCTCTCTCGCCCGCGGCACCTGGTGAGCTCCTCCCAGTCGCGGTCTCTCCCCGACGAGGACCTCCTTCGGCGAGTCCGCACCCATGCCCCACCTCCTCCCCATGCGGTCCTCCCTCTCTCCCCTTCGCTGCTGGCGGCAGTAACAGCGAGGTAGGCCTCCTCTTAATCCTCCTCTTCCCTCCTCCTCTAGATCTGCTGCTGCTTAGGGTTCTAGCGAGCTCTCCCCTTATCTTCCCCAACTCCAACGGGCTTAGAAGGAAAGGTTTGGGGGGGGGGACAGGAAGGCTGCCCAGGCGGTGGGATGCCGACGGGCGGTTTAGGGGCCTTGGCGGCGGTGGGGGCCGGCCGGGCCAGGTCAGGGGCAGAGCGCCATGGCCAAGGCAATCCTTTGGGGAGAAGGTGGCGCCATGAGCGAGCTAGGGTTTTGCCGAGCTCCATGGCCGTGGAGCTCAGCCAAAACCCCTAGCTCGACGCCGAGGGGGGGGGGAGGGGGGGGGGGAAGTAAGGCGGCGACGGAGTCAAGGAGGAAGAAGTTTTGCTGTGCTTTTTTTTTGCGACTAAGAAGGTGATGTGCGTGCGTGCGCACGGCGCACGCATAGCCACATCCTAAAAGTTTAATTCATAAAACGACTCAACTGATTCATCTGTATCCATTTCTTGACATAATACACATTTAGGTACTCTATAATCTATATTCGGTTCTGATAAATTTGTCGGTTACTCTATATATGTTTTCACCTTTGCATAAAACCTTTGTGGGGGGTTTAATATATATTTAGCCGACACCTTATCTTAAGTTATACTCCCACTGTCCTTGAATGAATAGATTCGTAGCTTAAGAATTTGTCTACAAATAAATCTATCTCTAGGTTTATTTTCCTCAAAGTCTGGATGTGTGTAGTAAATGCTATAATTAGTGTGTTACTGGAACAATTACCGACCAGTGTGCAACTACTATAATTAATGAAGGCTAGTATGGTCTTTTCTCTGTCGTACTAATATGTCTTAAACTTGCTAGAAATCTATTTATTTAGGGACAGAGGGAGTATCAACTTTTATTGCATATCTTTTGTGATATCATGAACGATGTATGTGCTTTCAAATTTTTATTATCAGTTGTTGCAATTTTCATCCATGTGTTCAAAATCTAGTGTTTATTGTATCTTTAATTCATAATTTCCCTTTTGTGTTTTATTGAAAAAAGATTCGATGTCATAGATTTCACTCTTAGTTACCACGTTGATCTTGAATTTCCTCAATCAAAGAATTATACATGTAGTAATATTGTTCTATGAAAAATACAGTGCTGAAAAAATTATTGTAATAGAGTTTTAATATAATTTAAAATTAATTTTACGGTCACCGTGCGTGGTGGCAAGAGTAGATATAGACCTGATACGAAATCGGCAAAAAGCAGTATGACTTAGGTTAACAGAACGACCAATCATGTTCATTTCAACTTATCAGCCATGGTACATTGTTTCTCTGTCACAACAAAACAATATCGGCCGGCTTATGAGCCGCAAAAACCATCGGCCGAACAGAGTAAGATGAAAAGCAATTTGTTCAAAATCTGTGGTGGTTATATAGAGCAGATAAAGCAGTATGTGTTCAAAATCTGTGGTGGCTATATACAGATTTCCACGTTGAAAAAATTGCCAGAAAAAAAAGAATTTGTGGAGCCGTCCTAGCTAGCTAGCTAGTGGCCTGAGCATATTAGTAGTAGTACTGTATATATAGAGTGCTGTGTAGCCGTGGTTAGGTAGATAGTCATGGCCATTGGTATTGTATATCCTAGCCACTGCTGTCCGCGCTTCGCTGTCGGTGATGTGCTTGATATAGGAAAAAATTTGAGAAATATGGCTCATGTGTCTAATATGTTTTCTCATCGTGTTGGTACGGAAGGTTGGTCCCAATATTGTAAATGAACATAGAGGTTGGTTGTCATTACATGGCGCCTATTCTAGGCTAGCAAATCAATGACATGTTAGTAGAAAGAAGTATTTGATGGAGTTAGGCTCAAGCAACTAACATACTTAGATTTAAAGCACAACATTGGGTAGGATTACATTATAGATGGAAATAGCAAAAACTACAACACAAGTACTTCTCCTAACGCGAGGGTTTACAAAAAAATGAATTAGGCTCCACTCCCCTTAGGTGAAACTACAACACGCATCCAACAACTACGGACGACAACAACGGCAAGAGTACAATACATGAGGACAGCGATGAAAAGCACTACTACTACGGGTACAACATCCCAAGGCAACTAATCTACCTTGGAACCACGCATCTTTATTCCTGTGCTCGGCGGATTCTTCTACCGTCCTGGCTATGGATCTACATCTTCTCGTGGTAATGGCTGAGTGAGAGGAACTAAGGGTTCTGCTTCTAACACTTCCGAAGGTGGAGGTGCTGACGGTTCTACATCACCGGTTGTCCTTCTTTCAGGCGGGTAGATAGGGATCCCCTCCAAGATCGGGGCATCCTGCCTTTCATCAACCAGCGTCCTCCGCTTGGCCCTAGTGAACAGATAGGCCTCACCCAGCTGATGAACATGCCGATCTTCGGCCTCCTTCAGAGCTTCTGACATGGCAGTCTCCCGGCTCTTAGCAGCCGCAACACTGGCATGCGCTTCGGCGAGCTGCACCTGGAGCATCCGAGTGAAGATCTCAGCTTCTTCGGTGTGCTGGAGGCACGCCCTCAGCTCCAAGGCTTGTCGGTCATACTACTCATCTAGAGCAAGCAGGTACGTGGTCAAGTGCACCACAGTAGGACTATCTTCTTGCGCATCTTGCCCTTGCAAAGCCTCCATGCGAGCCCTCCATGCCCGCCGATTCCTATCCAAGGGTGGAAAGAACCTCATGGGGGTATGGGCAATGGGCTCTTCATAGAGCTAGCAAAGGTACCGCAAGGCTTTGCGGGCCACAACCTGGTAGGTGTCAGTGAAGCTAAACCCGGTTGCGGTCACACTCCAGGCTTCAGTGATGTCGGGGAACTCTTCACTCTTCTCAATGTAGACGGTAACCTCACACCGATCGGTGCCATGCTTCTCATACTCATGGCCCTCATACTCGGGACAATCTTTGACTCTGAGCTTTTGCAGGGTGGCATGCAGGATTCTAGGAAAACCCTCAACGTTCAGGCAGTAACTACTAACCCAGGCTCTTGCCATTTCTGGCGGTGGCTACAAAGAAGGGATGAGCAAAAAGCTTGCTCAAAGGGAAAACCTAAGCGAGCTAAAGTGCGCCGAGTGGTGGTACCAATGGCTAAGCCAGGCTCTGCTTATAAAGGCGGAGCGGTCTGTGGTCCTGGCGTGGTTCACTTAGAACTGATGAAGATCACTACTTTTCGTCTTTGTCCTACAAGCATGTGTACTGCTTTTGTTTTCCCTTCCCATTTTAGCTTTAGTCAGTGCTTCCGCGTGGAGGCTTCCAGTTGTTCAGTGTCCATAGCTAACAGACCTAGAGATTGCCGAATTCTATATACATTTAATTTTCATGGGCGCATGCATCTTATGTCTTATCATAGTCGTATCCATCCTGGCTACTAAACATCTCTGCTTACTAAACATATCAATAGTACTTTGGTTTTTTACTTAGCAAATTGTGTTCTTGGTATGGGTAAAGGACATTGAAGTGTTAGTATTTTTGTGGGGATGGGTGCTAGTTGGCCTGAAGCCACTGCTGGTTTAAAGGCGTGCATGCATGCACTACTGCTGCCGTTGCCCCACTGTTGACGTATTCTCGTAAAGAAAGGACAGGCCATAAAATTTTACCTTCTCACAAGGAGATAAGAACGGGTACAGCTGGGACACCGGCCATGCATGCAAAGCAAGCAAGGCCCCAGCAGCATGCACGCACGTGTACTCGCATGCGTGCCAACCACCATGCTAATTAGGCACCGGCCATGCATGCACACCATCCGTCTATTAGATGCATGGATGCATGTGTAAGTACAAATGTTCCTGCATGGTCGGTGGATTATTTTTATCTGATGGTAAGGGGGAGATGCATTAAATATGTCCACCTGCCCGACTTGTTGTTATGTGATGGTAGCATGGAGGGAAGGCATTAAATGCGTCTACCTGCTTTCGACCCACCATGCGTAGGTGAAGATGTCCGGTGCTTTCAAATTTACTGAGCGAATTTCTGGATACCTTAGGGAATGGCCTCGGACACTACTCATCTCGTGCGGGCAAAAATCTTGCCGCTTTCCTTTTATTGGTCTCCGCGCCAGACTCAATGGTGGACTGCGCCAAGACCAATGACCGCTCTACCATTACAAAAGGCCTATCCTAGCCACTTGGTACCACCACTCGGTGAGTCTCAGCTCACCGTGGGATCGGATGGGACAATAGATCAGAGCAAATCCCATACTGTTCGGTGTGGACAGTTCGCACCAGTCATCGTCGAGTTCGTAGCCTACGATGCGATCCTGATCCCAGCGCAAACTCGAGCGACCGCGAGACCATACATTTTAAAAATCGATTAAAATTTATTTAAAATAGCCCAATATAACAACCAACTACTGTGTATATTAGTGCATCAAAGCCAACACGTCAACCCCGCGTTAGTTAGAAATCTAAGCTAGTCAGCTAGACATTAGTTAGAAATGCATGCTAGACATTATAAACCACTCTTTCAAGTCCAAAGATATCTAATGGACATTGGATTTTTTAACTTGCTCTCCCAATGAAATTCGAACACTACTGAATCATACATGGGGATGATATCCAAATCCAAATGGACCTTATCCAAGCATAGCCAAAACAACAAATAGTATCCAATTAGATTTTGGATGATCCAAATCCGCTGCCAGCTCTACAAGCAAATATCCAAGCTTTCTTTCTGATAGAGCATCAGGCTCACCTTTTTTTCTTTTGTTTTTTCCTTCCTTTCTTTCTTTTTCTTTCTTTCTTTTTTTACTATCTACACGATACAATGTGTGATACGTTCGCAAAGAACAAAATTCAGGAACAGATAGGCTAAACCTTTCCCAAAAAAATGTTACACTATTATTCTCCTTTTAACGATGCTGATACATGGTTCCACCAGAAACTATGCCTCTACAAGTCCTTTGCTGCGTGCTTTCTTCTTCCCACCTTTTGCTGCTTTTGAACTTGCTTGGGCATCCTCTTCCGTCTCGGTTTCTATCCTTGCAAACACTGGCTTTGGCTCTGACATTACCTGGCCTGCTTTAAGGCCTCCCCATTTTGTATCCTCCTAATGAAATAGCTGGAAATGATTACATGCTCTGGAAAATATTGAGGTAGATTCATAAAAGATTGAAGACTGCATTTTCCTGATGATGCCTGATTGTACTGCTGAGGATGAACATGTATAAATAAGAATGGGATCATACAGCACGTCTGTGATATAAGAACATACCCATCTCAACACCCTAAACTGGTCTTCTGTGAAACCAAGTTGTGTGTAAATCCTCAGAGGAAGGCTTGGAGTGATAGGAGATAGTGCGATTGTAATTATCCTCGTTGTCTCTAAAATAAGTACAAGATCCTGTAGATAAGTTGAGACAGATTAAGCCATGTAGTCATATCACAAAAGTACAGACGCAGAGTGCAATTCCTCTAGAATGTGTATCATAGCTTGCCAAACAACATCTGAAATAACAATCATTTATGGTTGCATCCAAACATTTCACAACAGTGGAACAAGTTTTGTAGAGAGCTAATAAGGAGCTTCATGCATCATATACATCATATAACATTAGATAAATCATTGACCTATAAGATTCATCGCTGATGTTCGATATCACAGAGAGTATACCAGTAATGGTGAAATCAGAGCTAGGATGCTGTCAAAACAGTCAGATGTATAACAACAATAGTATTTTGAGGCTCCAAGGGAGGCCACTTTCATAAGCTACAAACTGACTAGATGTTTTGACTTTTCAAATTCGTATTTTCAGCATTTAAGATTTGGCAAATTCAGCTGAAACATAGGTGAAAAGGTGAGAGTAAAAATAGTTTTTACATGTTTACCTTTGCAGCCTTTTCAGCACTCTCACCCCCTTGCTTGAAACAGGACCATGTGCTTGCTCATCGACGTACAAGTTTCCAAGGTTACCAATCTCTAGAACAGTTTCACATGCTGATGACAGCAAAAGATTTTCATACTGGTGTTTTGCATTGTCCACCTGTAAAAACAATTTCATGGTGATTCGAACAGAGACACAACAGGGCATGTGAATGTGTGGTACTTCTTAGGCAGACCATCATTGTTTCATGTGTTCAAACTACAGATGGACCCACCACATCATCGGCAACACTTGTTGACAGAGTAAAAAACAAATTCACTGTTGTAGACCTTATATTTTCTAAGTCTTTAAATCTCTATACAGTTGGTTATATACATACTAGACTACCGGTTCAATCACAAACACGTGGTTTATAATTAAATCCTTTATCCTCCACTCCTCAGTTTAAAAGGTACCATGAAAACCTACTTACCAGGTTTTCTATGTTATCTCTGAACAAACTTCCATCTGCAGCAGCAATTGAATCAAAAGCTAGTTTGGATTTACAATTCTTTTTTAGTAGCCCAAGTGTCCATTAAGGAGGTTTCCAGTTCAAGTGAGTAAGTGAGATCATTATTAACACGTAAAGATGCATAGGTAACACAAACAAGGAGCACCAAGTGAAGAAAGAAGGCAAATGACATAACAATTTCAGCACACATGAAAAGTATATACATGTTTCAGAAACAAAGGTAATTTAAGTAGAAACACCAATTGTATTAGCAAGATGAGCATTGACTATATTGATAAAGCGTTCTTCTGAATAGTCCCCATCATTGCCGAATTCTACTTCCCGCAAGAAGTACCTAACAGCATCAACGCCAAATCTTTCTACCAGATCTTTTGGTTCAAGCGTGTTGCCTAATGACTTACCCATCTTCATGCCATCCTAAAATTTTCAAAATAGAAGCCATTGGTGCACGAAATAAAAGTGACTTGCTGAGATAAAACATGAAAGGTGACTGGGAATCTATATACTTTTTTTGGACTTATGGTAGAGTGCTATACTGTCATCAGGGCTCTATAAGTGGAAACAAGTACAATTGTAAATAAGTAAGATCACCTTTGTCAAGAATCCATGACAAAAAACTGTATTAGGAACACTTAAACCTGCTGACATTAACAAGGCTGGCCAATAAACTGCATGAAACCGTAATATGTCCTGAGACACACGCACAAAAAGTAATGTAGATATGTGCCTCTGCATCTCTGTTCATGCAGAAAGGCGGTCATGGTTGTTTGGTTAGCAACAAACATTGTTGTACAAGCAAATCATTGAGCACGCGGTGTAAAGCATCCATGAGTGAGGCATTCGTTAGTAGAAGATGGGATCAAAGAGAGATAAGCACCATGGTGTCCATCACAGGTGGACCACGTCGTGGCAGAGGCGCTATGCCGCGTTCTTGTGATCCGGCGGGGCCGTGGGAGGATCAAGATAGCCGTGCTCTCCCGTAATCGGGATCACGATATGAGGTGGTTGAACAATTGCACTCACCGAATCGCTTGGGGTTCTTGGCGAAGGACATGGCGGCGCCGTAGTAGTCGGTGTACATGATCCTTGCCTCACGGGTACTTGGCCCGGCGCGCCTGCAGAGTTCTCTTTGAGCACTGCGTTGTGGTGCTCTGCGCCAGTCATTGTATCGTCTTGAGGCGCCCACCGCACATCATAGTCGCTGTTGTTCGCTCGTGTAGGGTCGGTATCTTGTGAGCACCTAATGGGCAGTTCCTGTGCACCACCAGGTGCGTGGCGCCGCCTTGATCACCTCTGTTGGCGTGAGCAGAAGTAGCGCCCAAATTGTTTAGTCACGAAATGTAGAGCGAGATACAAGAAACAATGGGGAGCAAGATTCGGTGACTGACCTCGGTGGCATCGGTGACCGTGGCGGCGGCGTGTGGGAACGTAGGTTTTAGTGTCGCCCGTGGTCTTGCCCTTGAAGAAGGCGTGGTCTGTAGTTGTTTTCCCAATCTCTCCGACGAGGAACAAGGACTTGCTGAAGTACTCCTTGCACTCTGTTGTCTCAATTCATTCGAGCGGAAAAAGACATTGCAATCAACACGCGCACTTGAATCTTAATCATTGGAGAATCTCTTTTTCTTAGGACACTCAAAATCCCAAATGCAAAATCAGATTTGGAGTACTTGAGAAGGCCATGCAATGCGAAGGAATGGACTTTTGGGGAGTCAGAGTGATGGCTTGAGTCGCTTGAACCAGCCGAAATTTGGACGCCGAGGGAGAGGCTGGTCCAGAGCTTGCCTGACGCTACCGATCTCTGGAAGAAGGGTGGATCCATGGCGGTGGCGCTGCCGATGGTGAAGTTGACGCCCAAATGAAGGTCCTTGCCATGGGACTGCGGTATGGTATGGCAGCAGCAGCAGCAGAGCAAACGCTTATTTGCCGCAGTGGGCGACGCGCAACAAAGGAAGTCGTGTCGAAACCCGCAGCAACTGCTGTCTTGGCGTCTGCTGGCCACAGCCAGGCCAAAGCTAGGGCGGTGCCAGCCCTACACTTTGCTATGCTCCCCTACAGCAGGCTGCACCAGTATGAGGTGCCGGGAGGGGAGACCACGCAGGGAGGTCAAGAGGTCATGGCGGAGGCGACGGCGAGGAGGGTGGCTACGGCGGTGACAGGGTCGTGGAGCTCGTCGGGGCTAGGATTGTAGGGGGAAGGAGGGAGGAGCAGAGGAGGGGGAGGCCAATGGGGGAGGGACCGGTGCCGGCGGCGAGATGGAGCTCGTCTAGCTAGGGTTGGAGGCGACGGGTTCGGGTGCTGTGCGACTGAGAAAAGGAGATGGGGATGGGATAAGAATCGGAGACGGGGACGGGATGGGAGTCGGTGCATGGTCGGTGGCCCATCCAGTGCCGAGCGTATAAGCATGGTCGGCACATGGTCGGTGGGTAAAGAGGAGAGGAATTAAATGTTCATCTGTCCGACTTGTTTTTATCCGACGGTAGTACGGAGGGGATGCATGAAGGCTGTCTATGACGCGCTTCATCTGAGCCGTGAAATTTCTATCTAACGCACCAGCTAAATAAAACGTACATGGACACTCTAGGAGGTCGCCGATTCGACGCGCCATATTAAAGATATATGGCACGCCGAATCGGCGGCCTCCCAGAGTGTCCACGTACGTTCTTTTTATTTGGTACGTTAGATAGAAATTCCATGGCACAGATGAGGCGCGTCAGAATCGGCCTTTCTCCCTGCATGGATGCATTCAATGAGGTAGGGCTTCCCTGGTGATTGTACGTCGCATGCAAATGGATGGTGGCGCGTAGTAGGGGAGACGGATTCTCGGCATGCATGGCCGGTGCCGCACGGTGGTCGGCACGCATGCCAGTACGATTCACCGACCAAGCACTTACACATGCATCCATCGTTTTTGTTTCGTCCTTTCCACGTTCCAGCCCTGGGAATCCCGTCCCTAAACCTCGGCATCATTCAATCGTCGGTGCCTTTTGTATTCTTCACGCTACGGACTTCCCCGGCTGCAACGTCGCAAGCGGCTCTGCCCCCTCCCCTCCTTCCGGTACTGGCGCCGACGAGGGCCCCCTGCATCCGGCGGTGGCCACCCTCCCCGTCCCTCCCTCCAGTGATGAGGAGGATCCGTGCAGGGGCATCGTGGATTGATCCTCTTCGAGCTTCGGCCTTCATCCTCCACCCCATCGATGGCGTCAACGGCCCTCACGCTGCCGGTGGCGTCTCTGCGTCTGCGTGCCGTGGTTGGTGGCAGCACTGATGGGTGGATCCCCTGGCTTCCCCCGCAGGAGGCTGGATGCATCGGTGGCGGGTGGCCAGCGCTCCAAAGCTGCTCCTCCTCTTCTGCGATGGCGTGCCCAGGCCCGCACGCTCGGCGTTCCCTGGTGGCGTGGTCTCCCCCGGCGGCGGTGTCATCGAATCACGTTTTCAACCAGGACGGCATGGCTCCTCGGCGACCAGCAGTGGCCCTGCACGGCTACACCACAACAACGATGGCGTCGTCGTCCTGGTTCTCCCCCGGTAGCAAGATCCGACGTCCTAGGTCTCTGGTGGCCAACGGAGGAGCAGATTCTGTCTTTTCTTTTTGTGAATAGCATCTCCCATCCTGGATCTGAAGAGCATCGTCTCTCTCTCTCTTTCTCTGTCTCTCTCTCAACTGCTACTGATGTGCTTGCTTTCAGAAATTTTCTTTTCACGATGAATCTGATTGTTTTTTGTGCAGATGTGATGAATCTGATTGTTTTTTGTGCAAATGGCGGGGGAGGAGGAGAGGAAGCGGGTGCTGGTGACCAACCCTTGAGCTAACTATGATTATGGATGTTGTTGCAAGATTGATCCTTTTCCTCAGTATGTTGTACTCACTGATTACTTTCCTTACATGTTCAGGGTTCAATTACATTCCATGATGTCATTGACAATGCCCACGATGGTGGAGTGGCTCAAATAAGGTTAGAAGGAGTGTACACATGGCCTTTTAGACAACTCCGCATGGTAGCAAACAGGTAACTGCCTTATTTTCTCTTTGTAACTGAAGGTCTGTTTGAATTTCATTCTCCCGTGGAAAATTTCTTGTTAAATATAAATATTTTAGACGCCCTCCTTTTGTTGTATGACCTAGTGAAACTTTATTTTGTCCTTTTTACTTTTTAGTGGTGCAGATGGTGAACCACTTCAGGAAGATGATTACTTTTTGTCAAATCCATGCCATTTGGTAAGCTCACAAATTTAGCTTGTTTGTTTTTGATGAGTAGTACATATGGATATCATTTCATAATGTATCGTTCAAAATTCTGTTTTTGCTTCCTGAGTTTTCACAAGCTTCTTGGTATCCATCATACCTTTGTCTAAGTTGTCTTCAAATCAAATGTGCATTTATCTAGTACCCAGAAGATCTCTTATAATTAGTGAGCATGTTTATGAAATATACTTTTACCTGGTTGATTTGTAACAGCTGCGGATTTTCTCCTCTCAAGTGTTCCAAGAATCTTCTGAAGAGAAGAGCCAAAGGAAGAATTGTAAGATTCAAATTGTACACTCAAATACTATATATCGCCTCCTGCAATTTTTGATGTGTGTTATTTCCACCTTACCAGCTCTCACATATGACATGGAGAAACATTGCAACACAGAAATAGCTGCTAAGGTTGTTCGTGTGTCATCTAACCCAAATGGTATGTAATTCCTTTATTCCACAATCAATTTGTTGTGTTTCATCATAATTTACATGTGGCAATACTAAACTGTTAGTTGGTAATTTCCTCGTATTCAGTTATAGCTGAAACAATATGTGCTTTTGTAAAAACTTTTTGTTTAACTAGATGGAGAACACAATACATGGTCCAACAGACCAAAATACGGTGTCGCAGCACCTTGGCAGATTCTGGACGCTGACTTGTTTCGATGATTCCTGTTGATTCCGAAGAGATTTTGACGTGAAACCACTTGGGTTGGCTTCCTTATGAAATTATCTTTCCATCCATATGTGGATCGTCGAAAACGGAGTCCGGATGCGTTCTGGGTGACCAGTTTAAGGCAGACTGGTCCTGTAGGCCGAGATGGATTCGAACTTGATTTGGGCCTCCACCTTAGTGACTCGAACCGGATGAGCTTCGGGCCTCCATCTCGCTTAGGACACCCTCACTGATCTCCTTGGTCTCCATATGGTTCTTCAAGCATGGTCATATGTATGGAGGTCATGTCCTCATCAACATGGGCCTCCCGTCATCAAGCGATGGTGTCCATGTATGCTTTTTCATTTTTATTTTTTATAAATACAGCGTATACACTATATTATATAGTATATATATACTACTTGCCACCGGTTTTGCAGGGTACGCCGGTGCATACCCGGCATACCCTGCGGCTCCGCCACTGTTGCCACGGCTAAGCTTAGTCAAGTCATCAAGTGTAACGAGCCACACTTCTTATGGCGGAGAATTTGGACTCCACAAAAGTGAAGTGTAACGCGCCACACTTTTTGTGACGAAAACTTTGGACTCCACAATAGTGAGAAGTTGTGGCTATAAAATAAATCTACAGCATGTGAGACGGTGCTAAGAAAACATGACAGCTGAAGTGGTCAAACAGTGCAAAGAATCAAAGACTAAAGATTGCTCGACGAGTTTGCCCATGAGCCCATGAACCAAACAAGTCCATTTAGGGCCTACAAAACTCTTATCCAATTATTTTACTTGTAGAAAACGAAGAGAGAACATCCAACCGTGTAACCCAAATGTTAAATGACTACTAGAATTGCTCAAAAAGCGTTGACCATTGCTCCCTCCAATCCAAATTATAGTTTATTTTGCTTTTTCTGAGTCAAACTTCTCTACTGCTACAAATAGTTATGCATGCATAGGTTCATGCAGCGGGCGAGGTGATTGATGGCAGCGGGGTGACCCTGGTCTGGTCTACCACACCACAGCACGCCATGCATGCACCTGCAACTGGTCGGTGCAGAGGCGGACCAGGCCATGCACCTCGGGGCGACGCGCGTGGGACTCCGGAGCACGCGTCGTGCATAGGCGCGGGCGATTGTCCGTGCTGGATCGTACCCGTAGAAAATCGAGTGCTCACCGCTCGAGAAACACTCGAGTACGGTATAGTTTTACCAAAAAAAGGTAAAAAGATGTGGGTATCAGGGTGTGGAATAGATAGACAACAGAGCAAAGCAAAGGGAGCCATGCCTGAACAGAGGTCACTGGCATCCTCATGGTTCAGATAATTCTGAAAAGATGTTGCGATCTCACTTCGTACAAAGGTTGGCGCATATTGTGGACAAGAAAGGGAATGAAAGAAGAACACCTAGGAAAAGTTAGCCTTGGGTAGTAGGGAGTGCTTAGAAAAGCCTGAGTGGATGTCAAGTCCCAAGCACTATGCCCAGCTTGAACACACTACGCACGTCGGGTGACTGTCACCGCGTGCCCTACGGACGCCGTCGGTGTCGGGCCCGTTAGCACCTTGTCCTCGCATGGCCACGACATCATGCCGCACTCGCCGTCCTCGTGCACTGTGCGCTTCTACTTTTTCTGTCCTTCGGTCCGCTTTTGATACTCGCCCTCGTCCCCATACCAGACCTCCTCCCTTCTTTCTTCTTTTGGGGACAAGGCCGCCCGCACGCCTCCCTCATCGAGCGAACCCGCTCTCCTCTCCTTTATCCCCCCCTCCGCTCGCTTGCGCAGGAAGCACGCCATGGCCGGTTGTATCCCCACAGCGTGAACCAGTAGTGTATCCCATCCATGCCATCTCCACTTTCGGTGCGCTGCGCCCTATCTACGTTCGCCACTATAAGATGCCTTGGTCCTTTCTCTTCTCCTTCATCCTCGTCCCTCTCGAATTCGAAGCAGATCTAAGAGATCCCGTCGTCATTGTGGAACTAGGTTCGTTTAACAGAGGTGATGGTGTAATCTGAGAAGAAAGGATATGGTTTTCAAAGAAGTTCAAGTCTACCGTTGATTAGTTTGGTCTTAGGGTTAACGATGTTTTACTTCTCAGTCTCCTTTTTCTGGATCTGTTGGTCATACGCCATGTTTTGGATAATCATTATCTTGTTGTTTCTCCTTTGCCCTCGTCTATTCCGACTTCTGGACTAACCCTTGGTTGTACTAGGTTGCTCTTAACCATATAACTTTAAATCCCGGTGTAATTTAGTGTTCAACGCCGTGTAATCTTTTGTGTGATTCCAGATTTACGAAATATGTTGTAGTTTCGCCTAAGGGGAGTGGATCCTAATTCACTTTTTGTAAACCCTCATGTTAAGAGACATACTTGTGTTGTAGTTTTTGCTCTTTCCACCTATAATGCAATCCTTGCCAATGTTGTACTTTAAATCTAAGTGTCTTAGTTGTTTGAGCCTAACTCCATCAAATGCTTCTTTCCACTAACATGTCATTGATTTGCTGACCTACAATAGGCATCATGTAATGACAACCAACCTCTATGTTCGTTTACAACATTGTAATGAAAAAAACCATGTTACATTTCTTTCTCATATTTACCCGTTTAATGTACCAAATAGACCAATCTTTCGTACCAACGCGATGAGAAACATATTAAACGTATGAGCCACCTATACCAAGCACATCACCCGCAGCGAAGCGCGGGCAGTCGTGGCTAGTATCTTTAATGGAGTAGTACATGTAACTACTACTAGTGGTAGCTTTTAATTTGGACATCAGCAATGGTTGGAGTTGGATATAAGGCCCCGTTTGGTAGAGTTTCACTTCACTAGTGAAGTCATTTTTTTTTGTTTTAGCTACACGAACAGCTCTACCAGTGGAGCTGAAGCGGTTTTGGTAAACCATTTAGCAAAATGACTTTCCTGTGAGAGCATGTTTTTAGAGGCCTGGAGGAGGAGCCGGGAGAAGCCACTATTTTTGGCTCCTTCCCACCCCAAAGCTCTGTGAGAACATGTTTTTAGAGGCTTCATCAGTGAAGCCGTTTTATTTTACCTTGTTTGACAGAAAACGGCTCTAAGCAACTTCTAAAACCGTTAAAGAAATCCTGCAACTTCTAAAACCGTTAAAGAAATCCTGCCAAACAGGGCCTAACAAAAAGACGACGGTGGCTCCCTCCGCCTGTCCGCCAGCCGCCACCGCGCCTCATCAGCGATAATCAATGAGAGGACGCTTGTTCGCCGGCCATCTCCTCCGCTCCGCTGTTGCATCAACACATCGTCACGGATGACTTTGACTTCTCTTGGCCTACATACACTCTACTAGGCGGTGGTTGCCGTCCTCTGTAGAAAGCCACGATCAGGGCTGTTCTGATCATTCAACACCACGCAAGGACCCAAGCTAAGTGGGTGTTGGGATCTATGGACTAAAATTTAAGAGGTGTCACGTGAGGGTGTCGTATGAGATATTTAAATACTAATAAAAAAATAAATTACAGAATCCGTCAGTACTTCACGATAAGAATTTATTAAGCCTAATTAATTTATCATTAGCACATGTTTACTATAGCACCATTGTCAAATCATGGACTAATTAGGCTTAAAAGATTTGTCTCGTAAATTAGTCGCAAATTGTACAATTAGTTTCGTAATTAGTCTATATTTAATACTCCATACATATATCAAACATGCGATAAAACAACGACTAAAATTTAGAAGAAATAACAAACAGCCTCTTAGAAGGACCCATGCTTCGGCCTGCCGGTTTCCTCTGCTGACTCTGATCTTTTACGACCCTTAATTAATGCAGGCAACTACGCAGGCTAACAAGGGTGTTTGCTTCAGCCTAAAGTGAGTCTAAACGTTTGGCACGGAAGAGCGGTGGGTAACAAGCTTGCAACAACATATGCATAGTGACATGGATGCAGTGCTGGATGCTGTGCGAGACCACGCCCACTCATAGATGGGTAGGTTGTTGTGGTTGCCTACATAGTATCATCATACACTACACATGCATATCCATGCCTAAAGATGGCAACGGGGATGTACTCGTCAGGTATCGTCGGAACGTTCTCTTCCCCACTACGAAGAATTCATCCCGTCCCTGTCCCCGTTAACTATCTCGGGTATAGATTCTTGCCCATCGCCGTACCCGTCGGGCATTGGTCGGGTAACAGATACCCGACGGGTACTGCATACCCGATAAACAAGGACACTTGAGGTCGCAGCTTTGCAATCGGAGACGTTTCTTCTTCACCCGGGTATAAGTGTCGGAGTCTCGGAGATGCCGAGGAGAAAGAGCGAGGTTGCGAGGAGGACGAGCAAAGGTGGCAGAGAGACCGAACTAAGGAAGCGAGGGGCACGAGCGCTCGTGAGGCAGGCGTGCTTGTGCTGCTGGCGGAGATGGTAAGGAAAAATTGAACTATGGTTCATAGAACACACAAACTATATATATGATTGTTCAGATTTGAGCCAAAATACCTATGTTGAGCTTCTTTGGGCCTAATACTCGCATGAAAACTCAAATAGTCGGGTTCCCCAACGGGTAACGGGGACGGATAAACAGGGAACGTTCCCGTACCCGCTATACCCGTCGGGGATGGATTCTTACCCATTTAGATGCTCACGGGTAAAGATATGATCCCATCCCCGTCTCTTAATGGATCAAATACCCGTCGGGTATCGGGGCCCCGTTGCCATCTTTATCCATGCCTTCAATAATCCTTCCCTTCCTTCCCTTCCTTGTTCACTTCGCCCTTATTTAGTTCGTCCGCTAAAACTTTACCCCCTGTCACGTTGAATGTTTCGACACATGCATAGAGTATTAGATATAGACTAAAAAAATAACTAATTGCACAGATTACGACGACTTTGCGAGACGAATCTTTTAAGTCTAATTAATCCATGATTTGACAATAAAGTGCTACATTAACAAATGTGCTAATGACGGATTAATTAGGCTTAATAAATTCGTCTCGCGGTTTACCGATGGATTCTGTAATTTATTTTTTTATTAGTATCCGAACACCGCATGCGACACCACATGTAATATCCAATGTGACACCCAAAAGTTTACACCCTGTATCTAGACACCTCCTCATTCACTAGCTATATATACAGAGCTAGCGATACATAAGATCATCATCTGCATATGCTGCAGTCGTAGCAAGAGAAGCAGCAGCAGGTCCAGGAATTAAAGAAGATATTTTTCCAACAACAAACGAAGCTAAGAAACAGTAATAACCCAGTAAATACATGGAGATGCTGCAGGACGAGGCGGTAGTCGTCGCGAGGCCGAGGCCGAGGCCAGAAGCAGCAGCAGCGGTCGTCGCCGTGCGCCGCATGAACAGCAGCAGCGACGGCAAGATGTGCTACGCCAACAACTCCGACTTCCAGCGGGTCATCGCCTCCGTCACCAAGAAGGCCAGGCAGGAGCTGGCGGCGGCGCTCTACCGCGCCCGTGGCCGCCCGGACTCCATGGGCATCGCCGACCTGGGCTGCGCCACGGGGCCCAACGCGCTGCTCATGGTGTCCGACGCCGTCGAGGCCGTGCTGGCGGAGACCCACCTGCACCACCACCCGCCGCCGCCCCAGCTGCACGTCTTCCTCAACGACCTCCCCGCCAACGACTTCAACGCCGTCTTCCGGCTGCTGCCGTCGTCGCCGCTCGCCGCCACCGGCTGCTGCCTCGTGTCGGCATGGCCGGGCTCCTTCTACGAGCGCGTCTTCCCGGAGGCCAGCCTGGACTACGTCGTATCCTCGAGCAGCCTGCACTTCCTGTCCAAGGTACTGATCGACTCGTAAGTGCACTGCACTGTCGATCGATAGATATACAGATGATGAAATCATTTGAAATGACAAGAAACGACGATCGAGACTGACTTGCTAATATAACTTCGATCATGTCTGCATGCACAATTACCTAACAGGCGCCGACGATGAGGATGGAGCATCCCAACCTTGGTCGCGTCTACGTCTCCGAGTCCGGCCCCGCGGCGGTGCTGGACGCCTACCACTCCCAGTTCCACGCCGACTTCCTCCGCCTTCCTCTCCTGCCGCGCCGCCGAGATGAGGCCCGCGGCCTGCTCCTCCTCACCTTCGTCGCCAGGAGGACCGCCCGCCCCACCGCCCACGACTGCTACCTCTGGGATCTCCTCGCCGACGCTCTCATGGACATGGCCGCCGCCGGGCTCGTCGACGAGGACCAGGTCCACGTCTTCAACGCGCCCAACTACAGCCCCTGCCCCGACGACTTCGCCAAGGTCATCGCCAAGGAAGGCTCCTTCACCGTCAGGACCATGCAGCTCTTCGACACCACGCGCCGCTGCCTCCTCCTCCAGGCCCAGGCGGACGAAGACGAGTTGCCGCGGTGGCTAGCCATGGAGACGGCAAGCACCGTTAGGGCGGTCGTGGAGCCCATGCTGCGGACGCAATTCGGCTGGGACGCCATGGACGGACTCTTCTGCAGGTACAGCCTGCTGCTCGAGGCATATACTACCGCAGCAACACCAGCAGAAACAAGGACGATCTCACCAACGTCTTCCTCGTCTTGGAGAAGAAACAGCACTACTAGTGCTAGCTATCTGCTGCCATGCATGTACAACAGCGCGCTTTTTTCTAGCTCCAATCTTCATCGACGATCATCTTCCTGTTTCCTTTCTTTTAGAAAAAAGATTACATGTGTTTACCGTCGACTAGTACTAGCTTCGATCAATTCCGTCCTTCTTACTTTGCCCTTCAATTCGTCGATCTATCCAACGAGGATCATGGATAAGTGTGAGCTTCTCGATACCTCGGTAAAAAATCCGGAGTCAACAACGAGAGTTTGGCCCGTTCGCTTCGCTGAAAAAACAAGTCGAAACACTGTTCCGGCTGATTTGTTGTAAGAGAAAAATACTATTCCGGCTAAAAAACAAACTGAAAAATACGAATTATAAGATAAGCGAACATAACCTTTGTATCTTTATCTTAACTAGCAAACATGTTCGTGTGTTGCAACCGGGAATCCAATGGTATAAGAACTGGACTCCTTATCATTGCTAGAGGCTTGCAACTGGAATTCAATAGTATAAGAACTGGACTCTGTATCATTGCTAGAAGCTTGCAACGGGAATCCAATAGTATAAGAATTGGACACGGACACCGTAGGGCCAGCTGTGCCGCGGTGGCTCAGGACTCCAACGTCTTCCTCGTCTTGGAGAAGAAACAGCACTAGTGCTAGCTATCTGCTGCCATGCATGTCCATCAGCTTCATTTTTCTAGCTCCAATCTCCATAGACGATCGTCCTCTGTTTCCTTTCTTTTAGAAAAAAAAATTACATGCCTACGTGTTTACCGTCGACTAGTACTAGCTTCAATCAATTCCTTCTTCTTACTTTGCCCTTCAATTCTCGATCTATCTTGTGCTTTTGGGGCTAGAAGCGCGATATCTTGGTAAAAATAATGGAGTCATCGATAGGAGTCTTGTATCTTTATCTCAATTAAGCTTCCACATTTATATTTATATGTATATTGGTTGCGTGCATACTTTTCTAGCTTAATTTGATAGCCTAATTGATAAGGTTGGAACCTAAGGTGCATAACTTTTTTGGTAAAAATAGCAACACACTCAACAAAACTTTAGTTACATATATATCTAGATAGATTATTTATTGCATATGTTTTAGCTAGATGGAAGTTTAGAAGTAGATTTTAAGTTGCCTATAATTTATCCCCTTTCTTAGGTGTCACGGTCTCATAAAAAAAAATGCACGACATCCTAGTTGGATTTCATATCTGACTTCGGTGCCTATCAGGGGCGTCTCACATGCCTTTATGTACTGCCCTGGCGATCACAACCCTAGTTTTAGCAACAAACCGACAAAGGGTGCCGACCCTGATAGGCATCTCGATAATGCCTCACGATTCGTTGTTATGGCCGAGCAGGACGACACTGAAAGTCCAGGTCAGACTTCGATAGTCTGACCACCTCTCTACTCAACATCGCAAAGATCTCGGACCTGCGAGTCAAAGTTGTCGATGACAGCCAGAGCACTAATCCCATTGTGAAGAGTTGGTTAGTTGCAGCAATTTTCTGTATCTATTCAAATGAGCACATTTTCATTCAGCCTGTCTACACTCTAATTTCTGCCTTTACCTGCAATCCATCAACCAAATCATGGTTGCCTCTGCCTCTCGTACTTTAACCGAGAAGAGGAACTGATGTGATTCATTTTAGTTGTTGATTGAGGGGACACACACAACTCAGCGTATCCAAGAACGCTACCAAGCTAAGACTTAGGATCGTATCCAAGAATGCTACCGAGCTAAGACTTAGGATCTCTTTGGTAGAGCTTAACGTACATGACTTTAGTTTCTTAATTTGTCGTTGCATAATGTCGGGTTACTGTACACAGTAGATAATAGACTTTTTGTTTTTGCCTTTAGTTTCGGCTGGAATTTGGTCCGGGAGTAATAGAAGATTTAGTCTCGGTTGGAACCACAAAACGAGACTAGAATCCCTTGCCCAACGGATAGTACGGCAGGCTTTTGCAGCAGGGACCTTTAGTCCCGGTCTGTGGTTCAAACCGGGACTAAAAGTTGCCTTTCAATCCCGATTGGAACCACCAACCGGGACCAAAAGTCCCGCTGGCCATTTATCCCGGGTTTTGGCTCCAACCGAGACTATAGGTTGATCCTTTAGTCCTAGTACGCTCCACCAACCGGGACTAAAGGTCCTCACTTATATATACCCGTTTCCAATGCCCCCAACTCGAGATACATCGGTCAAATCTTGGTCATTGCTTATTGTTCATCCATGTTCTTGCTTGGGGGAGCAAGTTCTTGCTCTCGGCCGCCGGCTTCATCTTCAATCTTCTAATGTTTCATTGCTAATAATGTAGATCGTTTCATGCTTTAGTAATAAGCATATAAATATTCAAATATGTGGTTTTTTAATATAATGGTGGATTTTATTTTTATTTATACATTATTTCTACATAACCTTAAATATTTATTGTTTTCTAGATCTTTGTTAGCAACATTATTTCTTGATGAGAGTTAATAATTGTTAAACAAAATTATGTGCAAAATGTTTAAGTTTACCTGGCATGCATATATATATATATATATATATATCTTGATGATTTATTGTTTATATGTTTCTCTAATATATATTGTTGCATGATATATTTATATGGGGGTTTTATATTTATTGGGATGTTTTTTTAGTTTTTTAGTTACGATGAACGGCGGCGGACTTCCCTCGCCACAGGAACCAGGTTTCCACCCTGGCGATCTTCCATTCACGCCATCGCCAGATAGGGCCGTTCCGCGTTACCCAGACCCATCAATAATATGGAATATTTTAAGTTTTACGTGCTAATATAATTTTTGCATATATACATTCATTCATAATATGATTGTTGTATATGTCACAGACTATAAAACCGGTCAAGTGGCTGGAAGCAGCACTATGACTGCTTGGGATGTGGGATATCTTCGAGACGACGACAAGTGAGGTCGTGAATGATGAAGGAGGCGAGTTATAGACGTGTAGTCTCGCCTTCGAAATCCCCGTTAGGTACAATAATGAGGTGCGCCAGGTATCGTGCAAACTGGACGATGGTCGCCGATCAAGATAGACGCCCAGATCGATGCCGTGCTGCTTTCTTTGCAGACAATTGAGCGAATTGGCTACCGTATACCTGATTTATCGTCCTTGAAGATAGAAGCTTTACGTCAGCATAGTCTGGATGTGCCGCGAGTAAGCGAGAGGCATGCGACATTCAACTATATGGATGTGGTACGTCGTATATGATATGTGAGTAATGTTTATTTATTCTTATTTTTAATGAGCACTTCCTGATATTTTTTTGTTTGTCCGCTTGCAGGTTTTGCTCTATGATTTCACCTATGCTACATGTGGCTTGTAGCCCATTCTCACGTAAGCTCTTAAGTGACTGGGGTACGTCTAGGACTTCATGGAAGCGACGGGCCAGAGGACGACAGCTGGCATCCAGTATTACGTGAGATTTAGGCAGAACGAGGCCATCGATAGTCCGTTAATAGGCTACATCTATGGGATGCCATGTCCTCGGTGTTGTGAGGCAATGGAGAGTGTTGTAGTGCGGGTCTTGCATTACATAGACAATGTACACAATCCGAGACATACACTGTTGGCAGTGGAGACAGACTAGGGTTGCAACCGGTTTGTAGAATCCATGTGTTAGTTAGGTTTATTTGAACTATTATGTTTAATCAGGGTTATTCGAACGGTTATGTACTTTAATTAGGTTTATTTGTATGGATATTTTAATTATATTTGTATGCAATTTTCTCTAAGATCTTTATTATTGTTTTGGTCATTTCTTCGTCCGACAAAGTCATACCATTTTGTCGGACGAAGAAATGACCAAAATAAAAGTTGTAGATCTCGAAAAATTACAAAACTTTGTAGTTGATAACTTTTTGAGTTGAAATCATTTTGTCAAGGAAAACTATGTTTGAATTTCTAAAATTTAAAATTTTAAAATGTCTTCAAATGGAGAAATGACCAAAATAAAAGTTGTAGATCTCGAAAAGTTATGCAACTTTGTAGTTGACAACTTTTTTATTTAAAATCATCTTGTCAAAGTAAACTATGTTTGAATTTTTGAAATTTGAAATTTGAATTTTTAAGTTGAAATTATAATTTATAGCATATGTTATTGAACATTTAAAGCACGAGACAAAAGCATTATAAATTGTATATGAAAGCAAATTTGTATTGCACTTTTTTGAGCTATATGTTTTTAACTACGTAATTTCTAATTCTCAGCCTATTTATGTTAAATGATATGTTATAAATTGTTTCATGGACGAAAAACAAAACTGTCGGGTAGACAGCAGTTTCGCCGCGCGCTAAAATTTGGCTTTAGTTGATGGCCCAACCCGGGACTAAAGGTCAAAACCTTCAGTCCCGGGCTGAGCCTCCAACCGGGACTAGAAGCCTTTTAGTCCCGATTGGTGGCCCAACCCGGGACTAAAGGTATCAACCCTACATATACTCGTGTCTTCTCTTCTTCTCTCCTTTCAAGCCCCGTCGGATCCGCACCACACACTCCTCCGCGCCGCCACCCCCGTCGTGCGCCGCCTGTCCGACCTCACCCTCTTCTCCAGCTCGTGCGGTGGGTCCTCATCCTCGTCCTCGTCCTCGGCTCCGGCACGCGTGGCGGCGCCCACGTCCTCGTCCTCCATCGGTCGGCCAGCGTCCTCGTCCTCGGCTCCGGCGCGGGCATGGTTCACGCCCACTTCTCCGGCGCACGCGGCGGGCCCTCGTCCTCGTCTCCCCGGCGCGCGCAGCGGCGCCCTCGTCCTCGTCCTCTGATGGCCTCGGCCCTAGAGCGCGTGGCGCCCTCGTCCTCCTCTGCGGTGCGCGCGGCGGCTCCATCGCCCTCCTTGTCTTCGGCCAACGCCTTCGCATCTCTGGCCTCGCCCTCATCTCCGGCAGCGCCTTCGTCTCCGCCGGCGCCTTCTTCGTCTTCGGCCTTGGCCTCGACCTTAGTCTGCCACCAGGTGGTAATACTCGTTGCCAACCCCTTGTCATCCCTTCATGCTGTGTGAAACCGGGCTTGGAAAGATGCTGAATTTTGATACATAGGGTTTTTGATGTGAAATTTGGTATATATAGACTTATAAAAAAATTGACTTTAATGATATACATATATGAATTTTGATATATTGACTTTAGTGATATGAATTTTGATATATAAGGTTTATTGATGCGAATTTTGATATATATAGACTTATAAAAAAATTGACTTCAGTGACATACATATATGAATTTTGATATATTAGCTTTACTGTTTATGCATAGTAAGCAACTCTGTATGTTTTCAATAAATTAATTTGTCAAATACGCCTGTATAAATATATTTTCTAATATGTATATATATATGTGATTTTTAAATGTACCGTAGGTAATTGACCCAATCATTTGGCTTAAAGAGGCACTCTCAAATTTCGGGGTTCATAAAGTGGTTGTTCAGACCTTTTATGTAGATAATGGTCCATTAATCCAATGTTGAATTAGCTTTTCCATCGCCGCTAGGAGGGGTTTAGGTGTTGTACAAATCTCAGAGATGGGAATAAAGGCACCCAGCAGACCGTTGCACAAAAATATGCTGTCATTGTATGTGTAACTAAACTTGCGAATATTGGATACACTCTGCCTACACTATCCTTCGTGCTGATACAAGCTATAAATACAGACATGCGTCATGATGTTGAGGGCTTTTGTGCAAGCATTGCTCGGAACAACCGAAATGATGTGGTAAAGTCGAAGTCGAGTTCATAGCTTATATCTGGATTTGTTGTTATATTTTGCAAAGCTTGGTTCTCATAACCTTTTTTTCTGCCAACACTTACAGGTTGAGGACTGTGATTTAACCTACAGAGGGTGCAGTTTTGAAGCTATTCTAAACGAGACAATGTATCAATTGGGTTATGATTGAAAATATGCTCATGAATGGCCAACACTCACTACGGAAGGATTTCAGGCAAAGCTGTCTGCGACTAAGAGGGGATACCCACCGACTTCTCGAGCACCGTTAAACATCGTTAGTAGACCCTGTGCTCGTAGTTGTGAAGCAATGGAGAGTGCACTAGTTAATGCGTTGGTCTTTATCAATGATATTTTTGGATACCACATCGGTGACCTACACTTCACCGAATTGAAAATACGAGAAAGTCAACGGGAGTACTTGGACATGTAGTGTGTAATGACTTGGTTTAAATTTATTATGGTTTGTATGAAATTTGACTATGGGATGGATGATCACTGTAATATTCAATGCAAAGAAACTGTAAAAGAAAAAAAAAAGAAAAGAAAAGAAAAAGAGACATTCACCAACCGGGACCGGAGGTGTAATACGTGGCAGCGCCTGGGCCCGTAGTCCCGGATTGGTAGTCGAACCGGGACTAGAGGAGGTTTTTCGACCGGGATTGAAACCCACTCCTACGCTACTAGTGGTAGCACGAGCCAATGAAGCCGCCCACACCTTCACTGGCTTCTCCTTCTTTGTAGTTTATTTTGCCACGGGGAGAAAGAGGAAGACTCAATGCTACATTGTTACACAGTGATGATATATATAGTGAATTTACCATCAGGTGAAGTTGATGCCATTGAAGCTCCGCCAAAGAGGGTCTTGGGCTCTTTCCCTCTTAGAAGCACTCTCTTGCCATGGACATGTATTGAAATTGAAAACAAGTTCTAAATATGTAAATTGGCAACAAACATAAGTTGGACATATGTATATTGGCTACAGATGATAGTATATCTTAGAGTTTTTTTTATCCTCAAAACAAGGTATCTAACCGTGCGACACAGGGGCGAGCGGAACCACTGCCATGCATGCGCCTCCGGCAGTATGGGTTGAAAACGTGGCCCAAGCCAGCACTGCGGGTTGAAAATATGGCCCAGGCACGAGCTTCGTGCCAAGCTGGGATAAGGCCGTGCTTTTTTTAGGACAGTGCCGATCCGTTGGGCCTGGCCCGTAACATCTCCATGGCTCCACACGTCAAGCTGGCTGGCTGACAGCGTGGCTCCACAGCGCTACGGAGCACACAATCCGCATCGATCCCCACCGCAGATTGCCCCCTCCGCGTGACTTCGGGTGTCGTCGCCGCGTTTTCTCCGGCTGAGGGCGGCGCGACCGGCAACCAGCGTTAGCGCGACCGGCGACATGACTCATATCCTTCCTAAACCCCGATTAGATCTGCGCGTAGGGGGACTCTCCCTCTAATCTACCTTTTGCTTTGTATATACGATCTCGATCTGTTTCGTTGTTTCGATTCTGTTATTGCCCTGTTCCTCCTTCCTTAACTCGCGCGCACGCGGCAACCAGCGTGACCGCGACCGTGAGCGCGCGGCGGCGCGGAAGCCCAACGGCAAGGGCCCTCAGGACGGGCTCACCCCGGAGCAGCGCCGCGAGAGGTGCGCTTAGTTGAATCTATTTTGTTCTGTTTGTTTTTGTTTGATTCGATCGTTCTCCGGCATGGCCAGATCTCGGTTCCTTGGTGCTGACCCTGTCCCGATCCGGTTGCCGGATCTTTGTTGCCAGGGACAAGAAGGCGCTGGAGGAGAAGGCGGCCAAGAAGGCGCAGCAGGCAGCGGCCGGCGGCACCGGGACCTCCACGGACAACAACAAGAATAAGGCAGGTGGCAAGAAGTAGGCGGCAGTGGCGCCCCGTCCACGCGCGCGCCGCCACCTCTGTACGATTATCGATCGATGCCTTTAGCTTGTAACTTGTTCGCATCCTCGTAGATGCGATGCTTGTTGGGTCATAAACTCGTCCTCTGTTACTCTGATATCGACATTTGGTGATGAGAATAAGTTCTGGTTTTGTGGGCTATTTTCTCTGCTCTTTCTATGGCTTTCTGTTATCTTCTTTGAGTGGTTGTCCTATCAATGGATGGGAATTCTCTTAATAACTAGTTTATTTAGAGGATGAATTAGCATGTGAAGGAGCTTTTACTTGTCATTGTGAACGATTGGAATATGATATGTCGAAATTGGAAATTAGATTATGCTGTTATGCTCTTCTATTTCTGCAATTCAGTTATTACCAAGCTAATATGAACTGCTCCCGCCCTCCTGAAATAAGTGCACATCTCACACTTCGATGAGTCAATCAATCTTTAAGTAGTTTGATCAAATATATATACACAAATAGTAATGTTTATGATATCAAACAAACAGACATCATTGGATTAATCACATAATATATTTTCATCATAGTATAAACCTATTTATTAGAGATACAATTGTCAATAATATTTTCTATAAATCTGGGATGGAGGGAGTACTTTCCTATGGTACACCAGTGTTTGAAAGCTCAACACATGTATGCTGTCAGTTATCGTTTAGATTAAAAATAGTGAATGCCAGCCCATGTCAAGTACTTACTGAATTTTAGCTAACCAAAAGTTTAAAAGTTATTTCTCATGAAATTCTAGCTTGCCGGCATGTGTTGCTACTTAATTATTGTTGGGTTATTGATAGCAAACGAGATAGTATCAAACTCCATCTGTTTCGAACTGTTAATATTTAAGTTATAATAACAATTTATAAACAATCTCACGTCAATCTATGTTTGAAAAATTGCAGTGACTCACGATGTAATTCCACTAGCCAGTCAAAATGTGCTCCTGTTGCTTTTACATGATTTTTCATACTCAAAATGTCTTCAATGCTTTTATTTCCAAGCTGAAAATGTATCCCTTTGTATTGTTTGAAGCATCGTGCATGCCTTAGCAATGTCTCATATCATTCGGTATAATATTGAGAATGTTACATTGAGGATGTGAATTGAAAAATCTTTTTGTTATATATCATTGTGATCTTTTCTCACCAGTAGTTCTTGTTATGAGATTCTCCACTCTGTGGATCCCCTTTTGTAAAATGGACCTGGTGTTGTTTGAATTAGCTCATCAGACTTTGGGGCTGTTCGCTTCTGATTTAAGCCGCTGTCTGTGCTGCGGCTGTACAGCCCAGCCGTTCGGCAGCCCAAACAGCGGCATTGGGTAAGCCTAGCCGTTCGGCTCCTGGCATCCTCCCCTCTATGCTACTATGATTCCTCTCGCTCTCTGTTATACGCGATGTAAATCCCGTCGCTCGGGTCTGGGTCCGCACATACCCCATCGGTGAGCACTCTTACTTATTCGCCCAGACGAGCCTCATCCTTTCTTGCATCTTCATATTACTGTGTTGCCATACTTCGACGTTTTGATTATGCAAATAGCTGCTGCTAACTTATTAATGCATACACATAGCTGCAAAGATGACTACTCGGACATAATTTTATCTATTGTCAAATATGCATCTAGCTGCGGCTACTTATTCAATGCATACAGCATATGCATACCTTCATAGATGACTACTCTAACGCAATTTTTACCTATTGGATCTGTACAAGCCATGGCCGACTAAATGCACTCCTACAGAACATGATTATTTTAAGAATAGAGTTGAAATTGCCAGCTTATGAACTGCCGGTTCATTTAAGAGAAAAGAATGCTGTGTTTTAACAGTACGATTTTGCTGTCCATGTTGTAGTAGTTGCTTCTAAACTGACCTCAAATTTTCTGTCAATTTACAGTTTCACAAAGTATTGTTGTTTAGTTTGGCGAACATGTACTACTATCGACTTGTATTTAATTGTGCACTGCATCGTAGACTCTTGAAAAACTTGAACATTTTGATTCCATAGAACATACATACTGAAAATCTGAAGCCTTGATTTAGCTTACTCTATGGCTCAATTGACATTGATAACCTTGTCCATTTAATAGTTTGGTTTGTACACTCCACAAAATGTGATCCAGTCTTCGTGTTTCTTCATTCATCCATGATTCTAGTTGATTCAATTGTCCATATTTTTTAATTTCTTTCATCTCTCCTGAAACCTGCTCCACGCAATACTGCTGCCTATTCTGGCTCTGGCATCTGGGTGCATTTTTTTTGTGGGACAAGATACACTGCAGGGCAATGCAAGTCTAACCACAAATTTGGGATTCAGATATTTCTCTTTCTAATCTTCTCATATTGATGTTCTGTTTTTTTTGTTGGCATGCTCCGTACTTTGGACAAAGCTTGCAGATATTGAAGTGAGCAAAATCAGCTCAGACTTGTACTTAAGGTGAACTCTGATTAGCCTTATTATCTGTCCTTATTAGCTTACTCTATTGCAGGACATAATACATGGACCTTTCATCTCGAGTTACAATATCAACAATTAATAATTCTGCCGCCATTGTGAATCATCTGTTTTTGGTCTCCTAAGATGTTACTACAGCAATAATGCCCATTTGCACAATTGCCTATGTATTTTTAGTTACATAGCTTGTGTTAATTATTGCAGTAGGATGAATACATGGTTTTCAGGAAATGGTTGAAGGGCAACTGGTACAGTTAAAGGTAAGAAGCTAGGAACGTGGAATTCAGAGGAAATTATACCCTTTGTTTTAAGCAAAAAATTGAATGTGTCCTGTATTTAATGAATATGAATTTAACCTGTAGAAAAATGCATAATATTGGCAAAGTGTCTGTCTAACAGGTTGCAAATCAGTTTGGGTTATGGTAATTCTGTTATCTAATCTATTGATCTCTGTGCATATCTATGCTATTTGAAACTATTTTGTTTCTTGATTTAGCAACCGTGTGATGATAATGACAAAAGATCTGACTATTGTCGGAAGAAGGAACCACCTGCTACTTATTTTATTACACAAGATATTTAAACATTACAACTGTATATCTATGCTAGTCTTATTACAACTCAACAGCTAAGTAAAGAGAATGTTTATAATTATTTTTATTTCGCATAGATTCTGAAATAGTTGTGTCGAACCACGATGTTTTTATTGTGAAGTGTTTCTTTCGTGCAATACGAACCAATCTTCCTATCAATCATTAGTGAATGTTTAATTTTTGTAGATTGTCAAGCACCGAACATTCCAGCAACACAAGTGGATCATCTAGCGACGAGCGGTTTACCTGGTGAGACATGGGTGGAGCCATAGATGTGTCAGCAGTGTCTGCATCTTCACGGTCTAGTGAATGTGGAGTAGAAGACAGTCGCTTGCCCTTCCAGGAGCTGAGGGTTCGCCAGTGGGCAACAGTAAGAAATACTACACAAATTTCTGTCTCTGGCCTCGTGCATTCCATTTGTTGCATAGGACGTTAGTGGCCAACCATGGGCTGAAATCTACACGGCAATGTGATTCCATTGAGGCCTTAGGGATGCACCTATGGGCATGTGGCACAAGACAGCCAAAGACAAATGGCAGAAAGATTTGGTCGGTCACTGGACACCGTTAGTAGGAAGTTTGGTGAAGTGTTGGGTGCCGTGGTATCTTTTGCACATACAATTATTAGGCCTAGGGATCCAACCTGATTTGTGCATCCTAAATTGCAACCATTCTCATCCTTTTTTGATGGATGCATTGGAGCTATAGATGGAACCTACATTCCAGTCTCAGTCGATGAGAATGTTTATGATGATTTCTTATACTGTGTCATTTCCATGGGACTCGGCTACTTTTAGTTTGAAAGGGTATTTCACAGGTTACCAAGGTTTGTTTCTTGATCCTGGAGTGCTTAGTAGTTGAGTTACGACTGCTCTGTTGGTCCTATAAGTCATTGTTGACAATTCCTAAGTTTTCGAGTTTACGTCATCAAGAGTGATACATTATATATTTGTTTCATGCTATATAAATAGATATCAAGTCATTGTTGACAATTCCTAAGTTTTCGAGTTTACATCATCAAGGGTGATACATTATATATTTGTTTCATGCTATATAAATTGATACAAGTCCAATTTCGAATAGAAAAGTCAGTTACAACTTAGGGCCGTTTGGAACAGTAGGATGTGGTCTAGTTTCCAGGATCTTTATAGCCCAGGTTCAGGATGTGCAGCAGCCCAATAAAAGTGTTTGGATGTGCCACGGATCCATAAGGGGTATTTGGGCGGAAAAAGAAAATATCTTGTGTAGGTAATTTTTTTCTTCCTGGAGTTGTCAAGGTGTCGGTTTGTACATCTCCAAGATCAGCGTGAGGCGCTGCATCGGCAGAATCAGAACTGGAGAACCGACAGAAGAGAGGAAGCCCTGCTCTGAATTGGAGCTCCGCCGTCTTCACCGGCCACCGTCGATCTTCCAAGCTCTGTGCGCACCCTCTTCTCGTCCATATCTCCCTTCTCTCTCTCGACCCTCCACTCCCAAGTAGGGCCGATCTGCAGCCATCGTCTACCTCTCTTCCAATTGAGCAGCAGGTGAGCTCCATCACATCTCCATCTGCCTCCCCTAAACGCCAATTTCCCTCCTCCCCCCCGGGTGCACGTCCCTTCCTGATAACCCTCCCCAAGTTCGCAAGCCGCCCATGGCGCACCCTTTGCAGATCCACTTGCTGCAAGAGCCACAAAATGGAATTGAAGCGGCATCCATTCTCTGTCTCACAAAATGGAATTGAAGTGGCATCTGGTCTGTCTCTCTCCTGATGGTTTCCTTGTCGTGAGTGGTGCCTTGATTCGGCTCGCCGGTGAAGCAGCAAGGAGCCGCCATACCCTACAGTGGCACATGGGGAAGTCTGGCTGTTTTTAGGATACTAATCATGTCCGCCAAACAATCATCCAGATCCTAGACCTATGTGCACATAATTTCCTAGGCATTGATATTCCTTTGAAGATAATTTTCCTAAATTGCCAAGCAGGCCCTTACAAGGATGACTCATGTACTCAACTGCGATGTAGGTGGAGAGGGAGTGCCATATACAGGGCTGTAATGTAATACCTTGCTTGAAATATTTTCCTAGTACATGAACACGACCTTTTCCCAAGTACTTTAAGCTAAAATTGATCTATGGGAAAACCATTTGGATTCTTATAGTTGCTTGAAATCTTTTAGTTGTATGATCATTCCATTTAGTAATAGTCCAAGTCAAAAAATGATTCCTGGTGAATACTTGATCTGTATGGGAACAGCAAAAGATCTGAATCAATTTTGCTTTTGTATTTCATCAATTCTGGATTCTGACATCTCGAAGTTGATATTTATTCATAGTTTTATCTGAATACACCATGCAAGTTTGGTGGATTACTAATATTATGCACCATTTATAGTTATTTTGTTTGATGTTAAGTTAGCTCTTAAATTTTATTGTGCAATGTCCATTGTCCAGATTGCCTTTTTCTTTAAAAATCTTTACTAACATGAACATGTTGTATTATCTCTCCAGGACAGGCAACAGGCTGTTGGAATATGGACCAACAAGGCATGGATGGCCATGTAAGAATTCTCTCTCAGAATATAACCGCATATATAGGTACCCAATTTTTCCTGGCTAACTTATGATGGCTAACCATGATTCAGGAAGGGGTCCACGTTGTTGGATTTGAAGTCCCACCTTCACCCGATTTCTAGCTACAGCAACCCTATTCCTGGAAATGAAGGTGAAGGGCGGGAGCCCCCACTGGTGCCACCTCATCTGCAGCTTACGCTGGCTGCTGAGCTTCCCACCAAGCCAAGACGAATCAAGCCCGCTGCCTCAACCTCAGACTGTGGTTCTGAACCACCTTTACATCGAGAAAGGGAACACAAGATCCGTGGTTGCTCTGGGGATCACGCACCGGTTCAAGGCCAAGTTTGTGACAGTAGTGCTTTGCAAGCCAGTGCCGAGGCGGTAGGGTGTGGCTATATATCCTGTGCCTCCTGCTTTCTCGTGCAGGATTGGTGATGGTGATGGTGATGGTGATGGTGATGGGGGGGTGTTTGTTTTCACGGACTAAATTTTAATCCCTGTCACATCAGATGTTTGGACACTAATTTGAAGTATTAAATATAGACTGATTACAAAACTAACTACACAGATTGAGACTAATGTGCGAGACGAATCTATTAAGCCTAATTAGTTCATAACTTGACAATGTGGTGCTGCAGTAAATATGTGCTAATGATGGACTAATTATACTTAATAGATTCATCTCGTAAATTAGTCTCCATATGTGTAATTAGTTTTATAAATAACTCATGTTTAGTCCTCCTAATTAGCATCCGAACGTCCCGATGTGACATGGACTAAAGTCTCCCCCTTAAACACCTTTGGGTTGCGACCCACCGATGAACAAATAGAATCCAGCCTCCTCTCCTGTTGAGCAGATATTCTGCAGAAACAGAAGTCGCCCCTGTTGTAGCAGTGGAGTACTTGTGATCTGCGCAGATTAACACTCAGCTTAATATGCTATGCGTGTGGACAGGACAGATGGATCGGTGGTGGAATGACGACAGATGCGCATGCGTGAACAATCATGGTTGTGGTTGGGACGAACTGACGATTGACGAAAAGCATCCATCTTGTTTTGCTTGACAGAGAGAGCTGGGAGCCTGGGACAGTGGATATATGGATATGGATCCTCCACCACCACCACCAGGCACCAGCAATCCAGCATCTATTCTACTGCTGCTCGTGCTCGGAGCTGTGTGTGTCTGAGCTTCCCTGCTCTGGCTTCCGGTTGTGCTGGGACTGGACTTGCAGTGGGAGAATTAATTAATGGGACAGAGTGATTGCGAATGCGACCGACCCTCTAGTGGTGAGCAGGATAAGGAGTATGGTACACCATCTTCATCATTCATTCAGCAGCAATAGTTGACCATGATGAGTGATGACCTGAGCAGAGCACTGAGCATTCAACGGTGCTATAGCAAGGAAGGAAGGAAGGAAGGAAGGAGTCTGGTACTGGACTTTGGAGTCACAGTGGAGTGAGTCGTGAATTCCACCGCATGGGCATGGCAAAGCCTTGGATCGGATCCATGGACGACATGATGCACCGCCAACTCCAAGCACCAGCCTGCCAAAGCCACAGCAGCAGCAGCTTCCTCGGCGTCTCCTGCCTCTTCTTCTTCTTAGCAGCCATCTACTGCATCGTGATCACCACCACCTCTAATAATAATAACAATAGGCTCATCAGACGACTCCTCGGATTCAAAGGGTTCAAAGGGAGGAGGAGGAAGAATGATCATGATCGTCGGGACTACAACGAGAATAATGCAGATGCACCACCGGGACGGGGGTGGTGGTGGTCCGTCGTGGAGACGCTGGCCTTCGTGTCCGCCAACAGCAGCGGCAGGGGCTTCTACCACTTCGTGGAGGCGCGCCACCGCAGGTACGGTCCCCCCTGCTTCCGCACCGCGCTCTTCGGCGCCACCCACGTCTTCGTCTCCTCGCCCGACGCCGCCAGGTCGCTCCTGGCCGCCGACCACGCCGCCGGCTTCTCCAAGCGCTACGTGCGCACCGTCGCGGACCTCCTCGGCGAGCACAGCCTGCTGTGCGCCTCCCACGCCGCGCACCGCGCCCTGCGCCGCGCCGTCGCGCCCCTCTTCAACGCGCAGGCCACGGCGTCCCTGGCCGCCAACTTCGACGCCCTCACGCGGAGGCTCATCAAGCGCGACTGGATCACCTGCAGCACCGTGGTCGTGCTCGACGCTGCGCTCGACATAACTTTCGAGGCCATCTGCGACATGCTCATCGGGAGGACGACGCTGCAGCCCGACGTCAAGAGGCAGCTTCAGAGCGACGTGCTGGCCGTGACGCGGGCCATGCTGGCGTTCCCGCTCAGGCTGCCGGGCACCAGGTTCCACGCGGGCCTCCGGGCGAGGAAAAGGATCATGGAGGTGCTGAGGCAAGAGATAGCCTCCAGGCAGAGACGGATCATGGACGACATGGAGGAGGAGGAGGAGGACGACGACGATCACCATCATCATCACAGCAAGCACGACAACGACTTTCTGCAGAGCCTTCTTCTTCTCAGGAGGAGGAGGAGCCAGCAGCAGCAGCTCCTGCAACTGCGACAACAGTCACCATCGAACGAGGACCTCTTCCTCACTGACGACCAGATTGTCGACAACATCTTGACGCTCATCATTGCCGGTATGGCTTACATGCATACTAGTACTCCGTGTTTGTTAAATAACAGTTTGCATGTGCATGCTCTTATTAATTACTATATTATAAAAAATAACAGGCCAGGTTACGACAGCAAGCGCAATTACATGGATGGTCAAGTACCTGGCTGACAACAAAGACTTTCAAGAAACCTTAAGGGTACGGTGGGTTGGTCAGTCAGAGTCAGTCAGTCCAAATGAAATGAAATGAATGTCGAATCTGAATGTGTTCTTATATAATATGGCAGGCAGTATATATGCTTGTAGCTCCATTTTCTTGTTGTTGATGCAAACTGAAGCACAGGTTGTACTATTATGCATGCAGTCGGTTCAGCTGGAGCTGGCACTGAAGCACAAGGCCGATGGGGATGCGGATGCGGATGCCCCCCTCACGCTCCAACATCTCAACAGCATGGAGCTTGCATACATGGTCGGTCTCCACTCCAGATAGCCTCAACATCCACAATTATTATTTGTAAATCTGATAATATAATATACAGAGTATATATGTAATCTGGATATATTCTTGCTGCATGCATATGCATCATATCATCTATCGTAGACGGTGAAAGAATCATTGAGGATGGCGAGCATAGTTTCCTGGTTTCCAAGGGTAGCACTCGAGGACTGCCAGGTTGCAGGTATCCATCAATCCACTCTTCCATTTTTATCTACGACCTGCTCATTTCATTCATTTTCATTTTCTGAAATTTATGAGATGTGTGTGTATTGACAAACAACACAAGCACTACATACAGGGTTTCACATCAACAAGGGGTGGATTGTGAACATCGATGCGAGGGCACTACACTATGATGCAACGCTTTACGACAACCCCACCATGTTTGATCCTTCAAGATTCAAGGTAAAGTTAGTTAATTAATTTTAGGTCGTTCAACCCCTACCATATACACACTATATATGATGAAACGATTTGATTATCTAGCACGCTGCACTCGTATGAACAGGGGGAGGATATGTATACGAAGCAGCAAGCTCCGTACAGCTTCCTGGTGTTCGGAGCAGGCGGGAGAACCTGCCTGGGGATGAACCTCGCCAAAATCATGATGCTCATTTTTCTGCACCACCTTGTTACAAATTGGAGGTAATTAAGGAGCTCAGGAGTAGAATAGTATTTAGCACACAGCAGGCAGCAGCAACAATGAATTGAACGAATACACAACAAACTGATTGATATATTCTCTTATGATTGCAGATGGGAGATGGCCGACGAGGACCCAAGCCTTGAGAAGTGGGCAATGTTTCCCAGGCTCAAGAGCGGATGCCCCATTCACCTCACACCCATATCAGATCGGCCGGATCAGCCAATGCACGCAACAAGAAGCTAGCTAAGGTGATCACGCACGCATGCCCTCTGCCATGTACGGGAAATTAAGACAAGAAAATAATGGATCGGATGTGTATGTAGTACATACTCGTATAATAATTAATTAAATTAAATGCTCCCCCATAATACAAGACGTGCTTTATTTTTCACCAGTTGATCACCTTTGTGTATGATCTGGTGATGATGAGTGTTTTGAGCAATAGAGTAGACACACAATTAGCTCTCCTCAGCGTGATTTTTGGGCCGCTGTTGCTCATCCTCCTATTTAGTACGTTTGGCGGAGTCAAGAAGTTGGGTATGGGTATAGAGCGGCTCATAGAGCAGCTCCAATGTATCCCCCCACCCCGGCCAAAAAAAAGGAGCAACACCAATGTACCTGCTACCACATGCTAAGAGATAGAGAATCTCCAATAGTTTTTGTAAAACTCACTCTCTAAATCATCATTTGGAGAATCATTCGCATAAAATTTGTTTCTCTATATCTTTTCATTCTTCAATAGTTTTTCGATCTTTGTTTGCACTCTAGAGAGTCATTCCCGTTTTCTATTTTTAGCTAGCGAGAAATCTAGAATAGAAGAGATAACCAAATAGAGAAGTTGTCGGAGGGTTTTTTTATCAAAATCTCTATTCCTAGTAATTAAGAAGGATACATGGAGTCTCTTAGAGTTGCTCTAACACTCCAGTAGGACTCCTACTCATACCTCTATCCTACATTTAAGAGCCAAGAGGGGGGGAAATCACTTCTGCAGGGTCCCTACTCTGGCCCTCAAAAGTAGGAGACCGTCAAATCTCCCCCTCAAGTCCTCATTTTTTGGAGGTCTAGAGGGAGCCCCTACTTTTCTGTTTTGATGGTTCATCTTCCTGCCCCGTTCGGAATCGCTCGCCCGAGCGCAACATGCTGCCGCCTGACACCTGGTCCTTCGCCCGGATCCCATCCCCAATTCCTCTCGGGGGCGTTGAGATGGACGAGATCTACCCCGGGCCCCCAACTCCTTTCGACAAGGTCGCGTTTGGCTCCTCTTAGCGAGGTCGCGGCCAAGCCTCGCCCGTTGCAGCTCCCCACTACTTCCCTGCCTCTCGAGGTCGGCTTCCTCCTCCAATTGCCACTTTACTTCCCTCTCCTGACTCCAGTGGCCGCCTCCCCCTCCTCTGATTCTCGGTTCCCTTCTCTCTCCCGACGAAGTTCCTTTCCCTCTCCCGACAACCTCTCTCAATGAGGCGTGCGACCAGTGCTCTTCCTCCCTCGAATACCAGTGTTCTAGCCGAGGAAGTCATTGACAAGCGGGTCCCAGGTGTCATTCTCTGTTGGAACGAACTTGAGGACCACTGCTAGAGTGCAGCCCGGAAAATAGGGCCCTCAAAAGTGGAGGAAGAGAAAACCCTCAAATAAAAAGTAGGAACCTTGTTTTGACATGCACCACTAGAGTTGCTTTGGTGTAAGAGAGAGAGAGAGAAATAAAAAAATGTAACAAAGTGAGATGCTAGTGAGGAATCTTTTGGAACTACTAGTTTTCTACTTTTGCACCTGGTGTCAACGTTAAACAAATAATTTCCTCTCTCACTCACTCTCCCGTTCTCAAATCTACCAGACATCAGAGCTATTTTTGATAAGCCCGTGTTTAGTGGGGGAGAATTTTGGAATTTGGTTACTGTAGCACTTTCATTTTTATTTGACAATTAGTGTTCAATCATGGACTAATTAGGCTCAAAACGTTCGTCTCGCAATTTCCCACCAAATTGTGTAATTAGTTTTTCTTTTATCTATATTTAATGCTCTATGCACGTATCGCAAGATTCGATGGTATAGATACTGTAACACTTTTTGGGAAGTTATTTTGAAACTAAACACGGGCTAATTTAGTGTCTTCGTTCATGTGGCAAGGTTTGCATCTCCTCACGAGATTGTACAAACAGGCCTTAAGGGCATCCCAGGAGTACTAGAAGTCGCTAGCTGAAGTGGCTCTGAGAAAGAATAAAAAGCAAAAAAAAATGGTAACATCAAAGGGTGTACGCAAAAAAAATCAAGAGAGAGCAAATTGAAAGTTTCTTGAGAAGGCACGAGCCCAGCGACCGTTGGCTCACTAGCGAGATACTTTCGGCACTCTCTCTCCTATGTACTTCCTGCTTTTGATTTATTATATATCTAGACATATCATAAATTTAGATGTATAATAAAATTTATTGTCGAGGACCAATACTAGGGTACTCGAAGAGGAGGAGCTAATGACCATCAACGCTGATTCGTCCACGCAATCAAGAGCGCGACTACACCGCTTGCCGGGTCCCGCCTCGTCCGGCCACCGAGGCGGTGGGCCCTGCCTCGTCTGACCTCCGAGGGTTGGCTCCGCCTCGGTGGGCGCTGCGGCCGCGGGCTCTGTCTCGCCCGATCCTCGAGGGTTGGCTCTACCTCGGCTGACACCCGAGGGATGGCTCCGTCTCGCTCGACTCCTGAGGGCTAGATCCGCCTCGCCCGACGTCCAAGGGCTGGCTCTGCCTCACCCGATGTCTGAGGGCTGGCTCCGCCTCGCCCGACGTCTAAGGGTTTCGCCTCGCCCGATGTCTGCGCGCGGCTACTTTATAACGACGCACGCAGATAAGACAGGGCACTCAAGTCACCCGCAATACCGAGGACCGTACCCTGCACGTCTGCAGGAAAGTACCGTCAGGCCATACCAGAAGGGTGTTTTGTGACCTTTCAGGCATGTCAGAGCCTAAACAGTGTTGTAGGCGTCGACATTTGCCTTACAGTGTTGTGGGCGCCGTCAATTGCCCTCGGGCACGAATCCTTACGGAAGCTCACGACAATCACTACGGTCCAGAAGGAAACTCGCATTATCCACAGTAACGGACGTGTGGTCACTATGTTGCTTGCTCCCTGTATGGCTGTTGATCAGCACCCTGGTCCACCGCGCCGCCCATCAGGGCGGGATGGGACATGACAACTCGCTGACAATATCAGGACATGGCATCGTCAGCGAACAGATGCCCAACGCGGCCCTGTCAGGGTCAGCGGACATGTGCCCGGCGTGGAGCTATCCCTATCACCGCCTGCATGTCAGCGGGGCCTGCATAGAGGAATAGGAAGACCCAGCGTCCTTGAAGAACTTCCTTTGCCTTTGGTTTTCCTCTTTTCTCCCATCTGTAATCCCTGCTCTCTCTTAGCCTATAAAAGGGAAAGCAGAGCACCCCCACTAAGGAGATGGATTCATTACATCACGCATCACGCCACATCACAGCAAAACCACTAACGTCGAACCTCGAACACATAGCTGAGCAGCAACCAAGCTCTCGGCACCCATTCGATCTTTCCATCAGAGACTTGGGACCTGTCCTTCTCTTGCCTATTTGTAACCCCTACTATGAACTTTTCAGTGCTAATAATATAAGCAGCTGCCACGAACTAGACGTAGGGAGATTCTGCCTGAACTAGTATAAACCCTGTGTCTTTTGAGCACACCATCCGGGCCAGACGTGCAACAACACAAATTTACTTGTTGGTGTTTACTCGAAATACCGACAGTTGGCGCGCCAGGTAGGGGACTTTGCGCGTCTCGACATTAACATTAGGCCATGGATGGCTAGCCACGGCATCAGCTGGGCTCTAGGCGCACACGTGCGTTTCGGGGACCTGGACTTCATCGTCACGGCAGAGGGAGAACTGGCGCGGGCGCCTGTCGTCGTTCAACCCTTCCATTCCGCCAGCCTCGACGCAATCACCGAGATGATCGAGAAGCTATGGCTGCATGCGCCAGAGGCCCGCGCTCCTAGAAGCGGCCGGCTCCTCAACTTCGACTACGGAAGGTTGGAGCGTTAGCTCGATGTCTTCCTGGGACCCCAACCATCCTGGTAGGACCTGCGCCACCTCACCTTCTCGTGCGCTAATGTCATGGCACAACTTACCGGGGGAGAGCCGTTCTCCCCGGAATACCTCATCCAGAGCGCCCCTACAGTGCTCCCGTTCGATCTCTACAACGTCGTAGAGACCGTTGGCCACCTTGTGGCGCAACGCATGGTCCCAACCCTCGTGAACAATGAGTTCATGGGAGTAATCGAGCACATCATGGAGTCTTTCCACGACCTCCTTGTAGAGGAGCCGAAGTCTCCCTCTGGCTCTGACTCCAGCAGGGGAAGCCATCACCCCTCTCGTGAATGTTTCATAACAAGTACCCTCGAGGGACACGTCGAAAGCATCCACGAGGAGGAGGCTACCCCGGTGAACGACCTCGATGACAAGGCCGAGGGAGAGACAATAGGCCCACCTCGAATGCGGGTGGAGCAGCTGAAAACCCAACACCGAGAAATTGAGGAAGCGTGACTCCAGCTCGAGCAGGAATGCACGGAGCTCAATCGGGAGATCGAGCGCCACTAAGACGGTGGGCGCGCACGCACCATGGCCCGCGATGTGAACTGGAGGATCATCGCCGACGAGGAAGCCCTCCCTCGCTTCGCTCGGGCAAGCTAGAACATCGCCGCTGTGGCAGCCTTGCTTCGTGGTCTTCCAGAAGCCACGATGCCTGAGGATCATTGGGCCCACCATGAGATTCGCATGCTGCTTGAGCCTTCAACGGCGCAGCAGACCGAGAGCTCGCTGTCTCGATGATGCGAGCTCGACACCAGCCAACGCATGCCCTCAGAGCGCCCCGGCAGGGACGCGACAGTCCACCAAGAGACACACGGAGGTAGGCAACGCACCACGGTCCTGGTGCATCAGCATCTCAGCCGCAACCGTAACGCCCACAACACCCTCGACGCTCGCAGGCGTACTTACAATGACTTGAGAGAGGGAGCTAGCCACGGCTATCACCCTCGTCGTGGCGGACGCTACGACAGCGGCGAGGACTAAAGCCCGAGCCCCAGCCTGCCAGGGCCTCAGGCCTTCGGC
This sequence comes from Miscanthus lutarioriparius, assembly GCA_904845875.1. NCBI lineage: Eukaryota > Viridiplantae > Streptophyta > Magnoliopsida > Poales > Poaceae > Miscanthus > Miscanthus lutarioriparius. The sequence goes on from CAJGYO010000002.1 coordinate 141,334,704, forward strand.
CGACACATCCTCAATGCTATGTTCCCGACAAAGTACCAACCGCCAACCAACATCCTAAAGTACTCTGAGGAAACAAACCCAAGACTATGACTCGAGGATTATCGGCTTGCCTGCCAAGCCAGTGGTGCGGATAATGACGATTTCATTATCCACAACCTTCAATTGTTCTTAGCCGATTTGGCACAAACATGGTTGGAACACCTTTCATCCAACAGAATCTAAAGTTGGGCGGACCTGAAGGAGATCTTCGTGGGAAACTTCCAGGGCACACACAAGCGCCCTGGGAACCCATGGGACATCAAGAACTGCCGATAGAAGGCCAGAGAAACCCTCTGTGGGTACATCTAGCACTTCTCCCGGCAATGCAATGAGCTACCTAACGTCGCCGACGCCGACGTTATTGGAGCTTTTCTGTCTGGGACCACCTGTGAGTCCTTGGTTCACAAACTAGGATGCAAAGACCCGTGAACCACCAAGGAACTCATTGACATCACCACCAGCCACGCCTCGGGTGAAGAAGCAGTCGGAGCGATCTTCGACCGCCTCAAAGGCAAGGTAGGGCGGGATGAGGCCACCGGCGAAGGCGCCTCCAATCGTCCCGCCAAGAAGAAGAAAAAGCAATGGCGCGAGGGCTCGCTCGTGGCTGCCACTGACCGCAGGGGTGGTCAGAAGCTTACGGAGGGCACTCCGAACCACTTCGAAAAAATACTCGAGGGGCCATGCCTGAATCATGCCTTCCCTGTCAAGCACCTGTATAAGGACTGCGGCCTTATGAAGCAGTTCTTGTCCGGAGGCTCCAACAAAGGGGAGCACGAAGGACCCTGACCCTACCACGGAAGACGCCGAGGGGAAGGATGGTGGCTTCCCAACACCGGATGTCTGCCTCATGATCTTTGGAGGATTGGCGGCCTATGACTCCAAACGCCGCCAGAAGGTCGTGCGCCGCGAGGTCTATATGACCGAATCGGCTACACCTACCTTCCTCTGGTGATCAGAGTCCGCTATAACCTTCGATTGGACCGACTACTCGGAGAGTGTCCCGTAGCCAGGGAGATACCCACTCGTGGTTGACCCGATCGTCGGCATGAAGCGGCTCACCAAGGTACTAATGGATGGAGGCAACGGCCTCAACATCATGTACACCGAGACGTTCAACGCTATGGGCGTCGACCGAGCACGCATCTGGCCAACCGGAGCGCCATTCCATGGCATCGTGCCTGGAAAGCAGGCCATGCTGCTTGGGCGGATCAATCTGCCCTCACCTTTGGGGGTTCGTCCAACTACAGGACGGAGATCCTCATCTTCGAACTGGTGGGGTTCCACAGAACTTACCACGCCATCCTGGGATGACCATTCTACACGAAGTTCATGGCCGTTCCCAACTACACCTACCTCAAGCCTAAGATGTCGGGCCCCCACGGGGTCATCACCGTGGACACCTCCTTCCAGTGCGCCTACGACTGCGAGGTCGAGTGCTGTGATCACGCCGTGCAATCATCGCTTCTGGAGAGCTCGCGGCCATCAAGAAAGAGGTCACCGAAGAAGCACCCGACCCCAAGAAGTCGACCGGGTCTTTCGAGCCAGCGGAGGGCTCCAAAGAGGTCCTCATAGATCCCGGTAGCCCTAAGGGTAAGGTGGTGGGCATTGGCACCACACTTTCCTCTAAATAGGAAAGCGTGCTCGTTGACTTCCTCCGCGCCAACAAAGACATCTTTGCGTGGAAACCCTCGGACATGCCAGACATTCCAAGGGAAGTCGTCGAGCATGCCTTGAATATCCACCCAGGCTCCAAGCCGGTGAAACAACGCCTGCGTCGCTTCGATGAGGGGAAATGTAGGACCATCAGTGAGGAGATCGTGAAGCTTTTGGTGGCCAGATTCATCAAGGAATTGTACCACCTAGAGTGGTTGGCCAATCCCGTCCTTGTACGAAAGAAAAGTGGGAAGTGGAGGATATGTGTTGACTACATAGGTCTCAACAAGGCGTGCCCAAAGGATCTATTTCCTTTACCGCGCATAGACTAAATAGTCGACTCTACCTCAGGGTGCGAAACCCTCTGCTTCCTTCATGCATACTCCGGGTACCATCAAATCGCGACGAAAGAGTCCGACCAGCTCACGACATCTTTCATCACCCCCTTCAGATCATTCTGCTATGTCACAATGCCGTTCGATCTGAAGAACGCTAGGGCTACATACCAGCGTTGTATGCTCAAGTATTTTGGGGATCTCATCGGGTGAACCGTTGAGGCCTACGTTGACGACATCGTGGTCAAGTCCAAATGAGTTGACCACCTCGTAGTCGATCGTGAGCAGACCTTTGGAAAACTCCGAGCAAATGGCATCAAACTCAATCCCAAGAAGTGCGTTTTTAGTGTCCCGAGGGGCAAGCTGCTTGGTTTCATCGTCTCCGAGCATGGCATCGAAGACATCCCGGAGAAGATCTCAGCCATTACAAGGATGGGCCCAATTCAGAATATGAAGGGGGTACAACAGGTTATAGGGTGCCTCAGCGCACTCAGCCCCCTTCATCTCACGCCTCAGCGAACGAGGTCTCCCCCTTTATCAACTTTTGAAGAAGGCCGACCACTTTAAATGGACATCTGAGGACCAGGAGACACTTGACACGCTCAAGCAGCTTCTAATGAAAGGCTCCGATCCTGTTCCTCCTACCGATGGAGAACCCCTTCTGCTCTACATCGCGGCCACCACGCAAGTGGTCAGCGCCGCCCTAGTAGTCGAGCGAGAGGAAGAGGGGCACGCCCTCAAAGTACAACACCCTGTGTACAGTGGCGGATATAAGGCTAGGGCCAGTATGGCCATGGCCCTAGGCGTGAGAAAAAACACTAGAGTAATCCCATTGTTTTTTCCACCTAAATCTATATACTAGCATTACTTTTGTCCATTAGCATGTGATCTGTTGTTAGTGGTTCATAATATTGGCCCTAGTCGTGAAAGTTCCCTAGCTCCACCACTGCCTGTGTACTTCATTAGCGAGGTTCTATCCGACTCTAAGACCCACTATCCCCAAACCCAGAAGCTCCTGTACGCCGTCCTCATCATCAAGAGGAAGCTACGCCACTACTTCGAGTCACATCCGGTGATAGTCGTGCCGTCCTTCTCCCTCGGCGAGGTCGT